>LR738714.1:477840146-477952824 GCA_902687465.1 Secale cereale
GCCCTTTATGTGGTGTCGCTCAGACGCCCGACTGTGGCATGTTCGTTATTATTTTCTTTATAAGCCCTTTATGTGGTGTCGCTCAGACGCCCGACTGTGGCATGTTTATTATTATTTTCATTATAAGCCCTTTATGTGGTGTCGCTCAGACGCCCGACTGTGGCATGTTTATTATTATTTTCTTTATAAGCCCTTTATGTGACGTCGCTCAGACGTCCGACTAAGGCATGCTTTATTTTATTTTCACTCCCTGATTGCATATTCAAGTTTTATGTGAACAACCTGCTTGCGTCATGAATTGATATTTCGTGACTGACGTTGTGATCATAGAATATTTCAGAGTATGATTATCAATTTGTTATGTTATACCTGTGCTCATAATGTTTGCGAGTACATTGAAAGTACTCATTGGCTTGTCCCTGGCTATTGTCTTGGCCAGATTTCTTGCATGGAGAGGAGCGACAGCCCCCGGAACCTACAAAATGGTGATAGCAGCCTCGCGAAGATAGGAGTTATCCTGGTCAGCTATTCCCATGGGAAATGGAGTCCCACAGACACCGATGAACTACAAACCGCTTCCGCCATCAGCCTCTAGAAACCTTGTGTTGTACTCACAGGCCAGAATGGTCTTGTACTACATATTTTGTATTTTGATTGGAATTCCTGTATCAAGTTGGTGCCTCATCAGCTAACAGTAAATCCTGGGGCTGGTGAGCACAAGGGCCATTTTTTGGGTAGATAACCCAAAAATCCGGTCCAGACAGAAGGGAGACATAGAGATTTGGAAAATACATACGGATCTGAATGTGGTAGACCCGTTGACTAAGCCTCTTCCACGAGCAAGACATGATCAACACCAATACTCCATGGGTGTTAGAATCATTACAATGTAATCTAGATTATTGACTCTAGTGCAAGTGGGAGACTAAAGGAAATATGCCCTAGAGGCAATAATAAAGTTGTTATTTCATATTTCCTTATATCATGATAAATTTTTATTATTCATGCTAGAATTTTATTAAACGAAAACTGGATACATGTGTGGATACATAGACAAAACACCGTGTCCCTAGCAAGCCTCTACTAGACTAGCTCGTTAATCAAAGATGGTTAAGTTTCCTAAACTTAGACATGTGTTGTCATTTGATGTACGGGATCACATCATTAGGAGAATGATGTGATGGACAAGGCCCACCCGTTAGCTTAGCATAATGATCGTTCAGTTTTACCGCTATTGCTTTCTTCATGTCAAAAACATATTCCTCCGACTATGAGATTATGCAACTCCCGGATATCGGAGGAGTGCCTTGTTTGCTATTGATACGTCTCCAACATATCTACTTTTCCAAACACTTTTGCCCTTGTTTTGGACTCTAACTTGCATGATTTGAATGGAACTAACCCGGACTGACGTTGTTTTCAGCAGAATTGCCATGGTGTTGTTTTTGTGCAAAAATAAAAAGTTCTCAGAATCGCCTGAAAATCAACGGAGAATTATTTCATAAAATATAAAAAATATCTACAAGAAGATCTGCACCGGGGGGCCCACACCCTATCCTCGAGGGTGGGGGGCGCGCCCCCCTTCCCAGGGCGCACCCCCTGCCTCGAGGGCCCCCCGATGCCCCACCGACGTATCCCCAGGTCCTATATATTCCGTTTCGTGGAGAAAAAAATCAGGGAGAAAGAATTACCGCGTTTCACGAGACGGAGCCGACGCTAAGCCCTAATCTCTCTCGGGAGGGCTGATCCGGAGTCCGTTCGGGGCTCCGGAGAGTGGAGATCGTCGCCATCGTCATCATCAACCTTCCTCCATCACCAATTCCATGATGCTCACCGCCGTGCGTGACTAATTCCATCGTAGGCTTGCTAGACGGTGATGGGTTGGATGGGATCTATCATGTAATCGAGTTAGTTTTGTTAGGGTTTGATCCCTAGTATCCACTATGTTTTGAGATTGATGTTGCTATGACTTTGCTATGCTTAATGCTTGTCACTAGGGCCCGAGTGCCATGATTTCAGATCTGAACCTATTATGTTTCCATGAATATATGTGTGTTCTTTATCCTATCTTGCAAGTCTATAGTCACCTACTATGTGTTATGATCCGGCAACCCCGAAGTCACAATAATCGGGACCACTCCCGGTGATGATCATAGTTTGAGGATTTCATGTATTCACTATGTGTTAATGCTTTGGTCCGGCACTCTATTAAAAGGAGGCCTTAATATCCCTTAGTTTCCAATACACTACTAGGAAAAGGGCTATAGATGAGATGGCCACTAATGGCGCACCAGACATGTGGTGCGCCATTAGTATATACTAATGGCGCACCATGTGTCGGTGCGCCATTAGTGTACAAATACTAATGGCGCACCAGATATTCGGTGCGCCATTAGTAACAACTTCTTTTTTTATTTTTACAGACATACTAATGGAGCACGGTGGCACAGTGCGTTATTACTAGTTTAACTAGTAATGGCGCACCTCCAACTCAGTGCGCCAGTACTAATTTTTTTTTGCAAAACTACTAATGGCGCACCAGCCATCAATGCACCATTAGTAACACTGGTTACTAATGGCACATTGATGATTGGTGCACCATTAGTAAAGTGGTGCACCATTAGTAAAGTGGGACCAGCTAGATATTTTGGACAACCACACCTACACACTCACTTTCCCCACTTCATTCTCTCCACCTCCTCCTCCAAGCTTGTGTCGGCTGCCTCCTCCTCCTCACCTCATTTGCACCATAGATTCATCAAAATTAAGTGGTTAAATTACTATTTTTTTGATAGGTAAGTAAGGGGGGAAAGCTATCTTTATGTTGTAGATCATTTTTTCTCCCTCGAGCTCCAACAATCGTGCACATGTACTTTTTCTGGCCTAGCTAGATCTATGTATGTTTGTGGTGTTGCATATGTTTGTGGTGTTGCATATATGTTTGTGTTTGCAGGTACCGGTATTTGAAATGCGATAGTTGCCAATATTTTGCCGAAATGTTGATTCATTTCCGTTTCAGCGAGAATTTTGGCACTATGCATTCTTTTTGGTCCTATTTTTAGGGAAAGTCATGCCAAATTTTTTCTTGGTTCTAAAATACCGTTTTGCTCTACCCCACAGGCGACCATGGTCCGCACGATGACCGTAGGCATCGTGAATAGGCTTTTGAGCTCCACGAAGGCCGAGATGCTTCAAAAGAACGAGACAGAGATAAGATGTCTGTGTCGAAGATGCAAGCTAAAGAGCCTTATTGCGGACCCGGATTCCTGGCAGGTGCGGGACCACCTGCTCTTGCGTGGTTTCATGGATGGCTATCGGTGGCAAGGTGATGAAGATGACTATGAAGTCGTCCATGGCCGGGCAAGAAATGAGGAAGGGCAGCAAGACAACCACCACGACGAGGGCGCGTGAGAAGACGAAGAATCTCCGGGACATGATCACGACGGTGATGCTATACACAGTCATCATGTAGAAGATGCCGGACATGATGATGAGGAAGATCAAGACGAAGGGCATGATCATGATCTAGATGAAGATGCCGGAGCAGACGACGATGGAGGCTGGGTGCAGGACCCTCATATTCAAGAGCTGCTTCTCAAGCAGACGGATAACGCAAGAGCTGCCGCCCGAGAGAAAGCCAGGCTGTATCAACTGGAGATAGACGCGGTTACTCCATTGTATGAAGGATGCAGGCCCGAGGATACCCGCCTGAAAGTAACGCTCATGGCTCTGGAGATGAAGGTAAAACACAAAATGACCGACGCATGCTTCGACGAGAACATGTCATTCTGGCACGAACGTCTTCCCAAGGGTAACAAGTGCCCAACCAGTTTCGAGGAGGCGAAGAAAATCGTGTGTCCTCTGGATTTACCGCAAGTGAAATACCATGTGTGCATGAACAATTGCATCATTTATCGGGACGAGCACGCGGAGTCTACCATATGTCCTGTGTGCGGCGTCACTCGATACAAGAAGCGGAAGAAAGCTCCTCGAAAAGTGGTGTGGTACTTTCCGATCACTCCTCGTCTGCAGCGGTATTTTGCGGACCCTAAGGTAGCAAAGCTCCTGCGTTGGCACGCGGATAGGGAGGAGAAGAAGTGAGAAGATGACGGAAATGATTCGGAGATAAATAAAAAAGACAAGATGCTGAGTCACCCTAATGATGCGAGCCAGTGGCAAGCGTTGAACTTCGAAGACCTGAATTTGGGAGCGATCCAAGGAATATCGTGCTAGGCGCAAGCACCGATGGAGTCAATCCATTTGGCAGCCAGAAAAGCACACATAGCACCTGGCCTGTGTTTGTGTGGATGTACAACCTTCCCCCCTGGTTGTGCATGAAGAGGAAGTACATTCACATGAGTATGCTAATTGAAGGGCCAAAACAACCAGGGAACGACATCAATCTGTATCTGGGGCTGTTGAAAGAGGAGCTAGACACGCTGTGGAAAACGCCAGCCAATACGTGGGACGCCGCAGAGAAAGAATATTTCCCTATGAGAGCCGCACTGCTCACGACGGTGCACGACTATCTCGGTTATGGATATGTCGCGGGGCAGGTGGTCCATGGATTTTCTGGATGCCTCAGGTGCATGGATGACACAACGTATCGCCAGCTAGATAGACATCCCGGGTCTTCGAAAACCGTGTTCATGGGACATCGAAGGTGGCTTCGCGAAGATGACCCGTGGAGGAAACGCAAGGATCTGTTCGTTGGTGAAACCGAACCCCGAAGACGCCCGCGTACAAGGAGCGACGAGGAAATAGACGAGCTGTTGAAAAATTGGAAAGATTGCCCACTGCCGGGAAAGAAGCAACATGCGCCAGAGCCGGGAAAGAAGCGAAAGGCGCCAGAGCCGCTGCTGAAGGTATGGAAAACTAGGTCTGTTTTCTGGGACTTGTCGTACTGGAAGATCCACCGTGTGCCTCACATCCTTGATGTCATGCATATCACGAAGAATGTGTGCGAGAGTCTGCTTGGTACCCTGCTCAACATGCCAGAAAGGACCAAAGATGGGCTGAAAGCAAGGGCAGACTTGAAATCAATGGGCATCAGGAAGGAGCTTCACGCTAATGATGATGATGATGATGATGATGATGAGGCGAAGCAGGACACAGAAAGTCGTCGCAAAGTCAAAAAGGCCAAGAAGACCGGAAATGACTACCCTCCCGCATGCTTCACTCTAAGTCAGGAGGAGATTGAGCAGTTTTTCACCTGCCTCGTAGGAGTAAAACTTCCTTACGGTTACGCGGGGAAGATAAGCAGATACCTAGACCCAGCGAAGCAGAAGTTTAGCGGATGAAGTCTCACGACAGTCACATGCTAATCACGTAGATACTTCCAGTTGCAATCCGTGGGATCATGGACGCGCACGTCCGTGAGACGCTATTTGGCCTATGCAACTTTTTCGACATCATCTCTAGGAAGTCGGTTGGCGTGAGGCAACTCAGAAGGCTATAGGAAGAGATCGTGGTGATACTATGCGAGCTTGAGATGTACTTCCCGCACGCATTCTTCGAGGTTATGGTGCATCTGCTGGTCCATATCGTGGAGGATACCATCCAACTCGGGCCGACGTTCCTGCACAGCATGATGCCGTTCGAAAGGATGAATGGTGTCATCAAAGGATACGTTCGCAACATGTCACGTCCAGAGGGAAGCATAGCCAGGAATTATCTAGGCATCGAGAACCCCATTGGTCTGCCCGTCAGCACGCACCTCGGGAGGCTCGCTGGATGGGGTCACCGTGAGGGTCGCCATGAAATGCATGTCGACTTCGAGGGTCGACTCGCCGACTTTGAAAGAGCAAACCTAGTCGCGCTACAACACATAGATGTGGTCGATCCTTGGTTGGTAGATCACAAAACCTTTATTGAGAAGACGTACAATGATCGAGGCCAACAGAGTACGGATGGAGATATAATCAAAGAGCACAACTCATGTTTCACGCATTGGTTCAAGGAGAAGCTTCTATCGTACCCTTTACATGAGGATTCTTCCGCAGAAAAAAATCTCATATTTGCCTTGTCACAGGGCGCCGAGCACAACCTGATGTTCCGTGTCAACGGGTACACGTTCTACACCGAGGACAAAGACATGAAGAGTGATGGTTATCAGAACTCAGGGGTAATGATGGAATCCGACACCGGTAACGACAAGGACAGATACTACGGAAGGATCGAAGAGATCTGGGAGCTGAGCTACGCTGGAGAGAAGGTCTCGATGTTCCGTGTCAGATGGGCCAAGAGCGTCCTAAAAGAAGACCGGTATTTCACCACCATGGTTATACCCGAAGCCAAATCCAAAACTGCGGGCACAAACGTCACCGCGAAACATGAGCCATGGGTACTGGCTTCCCAAATGGACCAATGCTTCTTCATTACCGACCCGTCAAAGCCCAGTCGTGTTGTCGTGAGGAGAGGCAAAAGGAAGATCATCGGAATGGATGGAGTCGCCAATGAGCAAGACTTCGACAAGTACGGCGACCCGAAGATGGAACATGACGACGACGATGAAGTGCCATACACCACAAGAAGAAGCAGAACCACCCTACCTAAAGGACGTCCGTTCAAGAGAAGAACTCCATTTGCGAAAAAGAAGGACAAGAAGATTGTGAACAGATAGCTAGCTAAGATTGATTATATTTAAATTGTAGCCTTCATTTCTCGATTGTATTTCGACATATTCATAAATGTTTTTTCATGGGCACTTTTTGAATTCATGAATATTTTTTCAAATTTGATGATATTTTTTCATATTCATAAATGTTTTACCAATTCACAAATGAATGCAACTAAAAATCCAAAAAAAGACTAGTTGTGCTTGGTTATATGTTACTCCCAAAAGCATATAAAGTTTGTCAAATTTGGAGCTATGGATATTTAGTTATGATTTAAACAAGTTTGAACATATTTAAACACAAATAAATATCAAACATCATTTAAAATGTTGTTAACATGGCAACAAACTGCATACTATTTTTCTACATGATATTCTGAGCATCTAGCATATGTGACATGTTATATTTGGATGCATGGATAAAAAGATATGTGCAAAGAAAAAAATGCATAAAAAAATTTGGGGAGGCTGGGAATCGAACCCAGGACCTCCTGGTGTGTGCGCTGTGTGCTGACCGATCGGTCTAGTAGATGGGGTTTGATGCAGGTAGAGTTTGGTGGAAGAAAACCTGTGGGCTCGAACAGAAATAAATAAAATACTAATGGCGCACCACAGGTGAGGTGCGCCATTAGAATAGATGTACTTCTGGCGCACCAGGGGGAGGTGCGCCATTAGTATTCTGCCCCCATCCATACACTTCTCTCCCACTCCACCTATTCCCTCTCTCCCTCGCCCTCGCCCCCGATCGATCCCCATCCCCTCTCCTTCGCGCGCTGCCCCGACGCCACTGCCCTGACGCCGCCGCCCCCGCGCCACCCCCGCCGTACTCCACCCCCGCCGCCCCCGCGCCCCCGCGCCCCCCACCACCGCAGCTCCACCGCGCCGCCGCCCCCGCGCCCCCACCACCCGCCACGCGCCGCCCCCTCCACTCTCTCCGCTCGCCGTCGTCGCCTCCAGGAGAGGAGGCCCAGGAGCTCTGCGTCTCCCCCAAGCTCGCCGTCGTCGCCTCCAGGAGAGGAGGCCCACCCGTCTCCCCCAAGCTCACCGTCTCCGCCCTCCGCCGTCTCCGCTCCGGCCACCACTGCCTCAGGTAACCCTCCTCCCTCTGCCTCTCTTCTCCTCTCCTCCCTCCCAGCCATGCCCTCTTCTTCTCTCTTTTGCCAGGTTTAGGTCAAATCCCTCTCGAAGGGCCGAATCAACAGCAATAGTGTTTGACTCTTCGACAGATCTGCTCTGCTTCTCAATCATGAGATGTTGATTAGTTCCTGTGTAGAGTACTTATAGGTTAGATGCATACAAATCTTCTTTTTTCTTTCTAAAATGGCAGGATGGTCCAGCAACAATGCCCTCCCCTACTTGTTAGATACTACAACTAGTATACTTCTACTGATATGCTTAGCACTAGTGAGATCAATATTGATGTTGATTTCTTCATGTCTAGAGTACGTATAGATAGATACAACTCTTCTTCTATTTTGTAGAGTACATAAAGATCCAGTTTAGAGTACATTACGTATATGCTTAACTTTGCTGACTGCTTGACACTACTTAGCATATTTGGGTCTGCTTGACACTGCTTAGCATATTTGGCCTTGACGTGTTGCCTGTCCCTACTCTACTCTACTTAGAGAAGAGAAGAGAAGAACAGAGATGAGATGATAGCACGGCTAGTGTTTGTGGCAGTAGTTCAAATGATTGACGTGTGCTGCATTTTGCATATCATAGTGATCTGTTAAATTCTGCATTTTGCAATATGTTCTTGAAGAGTTGATTCTTTCATTCTCGAAATAAGAAGTTTGTGGATTTGATATCACCAATGGTTGATACTGTCAACTTCAGCATTTCATTACTTATTTGCAGCTGGTACTTCCTTATAGTAGTCAACAAAATCCTAAGAGAAAGCATGTCTCTTACTGGTATTGGCAAGCAGTGATTATATTTCTGTATTGCTGTAGAGGTGACCGAATTCCTTCTATGCATGCAAGTGTCGACAGTCGTTCGTATGCATGTTCTAAATTGACCCTAGAGCAGCTTTTTGCTGGGTTTTGTCTCCGACCATCATGTCGTGATGATTTTGCAGGTACCCCAAGAGGCCCTTGAGTTTGCTGGAATGTCGATTAACTTCCGTTCCGGCAAATTCGGGTACTCCATATGTCCTATTTTCAGCAAAGGGCATGCTGAAATTTTCCGTAAATTTTAGCATGACTTTGCTAAAAATAGGACATATGGGGTACTTGTGAGTAATACATGGGCCGGGGTATCTTATTACCTAATTAAGTAGGATCAACTGCCCCTTTAATCTTGCTGCATTAAACCATAGGCAGCAATAGAGCCAAGTGATTAGGCCCAACTTAGAATTCTCCTTCCCAGCTTAGCTTTTAGGATGCCTCGGTGTCGACAAACCATAAATTATAAAACTATGGCTTTTAGGGTGCCTCGGTGTCGAGAAAAACCGAAGTGATGAAAGCTTAGGCTTTTAGGGTGCCTCGGCACCGAAAACCCCTAAATGATAAAAGCTTAGCTTTTAGGATGCCTCGGTGTCGACAAACCCGAAATGATGAGACCATGATCTTGTTCCTTGACAATAACCAACTTTTTGACGAATTTTTTTTCCTATTTAGAGAGAAACATGGCCCACAACGATGAGGCCGGCGGTTCGGGCGGCAAGGCATTCTGGGAGCTGTCCCAGGAGATGGAGGAACAACCTCACTTCTATGAGGACACCGCGAAAGACACCGATCCTGACACCACTGATGGTGCCGCCGAGGATGACCCAACTGAAGGTGCCGTCGGGGATGACACCACTGATGGTGCCGCTGAGGGTGCCACCACTGATGATGGTGGCGCACGCACAGATGGCAGCCAACCGAAGAGGCAATGGAAGGACCGGCGCCCGACTGTGCTCCGACGGGAATCCAATGGCGCCCAAACAAATAGTGAAGGGGTACTCGGTTCAGCTCGGGTGCATTCTCCGGAGCACCATCTCGATCAACACCGAGAACCTGAGGCATCCCGACCAAGGGAATTTGCGCAACCTCCTCTTCACGAAGCTGCACGAACGATACAAGTTCCCTGCTGAATTTGAAAACACAAGCCTCAAAGGAGATAAAGTGAACAATGCCGCCCTCACGAGGATGAGCATGGCCCTGTCTACTTGGAAAAGCACGGTGAAGAGAATGATTGACAAAGGTTTTAGTTATGAGAAGATCAAGGAGAAAAATCCTTCGATCACCAAAGATGACTACAAGAAGTGAAGATCAAGTGCGAGAGCACTACAACCTCCGAATCAAGTCAGTGGGGGAAAGAAATGCGGCAGATGAACTTAGGGGAACACACACTCGGTCCTGGCGGTTACAGAGTGGCGGAGCCTATATGGGACAAGGAGGACGCGGAGCGTGCCGAGCAAGGCCTACCGCCCCTCTTCGATAAATACGGTGACAAGCAGACCAGGAACTTTGTGAGGGCCCGGTACAAGGAGGACCCGGTAACAAAGGAGCTCACCGCGGATCTGAAGACAAGGGCCCTTGAGCTTGTTCTGGTAAGGAATACACCCCTGCGTAATTAGCTCCATATGATTACATTCTAATTAATGAAGCCAAATTTCTAAATGGTTCACATTCCTTCCGCTGGCGACCGAAAGCAGTAGCGCGGGGTCGACTCAGAGCACCCCTTGGGACACCACTCGAAATAGGGCGTTGAATGTAATGAAAAAAAGGATAAGCTCAGTAAGCCGTCGTCAGCTGGTCGTGTGGCCGGCAAAGGCTTGTCCACAAAATGGTCGTCATACTATAACGCTGGTGGGCGAAAGGAGAAAAAGACCAGCTCGGAAAGCCAGACGCGCGAGGTTCAAGAACTCAAGGCACAAGTGGCGCGGATTCCGGAGATTGTCCAAGAGCAAGTGCAACAACAACTGGGATCGACACTCGCCGGCATTATGCCAGCCTTGATTCAGGGGCTGACGACGTGGATTACGGGCGGCCAACAGGGGCCGCCCGCGATTCCCAGCTTCACGTCCAGCAACTCGCAGAACACGCAAGCGGGGCCATTGGTGTCTCTGGCGGAGGCGGCATTGGTGTCTCCGACGCCGGCACGGGCATTGGACCTTAATGCATCCGTGTGTACGCCAGCCGGCACCTCTGCAGCAAGCGGCCCCTTCGTCAATTGCACGCCCACCGTTGGCGGTGCCTCGACATTAGCCGAGCTCGACGCCATCATCACGGTAACTAATTAAGCCTCTCGGCCGAGGACTTCATCTCCTTGCCTTTGACTGGGCATCCCTGATGCCCTACATGTTTTCGCAGGGCACCGTCGACGTTCCGTGCATTCTCCTGCACTTTGTGAACGACGAGTTGGTTGATGTCGCCAAGGGTAGAATCGTTCAATCGGGCAACCCCATGTTCCACGGTAATCCGATGCCACCCACCGTGTATAGGGTTCAACCGGTTCGGGTGCTGCCAGGCTGCGACGAGTTGTTACCTCCGATTCGACCCGCCGGGGCTGACGAAGATGATATGATGACCCTCAGCGCCTGCCTAAGCTGGCCCCTGCTTTGGCCAAAGAGCCAGATTCGTTTGGGGGTGGGGGACACCACCCAAAGACAACACCGCCAGTCTTGCCGGCGCCAAGCCATGGCAAGACCGCCGCAACGCTGCCGGACATCCCTATGGCACAGGATCCGAACATGCATATGGCATAGGATCCGAACGACGACGACGATACGTTTTCCAACGTCGATAAGTACTTTGCCGATCATGGGTACAATGGAGAATTCATGGGGCCTCCTTCTCAAGAATCCAACCCTACAAAAGACGTGCGCGATCTAGGTGGTACCGCGGAGAAACCAAGTTGCAACAGGCGTCGTCTGGCGTTCAGTTCTCAGGAGACGCCTCCAGCTGCCGACTTCACCGAGCCTAAGATAGCCGAGGTGCGAAATATTATCAGCCCCAACACACTCAAGAAGGCGGTCTGTGAGCAGAAGTCGGTCCCATTACAGGAGAAGAAGAAGGCACGAAAAAGAAAGAGTAACAAGGGTGCGAGCCAGCAGGCACCGAGTACGATCTGTGCTCAGGACGAGCCACCTTTACCTAAGGATATAATGAGGAGGGTGCATGTGGCGGGTAGGCCGATGCTACCGACTAATATGCTCAATGCTGCAACCGGTGCTATGCAGAGTCTGCATGACAGTGTTCTTTCTTTGGAGAAGCGGCGTCTCAGAGAGAAGGATGTGGCATACCCGGTTTTCGCGGCCAAGGTGCCAGAGGGCAAGGGCTTTGTGGATAACTCCATCAGGGGTACGGTCATCCTGCTGTTTGATGACATCTTTGCTATGTTTAACCTTCATCCGTTGCACTACACCTTCGTTCGGCTATTTTCGTTGAGTATGGAGATGCGGATCATTAGAGACAAGACCCCGGACATCGTGATAGTCGACCCCTTCTACATGCGTGCCAAGATCTTGGGCAGCGCTGGAGACCAGTAAGTCGCGAGTTCTTACCTCGAAGGCGTCATTCTGGCAAACCGAGATAAGGATAACTTCCTCGTGCCTTACTTTCCCGAGTAAGACGTCTCCTCAACCGCCCCGTAACATATGATTTCTTAGATTTCGATCGTTTTTCTATTAACATTCTGTGTTTTGTGCAGTGAGACACATTGCACACTCATCCTCCTAAGCCCGAAATATTCCATGGCCACGTATTTCGACTCGGACTGTCAGTCGAAGGTAGACTACACAAATGTCAAGAAAGTTCTTGATGATGTTCTCCCGGCTATGCCAAATCTGGAGGCACCTTCACCAGGATAGTTCGTAAGTACGGCAAGCACGTGTTCGCCCACAATACGATGTTCTGTTGCATCAAGCAGCCGGCTGGCGGTTAGAAGGGTGCCTACTACGCCATCCATCACATGCAGGCGATCGTACCGGACCATCATCACCTTCTGCTACCAGATAAACTCAAAGATTGGGCCGCGAGCTTATCGGCAATCCAGGGCGCGGACATCAGACAAGAATTCTTTCGCATCCAGTCAGAGTCTCCGGAAATCATCCATCAAGATGTCCTTCGTACCTCGGGGCAGTTCTACCTCAGAAATCAACTGTCCAACAGTGACATAGACAGAATGCTACAAATGCAGCCTGACAACGCCCGCGATTTCATGACTCCCACGATAGACGGCGGCTTCATCCACGCTCCAGTCCCTTGAGTCGAGTCAAAAGTATTGATGCTATGTCTAGTTCTGAAACATCGATTGGCTGATGTTGTAATTAAACTTTAATGAACTTGTATGTCTCTTTCGTTTCGACAGTCATTCAACTTAGATGTAATCGATGCTATTAATGTCTTGCTTTTCTCTTCCGATCCTTTTGTTGCATACTTATATATTGCTTATGTATTGTCTGTGAATTGGTACTAACGTTTCGTTTGGCTAGTGCATAGCGATGCCGTCGTATGTCGTGTACAAGGGTAAGGTTCCCGGAGTCTACGACGACTGGGAGGAGTGTCAGAGACAGGTTCACCGTTTCAGCGGTAACAGTTACAAAGGG
Source organism: Secale cereale (assembly GCA_902687465.1). Taxonomy (NCBI): domain Eukaryota; kingdom Viridiplantae; phylum Streptophyta; class Magnoliopsida; order Poales; family Poaceae; genus Secale; species Secale cereale. The sequence continues at coordinate 477,853,301 of LR738714.1, forward strand.
TACAACACTAGGGCGGAGGCGGAATCTTGATACGCGCGCTATTTAGCAGGAGAGGGGAGGGAGCGTTGGAGGAACCGGATGAAGACGAGTTTCATCGCGATGATGCTCATCGTGAAGAACGCACCTCTCTTCTATGTGATGGTAGTTTAGATGATCGATATCGACTTGTAATGTGAATACAAACTCGCCAATATGATGAATTGTATTCGGAGACTAATATGATGAATTATATTCGGAGACTAATATGATGAATTGTATTCGGAGACTAACCTTCTATTGTATTCGATGAATCTGGTGTTGTCTAAATTCTGTCCAATAATATATTTTGTATCCTGCGAAAATATCAGAAAAGAAAAAAATCCCTAATATTCATACTAGTGGCGCACCACTCAAGATACTAATGGCGCACTGTCCAGATGATACTAATGGCGCATCACCCATGACCGCGCCATTAGTATGCCAAAGCACATGGGTACATATGGCCCCGTGGGAGGCATACTAATGGCGCACAAATGGACATACTAATGGCGCACTGCCTGGTGCGCCGTTAGTGCACCAGATACTAATGGCCCACCAGGGGTGCGCCATTAGTAAAAAAATCTAATGGCGTGGTGCTAGTAGCGCACCACTAGTGCGCCATTAGTAGGCAAAAGTGATGCGCCACTAGCATGCCTTTTCCTAGTAGTGATAGCACCCCGCTGCCACGGGAGGGTAGGACAAAAGATGTCATGCAAGTTCTTTTCCATAAGCACGTATGAATATATTCGAAATACATGCCTACATTGCATTGATGAACTGGAGCTAGTTCTGTGTCACCCTAGGTTATAACTTCTACATGATGAATTGCATCCGACGTAATTTCCCATCACCGATCCAATGCCTACGAGCTTTACCTATATTGCTTGTCGCTTATTTACTTTTCCGTTGCTATTATCACAAAAACTACAAAAACACTATCTTTACTTTTATTGCTGCTACCGCCACTATCATATTACTGTGCTACTAAACTATTTTGCTGCAGATACTAAGTTTCCAGGTGAGGTTGAATTGACAACTCAGCTGCTCATACTTAAGAGTATTCTTTGGCTCCCCTTGTGTCGAATCAACAAATTTGGGTTTAATACTTTACCTTCGAAAACTGTTGGGATCCCCTACACTTGTGGGTTATCAAGATTATTTTCTGGCGCCGTTGCCGGGGAGCATAGCTCTATTCTTTAAGTCACTTGGGATTTATATCTTCTTATCACTATGAATAATTTGAAGGACTCAAAAACCAAGATCTTACCCTCAACTACGAGGGTAGGTAAGGAACTGCCATCTAGCTCTGCGTTTGAATCTCCTTCTGTTATGAGTAAACTTGCGACACCTACTCCTGCTATTGAATCTGATATGTCGTATGTTCTTGATGATGCTACTTCTGCTATGTATGATGAAACTACCTCTATGCCTGATACTGTGCCACTAGGTGAATTTCTAGATAACAAATTGCTAAGGTTAGGGAGAGTGCAAATGTTGATGATATTTATGAAAGTGATGATGAAACTACTCCCAATAGATATGAATTGCCTGTTGTGCCTGAGGGTTATGTTATGGATGAAGAAACTACTAGAGACTTTCTTGCTTGCAATGATAGATACGATCTTAAGAAATTATTAGCTAAGTTGAAAGAAAAGTCCTTGAATGCTAGAATGAAACAAGACCCGGCTTTTGCTACTTCACCTATATGTGTCACTGATAAGGATTATGAATTCTCTGTTGATCCTGAGTTAATTACTTTGGTAGAATCTGATCCTTTCCATGGCTATGAGTCTGAAACTATTGTGGCACATCTTACCAAGTTGAATGATATAGCCACCCTGTTTACCAATGATGAAAAGGTCCGTTACTATTATATCCTTAAGTTATTTCCAATCTCGTTAAAGGGTGATGCTAAGACTTGGTTTAATTCCCTTGATCCTGGTTGTGTGCGTAGTCCCCTGGATATGATGTATTACTTCTCTGCTAAATATTTTCCCGCTCAGAAGAAACAAGCTGCCTTACAGGTAATATATAACTTTGCTCAAACTGAAGAAGAGAGTCTCCCACAAGCTTGGGGGAGGCTTCTCCAGTTACTTAATGCTTTGCCTGATCATCCTCTTGAGATGCATGATATACTTGATGTCTTTTATAATGGACTAACCAATGCTTCCAGAGACCACCTGGATAGTTGTGTTGGTTGTGTTTTCAAGGAAAGAACAATGGAACAAGCTGAATTACTATTGAATAATATGCTGGCCAATGAAAATAATGGTTTGGTTTCATAGACAAGACTTTCGAGCGCGACGTTGCGCACATCCTCTTGCTTGGTATCTTTTCATCCTCTTGCTTGGTATCTTTTCTAGTGCACATCCTCTTGCTTGATAATCTTCGTGGCATCAACCTCATATAGGAGCTGCCAGTAGTACTTTCGCGGGATTTTAAAGCAGGCAAACTTATGATGCGAGTCTAGTTAGAATAGAACCAGTGCACTCTGAAATCCGAACCAACCAATACGCTTCGCTTGGACACTTCCTGAGCCAGCCCCTAAGCCAACTCCGAAGAAAAGAGGTGTTCTATTTCTCAGTCATGAAGACATGCAAGAGGCAAAGAAATCTATGAAAGAGAAAGGTATTAAAGCTGAAGATGTAAAGAATTTACCGCCTATTGAAGAAAGACATGGTCTTGATAACCCGACACAGGTAGTAAATGTAAATTCTCTTTATAGATTTGATGAAGGTGACATTCCTCGTTATAAGTCAGCTAGCCAATGCTTAGATGAGTTTGACAATTTTATTGTGAAACAAGAAAATTTCAATGCTTATGTTGGTAGACAATTGCAACACAATGCTCATATGATTGAATGCTTGATACGTCTCAAACGTATCTACTTTTCCAAACACTTTTGATATTGTTTTGACCTCATTCTTGCATGATTTGGACTAAACTAACCCGGACTGACGCTGTTTTCAGCAGAGCTGCCTGTATGGTTTATTTGTGTGCAGGAAAACGGATTTTTAAGCATCTCAGAAAAATCCACAAAAAATCACGAAAAATCCACGCACCCGAAGAAACAAAATGCCAGAAGTGGGGCCAGAGGGGGGCCAGGGGGTGCCCAGGCGCCCTGTGGGCGCGCCCCCCCTGGGCCGCGCCGGGGGGGCGCCTGGGTGGGGCCCACACCCCCTGGTGCCCTACTTTAGCCCGTATTTTTCCTCCCGGCGCAGAAACCCCAGATCGGAAGTCCTTTCGCTGTTTTTCGTCGCGGAGCCGCCGCCACCCTCTGTTCTTCTTCGGGAGGGCTAATCTGGAGGCTGAATTGGCCTCCGGAGAGGGGAGATCGTCGCCATCGTCATCATCATCACCACTCCATCATCCCTCCATGACTTGCCCCTTCATGTGTGAGTAATTCCCTTGTTGTAGGCGAAGGGGATGGTAGGGATTGGATGAGTTAGATCATGTAATAGTTCGTCAGATTGTTGGGGGCATGTTGCCTATCATCTAGTATGGTGTTTATCATCTTTGCTACAACTTGTTATTCTTAATGCTTGACACATAGGGCCCGAGTGCCATGATTTCAGATCTGAACCATATGTGTTTGCATGAATATATTTGTGTTCTTGATCCTATCTATGAGTTGTATGCACCTGTTACGGTTCGGAACCGGCGATCCCAAAAGTGACAGCTTGGGATACCAAAGGGGATGGCCCGTAATTTGAGGATTACATGTATCCATTGAGTTCATTGCTTTGTTCCGGTGCTCTTTGACAGGAGCACCTTAATATCCATTAGTTCCTTTTGGCCCCGTTCGTAGCGGGATGGTAGGACAAAAGATGTTGTGCAAGTTCTTATTGCAAGCACGTACAACTACCTACGGGATACATGCCTAATGTTTGATATTTGCCTAGATGATCATTACTTTTCCGTGTGCCGTGCCCCGAGTTAGAAATTATCTCATCCATGCAACGCCCAACCATCCATCTCCCTAGCCTACAGTATTTTGAACCTTGCTTGTCACTAGTTGCCACTTCTGCCATTTACTACCGCTATTTACTTTTGCTATTACTTTTACTATTACTATCATCACTATCATATCACTGTTACCACTTATCTTTTGTTGCAAGTTAGTATATTTCAGGTGCGGTTGAATTGACAACTCAACTATTAAAGCTTATAAATACTCTTTGGCTCCCCGTGTGTCAAATCAATAAATTGGGTTATTCTTACCCGCGAAGACTATCTCGATCCCTTACGGTTGAGGGTTATCAAGTACCGTTTTCTAGCGCCGTTGCCGGGGAGCATAGCACTATTTACAAGTCTACTTGAGGTATCCTACCTGCTGCACTTTATTCACTATGGGTAAGAAAGGAGACCCTAAGGTTCCGATCTTATGATCCACTACAAGAAGAGGTACTGCTCTGAGCACCAGTGCTACGCTTGATTCACCTTCTGTTATGAGTAAGTTTGCCTCACCACCACCACATGATGCTCCTACTGAATCTATTACTATGTCTGATACTCTTGATGATGCTTCTACTACTTTTGATGATGATATTAGTTCACTTGGTTATGCTCTTGAGAAACAAATTACTGCTGCTGCTGAAAAATATGGAATTGAACTTCCTGTTACTCGCTACCCTATTGGTGAAACTTATGATTATCCTGATTTGAGTAAACTCCAGGAGAGGCTCCTTGATGATGATTATTATATACTTGATGAAGATTTATGCAGGGAACTGACAGAGTTTGCCGGCTCTGACCCTGAAACTATTAAGAAAATATTTGAAAAACACTCTTTGAAAAACAAAACCGTTCCTAATCCTGAGTTTGCTACATCTCCTATATGCATTGATGATCCTGATTTTGATTTCTCTGTTGATCTTTCAGTTATACCTATGGTTGAAGCTGACCCCTTTTACGGCAGAGAAAATGATGATGCTATTGCACACCTAACTAAACTTGGTGAGCTAGGTAGCCTGTTTACCACAGATGAGAAGATACGCTACTTTTATGTGACCAAGCTTCTTCCTTTCTCCTTGAGGGAAGGTGCTAAAGCATGGTATGATTCACTTCCATGCGGATCCATTAAGAGTCCTCAGGACTTAGCTCACTCTTTTGTTGATAAGTACTTTCCTGCTCATATGCAACATGCTGCTTTACAAAGAATTTATAATTTTAAACAGTTGCAGGATGAGTCCCTCCCTAAAGCTTGGGGAAGGTACTGCGGTTTGATTCAGGCTAGACCAGGACATGGAGTTCCTAAGAATGAATTAATTGATATATTCTATGCTGGTTTAACTGATGAATCTAGGTCCTATTTGGACAGTTGTGCTGGTTGTGTTTTCAGGAAAAGAACACCGGACGATGCGGAAGATCTAATGGGCAGGATTGCCAAAAACTATGAAGATTGGTCCGTCCCTGAACCACCTCCACCAACAAAGAAGAGGGGCATGTTTGTTCTAAGCCCTGAGGATATGCAAGAAGCAAAGAAGTCTATTAAAGAGAAAGGTATTAAAGCTGAAGACGTGAAGAATCTACCCCCAATTGAGAAGCTGTGTGAGCCTACCACTCACCCTCCTATGGTAGAGGTACACTCTCTTTTAGATTTCAACGCAAGTGACATCCCTCATGGTAAGCCTCCTAATCAATGTTTAGATGAGTTTGATAATTTTATTATGAAACAGAATCATTTTAATGAGAGGATAGAAAGTCAGTTGCATGATAATTCCCTTGCTATCAAAAAGTTGCTTGGTGTTTTAGATAGAGCAGTTAATGATGTTCAATGTCTTGTGAAGCATTTTCATATGGTTCAAACCCAGCTCGATCAAATTTCTAATGTGCAAAGAGATTTGCTTGCTAACAATGCCAAACGAGATAAATTGCAGGCTTTTGGGATTAAGACCCGAGGAGGAACTAGTACTCAAGATCCTCTTTATCCAGAGGGACATCCGAAGAGAATCGAGCAAGATTCTCAAATGCAGGAAGAAGAAATTGTTGTCTCTCCAAATAAGAAAAAGAAACATAAAGAGACTGACAATTCTAATGATCCTATTGCAGATGAAGAGCCAGCTATTGATCCCAACAGTGTATCTATCTCCGATGCTGAGACTGAAGACGGTGCTGAACCTGAGGGTAATGATAATGAGAAGAATGATCCGCCTGAAGTTCGAGAGGAAGAAGCACCTGACAAACGTAAGAGGTACACTAAAGAAGACTTCATCGCAAGAAAACATGGGAAGGAGAAAGAACCATGGGTACAGAAACCCATGCCCTTTCCAGGTAAGTCCATCAAATCTAAAGAAGAAGAGCATTACAATAAGTTTTGTGAATGGATTAAACTTCTTTTTCTTCAAATTCCTTTGACTGATGCTATTAAGTTACTTCCTTATTCAAAATATATGAAAGATATTGTCACTAACAAAAGAAAAGTTCCTAATGATGCAATATCTACTATGCTTGCTAACTATTCTTTCAGTGGAAAGATTCCTGAGAAGCTCAGTGATCCAGGTATACCCACCATTCCTTGCTCCATAAAGAATAATTATGTCAAAACTGCTTTATGTGATCTTGGAGCGGGAGTGAGTGTTATGCCTCTCTCTCTTTACGAGAGGCTCTGTTTAGAGAAACTAATTCCTACAGATATCTCCCTTCAGATGGCTGACAAGTCAACCGCTGTTCCGATAGGTATTTGTGAGGATGTTCCAGTTGAAGTTGCTAATTGTTTAATCCTTACTGATTTTGTTGTGCTTGACATGCCCGAGGATGGGAGCATGTCCATTATTCTTGGTAGACCTTTCCTTAACACCGCAGGTGCTATTATTGATTGCAACAAAGGGAAGGTCACCTTTCATGTGAATGATAAAGAACACACGGTATATTTTCCGAAGAAGACCGACAGGAGGCATGCCCTCAACTCTATAGAGAATATCGAGACCGTGAAAATTGGAGAATGGGACTGTCCACTACATGTGCCTCACAAATACAAAACTATCATGGTAGGGACAATGTCCATCAAGGTAAAAGTTCAGTGATTACTTTGTAGGAGGTGATACTTTTTGCTCTATATATCGCTTGTTTGTTGGTAAGACTTGATCAACCTTACTAGTAAACGTGTTTTATATGGATAAAAAGTTGAGCTTTCTATGTTTTCATTTGTTTTTTGTATTGACCTACTTGCTGTACCAAGTATCTATGTTTTTGAAGCTTCACAATACTACTAACTACTTCAAGTTTTCAGAGAGTTTCGCAGCTTTTTGAAACTTTGAAAAAAATTCAACAGTGAAGTTTTCAGAAAAATTCCAGAAAAATTATATTAATAATTTCCACAACAGGAGAGACCCGGAAAGTCCTGGGGCCAGCCAGGGGGGGCCACCAGTGGCCCAGGCGGCCAGCTGGCGCGGCCCAGCCTCTGGCCGCGCCCACAGGGCGCCTGGGGCCCACGGGACCCCCCCTCCAGGTACTTCTTCTTCCCCTCTCTCTCTCTCTTTTTCCAGAAACCCGAGTTCCGGTCTTGTTCTTGCTGTTCTTGCTGTTCTTGGGGGCGATTCTTCGATCTATCTCTACAGCCCATCATTTGAGCTGAAATTTTGAGCAAATACTCCCTGGTATGTGACTCCTCCACCCCTCCAATTAGATTTTTGATTGGTGGCCTCATTTGTGAGTATTTAGTAGTTCTTGGTGCTGTAGAGATGAGCTTGCATGCATGTGTAGAAAGTTATTTTCCAAGTTTTGATGCAAGTTTATGCCTTGGGCAAGTGAGTTGAGTAGTTTGCCTTAGCTCACTTTGTTTTAATCCTCGTTTTTGTAAATTGTAAAAAATTTCAGAAATGAGTTTGTTAGGAAGGGCAAAAGGATGGCTTGAGAAGAGGAGGCCCGCACACTCCGATCGAGTCACTAGAGCCGCAGCTTCACCATCGATCGTTAGGGTGAGCTATAATGAGGATCATGTGCCCCTGGAGTTGTTGGAAGACACAAGTCCAGCACGTGCGATGACATTTCCATGTGATGAATTCATGGAAGCCGCGGGAATCAAGAATGAGTTTTATAATCTTTGTGCTAATGCAGGTTTGACACGACTCGTCACGAGCCGTGTTACTCAGTATCAGAAACTCACCTCCGGTTTCATTAACAGTTTTAGATATAATCCTGATTCAGGTGCTATTGAGTTTAAAATTTATAATGATCTTATCACCATGACTTTGGGAAATTTTTGTGAAGTAATAGGTGTGTCGAACGTTGGGAGGACGACAAGGATGGTCACTCAGCCCTCCGAGCTGAAAATCGTCATCAACTCTCTCTGCAGCATGGGTACGAGGGATATTCATCGGTCGAAGATCTCTAGTATCTTGTTTCCTCACCTCAGGTATTTTGCATATTATATTGCTAGAGGGGTATTAGCTCGTGACAACACGAGAAGCATTTCTGCTCCGGATATTGCTATCCTGGCAGCAGCCCTCTCAGGGAGGTCTGATTATAATATTGGTACCTTAATTGCTCGACGCCTTGCTATGAACGGTAACAATGGGGACTTATATGGTGGCATTTATGCCATACTTATCTTAGAGCATCTTGGAGGCACCCCACACCCTGATGATACTCCTTTTACTTATTTAAGCTTTGATCTTGCTGCTATGAAGAGGCATAAGTTTGTTACCATGGGTTATGAACTTGATAACCTTGTTTATATCTTGCGTTTCGGAACTACCGCGGAACGCGAGATCCGTCTACCTGCACCTCTTTTGTTTCATTTTTCTCGCAGGAACGGATGGTCCTTTGATGTTGTCCAGTTCGATGAGTTCATGGTCCAGCATCAGTTCCATAACCCCATGGAGGGGGTTGTGCCCGACGAGGAGAGGCACGGTGAGATACCATATTTTCAGGAAGAGACCGCCACCGAGTTTGGTGAAGGGTCTTCCTCTGTTTGGCGCTCGGAGCCTTCCTCGTGGGAGACTCCGAGGAGTTCGGTGTACGCGCCATCATCCTTCTACGACCCTTGGTCTCACCACCATAACCCTGGAGCAGGAGGCTCCTGGGGGCAGTAGCTGCTACCAACTTAGGCCAAAAGCCTAAGCTTGGGGGAGTACGTGCCCTTCTCACTTTTTCATTGTATTATCCGTTTTATTCACTTTGATCTTTTCGAAGTTTTTACTCGTTCTTCTTTATTCCTCTATTTGCAAAAAAAAAACAACAAAAAGATTTTCTCTTTCTTTTGCTTTTTATTCAACTTTTGAAAAACCCAAAAAGATTTCCTTTCTCTCTTTAGTTTGCTTTGTTTTCAGAGATCAGCTCGAGTCCGTGATGGCATTTGATTATATTTCCTACGTTCGATCATGCAAGTGACAAGCAGTGATGACGAAGATCGACTGAAAGGAAGCAACAAGGAAGACCGGTATGAACTCTTTCTGTTTCTACTTTTGTACATATGCCTGTACTTATGATCTAGAGACCAGCTTGTAGCGACATAGTGCTATGTTTACAACGCTCTTCCAGTGGTTCATGCTTTCCTTGTGGTTAGTCTCCAATAACTAGAGTATATAATATGTTATTGAAATGATCTACATGCATCGCATTGTTCATAGTCTGGCATACTAGGGTGGTATTTCCCTTTAGAGAATTTTTGGATTGACTTGGCACATGCTTACACATGTTTAAGACTAAAAAGTCTACCTTGCCTTGATGATCTTTGAGTTTTAGAATAGTTATATCACTTTCATGCCCGATTCAATGTTGCTTTGTCGCTCTGCATGATTATGACCGTTATTGCTCTCTAGTTGGTCGCTTCCCAGTCTTTTGCTAAACCTCCACCCGTACTAAGCGGAATGACTGCTTGGGCATCCAAAACCCTTAAACCTGTTATGCCATATGAGTCCACTATACCTTCCTATACATGGTATTTACCTGCCATTCCTAATGAAGACTTTCGTGTACCATCTCGAAATTAATCAAAAGCATTTCTCTTTTTTGTGCCTATGTTTTAGCTCATGAGGAAGTAGTAGTTAATTCATGATCTCTTTAAGTTGGACAAGTTTCACCCCTGGATTGCATGCATAATGTGCAAACCCCTAATATGAAAAGGAACTGGCATTGAGTGCGCCCGGCTCAAAAAGATAATATAACAAACGAACCCTCCTTCACGCTTTGTTCACGAGAAATCAGAAAACATTGGCAGTGATAAACAAAGGAGATTAAGAGGATGTGATCGTCCTCATGCGGGAGCCATTCCTCGAGACTTGTCTAGCTTAAAAAGTGATTGAGTTATCTGCTAGCATTCGTTGACGAAATATGCACCTCTCAAAAACATATTTACTTCTGTTTTTAAAAACCAAGAGCTCTGGTACATGTTTAGTTTTTGTTTTCGATCACGGGTTTTCAACTTTGCCAACAAAAGCCACGGTTCGAGAGTCTCACCTTCTTTCTTCAAAGCACTGACTAGGAGAGCATAATTGTCATTCTGAGTGTAATGTGCATTGTCCCAAAGTATTACATTGTCTTCTGCATACTTGTGATATGATTTATTCTGAAATTCTTAGTTCTAGTCTCCTTTAAAACTCTGGAGGATTCTCTGCATTTATGTTTTGCTTCACTCATGGAGGCTAGCGAGATACCACCTTAATATGCTCAAGCTATGTGCAATGTGATCTTGTCTTGATTTTCGGTAATATATTGTTTACTCTTAATTATTTGTGACTGGTCACTCGAAAGAAGGATTGCTCCTTGCATTGTTCTCATAAGTACTGTTTTAATACTTGCTGAACTCTTTTCGTAGTACATGCTTATATACATCTAATGAAGCAAAAGAGTTTGTCAAAGTTTTCTTTGTCGCGTCCAGTTCGTTGAACTGAATTGCTTGAGGACAAGCAATATGCTAAGCTTGGGGGAGTTGATACGTCTCAAACGTATCTACTTTTCCAAACACTTTTGATATTGTTTTGACCTCATTCTTGCATGATTTGGACTAAACTAACCCGGACTGGCGCTGTTTTCAGCAGAGCTGCCTGTATGGTTTATTTGTGTGCAGGAAAACGGATTTTTAAGCATCTCAGAAAAATCCACGAAAAATCACGAAAAATCCACGCACCCGAAGAAACAAAATGCCAGAAGTGGGGCCAGAGGGGGCCAGGGGGTGCCCAGGCGCCCTGTGGGCACGCCCCCCCCTAGGCCGCGCCGGGGGGGGGGGGCGCCTGGGTGGGGCCCACACCCCCTGGTGCCCTACTTTAGCCCGTATTTTTCCTCCCGACGCAGAAACCCCAGATCGGAAGTCCTTTCGCTGTTTTTCGTCGCGGAGCCGCCGCCACCCTCTGTTCTTCTTTGGGAGGGCTAATCTGGAGGCTGAATTGGCCTCCGGAGAGGGGAGATCGTCGCCATCGTCATCATCGTCACCACTCCATCATCCCTCCATGACTTCCCCCCTTCATGTGTGAGTAATTCCCTTGCTGTAGGCGAAGGGGATGGTAGGGATTGGATGAGTTAGATCATGTAATAGTTCGTCAGATTGTTGGGGGCATGTTGCCTATCATCTAGTATGGTGTTTATCATCTTTGCTACAACTTGTTATTCTTAATGCTTGACACTTAGGACCCGAGTGCCATGATTTCAGATCTGAACCATATATGTTTGCATGAATATATTTGTGTTCTTGATCCAATTATGAGTTGTATGCACCTGTTACGGTTCGGAACCGGCGATCCCAAAAGTGACAGCTTGGGACACCAAAGGGGATGGCCCGTAATTTGAGGATTACATGTATCCATTGAGTTCATTGCTTTGTTCCGGTGCTCTTTGACAGGAGCACCATAATATCCATTAGTTCCTTTTGGCCCCGTTCGTAGCGGGATGGTAGGACAAAAGATGTTGTGCAAGTTCTTATTGCAAGCACGTACAACTACCTACGAGATACATGCCTAATGTTTGATATTTGCCTAGATGATCATTACTTTTCCGTGTGTCGTGCCCCGAGTTAGAAACTATCTCATCAATGCAACGCCCAACCATCCATCTCCCTAGCCTACAGTATTTTAAACCTTGCTTGTCACTAGTTGCCACTTCTGCCATTTACTACCGCTATTTACTTTTGCTGTTACTTTTACTATTACTATCATCGCTATTATATTACTGTTACCACTTATCTTTTGTTGCAAGTTAGTATAATTCAGGTGCGGTTGAATTGACAACTCAACTGTTAAAGCTTATAAATACTCTTTGGCTCCCCGTGTGTCGAATCAATAAATTGGGTTATTCTTACCCGCGAAGACTATCTCGATCCCTTACGGTTGAGGGTTATCAATGCTTGAGTGATTATTTGTCAAGTGCTAAAGATGAACTGAAACTCATTAGTATACATGCTTCCATGGTCACCACTCAAGTAGAACAAGTACTTAAGGCTCAGAATGATTTGCTCAATGAATTAAATAGTAAGAATAATGACTATACTGTTAGAGTTGCTACTAGAGGTGGTAAAATGACTCACGAACCTCTGTATCCCGAAGGCCACCCTAAGAGAATTGAGCTAGATTATCAGAGAGCTAATTTAGATGCACCTAGTTCTTCTAAGAAGAAGAAAAAGAAAAATCATAGGACTTTGCATGCTCTTAGTGAACCTGTAGCTCACCCACCTGAGAATCCCAATGATATATATGTTTCCGATGCTGAGACACAATCTTGTAATGAACATGAACATAGTGATAATATTAATAATGATGTTCATGATTATGCTCAACCTAGCTATGATAATGACGTAGAGATTGAACCTGCTGTTGATCTTGAGAACCCACAATGAAAGAATCAACATTATGACAAGAGAGACATTGTTGCTAGGAAGCACGGTAGGGAAAGAGAACCATGGGTTCAAAAACCCATGCCTTTTCCTCCGAAACCATCCAAGAAAAAGGATGATGATGATTTTGAGCGCTTCGCTGAAATGATTAGACCTATCTTAGTGTTATGCCTCCCTCTTTATATCGTAGACTTGACTTGAGTAAGTTGACACATACTGAAATATCTTGATATTCCCGAGCATGATAGTATGTCTATTATTCTTGACTTGTCGGTATTTGTGAGGATGTGCCTGTTGTAGTTGCAAATGTTACTATTCTAACGGACTTTGTTATACTTGATATTCCCGAGCATGATAGTATGTCTATTATTCTTGGAAGACCTTTTTTGAATACTGCAGGGGCTGTTATTGATTCCAACAAAGGCAATGTCACTTTTCGTGTCAATGGTAATGAGCATACGGTACACTTTCCGTGGAAACAACCTCAGGTTTATAGTATCAATTATATTGGAAAAACTTCAACTATCACTATTGGAGGTGTTGAGTTTCCTATTCCTACTATCAAGAAGGCATATGACATACTTATTGTTGGGGACATACATATCCCCATTGAGGTAACATAGTGTTATTCGAGAATTCTCCGATTTCATGTTACTCGGAAAGAGTTTATTAACAAGACCTGATCAACCTTGTTTATGGATTCCTTTTGATGAACATGGGATAGGTGAATCTAGATAGCACAAACCTTCTGTAACCTCCTTTTACTTTCTGTTAATTAGGTTAAATAAAAGAAAAATAGCATTATTTGTCTGTTTCCAAACTTATCCGTGCAATAAAAAATATCCCGAAAATAAAAGTTCTCCAAATGCCATGAAAATGAAATATGATTTTTTCTAGAATATTTACGAAAATATGGCACTGAACACACAGCGAGGGGAGCCAGCACGTGGCCTCGAGGGCACAGGGCGCACCCCCCTTCACAGGGCGCGCCCCCCCTGCCCCGTGGGCCCCACATGGCCCCCCTCCACTTATCCTTTCACCCATGCTCTTCTTCTTCCTCCCAAAAAAATCCCCAACCAGCTCAAACCCGAGTTCTAGCTCGTTTTGCTACCATTTTCGATCTCCTTGCTCAAAGCACCATTCACCAAAATGTTTGGGTAGATTGTTCCTTGGTATGTGACTCCTCCATTGGTCCAATTAGTTTTTGTTCTAGTGCTTTATTTGTTGCAAATTTGTGCTGCTGTGGTGACCCTGTTCTTGTGCTTGCATGTCAAATTTTCTTGGTCCCAAGTAGTTCTAATGCATGATATAGCTTCTAGGCACTTATAGGAGTTGTTGTTTACATTCTTGTTGAGTTCGGTTAACTTTTATTGTGAGTTACTAAAAATTTCAGAAAATTTCAAAAAAGTATAATGTTAAAAAGAATATTGAGGGGCTCTTCCAGCAAGAGCTCAGAGGAGAAGAAGAAATAAGAAAATAAGAAGCCCAAGTATCATCTTCCTCGCATGGCGGAAGTTCGACCGTGCGAATGGCCTTGTAATATTTTCATGATGTCCACCGGTATTTACGAAGACTTTTATTGGATGGCGAATAATGCATGCCTCACTGACTTCATCAACGACTAAAAAGAACAGTATCTCCTACTCACCAATATTTTTACGCAAAGCTTTCATTTTCATTCTAGGAAAACACCACCTACGGTGGAGTTTCGCTTATATGATGTGGTTAAGGAGATATCACTGTTAGATTTTTGTGAAATATGCAAAGTACCCTTTGAAGGTAGACTAGATGAACCACGTCATGAAGACGTCAAAGGGTTTATTGATATGATAGCCGTAGGTGAAACTAGACAAGTTTAAGGGGCAAGAATCACCAGTATACACTTCCCTGTTCTGCGCTACTTTGCTTTATTTGCTAGTAGGTGTTTAATTGGTCGCAGGAACAGTGGGAATCTCAGTGCCCCTGATATTATCATCTTACGCCATGCCCTGTTTCGTGACACAACTTTTAGCTTGGGCGCCGTCGTTGCCAAACGATTGAGTCTGAACCGCTCAAAGGGGCTCGTCTTTGGAGGCATCTTTGCTTCTCGCCTGGCTGAACATTTTAATATACTTATTAGGCATCATGAGAAGGAAGAAAAATTGCTTGCCCCTGTTTATCTAGACTACAAGAGCATGGTAGCTCATGACTTTATTGTTAAAGATAAACATATGCAGCTACTTTATAAATTGAGGTTTGATGAAATATACTGTGAAATTGTTACCTTGCCTGCACCATCCCTGTTTGATCTGTCGACAGGCAAGTACCTCATTACATGAGATGCCTTCTACAAGTACCAAGGCCAGGCACAAGCTTCAGAGCCTGAGCCAGAAGCACCATTTGATCCTTCTCGACAATCTGTTTATGGGTGGGAGCTGGACGAGCTAGCCAACCAGTGGCGCCCGTAGGACACATCTCAGTACACTGGAGGGAGTGGCTTCGATCCCTGGCCATAGACCAACTTAGGCCAAAAGCCTAAGCTTGGGGCAGTACGTGTTTCTCACCGACTTACATTCATGTTCACACACTTATTCTAGTTGTCGATGCTTACACTCTTTCACTGTACCATCCATGCTTAGTTTAAATTTTATTTTTCTTAGTCTTTTTCTTGTGTGGTAGAGAAAAACCCAGAAAAACAAAAAAATATTACTTGTAACTTCCAGTTACTTTACTTTCTTTGCTTGTAGTAGTAGCTAAAAATGAAAACCCAAAAAGATTTCCCGTTCTTCTTTTGCTAGTTGGGAGCTTTCCCGTGTAAATAGTTCCTTTTCTTTTCTTTAGGGGTTAAGAGTAGAAGACCATGATTGAAAATGCTTAGTGGCTCTCATGTGCTTTGTTGTTGATTTAACCTTGAGCCATATTACCTTGTCTTCTCTCTTGTATTAAATGTCTGCAGATTCCAGCTTAGTCTAATGCACGTGCACTATTATTATTCTCCATACCGTTCAGTCGTGCAAGTGAAAGGACTTAAGGATGATATATGATGAACTAATTGAGATGAGAAAAGCTGGTACGAACTCTACCTCTCTTGATTTTGTAAATATGATTGCTCGTCATTCTTGATTCAGCTTGTTATGAATGAAATATGTTTGCAATGTCAATTAGAGATCATAGCTGCTTATGCCATGCTTAATTAGCTGAGAGTTTATAATGGTCTATCTTGCGTGCCAACATGATATTAAAATGGTTGTGATGTGGTATGATGGGTGGTATCGTCCTTTGAACGACTTAAGTAACTTGACTTGTCACATGTTCACGCATGTAGTTGAAACAAATCTACATAGCCTTCACGATATTTATGTTCATGGTGATTTATATCCTACGCATGCTTGCATTCCTTGTTGATTAATTTTAATGCATATTCATGACCGTTGTTGCTCTCTAGCTGGTCGCTTCCCAGTCTCTTTCTAGCCTTCACCTGTACTAAGCGGGATTACTGCTTGTGCAACCACTTCTATTAAACCCCAAAGTTATTCCACATGAGTCCACCATACCTTCCTATATGCGGTATTTACCTGCCGTTCCAAGTAAATTTGTATGTGCCAAACTCTAAACCTTCAAATGAAATTCTGTTTTGTATGCTCGAACAGCTCATGTATCAACTAGGGCTGTCTATATCTTACATGCTAGGTGGGTTATTCTCACGATGAGTGGACTCCGCTCATCATTCACGAGCAAATGGCTGGTAACCGGGATGCCCAGTCCCATGCTCAAAATCATAATAATTAAACAAAACTCCCCCAGGGATGTTGCTTGTTTGGACGGTAACACGTGGATTCGGCTGGCCGTGGAGTGTGCTTGTTGGTGGTTGGGGGAGTATAAACTTTACCATTCTGTTTGGGAACCGCCTATAATGTGCGTAGCAGGGGAGATATTGAGATTCTTGGTTGTTATGTTGACAATGAAAGTACACCGCTCAAAATGTTATTCAATCTCTATTTAAAAATCGAGCTCTGGCACCTCTACAAATCCCTGCTTCCCTCTGCGAAGGGCCTATCTATTTACTTTTATGCAGAGTCATCACCCTCTTATCCAAAAGCACTAGTAGGAGATCACCTCTGTCATTGCATATATTACTATTAATTTGCATTGAGTATGATCATGATTGGATCTCTTTTACCATGAATTACAATGTCTAGTCAGTCCTTGATCTTTAAAGGTGCTCTGCATTTATGTTTTGCGGTCTCAGAAAGGGCTAGCGAGATAACATCCTGTTATATCATATCATGATTGTTTTGAGAAGTGTTGTCATCCAAGGTTTATTATTATTGCTCGCTAGTTGATTATGCCATTGATGTGAGTAGTCTTGAGTCCTGAAAGTTATTGTGAATGTGGTTAGTTCATGATCTTGTTGAAAACCTGAATGCTAGCTTGCATATTTACAACAACAAGAGCAAACAGAGTTTGTCAAAGTTTTTCTTTATCACTCTCAGTTTATCAACTAAATTTCTTGAGGACAAGCAAAGGTTTAAGCTAGGGGAGTTGATACGTCTCGAACGTATCTACTTTTCCAAACACTTTTGCCCTTCTTTTGGACTCTATCTTGCATGATTTGAATGTAACTAACCTGGACTGACGCTGTTTTCAGCAGAATTGCCATGGTGTTGTTTTTGTGCAGAAATAAAAAGTTCTCGGAATCGCATGAAAATCAACGGAGAATTATTTCAGAAAACATAAAAAATATCTGCAAGAAGATCTGCACCGGGGGGCCCACACCCTGTCCTCGAGGGTGGGGGGCGCGCCCCCCTTCCCAAGGCACGCCCCCTGCCTCGATGCCCCCCCGATGCCCGATCGACGTATCCCCAGGTCATATATATTCCGTTTCGTGGAGAAAAAAAATCTGGGAGAAAGAATTATCGCATTTCACGAGACGAAGCCGCCGCCAAGCCCTAATATCTCTCGGAAGGGCTGATCTGGAGTCCGTTCGGGGCTCCGAAGAGTGGAGGTCGTCGCCATCGTCATCATCAACCTTCCTCCATCACCAATTCCATGATGCTCACCGCCGTGCATGAGTAATTCCATCGTAGGCTTGCTGGACGGTGATGGGTTGGATGGGATCTATCATGTAATCGAGTTAGTTTTGTTAGGGTTTGATCCCTAGTATCCACTATGTTCTGAGATTGATGTTGCTATGACTTTGCTATGCTTAATGCTTGTCACTAGGGCCCAAGTGCCATGATTTCAGATCTGAACCTATTATGTTTCCATTAATATATGTGTGTTCTTGATCCTATCTTGCCAGTCTATAGTCACCTACTATGTGTTATGATCCGGCAACCCCGAAGTCACAATAATCGGGACCACTCCCTGTGATGACCATAATTTGAGGATTTCATGTATTCACTATGTGTTAATGCTTTGGTCCGGCACTCTATTAAAAGGAGGCCTTAATATCCCTTAGTTTCCAATAGGACCCCGCTGCCACGGGAGGGTAGGACAAAATATGTCATGCAAGTTCTTTTCCATAAGCACGTATGACTATATTCGGAATACATGCCTACATTGCATTGATGAACTGGAGCTATTTTTGTGTCACCCTAGGTTATTACTTCTACAGGATGAATAGCATCCGACGTAATTTCCCATCACCGATCCAATGCCTACGAGCTTTACCTTTATTGCTTGTCGCTTATTTACTTTTCCGTTGCTATTATCACAAAAACTACAAAAACACTATCTTTACTTTTATTGCTGCTACCGCAACTATCATATTACTGTGCTACTAAACCATCCTACTACAGATACTAAGTTTCCAGGTGTTGTTGAATTGACAACTCAGCTGCTAATACTTAAGAGTATTCTTTGGCTCCCCTTGTGTCGAATCAACAAATTTAGATTTAATAATTTACCCTCGGAAATTGTTGTGATCCCCTACACTTGTGGGTTATCAGCTATCAAATGTCTCAACGTAACTGGGTGATTATATAGAGGCTCTACAGGTATCTCCAAAGGTATTTGTTGAGTTGGCATAAATCGAGATTAGGATTTGTCACTCCGAGTATCGGAGAGGTATCTCTGGGCCCTCTCGATGATGCACATCACAAGAAGGCTTGCAAGCAATGTGACTAATGAGTTAGTTGCGGAATGATGCATTATGAAACGAGTAAATATACTTGCCGATAACAAGATTGAACTAGGTATGAAGAAATCGACAATCAAATCTCGGGCAAGTAACATACCGACGACAAAGGGAATAACGTATGTTGTCGTTACGGTACGACAAAGGGAATATGTAGGAACCAATATGAGCATCCAGGTTGCGCTATTGGTTATTGACCGGAGAGGTGTCTCGGTCATGTCTACATAGTTATCGAACCCATAGGGTCTGCACGCTTAACGTTCCTTGATGATTTTGTATTATATGAGTTATGTGATTTGGTGATTGAATATTGTGCTGAGCCCCGGATGAGATCACAGACATGACGAGGAGTCTCGAAATGGTCAAGAGGTAAAGATTCATATATAGGACGATGTTATTCGGACACCGGAAGTGTTCCGAGTGTACCGGGTACATATCGGGACACCGGAAAGGGGTCCCGGGCACCCCCGGCAAAGATATGGGCCTTATGCGCCAAGAGAGGGATAGAACGGCCCCTGGTGGGATGGTGCGCCCCCATATAGGCCGAAATTGGAGAAGAAGGAAGGAGGGGAAGGGGGAAGGAAAGGTGATACGTCTCCAACGTATCTATAATTTTTTATCGTTCCATGTTATTATATTATCTATCTCAAGTAGGATTGCACTCGGGCCCCACGTAGGATTCCTCCTACTTGGGCGCCCCCTTGGCTGCTCCCTCTCCCTCCCACCTATATAAATGAGGCGGGTGATACGTCTACAACGTATCTATAATTTTTTTTGTTCCATGCTATTATATATGACGTTTTGGATGTTCAATGGGCTTTATCATACACTTTTATATTATTTTTCAGACTTACATATTAACCCAAAGGCCTAGTGCAGATTGATGCATTTTTGCCTATTTCAGGGTTTCGCAGAAAAGGAATAACAAACAGAGTCCAAAAGGAATAAAACCTTCACGAGAGTTATATTTGGAACAATATCAACACAGAAGACTTGGAGTACACGCGAGGGAACGAAGGAGGCGGCCACGAGGGTCCAGAGCGCGCCCCCTCCTACAAGGCGCGCCCCCACCCTCACGGGCCCCCTCTGGCTCCCCTGATGCCCTCCTTCCTCCTATATATACCCATCTAACCTGAAAACATCGAGGCAACAGAAAAAAAACCCTAATTCCACCACCGCAACCTTCTGTTCCCGTAAGATGCCTGTTCTGGAGCTTCGCCGGAGGGGTAATCTTCCACAGAGTGCTTCTACATCAACACCATTGTCTCACCATGAGTTGTGAGTAGTTTACCACAGACCTTCGGGTCCATAGTTATTAGCTAGATGGCTTCTTCTCTCTTTTTGGATCTCCATACCAAGTTCTCCTCGGTCTTCGAGGAGATCTATTCGATGTAATCTTTTTGCGGTGTGTTTGTCGAGATATGATGAATTGTAGGTTTATGATCAAGATTATCTATGAGAAATATTTGGTTCTTTTCTGAATTATTTTACATATGATTATAATATCCTTGCAAGTCTCTTTGAATTATCGGTTTTGTTTGGCCTACTAGATCTATAGTTCTTGCAATGGGAGAAGTGTTTGGCTTTGGGTTCAATCTTGCGGTGTCCTTTCCTAATGACAGCAGGGGCAGCAAGGCACGTATTGTATTGTTGCCATCGAGGATAAAAAGATAGGGTTTATATCATATTGCTTGAGTTTATCCCTCTACATCATGTCATCTTGCTTAAAGCATTACTCTGTTCTTATGAACTTAATACTCTAGATGCATGCTAGATAGCGGTCGATGTGTGGAGTAATAATAATAGATGCAGAATCGTTTCGGTCTACTTGTCACAGACGTGATGCCTATATATAATGATCTTGCCTAGATATTCTCATAACTGTTCGCTTTTCTATCAATTGCTTGACAGTAATTTGTTCACTCACCGTAGAATTCTACTATCATGAGAGAAGCCACTAGTGAAACCTATGGCCCTCGGGGTCTATTCTCAACATATTGATCTACCATCTACTTTACTTTGTTGTTTTTTACTTTCTGTTCTTATATCCAAAAATACCAAAAATATCAAACTATCCTATATACAAGATCTCACTTTCGTAAGTGACCGTAAAGGGATTGACAACCCCTTATCGCGTTGGCTGCAAAGTTCTTATTTGTTTGTGCAGGTACGAGGGACTCGCACGTGGTATCCTACTAGATTGATACCTTGGTTCTCAAAAACTGAGGGGAATACTTACGCTACTATGCAGCATCACCCTTTCCTCTTCGAGGGAATACAACGCAAGCTCAAGAAGTAGCAAGAAGAATTTCTGGCGCCGTTGCCGGGGAGATCTACGCAAAAGTCATATACCAAGTACCTATCACAAACCCTTACGCATTACATTTTTTGCCTCTCGTTGTCCTCTCCCCCACTTCACCTTTGCCGTTTTATTCGCCTTTTTTCCGTTTGCCTTTTTGTTTGCTTGTGTTGCCATGTGCCTTCTATTAGCTTGCATCTTCGCTTGCTAAATTATGGATCCTCATTCTCTTGCTAATCTTTTTAAGAGATCCAATTATGATGAACCAATTGCTAGTGAGTTGCGAGCACTAGATTCTCTTTATGAGGTATTGCTTGAAATTTGTGAATCTAAAAATTGTGATGAAGTGTTGAAAGAAGAAAATTATGAAGTGATTCACGATAGCTCTTTTAATGAAAAACATGATTGTAATGATACTATTGTAAATTCTATTAATGGCAATTGTTTTAATGATATGCAAAACCCTAAGCTTGGGGATGCTTATTTTGTTATGCCCACTACTTGTTGCAATGATCATGATTGGGGTGATGCTTCTTATCATCTTGAAAATTTATTTAAGCCCCGTGATGAATATGAGATTGATATTAATGTTTGCAATAATATTGAAAGTTGGTTTGGAAGATTGTCAACTTTAGATCCCACATATTTGGAGAATGTTCAATCTTATGAAATTTTTGATAAAAGTGGGTTTGGAGAGGTCATGACTTTAGTTAATGTTGCTCCCACAATTTTGGAAGAGTGTCAACTTCGTATGCATGTGGATGGTGTTGAGAATATGTTTTTTGATAGCTATATTGCTGAATTTGCTTATGATCCTACATGCAATTATTATGAGAGAGGAAAATATGGTTGTAGAAATTTTCATGTTACTAAATTACCTCTCGTTATGTTGAGATTGCTATTGTTTCCTTCCTCTTCCTTGCATATGCTAGATCTTGCTTGTCTTGCAAATTTGTTTTCTTATAAGATGCCTATGCATAGGAAGTATGTTAGACTTAGATGTGATTTTCACATGCTATATGATGTTCTCTTTGTGCTTCAATTCTTATCTTTCATGTGAGCATCATTGAATTCTCAAGCCTATCTTAATGGCTACAAAGAAAGAGCTTGTTGGGAGGCAACCAAATTTTATTTTCTTTGTTTTTGCTTCTGTTTAGGAATAAATATTTCATATAGCTTCTGTTTAGATGTGGTTTTGTGTTTTCATTAGTGTTTGTGCCAAGTAGAACCTTTGGGAAGACTTGTGTGAAGTTTATATGATCTTGCTGTAAAAAACAGAAACGTTAGCCCTAACGAGAATAGTCACCAGATTTTACTGGAGAGTGCTATTTAGTTGATTCTTTTTGCAGATGATTAATAGACAAATTCCTCGCGTTTACCAATTTATTTCAATTTTTTTGGAGTTACAGAAGTATTTGAAAGTTACAAATTACTACACACTGTTTTGTTTTTCACAGATTCTGTTTTTCATGTGTTATTTGCTTATTTTGATGCATCTATGAATAGTATTGGGGAATATGAATCATAGAGAAGTTGGAATACAGTAGGTTTAACACCTATATGAACAAGGAATGAGTTCATTATAATACCTTTGAGTGGTGGTTTGTTTTCTTATACTAACGGAGCTCGCGAGATTTTTGGCTAAGTTTTGTGTTGTGAAATTTTCATGTTTTGAGTATGGCTTTGATGGACTATGGAACAAAGGGTGGCAAAAGCCTAAGCTTGGGGATGCCCGAGGTACCCCAAGGTGAAATTCAAGGACAACCAAAAGCCTAAGCTTGGGGATGCCCCAGGAAGGCATCCCCTCTTTCGTCTTCATCTATCGGTAACTATACTCGGGACTATATTTTTATTCACCACATGATATGTGTTTTGCTTGGAGCGTCATGTATGATTTGAGTCTTTGCTTGTTAGTTTGCCACAATCATCCTTGCTGGACACACCTTGTTGAGAGAGAGAATTATGATCTAGAATTTGTTAGAATACTCTATGTGCTTCACTTATATCCTTTGAGCTAGATAGTTTTGCTCTAGTGCTTCACTTATATCTTCTTGAGCACGGTGGTGATTTTATTTTGTAGAAATTGTTGATCTCGCATGCTTCACTTATATCCTTTTGAGAGTCTTTTAGAACAGCATGGTAATGTACTTTGGTTATAAAACTAGTCCTAATATGATAGGCTTCCAAGCTGAATATAGTAAAAACTTTCATATAAAGTGCATTGAATATGATGAGAAGTTTGATACTTGATAATTGTTTTGAGATATGAGGATGGTGATATTAGAGTCATTCTAGTGGAGTAATTATGAATTTAAGAAATACTTGTGTTAAAGTTTGTGATTACTGTAGCATGCACATATGGTGAACCGCTATGTGACGAAGTTAGAGCATGAGGTATTTATTGAGTGCCAACCTTTGTGTGGAGGTCGGGGGCGCGTGATGGTTAACTCCTACCAATCTCCCCCCTTGGAGCATGCGTTGATTACTTTGTTTTGATGACTCATAAATTTTTGCAATAAGTATATGAGTTCTTTATGACTAATGTTGAGTCCATGGATTATATGCACAATCACCCTTCCACCATTGCTAGCCTCTCTTGTACCGCGCAGCTCTCGCCGGTACCATACACCCACCATATACCTTCCTCAAAACAGCCACCATATCTACCTATCATGGCATTTCCATAGCCATTCCGAGATATATTGCCATGCAACTTTCCACTGTTCCGTTTGTTATGACACACTTCATCATTGTCATATTGCCATGCATGATCATGTAGTTGACATCGTATTTGTGGCAAGGCCACCATGCATAATTTTTCATACATGTCACTCTTGATTCATTGTACATCCCGGTACACCACCGGAGGCATTCATATAGAGTCATACTTTGTTCTAGTATCGAGTTGTAATACTGAGTTGTAAATCAATATAGGTGTGATGATCATCATTATTAGAGCATTGTCCCAAAGAAAAAAATGGGAAAAAAGGAAGGAAAGGCCAAAGAAAATAGAACGTCCCAAAAAAGGGAAAAAAGAAAAAGAAAAAGAAAAGAAAAGAAAAGAAAAGGGACAATGCTACTATCCTTTTCCACACTTGTGCTTCAAAGTAGCACCATGTTTTCATGATAGAGAGTCTCATGTTTTGTCATTTTCATATACTAGTGGAATTTTCATTATAGAACTTGGCTTGTATATTCCAACGATGGGCTTCCTCAAATGCCCTAGGTCTTCATGAGCAAGCAAGTTGGATGCACACCCACTTAGTTTCTTTTGTCGAGCTTTCACACATTTATAGCTCTAGTGCATCCGTTGCATGGCACTCCCTACTCACTCACATTGATAACTATTAATGGGCATCTCCATAGCCCGTTGATACGCCTAGTTGATGTGAGACTATCTCCCTCATTTTTGTCTTCTCCACAAGCACCACTCTATTCCACCTATAGTGCTATATCCATGGCTCACGCTCATGTATTGCGTGAAAGGTTAAAGGTTTGAAAAAATTTGAGTATGAAAACAATTGCTTGGCTGAAACCGAGGTTGTGCATGATATGAATATTTTGTGTGAGGAAGAGGGAGCATAGCCATACTATATGATTTTGTAGGGATAACTTTCTTTGGCCATGTTATTTTGAGAAGACATGATTGCTTTCTTAGTATGCTTGAAGTATTATTATTTCATATGTCAATATAGACTTTTGTCTTGAATCTTTCAGACCTGAACATTCATACCACAATAAAGAGAATTACATTGAAAATTATGTTGGTTAGCATTCCACATCAAAAATTCTGTTTTTATCATTTACCTACTCGAGGACGAGCAGGAATTAAGCTTGGGGATGCTTGATACGTCTACAACGTATCTATAATTTTTTATTGTTCCATGCTATTATATATGATGTTTTGGATGTTTAATGGGCTTTATCATACACTTTTATATTATTTCTGGGACTAACCTATTAACCCAAAGGCCCAGTGCAGATTGTTGTTTTATTGCCTATTTCAGGGTTTCGCGGAAAAGGAATATCAAACGAAGTCCAGACGGAATAAAACCTTCGCGAGAGTTATTTTTGGAACAATATCAACACAGAAGACTTGGAGTAGACGCGAGGGAACGAAGGAGGCGGCCACGAGGGTCCAGGGCGCGCCCCCTCCTACAGGGCGTGCCCCCACCCTCGTGGGCCCCCTCTGACTCCCCGGATGCCCTCCTTCCTCCTATATATACCCATGTACCCTGAAAACATCGAGGCAACAAAAAAACCCTAATTCCACCGCCGCAACCTTCTATTCTCGTGAGATCCCATCTTGGGGCCTGTTCCGGAGCTCCGCCGGAGGGGGGATCTTCCACGGAGTGCTTCTACATCAACACCATTATCTCACCATGAGTTGTGAGTAGTTTACCACAGACCCTCGGGTCCATAGTTATTAGCTAGATGGCTTCTTCTCTCTTTTTGGATCACAATACCAAGTTCTCCTCGGTCTTCGAGGAGATCTATTCGATGTAATCTTTTTGCGGTGTGTTTGTCGAGATCCGATGAATTGTGGGTTTATGATCAAGATTATCTACGAGAAATATTTGGTAATTTTCAGAATTCTTTTGTGTATGATTATAATATCCTTGCAAGTCTCTTCGAATTGTCGGTTTGGTTTGGCCTACTAGATCTATAGTTCTTGCAATGGGAGAAGTGTTTGGCTTTGGGTTCAATCTTGCTGTGTCCTTTCCTAGTGACAGCAGGTGCAGCAAGGCACGTATTGTATTGTTGCCATCGAGGATAAAAAGATGGGGTTTATATCATATTGCTTGAGTTTATCCCTCTACATCATGTCATCTTGCTTAAAGCATTACTCTGTTCTTATGAACTTAATACTCTAGATGCATGCTGGATAGCGGTCGATGTGCGGAGTAATAGTAGTAGATGCAGAATAGTTTCGGTCTACTTGTCACGGACGTGATGCCTATATATAGTGATCATGCCTAGATATTCTCATAACTATTCGCTTTTCGATCAATTGCTCTACAGTAATTTGTTCACCCACCGTAGAATTCTTCTATCATGAGAGAAGCTACTAGTGAAACCTATGGCCCCTGGGTCTATTCTCATATATTAATTTACCATCTACTTTACTTTGCTGTTTTTCCTTTCTGTCCTTATATCCAAAAATACCAAAAATATCAAACTATCCTATCTATCAGATCTCACTTTCGTATGTGACCATAAAGGGATTGACAACCCCTTATTGCGTTGGCTGCGAAGTTCTTATTTGTTTGTGCAAGTGCGAGGGACTTGCGCATGGTCTCCTACTAGATTGATACCTTGGTTCTCAAAAACTGAGGGAAATACTTACGCTACTGTGCTGCACCACCCTTTCCTCTTTGAGGGAATACAATGCAAGCTCGAGAAGTAGCAGGGGGAGGCGCCTAGAAAACACAACAACATCTGTTAGCCGTGTGCGGCGCCTCCCTCTACAGTTTACGCCTCCGGTCATATTCACGTAGTGCTTAGGCGAAGCCCTACGCGGATCACTTCACCATCACCGTCAACATGCCGTCGTGCTGACGGAACTCTACCTCGACACTTTGCTGGATCAAGAGTTCGAGGGATGTCGTCGAGCTGAACATGTACGGAACTCGGAGGTGCCGTTTGTTTGGTGCTTGATCGATCGGAACGAGAAGAAGTTCGAATACATCAACCGCGTTGTCAAACTCTTCTGCTTCTGGTCTACGAGAGTATATAGACAGACTCTCCCCTCTCGTTGCAATGCATATCCTAGATGGATCTTGCATGAGAGTAGGAATTTTTTTCATTGCATGCTACGTTTCCCAACAGTGAGCGCGAGGGGCGGAGGCGCGGAGGGCAGGCCGGCGCCGGCCCAGCTCTCCAGCGGGGTGGGCGGATGGGTGGGTGGGTGGAAGAAGAAGGAGAGATATGAGATGGGACGGGTGGTTTGATGGCGAGTTTGCCAAGGGGCACATGCGGCCGGATAGAGGCGGACGAAGAGGGCACAAAGAACGTCCGCTTTGTGTCCACTTTTGACCCGAATGTGTCTCAAATTTGGGCCGGATATGGGTCCGACCAGACACCATCTGGACAGCAGACGGACGCTGTGTCCGTTTTGGTCGCCCCGTTGGGCTAAGTTTTATTTCCGGATAACCCAACGGACAAAATAGGTCTTCCGGTTGGAGTTGCTCTTAATTTGTAACCTAACCTGATACACCCATGGAAGAGTTGAATGCCTCTAGCCTATCTGAATCCAAGCTGTACTAACGAAGTTTGAGAATAACAAGGGCACAACCACCAGGAATCATTCCGAGAAGTAACTATGATAATAATAATTGAATACTGCTTTTATAATTCTAAGACGCCGATATCTGCCAAACGTGCGGGGCTAACATGGCCAGCTCGCACGCCACACGTTCGGGTGCGGCGTCCACCCCTGCACGCTTGGGCTATCCATAGACGACCCGCACGTTCGGTCTAACAACAAATATGCCCACACGTCCTGTCGCAGCTATGTTAGTTATCCCGGGGATGGCAACTTTAGATATTCGGGATGGCAAATGTAATTGTAAAAGCATGGCAACTCTCTCTGTTTTGGTTAAGTATAGTTGTCATGCCTAATTTATGCTAGTTTCCGCGTGTAATCAAATCATAGTTGACGTGTGTGATTAACTACTTGTCACATGTGGTCAAACAATAGTTACCATGTGTGTTTACTTAATTACCACGTGTGGTCCAACCATAGTTGCCATGCATGGTTAATCATAGTTGGCATGTGTGTTTACCTGGTTGCCACGTACGTGTAACTGCAGTTGCCATGTATGGTAAATCATAGTTGCCATGTGTGTTTATCTGGTTGCCACATATGCGCAACTGCAGTTGCCACGTGTGGTCCAACCATAGTTGCCATGCATGGTTAATCATAGTTGCCATGTGTGTTTACCTGGTTGCCACGTACACGCAACTGTACTTGCATCTAGCAATGTACGAGTGTTGTGTGGGAGAAGAGCAGTTCACCCACACGCAGGCAGGCTAGGTGGTGACTGTGTGGGCGGGAACTGGTTCGCCCACACGGTGCAGCGGGCAACAGCGCGCTGCGGGTTGTGTGGGCGAGCACTCTAACGCCAACACAACATGCTATGCCTACGTGGCATTGAAATTCCAACATATTTCTTTAGGATTCGTGCAAAACAGAATCAACGTGGATCAACACGAGTGGGCTAAGTGCAAACATGCCAGACGTGTGGCCTTATCATTTTGGTAATCTTTTGAGGGCTTCTTCAAGCCAGACGAGTTTCGCTGGAAGTTAACTAGGAACAATGTTTTTACAGTGAAATCTATGTACTTAGATTTAATTGATTCTGGCCTAATCTCGAGGTCAATTCCTATTTGGAAAATTAAATTTCCGTTGAGAATGAAGATATTCATGAGGTTTGTCCATAAGGAAGTGATTCTAACCAAAGATAATCTGGAAAAGCATAGGTGGGTGGGTAGTCTTGCTGTTGTTTTCGTGACCACGATGAAATGATACAACACCTCTTTATCGATTGCCCCCCTGGCCAAGCTTCTTTGGCGCACGATTCACATAGCCTTTAACATTAATCCTCCAATTAGCATTGACATGTTGTTTGGGACATGGCTGACTGGAGTGGAGCCAATTACCGCGGGACATATTCAGATAGGAATATGTGCACTACTTTGGGTTGTATGGAACTGTAGAAATGGTATGATCTTTAACAGAAAAATTTATAAACTTTTTGCAGATTATTTACAGAGCTACCGCTTGGATCCATACGTGGTTGTTACTCACTCATACAAATTACATGGAGCTTTTGGTTACTGGGTGCAACCGATGGTAGACGGCAGCACGGGGTATTTCCAACCTGTTTGGATGGCGGTGCAATAATAGAATGGGTGTTTAGTCATCTTGTCTTGTTTTCGCCGGTTGTGGCCTTCTCTCATATTCATTTATTTTGGCAAAAATTGTAGCCAGAGATGACTAGCCAATGAAGGTGAAAGGGAAACCAAACTTCTATTTCAATCTCTGGAGGATCTAGATATGAACTCCCTTCACCAAAGGATACTTGACCCAACTTTCCGAGAGCCGGGATACTGAGATTGCAAGGTCGACACTCTGAAACGAAAAAATATGAGGTACGCTTTGTTGTTTTTCTTCCTTATGAATATATATGTAGCCTCCAAGTCTCAAGTAGAAGAAGTAATGATGTACCCGAGACTTGTTTTGTAGTAGACCTTTAAGAATTCCGAATTAAGATCCTTGACCCGTCCTTCTGCAGTGCAATCGTAGGCCCCCAAGGACCGGGTCATTATGCAATAATGAACGGGGACTTATGTAGATCTCAACTTGTGAAACTGAGCAACAGGTAGCCCCCAAGGTCCGGCTCATCATTATGTGATGGGTCGGGTGTTCAAGTATATGTGGATGAAAAATGACAATGCATTATCCCCCAAGTGGCAGGTCGATCACCTGCCATGACCTGGGACTTCTTGAAATTTGAATAATGTAGCCCCCAAGTGTCGAGTCAATCGCCCGCGGCGACCTAAGACTTCTTGAATTTTGAATAATGTAGCCCCCATGTGCCGGGGCGATCACCTGCGGGGACCTAGGACATTTTGATTTTGGGTAATGTGCCTGATTGTTGAATCTTATATGTAGGATATGTTGAACCAGACCGAATCACATGCAGACGACATACAAAAATATTTGAAAAAAGAAAAGAAACTTCAAGAAAAGGCAGAAAGTCCATCTTCAGATTTCCATAGGTCTCCGCTGTCTGCTATAGACACACTGGAAATGACCAAGGCTGCCTTTGAAGAAGAAAGAGTTGCCCCGCTAAAGCGTACCAAGGAGGCCCACTCAAGACTCAAGCAAGTGACCTAAGAACTGCAAACACTGAAGGGTCGTATCACTAAGATGTTTGTAGCCATCTTCGGTAAGTAAACCTTCTTTATGACTACAAGTCACCAAATACTGTTGAGTCACCATATCAGCCGAGTTATTCATTTGCATTTGTGTGTGCCAATAGGAAGAAGGAATGACAACATTCTGGATGTTCCCCTTGTGAAACTGAAGGTCGTCTACAAGGTTTTGGAGCAATCGTATGTGGGTGGTGCTTATTCCGTTATGGCAGTCAGGAACACAAAAGCACCTCCTCACTATATCATGGACATGCTCAAGGAGTTGTCGACTGTTCCAGAATGGATAAAAGAGCTGAAAAGCACATCTTGTCGGTTGGGAGCTACGTACTTGGCTGCCCCTGCCGAGGTGTATCTCCTAGAGATGGATCTGGCTGTACTGGATGACGGGTTCCCAGAGTTCAATGTGGATAACATCCCTTCTCTGAATAGGAATATCTTCATTGTGTCAAGGAGACCCGGGTGACCACGACGAAAATTGCGGAGGAGCTGGACGTGAAAAAATTCCAAGCCAGAAAATGCATGGGTTTGCCAAACCCACAACATGTTAAGCTTATCCCTCCACATAAGCAAAGCTTCGTTCCTGACATCAGCACTTCAATTGTGATGAGAGAAGACTCAAATTTTCAAGCTTTGTCATCGATTTAGTGGGTGGCAGATGACCCCCAGACTGGAGCAGAAGGCACGACCCCTGAAGGTTCACGAGAGCGGGCATAAGCTGACCCGGTCGCAACTAGAATGGAAGGAGGGCCAGGAAATCTCAATTCAGCAAGCTCCACTACCGGCTTGCAACAATAAACTTTGCGTTGTGACATTTGTTGGAAAAACTTGGTTGAAAATAGCCCTTATGTGCCTTCGTGCATTGAGTATGTTAAATTTTCAAGTGCTGACAATCTAATGAGATACATATTATGACCATGCATGTTTGCTCAACCCGGTCATATAGACTTGGTGTTGTTGATTGACTCCTTGGACGTGGTTGAAGTGTAACCCAACAAATATACATTTGAGAAATCCGTAAGTGTTGTAGTGTACTACAAGGCATGAGTTGGATTGATGAAAATCCGGTCAAATTTGTGACCCGACATTATATGTAACCCGTTATCATTTATTACCAGTGGATGATATAAAAAAGTGACACTTGCAAACAAAAACGCATAGACATAATTGGAAATTACAAGACGACTCTCGAGGCTTGACATAAAGATCAACTTTCGAGGCTCGAGTCTGATTTGCTTCTCTGAAGCAGGCCTTGTAGCCTCTTATGGTTTGTGCTAGCTCTCTAAAAGCCGGCTCTCACGTGACTTAAACCGGTGTTTTAACTTCGATAAGTTCAGGGCCTATACAGTGTGTGATAGCACTACAAAAAAATCACTTCCGTGATAATATGTGTTTGTCATAGTAGGTCACATGTTCTGTCATGCATGTACATCCATGACGATTTTATGACAGAATCAAGATAGTCATACCCGTGCTGTCGTAAAAGTGTTTCATGACAATACCAAAATTATCATCACAGAAGTATCCACTTCCATGACGATAAATGATGCATCATGGAAGTGCTTTCGTCAAGGGTAACCGACACGTGGCATCCACCGCAATGGGTCGCCGTTAAGCTATCGGGTCCAGTTTTGGATCCGATAATCCTCTAACAACCACAACCAATGGTGATTTTTCACGTGTAAAATTCTCATTGGACGAAAGAACCACGTGTCAGCTCCTCGCGTGGACAGATGTCAACTGACCAATGGACCGGAGGCGCCTATGATACATCGACGCATGGCACGACCAACAGTGGCCCATTTAGGTCAAAAGGCTAGCCTGTTTGACTTGGTCAAATGTTAATGGGTTGGCCCATCGAAAGCCTGTTAACGGTCTGCTCGCATATAGCCCATTCAGGCCCGATAACTAATAACCCATTATGCCCTTTCCGAATTCGGCCAACTATCTTCATCCGGGCTGTCCAACATGATTCCAGCCCATTGTAACTTCCGGCCGATGTATGGCGCATGACGTCTTTCAGCCCATATGAGGCCCTTTGTAAGTCTTGGCCCATTAACGACACGTGGTGAAACTGACCCATAATGAACTATATACCACTTTATACCCATTAACAGCCCATTACTCCATTAGGCCGTTCCTAGTCCGTGTTATCTTTCGGCCTTTTAAGGGACCACTTATTCTTGGGCTGATTTGCAGCATTCGATTACTTACGGTCCGTTACTGGACTTTTCCGCTAATGGGCCAAATTCAGCCAGTGGTTAAAGTCGGCACGTTTGTGGCCCGTTAATCTGTTGGGCTGTTTTCATAGCGTCGTTAAATACGGCCCATTAATGACCCATTATGCATGTCGATAGAATTAAGCCCTTTATAGTCGTCGGCCTCTTAACGACCCGTTATGGTCGGCCCGTGAAGGGACGACTCCCTCTCTAGCCCGCTTACGGCCCATAATGAGGTCCGTTATTGGCCCATGTTTGGCCAATCGATCATACGTCCCGTAGAAGGCCCATAGATTCTATGTCCCGTAGAAGGCCCATAGGAGGCCCATGGTCACTATAGCAGATAGAAGGAGCATGGTGACAATGGTCCGTATGTTGCCCATGGTTATTGTGGCCTAGTTTTAAAAAATAGGTTATTGCGGCCGCTAGCAAACCGCTGAAAAAGAACTTCACTGACTAGAAGCAAACAAATAATCAATACAAGAAGGAAATAAAAAAGCAAGCAACATACGCTAGGTATTGCGGCTATTACACATATTACAAACACTGGGAATCAAAGTTCGCCACCAGTGCAAATATGGGGAACAAACCAGCATATTACATACACTGATTGTCAAAGTTGGCAACCAGTGCAAATAAACGCCGCAGAAAAACAAGTCCAGAACTGAAACCATTTCACAAGAGCTCAAGAAACAATACCATGGGTATCCACCATGCTGGTAAGATGCTTAGCAAGCTTATTAGCCTTCTCTTGTTTGGAGCTTAAATCTTCCAGCGCTTGATGTTGCACCAGAAAGTATGCATCTGAATTCAGCAGGGACTTCCTCGGTCCTTCGGCATCCTATTGCAGCACATCTGATCGACGTCTCTCAACTTGAAGTTGAGACTCTAGAAGCCAAACTGATTCAGGCAGCGAGTTAGAAGAGCTTGTGCCAGTAGTAGTGGCCAGTAACTCAAACACTACATCAAGAAAGGACTTTGGGGTTGTCTCACTATCTTCAAGATAGTTTATATCAGCTTTCTTGGAGACCAACATACATGTCTCACTATCTTGAACCTTATCCGCATTACTTCCTTTACCATGGCATAGCTGGGTACTCTTCTCCAATATTTTGTCCTTATTCTAAAAGAGAAACAAGTAGACACGTCATAGGTTTACCATGTTGTATATGGAACTTATTTTGGTAAACCACTTCAGTAGTAAGGTGGACATGATAACAACATGAAACAAACATATATCTATGTAATATGGTCACTGTATGGTCTTGCCAAATCAAGATAGAGACAGTTCAAATCATATCTTTTTTAGACAATGCGGCATAGACAGAAGGAAACTACACAACACTAACAACACTTGTAATGTGCATGGCATGAGAACATAACTGTTTATTCAATTGAAACTGAAATCAACATAGAGCAGGTTACAATAGCAAACTAGTTAAAGAAATAGGTTTAAAACATACATGTTGCACCATTGGAGTTTCAATTGCATCCTTCAAATTTGAAATTAGTTGGTATGAGTAAATACAGTGATGCAAGAGCAAAGGAGTATGAACCATAGCTATGGAACCTGACCTAAGAACAATTCTTCTTCTGCTTTAAGCGTTGACTTGGGGTTCGGAGTGGTGGTCCTCGTGCTTTGGGCACTGTAGTTGCCTTACTAACTGCTCGTGTTTGGGTGCTCTGTGGTGAAGACAGTGTTGTGTCAACTGGAACTGGGTTACTATCTGCTAGGGTTGGGGTCAGAAGGGTGTAACTGGTTCTCTGTCCAACTGGGTAGGGGTACAATCTGCGTGAGTCTCGGTTATGTGTGGTGGGGGTGGTTCTTGGGCAAGTACAACTGTGGTTCTATCTACAACGACTTGTACCATGATCTTTCTAAAGATTGTGTTGTTCTCCCATAGATACTGCCATCACCCTCTCCAATTCAAATGGCTGAGAAACAAGAAAGTAAATGAAAGTACAGACATTGTATGCTAGACAGGTGTGATACGTCTCCAACGTATCTACTTTTCCAAACACTTTTGCCCTTGTTTTGGACTCTAACTTGCATGATTTGAATGGAACTAACCCGGACTGACGTTGTTTCCAGCAGAATTGCCATGGTGTTGTTTTTGTGCAGAAATAAAAAGTTCTCGGAATGACCTGAAAATCCACGGAGAATTGTTTTGGAAAATATAAAAAATATCTACGGAAAGATCTACGTTAGGGGCCCCACAACCTTTCCACGAGGGTTGGGGGCGCGGCCCCTGCCTCGTGGGCCCCCTGATGCTCCACCGACGTACCCCCAGACTCCATATATTCACTTTTGGGGAGAAAAAAACAGAGAGAAAGAATTATCGCATTTTACGACACGGAGCCGACGCCAAGCCCTAATCTCTCTTGGGAGGGCTGATCAGGAGTCCGTTCGGGGCTCCGAAGAGTGGAGATCACCACCATCGTCATTATCAAACTTGCTCCATCACCAATTTCATGATGTTCACTGCCGTGCATGAGTAATCCCATCGTAGGCTTGCTGGATGGTGATGGGTTGGATGAGATTTACCATGTAATCGAGTTAGTTTTGTTATGGTTTGATCCCTAGTATCCACTATGTTCTAAGATTGGTGTTGCTATGACTTTGCTATGCTTAATGCTTGTCACTAGGGCCCGAGTGCCATGATTTTAGATCTGAACCTATTATGTTTTCATGAATATATGTGTGTTCTTGATCCTATCTTGCAAGTCTATAGTCACCTACTATGTGTTATGATCCGGCAACCCCGAAGTGACAATAATCGGGACCACTCACGGTGATGCCCGTAGTTTGAGGAGTTAATGTATTCACTATGTGTTAATGCTTTGGTCCGGTATACTGTATAAAGGAGGCCTTAATATCCCTTAGTTTCCACTAGGACCCCGCGGCCACGGGAGGGTAGGAAAAAAGATGTCATGCAAGTTCTTTTCCATAAGCATGTATGACTATATTCGGAATACATGCCTACATTACATTGATGAACTGGAGCTTGTTCTGTGTCACCCTAGGTTATAACTTTTCCATGATGAATCGCATCCGACATAATTCCCCATCACCGATCCAATGCCTACAAGATTTTCACATATTGCTTGTTGCTTATTTACTTTCCTGTTGTTACAGTTACAAAAACTACAAAAACACTACCGTTACTTTTATTGTTGTTACTGCTATCTCCATATTACTTTGCTACTAAACTACCTTACTGCAAATACTAAGTTTCCAGGTGTGGTTGAATTGACAACTCAGTTGTTAATACTTAAGAGTATTCTAAGTTTCCAGGTGTGGTCGAATCAATAAATTTGGGTTGAATACTTTACCCTCGAAAACTGTTGCGATCCCCTACACTTGTGGGTTATCAAGACTATTTTCTGGCGCCGTTG
This sequence comes from Secale cereale, assembly GCA_902687465.1. NCBI lineage: Eukaryota > Viridiplantae > Streptophyta > Magnoliopsida > Poales > Poaceae > Secale > Secale cereale. Next base: position 477,889,054 of record LR738714.1, read on the forward strand.
CCGGGGAGCATAGCTCTATTCTTTAAGTCACTTGGAATTTATATCTGTTGATCACTATGAAGAATTTGAAGGACTCAAAAACCAAGATCTATCCCTCAACTACGAGGGGAGGTAAGGAACTGCCATCTAGCTCTGCCACTTGATTCACCATCCGTTATGGGTAAATTTGCGACACCTACTCCTGCTATTGAATCTGATATGTCGTATGTTCTTGATGATGCCACTTCTGTTATGTATGATGAAACTACTTCTATGCCTGATAATACTGTTCCACTAGGTGAACTTCTAGATGAACAAATTGCTAAGGTTAGGGAGAATGCAAATATTGAAACTGATAATATTTATGAAAGTGATGATGAAGCTTCTCCCTCTAGATATGAATTGCTTGTTGTTCCTGAGGGTTATGTTATGGATGAAGAAACTGCTAGAGACTTTCTTTCTTGCAACGATAGATATGATCTTTAGAAATTATTAGCTAAGCTGAAAGAAAAGTCCTTGAATGCTAGAATGAAACATGACCCTGCATTTGCTACTTCACCTATCTTTGTTACTTATAAGGATTATGATTTCTCTGTTGATCTTGAGTTAATTACTTTGGTTGAATCTGATCCTTTCCATGGCTATGAGTCTGAAATTGTTGTGGCACATCTTACTAAATTGAATGATCTAGCCACCCTGTTTACCAACGATGCAAATATTCGTTATTACTATATCCTTGAGCTATTTCCTTTCTCGTTAAAGGGTGATGCTAAGACTAGGTTTAATTCTCTTGATCCTGGTTGTGTGCGTAGTCCCTAGGATATGATGTATTACTTCTCTCCTAAATATATTCCCGCTCATAAGACACAAGCTGCCATACGAGAAATTTATAACTTTGTGCAAATTGAAGAAGAGAGTCTCCCACAAGCTTGGGGGAGGCTTCTCCAATTACTTAATGCTTTGCCTGATCATCCTCTTCAGAGCAACGATATACTTGATTTATTTTATATATAATGGACTAACCGATGCTTCCAAAGACCTCCTGGATAGTTGTGTTGTTTGTGTTTTCAGGGAAAGAACAGTTGATCAAGCTAAATTACTATTGAATAATATGCTAGCCAATGAAAATAATTGGACACTTTCTGAACCAGCCCCTAAGCCAACTCGAAGAAAAGAGGTGTTCTATTTCTAAGTCCCGAAGATATGCAAGAGGCAAAGAAATCTATGAAAGAAAAAGGTATTAAAGCTGAAGATTCTAAGAATTTACCACCTATTGAAGAAATACATGGTCTTGATAACCCGACACAGGTAGTAAAGGTAAATTCTCTTTATAGATTTGATGAAGGTGATATTCCTCTTTATAAGTCTGCTAGCCAATGCTTAGATGAGTTTGACAATTTTATTGTGTAACAAAAAAACTTCAATGCTTATGTTGGTAGACAATTGCAACGTAATGCTTATATGATTGAACGCTTGAGTGATTATATTTCTAGAGTTAAAGGTGAATTGAAACTTATTAGTATACATGCTTCTATGGTTACCACTCAAGTAGAACAAGTACTTAAGGCTGGGAATGATTTGCTCAATGAATTAAATAGTAAGAATAATGATAATTCCATTAGAGTTGTGACTAGAGGTGACAGAATGACTCAGGAACCTCTGTATCCTGAAGGCCACCCTAAGAGAATTGAGCAAGATTCTCAGAGAACTAATTTAGATGCACCTAGTTCTTCTAAGAAGAAGAAAAAGAAAAATGATAGGACTTTGCATGCTTCTAGTGAACCTGTAGCTGACACACCTGAGAATCCCAATGATATATATTTTTCTGATGCTGAGACACAATCTTGTATTGAACATGAACCTAGTGATAATATCAATGATGATGTTCATGATGATGCTCAGCCTAGCAATGATAATGATGTAGAGATTGAACCTGCTATTGATCTTGATAACCAACAATCAAAGAATCAATGTTATGATAAGAGAGACTTTGTTGCTAGGAAGCACGGTAGGGAAAGAGAACCATGGGTTCAGAAACCCATGCCTTTTCCTCCTAAACCATCGAAGAAATAGGATGATGAGTATTTGGAGCGCTTTGCCGAAATGATTAGACCTATCTTCTTGCGTATGCGTTTGACCGATGTGCTCAAAACAAATCCATATGCTAAGTATATGAAAGATATTATTACCAACAAAAGAAAGATACCCGAAGTAGAAATTTTCACCATGCTTGCCCATTACACTTTTAAAGGTGGAATACCTAAGAAACTAGGAGATCTAGGAGTACCTACTATACCTCGCTCCATTAAAAGAAACTATGTTAAAACTGCTTTATGTGATCTTGGAGCCGGTGTTAGTGTTATGCCTCTCTCTTTATATCGTAGACTTGACTTGAGTAAGTTGACACCTACTGAAATATCTTTGCAAATGACTGATAAATCAACTTCTATACCTGTCGGTATTTGTGAGGATGTGCCTGTTGTGGTTGCAAATGTTACTATTCTAATGGACTTTGTTATCTTTGATATTCCCGAGGACGATAGTATGTGTATTATCCTTGGTAGACTGTTTTTGAATACAACAGGGGATATTATTGGTTGCAACAAAGGCAATGTCACTTTTCATGTCAATGGTAATGAGCATACAGTACACTTTCGAGGAAACAACCTCAGGTCCACAGTATCAATTATATTGGAAAAAATTCAACTATTACTATTGGAGGTTTTGAATTTCTTCTTCCTACTGTCAAGAAGACATATGATATTCTTATTGTTGGGGACATACATATCCCTATTGAGGTAACCTAGTGTTATTAGAAAATTCTCCGGTTTCATATTATTCGGAAAGAGTTTATTAACAAGACCTGATCAACCTTGTTAATGGATTCCTTTTGATGAGCATGAGATAGGTGAATCTAGATAGCACAACCTTCTGTATCCCCCTTTTCCTTTCTATTAATTAGAATAAATAAAGCAAAAATAGTAATTTTTGTCTGTTTCCAGACTTATCCATGCAATAAAAAAATACCCTAAAAATAAAAGTTCTCCAAATGCCCTGAAAATTAAATAAGTTTTTTTCTGGAATATTTGAGAATATATGGCACGGAAAACACAGCGGGGGGAGCCAGCACCTGGCCACGAGGGTCCAGGGCGCGTCCCCTGCATCGTGGGCCCCACGTGGCCCCCCTCCACTTACTCCTGCACCCATACCCTTCTTCTTCCTCCCAAAAAAATCACCAACCAGCTCAAGCATGAGTTCTAGCTCATCTTGCTGCCATTTTCGATCTCCTTGCTCAAAGCTCCATTCACCAAACTGTTTGGGGAGATTGTTCCTTGGTATGTGACTCCTCCATTGGTCCAATTAGTTTTTGTTCTAGTGCTTTATTTATTGCAAATTTTTGCTGCTGTGGTGACCTTGTTCTTGAGCTTGCATGTCAAATTTCCTTGGTCCCAAGTAGTTCAAATGCATGATATAGTCTCTAGGCACTTGGATGAGTTGTTGCTATCAATCTTGTTGATTTTGGTTAACTTTTATTCTGAGTTACTAAAAATTTCAGAAATTTTCAAAGGAGGAAAATGATAAAGAGATTGTTGAGGGGTTCCTCCAGTAAAAGTTCAGAGGATAAGAAGAAGGAAGACAATAAGAAGCCCAAATATAATCTTCCTGGCATGGCGGAAGTTCGGCCGTGTGAATGGCCTCGTAATGAGTTCATGAGAGCCGCCGGGATTTACGAAGACTTTTATTATTTGGCAAACATTGCAGGCCTCACCGACTTCCTCCACGACCATCGTGAACAGTATCTCTTAATCACTAATATTTTCACGTAAAATTTTCATTTTCATGCTAAGAAAACACCACGTACAGTGGATTTTCATTTATATGATGAGGTTAAAGACATGTCATTCTTTGAGTTTTGTGAAGTATGCAAGATACCCTTTGATGGTAGACTTGGTGAACCACGTCGTCAAGACGTTGAAGGGTTTATTGACATGATAGCTGTAGGGGAAACTTGATAAGTCTCAGGGGCAAAAATTACTAGTATACATTTCCCTATTCTGCGCTACTTTGATTTATTTGCTAGTAGATGTTTAATTGGTCGCCGGAACAATGGGAATCTTAGTGCCCCTGATATTGTCATTTTGCGCCATGCTTTGTTTCGAGACACAACTTTTAGCTTGGGTGCCGTCGTTGCTAAACGACTGAGTTTGAACCGCTCAAAGGGCCCCGTATTTGGAGGCATCTTTGCTTCTCGCCTTGCTGAACATTTTATAATACCAATTAGGCATCATGAGAAGGAAGAAAAATTGCTTGCCCCTGGTTATCTAGATTACAAGAGCATTATAGCACATGATTTTATTGTTAAAGACAAGGATAGGTTGCTTAATTATAAAGTAAGGTTTGATGAAAAATATTGTGAGATTCTTACCTTCCCTGCACCATCTCTGTTTGATCTGTCTACAGGCATATATCTTGTTACGTCAGATGCTTTCTACAAGCACCAGAGCCAGGCACGAGCTTCAAAGCCTGAGCCGGAGCCACCACTCGATCCTTACCATCAGTTTGTTTATGGGTGGGATCTGGATGAGCTTGCCAACCAGTGGCACCCAGAGGACACATCTCAGTACACTGGAGGGAGTAGCTTCAATCTGTGTCCATAGACGAACTTAGGCCAAAAGCCTAAGCTTGGGGGAGTACGTGTTTCTCACCGAATTTACATTCATGCTCACACACTTATTCCAGTTGTCGGTGCTCACACTCTTTCATTGTACCATCCATGTGTAGTCTCAATTCCTTTTCTTAGTCATTTTCTTGTGTGTCAGAAAAACCTTAAGAAAAACAAAAAATAGTAGTTGTAGCTTTTAGCTAGTTTATTTTCCCTGCTTGTAGTAGTAGCAATAGAAAAATAAAAAGATTTCTCGTTCTTCTTTTGCTTGTTGGGAGCTTTCCCGTGTAAATAGTTTCTTTTCTTTTCTTTGGGGGGTAAGAGTAGAAGACCATGATTAAAATGCTTAGTGGCTCTCATATGCTTTATTGTTGATTTAACATGGAGCCATATTACCTTGTCTTCTTTCTTGTATTAAAAACTTGCAGATTCCAGCTTAGTCCAATGCACGTGCACTATTATTATTATCCACATCGTTCGGTCGTGCAAGTGAAAGGCAATAAGGATGATATATGATGAACTAATTGAGATGAGAAAAGCTGGTATGAACTCGACCTCTCTTGTTTTTGTAAATATGATAGTTCATCATTCCTGATTCAGCTTGTTATGAATGAAACATGCTTGCAATGACAATTAGAGATCATAGCTTCTTATGCCATGCTTAATTAGCTGAGAGTTTATAATGGTCTATCTTGCGTGCCAACATGATATTAAAATGGTTGTGATGTGGGATGATGGGGTGGTATCCTCCTTTGAATGATTCAAGTGGTCTGACTTGGCACATGTTCACGCATGTAATTGAAACAAATCAACATAGCCTCCACGATATTTATGTTCATGGTGATTTATATCCTACTAATGCTTGCATTCATTGTTGATTAATTTTAATGCATGTTCATGACCGTTGTCGCTCTCTAGCTGGTCGCTTCCCAGTCTCTTTCTAGCATTCACGTGTACTAAGCCGGAATACTGCTTGTGCATCCACTTCCATAAACCCCAAAGTTATTCCATATGTGTCCACCGTACCTTCCTATATGTGGTATTTACCTGCCGTTCCAAGTAAATTTGTATGTGCCAAACTCTAAACCTTCAAATGAAATTCTGTTTTTGTATGCTCGAACAACTCATGTATCAACTAGGGCTGTCGATATCTTCCATGCTAGGTGGGTTATTCTCACGATGAGTGGACTCCGCTCATCATTCATGAGAAAATGGCTGGTAACCGGGATGCCCAGTCCCATGCTCAAAATCATACTAATTAAACAAAACTCCCCCATGGCTGTTGTTGGTTTGGACAGTACCCGTTGTTTCGGACTAGCGGTGGAGTGTGCTTGTTGGTGGTTGGGGGAGTATAAACTTTACCATTCTGTTTGGGAACCGCTTATAATGTGCGTAGCATGGAAGGTATCGACATTCTTGGTTGTTATGTTGACAATGAGAGTATACCGCTCAAAATGTTATTCATCTCTATTTAAAAATCGAGCTCTGGCACCTCTACAAATCCTTGCTTCCCTCTGCGAAGGGCCTATCTATTTACTCTTCATGCTGAGTCATCATCCTCTTATAAAGCACCAGTAGGAGAGCTCCTCTGCCATTTGCATGTATTACTATTAATTTGCATTGATTATGATCATGGCTGGATCTATTTTACCATGAATTACAATGTCTAGTAAGTCCTTAATCCTTAAAGGTGCTCTGCATTTATGTTTTGCATTCTCAGAAAGGGCTAGCGAGATACCATCTTGTTATATCAGATTATGATTGTTTTGAGAAAGTGTTGTCATCCCAGGTTTATTATTATTGCTTGCTAGTTGATTATGCCATTGATGTGAGTAGATATGAGACCTGAAAGTTATTGTGAATGTGGTTAGTTCATGATCTTTGCTGAAAACCTTAATGCTAGCTTACATATTTACAACAACAAGAGAAAACAGAGTTTGTCAAAGTTTTTCTTTATCACTTTCGGTTTATCAAGTACATTGCTTGAGGACAAGCAAAGATTTAAGCTTGGGGGAGTTGATACGTCTGCAACGTATCTACTTTTCCAAACACTTTTGCCCTTGTTTTGGACTGTAACTTGCATGATTTGAATGGAACTAACCCGGACTGACACTGTTTTCAGCAGAATTGCCATGGTGTTGTTTTTGTGTAGAAATAAAAAGTTCTCGGAATGACCTGAAAATCCACGAAGAATTGTTTTGGATAATATAAAAAATATATGCAGAAAGATCTAAGTCACGGGGCCCACACCCTCTCCATGAGGGTGGGGGCGCGCCCCTCCCCCTGGGCGCGCGCCCCTGCCTCGTGGGCCCCATGATGCTCCACCGACGTACCCCCGGACTCCGTGTATTCACTTTCGGGGAGAAAAAAATCCGAGAAAAAGAATCATCGTGTTTTACGATAGGGAGCCACCGCCAATCCCTAATCTCTCTCAGGAGGGCTGATGTGGAGTCCGTTCGGTGCTCCGGAGAGTGGAGATCGTCGTCATCGTAATCATCAACCCTCCTCCATCACCAATTTCATGATGCTAACCGCCTTGCGTGAGTAATCTCATCGTAGGATTGCTAGACGATGATGGGTTGGATGAGATTTATCATGTAATCGAGTTAGTTTTGTTAGGGTTTGATCCCTAGTATCCACTATGTTCTGAGATTGATGTTGCTATGACTTTCCTATGCTTAATGCTTGTTACTAGGGCCCGAGTACCATGATTTCAGATTTGAACCTATTATGTTTTCATGAATATATGTGTGTTCTTGATCCTATCTTGCAAGTCTATAGGCACCTACTTTGTGTTATGATCCGGCAACCTCGAAGTGACAATAATCGGGACGAGTCCCGGTGATGACCGTAGTTTGAGGAGTTCATGTATTCACTATGTGTTAATGCTTTGGTCTGGTACTCTATTAAAAGGAGACCTTAATATCCCTTAGTTTCCATTAGGACCTCGCTGCCCCGGGAGGGTAGGACAAAAGATGTTATGCAAGTTCTTTTCCATAACCACGTATGACTATATTCGGAATACATGCCTACATTACATTGAGGAACTGGAGCTAGTTCTGTGTCACCCTAGGTTATAACTTTTACATGATGAGTCGCATCCAACATAATTCCCCATCACCAATCCAATGCCTACGAGCTTTTCTCATATTGCTTGTTGCTTATTTACTTTCCTGTTGCTACTGTTACAAAAACTACAAAAACACCACCGTTACTTTTATTGCTGTTACCGCTATCTCCATATTACTGTGCTACTAAACTACATTGCTGTAGATACTAAGTGTAGGATCGAAAGTAGGTCTAGAGGGGGGGTGATTAGACTACTTGACAATATAAAAGATCTGCCTTTAGATCATGCAAAGTTTTTGGCAGTTTCACAAACAAGATCAGTTCAAGTAACACCCTACACATGCAATTCTAGAGTTTATGCAGCGGAAAGTAAATTGCACATGTAAAAGAGAGGTGGAGAAGATCAAACGCAGTTTGGTGACACGGAGATTTTTGTCGTGGTTCCGATAGGTGGTGCTATCGTACATCCACGTTGATGGAGACTTCAACCCACGGAGGGTAACGGCTGCGCGAGTCCACGGAGGGCTCCACCCACGAAGGGTCCACGAAGAAGCAACCTTGTCTATTCCATCACGGCCTACGCCCACGGAGGACTAGCCTTACTCGGGGTAGATCTTCACGAAGTAGGCGATCTCCTTGCCCTTACAAACTTCTTGGTTCAACTCCACATCACGACGGAGGCTCCCAAGCGACACCTAACCAATCTAGGAGGCACAACCCCCCAAAAGGTAATAGACGGTGTTGATGGTGATGAACTCCTTGCTCTTGTGCTTCAAGTGATAAACTCCCCAACACTCAACTCTCCTCACTGATATGGCTGTGGTGGAAGAAAGATTTGAGTGGAAAGCAACTTGGGAAGGCTAGAGATCAAGTTTCATATGGTAGGAATGGAATGGCTTGATCTCAACACAAGGGTAGGTGGTTCACTTCTCAGAAAGTGTGTGGTAGAAGTGGTGGTACTTTCTGATGGCTCTCCTCACGAATGAGGAGGGGGTGGAGGGGTATATATAGCCTCCACACAAAATCCAACCGTTACACACACATTTGACCAATCTCGGTCAGACCGAAGTGAAAACTCGGTTAGACCGAAAGTTCAAATATAGTGAACATTGGGATTTTCGGTAGGACCGAAAATACCATCTCGGTGAGACCGAAGTGAGTCAAAGGTTAGGGTTTGCCATCTCGGTGAGACCGAAAATATAAACTCGGATATTCCGAATTGATGTCAACTGATCACAGAAGGTTGGCAGCCCTTTTTCGGTGAGACCGAAACTCAGAATCGGTGTGACCGAGAATTTAGGGTTTGGAGAAACAACTGAAGTGGTTCATCTCGGTGGGACTGAGTTGGAGAAATCGGTGTGACCGAGATTACTTATGGGTGTGTGTTAAGTAGTGAATAGTGCTGATAGTTGAGGGAGTTAGATCACCAAGCACTTGAGCAACGAGAACATTAACACAACCTCATCCCCTTTTGATAGTATTGGCTTTCCTATGGACTCAATGTGATCTTTGATCACTAAACCAAAAATGGAGTCTTGAGCTTTTGCCAATGCTTGTCTTAGCATTTTGAGGGGTCCACTTCTTCAGACATTTCCTTACCCACATCATCGAACTTTTCTGAAATGATTCTTAAGAGAATATTAGTTCAATGATATATATGTTGTTATTAATTACCAAAACCACCCGGGGATTAGTTGCACTTTCAATCTCCCCCTTTTTGGTAATTGATGACAACATATAGATCAAAGCTTCGACAAAAGATATAATCAAAGAATAATATCGTCGCTTTGAGAAGTATGTGATAAACAAGAGCTCCCCCTAAATTTGTGCATTATTTAAAATTTGCGTTTGAATGCAAATGCACAATCGATTAGGATTATGGGTCACTCTTCCATGTCACATACATCTTGGTGGAGCGCACAAAATGATAAGAAAGAATAACATGCACTCAATCACCAAGACAAGAGTAAATAGCCATACAATAAGAAATAGCATATGATAAACAATAAGCACACATTAAAGCATAGTATGACTAAGCACTCATTAAGGTAGCATCAAACGTAGTAGCAAGCACACTTAAAGTATCTGGAACCAAAAGAAACCAATGTATCTCAAGGAAAACGGCAAAAGAACGAAAAGACGAAAGAGCACTCTCTCTCTCTCGAAGCCCTATGATCTATAGCAATTTCTCCCCCTTTGGCAACAAGTTACCAAAAAGTTCGAAAAGGTATAGAGCTAAACGTCACTGCGGGCTCGGCTGGCTGCTCCCGTCTGGGTCGATGTCGGTGTAGAGATAGCTGCGTCGGCGAAGACTTCTGCGGATGTCTGCGCTGGAGGAGTGGATGCTGGAGCTGAAGGAACTGCTGGAGATGTAGCTGGTGCTGAAGTGGTAGCCCTGGAGTCTGTCACTGGGATAGCTGCAGACCTGGATCCTCTGGGAACCGGAGCAGTCTGGCGATGAGAGTCCTGGACTATATCATCCTGCATAAGCTCTGCCCTCTCCTGCCTAGTCTCCTCCATGTCTGCCTCAAGCTTGTTGACAGACACCTGAATCTCAGTCAGCTTCACGTCTAGGGCGTGGATCTTGTCCTCGACGATCCTCTCAAGGCTCTCCTGAGATTGCTCAATGCTGGTCAGGCGTTGTTCAATTCTCCGGGTTGCTTCAAGAATCTGATCTCCGAAGCTCTTTGGCTTAGCTGCTGCTGCTGCTGCCTCTCTGTCAGCTTTGGCTTTCTTTGCAGCTTCGATCTTGGCTTGCCCTTCAACTGAGGTGGGATCCTCTTCATCCATCACAACTACGTTGTCCTCATGCTCTGGCTGCAGTGGTAAGTGCTTCCTATCCAACATGAATTTGCCCGTGCCAAACTTGGCGTTGATAAGCATCTGTATCTGCGGTGCAAACCCACACGACCTCTTCTGGTCAGCTGCAGTCCTCTTGATGGTCTCTACCATCAAATCCATCACCTTAAAAGGTGCCTTCTCATCGAGAATGTGCAGCATGTTGATAGAATAGCCTCGTATCATCCGGTGGTCACCTGACTTAGGCATCAAAGTATGCCTCAGGATAGTGTTAGTGGTGGTCAGACCTGCCTGGAGATAATACACTGAGCCGAGTTTCCATCCTTCCAAATCAGCAGCTGGGATCTCCTTGTACATATTCTTCATGGAATCATGACTCTTCTTAGGAATCCCATAGACATCAATGTCGTCCTCTCTCTGCACTGGAGCGTTCAGAAGTTCTGCCCATTCTGCAACAGTTGAAGAAAACCGTTGACCTTCAGTCATCCATGTGATCTTGCCATCGGGGTAGAAATGGGCTGTGGCATAGAACTGCATGATCATCTCGTCGTTCCATGCTGTCAGTTCTTGACCCACAAAGTCAGCAACTCCACATGCAGTAAAGCTCTCATGCACATGGGGAAAGAAGTCCCGATGCTCTCTGCTGTCAATGTACTTCCAGTCGACATACCTGGTGTCAGCAACAATGGGCTTCTTATCCATTAGCACGGTCTCATAGAAATCCTGCTGCTCTTTGGTGTGGAATCTGGGGTCCACAGCAGTCCTTCTTCTTACGGCATATGGATCAGATTGTCTCCATAGCCTGAGACCTTTGTCCTTCCTTGCCTTCATATCCTCAGCTTGAGGATGAGCATCATTGTGGAGTGGCAATCTGGGACGGAGCTTGAGCAACACATGCTCTTCATCTGATTCAGACGGTGGCATCTCACCTTTGTTCTTCTCAGAAGCTGGAATGCTTCTGGTTGTCCTCTTAGGCTTTGCTGGAGCTGCCTTAGCTGGAGTAGGCTTCTTGGGCTTGGAGGAGGCTTGAGCCCGAATAGCATCACCCATGAACTTAGCTTTCTGAGGAGGAGGCTGGGGTGCATCTTCTTCTTCTTCTTCAGCATCATCAACTTGAGGTTCAGCATAAACAACTCTCTTCCTTTTGGAAGTCTTCTTCACCTTGCTTGGAGCTGGCTCTTCCAAGTTTAGCTTCTTGGCAACTGCAGACTGCTTCACTTTGCTCGTGCCTTTCTTTGGCTGCTGCCCTTGGAGCTCTTTGGCGACCACTTGCCTCTTTGGCTTGGAGGTAACTTCCTCAGCAACGAAATCGGAATCCTCAGAATCAGACGTTCTCTTCTTCCTGGTTCTCGTAGCAGCAGGAGGCAGACCACTGGGGGTACTCCTCTCACCATCATCACTAGAGCTGCTAGCCTCAGGACTTGTACCTGCCTCTCGAATCTCAGCAAATGGTGATTCGGACCTGTTCTGGCTGTCACTGACATCTGACATGGCTGAAAGACCTGTGAATAGATAAGGTATAGGCAGAATAGAAGAGTTATCACAACTGCAGAAGTTTTTGCAAAAAAAATGAGTTAAAAACTTAGTTTTGAGTTTTCACAGAATGTATTTCGGTCAAACCGATTTCAAGTTTCGGTGTAACCGAAGTGTTCAACAGAACCTACACACCACTTTCGGTCAGACCGAAATGGGTTTCGGTCCTACCGAAAAACTAGGGTTTCATAGAAACTTCACTTCGGACATTCCGATTTTCACAACTCGGTCAGACCGAACTGTGTAGTGCAATGGTCAGAGACCAAATCGGTCAGTCCGAGTTTCAGGAATCGGCTTCACCGAGATGCATTCCGTGGAAACCTAAACCTAAGAATTTTCCTCGAAACTAAACGATCTGAGCAATGTATTGGGATCATATCAAACGTGGATTGAATCAGGGCAGTCCTATCATGCAAGAATCAGAATTGGAGCATGAATAGGGATTGAGACACACCCTAACTTGGTGGTGTCCCTCTACGGCGGCAACGGAGGAGAAGATTACCGTTGACGGCGGCGGAGACCTGCGGCAAGGGCACACAGGCGACGACGGCGACGATCCTTAGATCAGGGCGGCGGCAGCAGGGGTCTTGGAGGGCGAACGGTTTGAAAGGAATAGATCGCGCGCAGCCCTCAGTATATATAACCCCGTACTGTCGGTGGGACCGAGTTGAAAAACTCGGTGTCACCGAGATGTATTTCTGCTGTGCAGTTACACATATCGGTCAGACCGAGATTTTGAACTCGGTTTCACCGAGATGAAACCTAGATCAATCTAAGTGTTTCGGTTGGACCGAGATTGAGAAGCCGGTCAGACCGAAATAGACTTAGAAGGTTTTGGAAGTCAGCCTTAGACGAATCGGTGGTTCCGAGTGCTCCTCACTCGGACTGTCCGAAAAAGACTTGTTCAAAGTTGTGATATAAGCATGAATAGATTTTTGAGATAAGAGAGCATAGATAGCTAGGGAAGGTGCTTAGGCATTCTTGTCCATCCATTTGGCCAGAAAAAGGAACCAAAACAATCAAAACAACAAATGGATGTCCTTGAATGGATAAAATCATGCATCCAACATGCTCACACGATAAGATAGCAACTGAAATATGTGTCAAACATGCACAACCAAAACTCTAGCTACTAGCACTCAAAATGTCGATGACTAGGTCATCTATATATGAGTATATTGACTTAGGAGTCAAATGAGAACATTTGATCATAGGTCATACTCATCGTTTAAGCACAAGTGGGGTTACCACTTTTACATAAAGCATTTATGTGTTCACATCATTTGGAGATGTTTTAGCTCAATTTTTAGAGCAAAGCTCCCCCTAGATGTGAGAACCCCTTTTAAAGGGTCAAACTAACCTTGGGTTGTCGTAGAAGACTTCATGTAGATGTTGAAGATGTGGATGCTCAAAGTTGATGTAGATCATCATGAGTTGGGAGCAATCCTTTGGATTAGGGCACTTTCAATACCTACATGGGTTAGTCCCACAAGGAACAAACAAGAATATCCATGGACATAGAGTGAAGTGCACAAAAGATGATGTCCATGAAAGCAATGATTACCTTGTCCCTTGACTTACCAACAAGAGGGTTTGTGACTCCATGAACTAGTGCATGATGTGGAAGTTGATTGCACAAGTTCTTGCCAAAACGAATATGAGTGAAGTTTGTTGGCGGAGTCACCCTCAAGAACCTACTAGTTCTTCTTCTTTGGGATCCACATCATCTTGATGGGAATCCTTGGTGTTGTAGTTGAGCTTGACGAAGTAGAACTTGATGTGTCCTTGGGAACCCACTTGACCATGGCTTGAGGTGCTTCAATGAATGCATCAATTTTCTCTTGAAGCTTGTCCTTGGCCTTTAGCTTGTGGTCTTGTGGTGGAAGGTCATCTTGAGCTTGTTCCACATTGGAAGAAGTAGGATCATACTTCTCCTTTTGTGAAACAAACTGTGGAGTAGGGTATTGACCTTCTTCCCACTCAACACCTTTGGCGTTGAACTTTTGCTCAAAACCAATCCCTTGATTCTTCCGGTGTCTTCCTTGTTTGCGAACAATCTCCTCAAAGTTCTTGCTTCCGGCAAGACTCTTGTAGACACCTTTCTCTATGATTTCCTTCAATAGGCTATTTTCTTGCTCAAGTGTAACTTGGCTTGGAACATTGTTAGTGGAATCAAGAGAACTACTAGAAGTAACAACATTGGATTTAACATTGTTATTGTTACTACTAGAGGAAGAATTTTTCTTATGCTTGTCATGCTTAGTCTTAATAGGTGGCAAGAAATTAGACAAGAGAAGTCGTTTGGCAAGATATGAAGAACTCTTCTTTCGAGGATCGTCATTGATCGCTTTTAGAAACTCATGTTCTTGCTCTAGAGTGAGCTTCTCGAAGCGTAGCTTCTCATGAGATCTTAGGAGCTCTCTATGATCTTCTTGAGTTGTTTCATGAGCTAACTTAAGAGTGTTTAGTTCTTTAGTTAGACGCTCAATCTCCTTCATAGCATTGTCATTCGACTCTTCTCGACTATAAAGACTACTAGCATTTTCATCATTACTAAGCTCACTAGATTTATCATGCAAGAGCTCATCTTCACCAAGTAAGTCATCCTCATCACTATCAAAGTCAATGAACTCAGGGTGTGTTACCTTGGGGCCTTTAGCCATGAAGCATCTTCCAATTCCCTCATTCGGTGAATCAAATAAGTCGTAGGAGTTGGAGTTGGAGGATACGAGTGCAAGTCCGGCAACACCTTCATCTTGACTATAGTCGGAGTCGGAGTGATAGCTTCCATCGGATTGACTGTCAGAGTCGGAGCCGGAGACCCATTCACCAACATGAGCTTGATGTCTTCTTCTTGTGTAGCTCCTTGATGACTTATCTTTCCTCTCCGAATCCTTGCTTCTCCGAGGAGGTCTTCGTTCATAACGATCATCTCTACTCCTTCTCTCTTTCCGAGGTGACTCATCTCTTGCTCTTCTTCTTGGAGATTCTTCTCTTCTCTTGTGGGGAGCCGTACACTCATTTGAGAAGTGTCCGGGTCTTCCACAATTGTAGCAGTTTCGATCACGACTAGAAGATCTCTTTCCATCATATGATCTAGACTTTGAGCTTCTCTCTTTGCCTCTATTCTTGTAGAACTTGTTGAAGTTTCTAACCATTAGGCTTATGTCTTCATTGGAAACTAACTTGTCACTTGAGGTAGTAGGAGCATCACTTGTAGCTTTGTAAGCACCACTTGACTTGTTGTGAAGCTCTTCCTTATCCTTAAGTGTCATCTCATGAGCAACAATCCTTCCAATGACTTCAGTTGGCTTGAGAGTCTTGTAGTTTGGCATCATTTGGATCAAAGTGCACACGGTGTCATACTTTCCATCCAAAGCTCTGAGAATCTTCTTAATGATGAATCGGTCGGTCATTTCTTCGCTTCCTAAGCCAGCAATCTCATTTGTGATGAGAGCAAGCCTAGAGTACATTTCAGCGACTCCTTCACCATCCTTCATCTTGAACTTGTCAAGCTGACCTTGAAGAATATCCAGCTTTGATTCCTTCACAGATTCAGTACCTTCGTGCATCTCAACCAAAGTATCCCAAATCTCCTTAGCATTCTCAAGACGGCTGATTTTGTTGAACTCTTCGGGACACAAAGCATTGAAGAGAATGTCACAAGCTTGAGCATTATTTTGCAACATCTTCAGTTCTTCGGGTGTAGCTTCGCGATCCGGAACTTTTCCTTCTTCAAAGAAGTCACCTTGCATGCCAACACAAATAATGCCCCATGCGGCTGGGTTATGACCAAGAATATGCATTTTCATTTTATGCTTCCAACTAGCAAAATTTGTACCATCAAAGTAGGGACCTCTACGATAATTACCCTCACTAGACGCCATACTCTCCTAGGTTGTGAAACCAAGCTTATGGAGTCCAATGCAATGGAAACCAAGGCAATGGAGACCAAAGCTCTGATACCACTTGTAGGATCGAAAGTAGGTCTAGAGGGGGGGTGATTAGACTACTTGACAATATAAAAGATCTGCCTTTAGATCATGCAAAGTTTTTGGCAGTTTCACAAACAAGATCAGTTCAAGTAACACCCTACACATGCAATTCTAGAGTTTATGCAGCGGAAAGTAAATTGCACATGTAAAAGAGAGGTGGAGAAGATCAAACGCAGTTTGGTGACACGGAGATTTTTGTCGTGGTTCCGATAGGTGGTGCTATCGTACATCCACGTTGATGGAGACTTCAACCCACGGAGGGTAACGGCTGCGCGAGTCCACGGAGGGCTCCACCCACGAAGGGTCCACGAAGAAGCAACCTTGTCTATTCCATCACGGCCTACGCCCACGGAGGACTAGCCTTACTCGGGGTAGATCTTCACGAAGTAGGCGATCTCCTTGCCCTTACAAACTTCTTGGTTCAACTCCACATCACGACGGAGGCTCCCAAGCGACACCTAACCAATCTAGGAGGCACCACCCCCCAAAAGGTAATAGACGGTGTTGATGGTGATGAACTCCTTGCTCTTGTGCTTCAAGTGATAAACTACCCAACACTCAACTCTCCTCACTGATATGGCTGTGGTGGAAGGAAGATTTGAGTGGAAAGCAACTTGGGAAGGCTAGAGATCAAGTTTCATATGGTAGGAATGGAATGGCTTGATCTCAACACAAGGGTAGGTGGTTCACTTCTCAGAAAGTGTGTGGTAGAAGTGGTGGTACTTTCTGATGGCTCTCCTCACGAATGAGGAGGGGGTGGAGGGGTATATATAGCCTCCACACAAAATCCAACCGTTACACACACATTTGACCAATCTCGGTCAGACCGAAGTGAAAACTCGGTTAGACCGAAAGTTCAAATATAGTGAACGTTGGGATTTTCGGTGGGACCGAAAATACCATCTCGGTGAGACCGAAGTGAGTCAAAGGTTAGGGTTTGCCATCTCGGTGAGACCGAAATATAAACTCGGATATTCCGAATTGATGTCAACTGATCACAGAAGGTTGGCAGCCCTTTTTCGGTGAGACCGAAACTCAGAATCGGTGTGACCGAGAATCTAGGGTTTGGAGAAACAACTGAAGTGGTTCATCTCGGTGGGACTGAGTTGGAGAAATCGGTGTGACCGAGATTACTTATGGGTGTGTGTTAAGTAGTGAATAGTGCTGATAGTTGAGGGAGTTAGATCACCAAGCACTTGAGCAACGAGAACATTAACACAACCTCATCCCCTTTTAATAGTATTGGCTTTCCTATGGACTCAATGTGATCTTTGATCACTAAACCAAAAATGGAGTCTTGAGCTTTTGCCAATGCTTGTCTTAGCATTTTGAGGGGTCCACTTCTTCAGACATTTCCATACCCACATCATCGAACTTTTCTGAAATGATTCTCAAGAGAATATTAGTTCAATGATATATATGTTGTTATTAATTACCAAAACCACCCGGGGATTAGTTGCACTTTCACTAAGTTTCCAGGTGTGGTCGAATTGTCAACTCAGCTGCTAATACTTAAGAGTATTCTTTGGCTCCCCTTGTGTCAAGGCATTAAATTTGGGTTGAATACTTTACCGTCGAAAACTGTTGCGATCCCCTACACTTGTGGGTTATCAAGGTGCAATGGATAGTAGGGAAGAAAAACGGCATGAAATAATTCACATTTATGTTGTATAACTAAACAGGATAGCATGACACAATTTCACATATAAGATAGCTAATTAAACAGGATACCATGACACAATTTCACATATATGCTGGCTAACTAAACAGGATAGAATGACATATTTCAAAAAATGATGACTATGTAAACATGATGACATGATATAACTATACGATGTGTCTATTAAAGTGGTCGGCATGCCACAATTCACACACATGTCGTTGATGGAAACATGGTTGCATGATATAATTCACGAATAGAATGACATAATTCTAAATATGGTGACTATGTAAACATGATGAGATGATATAACTATATTATGTCTTTAGAAAATGGGTTGGCATGCCATAATTCAGATACATGTTGTCTATGTAAACATCATGGCATGATATAATTCCAATATATGATTTATATACTAAGCAAGTTAGCAGAGGGCAATCACATATATGATGTGTCAACTAAGAAGATGGCATTCATTATTGTGTATATGATGTAAAAACTAAGCATTGCAAGACAACATATGCATGTGATATGAGTAATATATATAACCCTGCCAAGTTTGAGCTTACACCTCAGGGGGAAAATAGGACTGGTCATGTGTCTCTGAATCCTCCTCTGAGGAGCTACCTGTAACCAGCAAGATATCTGCTTCAGCAGGTAGCATTGTGTGCTCTAAAGACCTTGTTTTCACTCCAGATTTTTGCATCACCAATTCAAATGGCTGATGCACGTGAAGAGTAGTTGGATATACAGACATTGTCGACAAATAGAACATGTAATACAAAAGAGGATGGCATGATATAATTCACATATATGATGCTTGGTTAAACAACATGGTATTGCATAATTCACATATATAATGCCTTGCAACAAGATATCATTGCATAATTCACATATATAATGTGTTGCAACAAGATGGTATTGCCTAATTCACATATATGGTAATTAGACACTAAACATGTGGCATTTACACAAAGCATGTCTAAACTAAGCAAATAAGATGGCAATGCAAGACACCATATGCACGGTACGAGTAATATAACCCAGCCAAGTTAGAGCGTGCACCTCGGGGGGGGGGGGATAGGACTGGTCATATGTCTCCTAGAATCCTCCTTTGAGGAGCTATACATAACCAGCAAGATATGCGCTTCCTTAGATAGCATTGTCTGCTCTAAAGACCTTGTTTTCACTCCAACTTTTTCGATGACCGTGTCGAATGACTGATGCACATGAAGAGTAATGGAATGTACTAACACTGTTGACAAATTTAATGCATAATAAAAAAAGGATGGCATGACATGATTCACATATAAGATGACTGGCTAACTAGGATTGCATTGCAAAATTCACATATATGGTTCATGGCTAAACAAGATGGCATTGCATGATTCACATATATGATATAGAAACTTAACAGATGGCTTTCACACAATGCATGTCTAAACTAAGAAGATGACATATTTTATGTATAAAGTAAGCAATGCAAGACACCATACCATGATCTTACCTACATCAGCATGACAAGTTAGAGCAAAACACATCAGGGGTTAAATAAAAGTGGTCTGCTCCCTTTGAACCCCCTCTGAAGATTTATCTTCCTCCTGATTACAGTCTAGAATGGGGGAGGGGGGTTGCTTCGTGCACCATGGAGAGGCGTTTGCATGAAATTTTATTGCCATGCAAGGATCGTCTCTTTTGCACTACATGTTCAGCACCATTGGGTACAAAAACTGACATGCATAGGAATAAAACATAGTGAGATTATGTAAGGAGTGCATACTGTGGATTGACCCAAAACCAATGACAGGCGGCAGATAACTGCTTCTGTTAATATATATATATATATATATAATGGTTCCTTTAATGTTTGTTTCCACCCGACATGAAACTCATAGTAGACACCCGAGATTAACCAAATAGTAGACATATAGTATTGATTGTTGCCCCAATATGTACCCCACAACCATTTAAAACTCAAGTTGAGCATTAGTTTGGACCAGACTCGGAGTCTAATCGGTGAACAGGGCGATAAAGTAGCATGTCATCATGTTAAGCGATGCATAACGTAAGCAGATACGAAAGAGTGTGACCTCTCTTGTGGACCCATGTAGTCCTCAAGATCCTCTGCTCAGTTGATGATGCCAATGTGGTTGTCGTGGCTACCAGCGGCGGGGAAGAAGATCTGAGGCGGCGAAAGGCAGTCTGGAGGGCAGATCCCTGCTGTGGTGAACCCTTCCATCATTGGAGCAGCTGAGCTGGGGTGGTCCACAGCGTTGTAGGAGCGGGACAAACCACATAAGGTTTTATTTGACACATATCTGTAACAGAAGTAATTCTGTAAGGGCTTGTTTGAATTGGAGGATTCTAACAATACATGGATAGGAAATACACATGAATAGCATAGGAATGCACGTGCAAAATAGAGAATTTTAAAACATAAGATTTCTGTCAATCTGGGTGTTTGGTTCACAAGAATTGGAAGACCACAGGAATGCAAAGAAGCATGGTGAAATTAAGTCAAATCAGAAGAAAATATACAGTTATAATGCTACTATGCTACTATCTCATAGTCTTGTGCCTCATGAATACGAATTTGAAAAGGAGGCCAAGTGGATATTAAAATTCCTACGGGTTTTCTATCAAGGAGTCACTAAAGGAACAAATCCTACAGTTTTCCTTTGCACCATTCCTTTGACCAAATGCATGAATAGTAGTACCATAGGAAACTTTCCAATTCCTATGTTTTCCTTTCAAGCATTGGAAATTCTAGTACGCCGGCTTGTACAAGGAAAAGCCTACACTCCAACAATGTTTTTGTGCTACTATTACTACTTTGGACCCAGGCCACTGCCCTACTAGCTGAACTCCCAGGCCCATCTAGAAATGCATAGCTGAAACGCGCAGAAATAAATAATTATGGATTTCAAGAGAGTCCACCACACATAGCTAGGTTGCCTGGTACCTCAATGCTTTTTATATAGGAGAAAATAATCACATTTTATGTTACTACATGTGCTCAGTTGAGAATATATATATATAACACGTAGAGTACAAAAGTGATGCAACAAGTGTACAACCTCTTTGGCGAAGCCATGTCGATCTCAACATCATTGGGTTGGTCGCTCAGGATGATGCGGCTTATGTGCCAGTCGGAGGAGGGGAAGAACATCATATGTGCCTGGCATGGAGCCAAGGGTACTGCTCAGCTGTGATGGAGGGTTTCATCGTTGGAGCAGCTTCGGTGAGTTGTACGATGGCGAGGCTGAAGCCGGACAAGAGAGACAACGCTAACCTGAGTGGAATTCTAATAGAATCTCCAATGAATGATGTAAAATACATAACCACAAAGTGCTAGATGTAAAATAAATCAGCCGCTCATCTCTGAACTTAAGTGTCGAAACTGAATTTTACTGTCAAATTGAACGCACTAGTAGCATAAAAGCAGGAGCAGCAGCAGCATCGCCAAGAGGAGCAGCGCGTGTGAGAGCTGGGACAGCTGGTCATGTAGCAGTATCTCGGGTAGTAGCTGCAGGGGCTTGAGCGAGAGAAGTATCTGCTGCTCGTGTAGCAGCAGCGCGAGCAAGAGTAGACCAGCAGCACAAGCAAGAGCAAGAGCAGCAGCGCGAGCAAGATCAAGAGCAGACCAGGCAAGGGATCGAGAGCAAGAGCAGAGAAGCAGCGCAAGCGAGAGCCAAAGCAATAGGAACTACTGATGTGGACATCGCCGCCGAGGGAGCGACGTCGTAAAGGAAGTATCCAGCGACGCCGCCGTAGATGGAGCCGCACCATGGCGGCTCAGGACCGAGCGCTGGCAGCACCATGAGATCGAATCAAGAAGAAAATGCAGTAATTACTGTAGAACCTCTTTGGTGGCGTAGATTAGGGCTCAACTTCATCTGAGGAATCGGTGATGGTATTTCTCTTCCACTGGTGAAGGTGAAGACGACGCTGTGGGAATGGAGGTGGCGCGAAAGACGAGGAGAATGTCGGGGCAACTCCTTGGAGTTGGAGGACGGGGTGGCTGAATCGGCGGGGTGACGAGATCGACGACGGATCGTCATCCGGTGCGGTGGATGAGGGATGTCAAGCATTTGTGGTGGACGTTGTTGTCTGGGAAGAGGTTCTGGCTGGGTGGTGGAAGGATGAGGATGTGGGGCTTCACGGGTTTTCGCGGCCTCGGTGTTCGAATGTGGGTGCGGAGGCAATGGGAGGGAGGAACCATGGCTTAGGGACGCGCTTGTCTGAAATGTGAGGTAAGTTACAAAAATACCCCCACCAATTTGCACTAGGTGGTTCTTTCGGTTCAGGGGTATCACGGGAATTTCGTGTGTCGGGATTTTGCAGGAGGTGGGAATTTTTGCGTGTGTTGTAATTTTGGGATGGCAAGGCACGGGTTGAGATGGAGGGAGTTTTCTGAGCACAACGAGACAAAGAGATGTCTTAAAATTTCAGGATAACAAGGTGGGGGTTGAAGAGGCAGGAGTTTCACAGCACAATAGACAAAGATGCTAGCTTGAAATTTCAGAATAACAAGGCGCGGCTTGAAATTTCGGGAGAAAAAGCTTAACATGTACAAAAGAATAAGACAATTCGCACCCCACTAGAGAGGGCCATGTCCCGTTTTACTATATTACTAGAAATGCCATTCAAGAACAAAAACAAAAAACTAAAAAAATCAGAACAACAAGCTTAACGTGTACAATACCAAATCAATTTGCACTTCCCTCGGCAATAAAAAACCATACTATCTAGCATATATGGACTAAATTTAAGTACATTTTCCCTGTTTGAATGGGATTGTACTCGGGTTAGTTATACAACCATCTAAATATTATTTTCACAACACATGACATGAATGTAGGAGTACTAAATTTCCATATAAATATGAAAATCATGTACATACGATCTCGAATTCAAATACATGTATCCATTTTATGTTGTATTCAAATCATAGTACATGATGTTCGGAATCTAAACCATGTATGATACTATGTACAATGTCATTAACACGCAAAACACACGAACACACACACACACACACACACACACACACACACACACACACACACACACACACCATTAGATATGTTCTACAAAAGCCACCCATCATATCCTATTTGCATTGTGTGGCCAAACGATGCGAGCCATCGGTATCTCAAATTCAAATCAATCTGACCTTGTTTAATGTGTATACCATATAGCATGCTCGTTTCAAAGCCACACCATACATATCTCAGCTATATTCATGCATTAATGGTTTTCAAAAACATCATGATCTCTTATTCAAATATTTGAATTCAACTTTACATTGATTATGACCTCACCTAGTCTTTTACACACACACAACCGTCTATAGTTGTACCACTAACTTTCTCTCGTGCATGCATGCACACACGCTATCACCCGACATTATCCATCGCACACACGCAATCTTTTTTCTTTAGGTCGGTCGGCCATGCATGCACACACGCACACACACCCCTCCCCCTCTTCATCACTTCGGGCATTCTTTATCTCTCACGTGCATGCACAACGATTGATGTTCCTCTATGTGTGTGTATATATATAGCTAGGTCTTTCCCAGTTTTCCACACAAACAGATTTATCTATATCTAGTCAGGTCTCACCCTCTATCGATCCCACGTACAAATCGATCAATGTACCTCTCTATATAGGACTACATAGCTGTCCACATTATATATCCATCGTCTTGATCCCTCTCATCATCCATGCCTTTCGCTTCATCTCTCGGACGCGCGCATAGTAGCGAAGACAGGGGGCAGCAAGGGCCATGGCCCCCCTAACATCACTACATTGAGGCTAATATGAGTGTCATGAGTAGATCAACTACTGGTAAGATAGTTTAAGTTGATGAATTGGCCCTCCCCATAAAGGATTAGCAATGCTTGCCCCCTAGCTCATTTAATTTTCATGGCTCCGCCAATGCACGCAACCATCATGCACGTTCTCGCCCCCTCTTTAAATATCGATCTCGCACTTGTGCACTCCTTCCCAGTCTCCCTCCACTTGGCCCCTCACACCATCCTCCAGCCCCCCTATATCACGCTACTTGTACGCTCGTAGAGCTCTTCCTTCTATCTGTCTCTCTCGATATCTCACTTGGTCGACCCCTCCCCTCCCTTCTTGTATATCACCCCGGCCCCATGCACATACATGCATGTATATAGGCCTCTCCTTCACACAAATTGAATTGACACGTATTCCCTCACCATATCTTATTAGTATCTCTCACACACATGGACTACATGTGCGAAAGAGAAGAGGTGCACACACACACTCATGCCCACAAAGAAACGCACGGCTGCACGATGGAGCACATCTCTACCTCTACTCTTGTAAAAAGCAGAGTTAGCGATGATGGTGTGCCTGCCAGACTGCAATGTAGGCCGTCTAATCTATATCTGACGGATAGGAAGGAAACTATGACAATTTTGCAAAAAGATACCCGAACTCCTCTCCACATTTGCAGATAAGGCCTTCTCTCGTTCATCCTTATCTCCCACAAGATAAACTACTCATATAAATGCATCTTGATGTTCTGTGCAACGCACGGGCATCTCGCTAGTTTGTACAAAAAATGAGCGTGTAGAAAGGCTTTAGATGATGTGCCACTAGTCTATATCTATACCTCTATATCTATATCTATACCCCTATATTGTGTGCGTATAACTTTTAAAGATGGTCGTTGGATGAAGCCAATCCGATGTTGCAAAGATGGCAAATCTGACCACTACTAGCCGTTGGATATCATCTACATTCCACTAGATTCTGCCGCATGTACAATCTACAAGACTCCATGGCTGAACTGAGGCATAATGCACAAACCTCAAAACACAAGAACTTCTCCTTTATTATATAATCTTCTGTATCATAATTGCCCAAACTTTTTTTAGATGAATTGTCATTATTTGTTTTTTTCTTTATGCTTTACAATGCAAAATTCCATGAATTGTAAAATAGATTAACTTTTTTACAAAAACTAATTGATTTTGAATAAGATAAACTATAAGAATTAAACGAACATCTAAATCATGCATATATGACTCAAAGCTTACATGCTATAGTGTGGTATTTATTGATAATTTGGTTGCCAAATCTCATGCGTGCGATGCATGTGTACCTAACTAGTACGTGCAAAACACGTAAATTAGATTCCAATGGCACACTACATAGTGTCTCTCCCTTTTTTAGTTAATATATTATGATTAAAAAGACGTGTTTGTGTGTGGTGGGGGGGGGGCATCCATGAAGCCACGTGGTACATGTGGATGTGTTGTTTCTTGTGCAGATTGATCGGAGTGACGTGCTGCTGGTTCCAGAAGAATGTACTCGTCCTCTCTCGCGCACACTAGAAGTACGTGTACAAAGCGAAGAAGTGTATGCACGCACTCATTCCCTCGCACGCACACCGGGTACACGGTGGGACACATATTTGTACGAAGATCCACCTCATGTGATAATTTGACGCGTGTAAAGTTGTTCACTTAATTATGGTCAATTAATACAGCGCATGTAAATTGAGTGGATGTGATGTAGGAAGTAGTTGAGAATGAAATTACTACTCCACTGCTTGCATGCGAGTAGTTCAATCATGGGTTGCTACTTCCATTGGTCTCCGTATTTTGTGCCAATTTTTGACCACAATTTTAAGTAACACAATATTTATGCACGTTATAAAAACTAATATTATCGAAAACTATTTTCAAATGTGATTCCAATGATATAATTTTTGGTGACATGCATTAACACTTTATTAGTTAATTTTTTGGTAAAAAATGGCACAAAATAAAAAAAGGGGGCCTATAAACCAGGACGCAGACAACATGATCAATTTTTTCCTAGGTTACTGTTGGTGGCCTTTGTATTTAAATATGGACGGACAGGAGTAGTACTATCTTTATCTTAGCCTCGTAGGGCTCTCCAAGAGCCTACGCTCGCCTCCCCGCCTTGCCCACCAGATCCCGCCATGGAGGATCCCGCGGGCTGCCCTCTCGTTGCTTCCCACAACACTACCGCCTTTAAGCGAAACCTGCATGTGTTTCCGAGGGGGTCCATTGCTCTAGAATCATAGATTGGTGGCGCCGGAGGACATGCTAGGGCCGCGTTCCAGGTGGTGGGCAGCAAGGGCAAATCAGATCATGGAAGCATCGCATCAATTGGAGACAAGTTCGAAGGAGGTGCACCTGGCGAAGCACAAGTCGGAGGTGCAAGTCGATCTCAAGGGAGAGATGCTGAGGGATGTCAGCATTTGGCAGCGACGCGTTCATTTCGAGCTAGGGCTAATTGCAGAGATCATATTCACGGAGTCGACTACGGAGGAAAGAACACGCATGCCTGCGGAATGGCATGAGCAGCCGGTGGAACCGTTCAAATGGACGGTAGGAGAAGCCAAATCGCGGGACCAGCTGCGGCGGCACCGCTGGGCATGCATCGTAGGCGAGGTGAGCTGCCCTCCTTTCGCGCCAGCGATGCAGTGACCTACTCGGTTGCTGCTGTAGTGAACTTGTGGCGCCACATCGGCTTGCAACCGTGATAATCACTGCATCTATATGTATTGTATTCCTGTGAAAATAGTTGGTTGTTTGGAAAAAGATCGTAATTGATTTATCACTAGTTTTTGAATGCTTGGCTGTGACAACCACCTGAAGCCACAACCACAAGTCTCCATCGCGTAATACTTACGGTCGGTCGGACCCGCGTCTCACCGAAGGGACATGCATCGGCTTGGTCTGACATGTACGACCAGTTACATCACTGACTTGTGCGACCATATTTGAGCAGTAGGACTTGAAATTTGTATTCCAGGAAACTCATCGGGAGCCGTTTCGGGCATCAAAACCAAAACAATCAATTAATCTTTAGCTTGTTCCCATCACATTCCAAAGTAGTACTACCATGGTATGATTAAGAGCAAACCTGCTCACACCTAGTATGTATCAAACCTGAACGTGTTCCCACTATGTAGGTTTTAGTACGAGTGCTAGTAGTAGGTTATGAAAAAGGGAACTACCTAGCCAAAAATTACTCTACCTTCCTCCTCACAAGTCTTTCTTGTTTGTCCGTTCCTTCCATGGCCGGTGTGGCTCTAGGCCGAGAACTACTCATAACAAGGGAGAAGCGACCATGGCCACAGAAAAAAAAGAGGGCTCGCTGCCTCGCAGAGACCTCGAAAGAACTCTCAAGGGCAGGCGAGGGCTCCCAGGAGCGCCCTAGCCGCGGAGGCGAACATGCCGAGCTAGCGGTGTTGGAGTCATTATCGCTCGACAACATGCTCGACCAACTCAATGAGCAGAAGGAGTTCAACGACTGCTTGGCGGAGCTACTGAAGGATAGCCTCGATGACATGCACGCTGAGCCCAATAAGCAGGAGGAGTTGACCGCCGGCTTGGTGATGCTGCTGAAGGAGAGCATTCCCTTGGGTAAGAAGGTGACCGGAAAAATCGTGCAACTTCAGGAGGACAAGGCAAAGCTCCGCCACGAGCTCGACCTGCTGTAGGAGGAGAACACCGGCTAGAAGAAGCTGCTGGAGAATAATAGTTCCTCGATGAAGATGCTGCACTCCCTTGTCATGGAATAGAAGAAGGAGTTGGCGAAGCTCCGCATGGAACATAAGTGGCCGTGGAACAGATGATGAACGCTCACCTCGAGAAATCTCGCCTCATGGATAGAATGAAGAAGATGGTGGAGGAGACGAGCGAGGAGATGAAGATCGTGGAGGCGATGAAGAAGCAGTTAGGACCCTGTGCTTAAATCTTCATGAAGTAGAGACTAGCGCCCCAGACTTGTGTTTGCGTCTTCCTTCTTTTTTGGGGTAATCTTCCTTCTTCTTTTGCTCCCGTGTTTCTTCTTTTCCTTCGGGTGTTTCGCCGCGTGTGTCACATTCTCTACGAGGTATGAATAGAACAATGGTAACGATGAGCGGCTCCATGGGATCGATGACTAGCAAATTAGATCATTTTTATCACCATATCACACTGGGCTGCCGTGTTTCACGCTCGTCTGTAGTACGCTAGTGGAAAACTTGAGTATATTGTACGGTTCTTTGCTCCTCCTCGGCTTGTCGGCAACATTTATATGATCAGTCAAATCACAAGGCCCCACCTTCCAAAAGTAACGAGCCGTCAAATCACAAAGGCCCTCGCCTCTCGTGAAACCAACCAGGCGAGACTGCCCCGCCCTCTAGCCTTTCAAATGTACTTTTGTACAATAGTTGTATCGATGGATTGCGCCATGGAGCAAACCTAACAAGATGAAATTAAAGAAAAAAGGTGGTACATATAGAGAGCGCTCATCGCCAAATTATGCATGTAGTACTATTAAAAAAGCTAGTACGTGCTTAGATGGGGTGCTAAAGTTTATTAAAGAAATTAGCATACCTATTTTATTATTTGACAACTAAACTCCTTCATGCTTTGGGCAAACATCTCTCATTTAAGTTTTTTCAGAATTTCATATCTCATTTAGGAGTTTTGCGTATGTGGCATGCTTAGAGCGTGGTTAATAGTATAGACAACTGGTGGCTATATGATGTCGGCCATATCATATATTGTACGTATATAATGTGAAGAAAACGAGTGGTAGTACTACCAACTACAAGATGAATTGTAAGAAATACATGTACATACTAAAGAGTTAAAGTAACGAGAAAGAACATAACATAGTTCTGCTGGGGGCTCAGCATAACACATCCCTGAAATTAAACTAAGCACCCTGAAATCAAACTAAGCAACTAATCTGGTAGATACTGCATTAGAGCCACCATGAGAAATGACATTGCCACCTTACTCGGACTCCTCGTCCACGTCCTCGACTTTGTCCTTGTCACTCTTCCTCTTGGCCGATACTTCTTTCCTTGAACCGCAGACAAGGCTCTCGCTCTTCATCCAACCCTTGTAGATATTGTAACAAAGGTATGCATCCATTTCAGCGTACTGGATGTGGTCTATATATATTAAATTCCACTCCCATGCAAGATGAAACTTGTGGTGAGGTTTTGTAAGTTTACCGTACGAAGGATCAACCATGTCTCCTGCCAGGGTCAACATTGAAGGCTGGCGGGAGGACACTGGCCTATTCTTCTAGAGTTCGAAGGGCTGGCCTACAATGAGGCCTATCTGATCCAGGACTTCCTCGTCCTTACGAAAGTCTACAATAATGAATTTGACTCTGTCGTCCGTGAGGAAGTTCTTAAAATCCTGGCACTTAACATTGGCATGGCATATGTGGTAGACCAAGCGCAAGTGACGCACGCAAACCTGGACCATGGCGGCCTTCTTCTTCTCTTCCTCCTTTAGATTCTCTCTTTTCCACGAACTGTGGTGTACTCAACATCTAGCGTAGCGACCCGCTGATCAGCATTTTCCTTTTCGAACATGTGTTTTAAGCAAGCAACGCATCCTTTCACCATCACGGAAGAACGGGTATAGATGACGTCGAACTCATCGCCGGAGATAGTTCTAACCTTGTACTTACCACTGATCATGGAGATTTGGGACGCCATGGATTTTGGAGGAGGGTTAGGATTAGTGAAACTGCTGCAATGTGAAAGGATAGGACGACTAGGAGTGAACTGCCGTAATGTTAAAGGACAGTCGGGGACGAGTAGGAGCGAACTGCTAGCGGCTTTATGATTGTAAACATGCTGAGTGGGGCGTGCGAATGGTAGGGTAGTGACTTGCCCAGTGGATAAAAGGATCCCTGCACAGTACTATGGGGGCCCAATTAGATGTCATGTCTACTAGATCCACAGTAGCATCTGCGTGTTCGCACGTCAAGCGTCGGGAAAATTACAGGTGATATGAAGCTTTTGCATGCTCCCATGATACGAGCATACGAGAGCCCTTGGATTTGAGATTGAACAGTTGCATGGCATATATCCTATCTGAGATGTAGACCTATAGGTGAATATCCTATCCTAGAGGTTATTCTACAAATTTTCAGCAACTTAGCATGCGACCGTTTGATCTCAAATACAAGGGCTGTCAGCAGCCCGTATCATGGTCGCGCCTACCATGGCCATCGCCTCGCTCCCGCGGTCGTGCCCTTGGAGATTTCAGACGGCTATAAATGAGCTTATTTTTTCTACTTTGGATGCATGAAACTACTTCCTCCGTCCAGGTGCGTTAGGCTATCTGATGTTGTCATGTAATACATAGTCATCACTTATAGTCACTCATACAACACGGTTAGCTATAAGAGTATTTTTTTACTTCTCTCCATCACTTTCTTCGTACGCATTTATTGCATTTGCCAAGGAGTAAGTATCTAGGGTGTTGCACAAGAGCCCACTCCCACCATTTTACCCATGTCTCTCTCCTCGACATACAAGCACAAGTGCCATGTAAGCAGTCTATAAGCCCATTGTTGTAGAGTACTTTGTCTTAGCACCTGGATACCATGGAGGGGTTTAGGCGAGACTCACCCCGGTCGTAGCGCCGTGGTAATAATGATAATGGCAAGTCAAATCACAGGGCCCCACGTGTCCTAATGAGCCGTCAAATCACACAACCCTACGCTGCAGCAGTCTACTACCTCATCGTCTCGCCTCTCTGTCGAACCGACTAGGCGGAACTGCCCCGCCTTTGGCGCGGGAAAAGTCCCGCCCTCGACTTTTAAATATAATTTTGTATCCATGGATTGCACCATGCAGCAAAGCCTAAACAAAACGGCAGTACACATGTATACATCACGCCCGTCACATTCGCGTCACACCCCGGACGGTCGGTCGGTCTGGCACGCTGCTTACCAAATGGAATGTGCGTCATATTGCGTTTGCACACACATGTGGGACCACAATTCAGAACCAACAGTATGCACACTGCCCCATCCCTGCAAGTCGGCTGAGTTAATATAAGAGAGAGACGAGCGATAGTACTGGAGCTGTGCTGACACGTTGGTGCCTGGACGATCCCTGCACAACCATACTAGTTGTGATTTTTCTTGTACACGAGTCAAATTCACTACAAAGCACATACTTTTTTCTTGTGACATAGTTATTTTTCTCCTTCTAGAACGCCATAAACACGTCCATAACCATCAACAGATGAATCAATTCATGCATACACACACACAAATATATATATAGTTACTATTTGCGTAAAATAATATGTCTTTTTGAGTCAAAAATTTGTAAATTATTATTACGACAGTTTCAAATTCGCGTCAACTATGGGTTGGTCCCATTTAAGAGGTAAAGCCGGCTCCGGAAGAAAAAAGAAAACTACTCCACTATATAGGCAGGAGCCTTCGTGCTTGCTTTCTAGTGTTGCTCTTTTCACACTCTCTTGTCCTCTCCAGATCTAAACACAGTAGCGGTGGCCACACTCTCTCTCTGCTCACCGCTGGTCACAGATCTGGCCGGATCCCCTCCACCGGGGAAGGTGAGAAATGTGCAACGTTCATGCGGTCGTCCTCGACGACGGCTCTGACCCACCACCGACGCATCCCGATCAGCGTGCCATGCCGTTCTCTCCCACGCAGTGCCGGCTAGGGAGGGCCTCCGACCCTTTCTTCCTCGTTGTCGTAGTGTGGGCAGATCCGGCCTCCCGCTGCCCACCTAGTGACTTCCCAGCGACCCTCGGGTATAACTTCCTTCGAAACCGGCCTTGCTCTACTGCCCCATCTCCTCACGTCGCTGCATTTGTATCTTTTACCACTTCTTAGGCCCACTCGTAGATAGGATCGATCGTCTCTTCGGAAGCCACCTAAATTTTTACTGTTAAGTGGTAAAACTACTTCATCCAGTCGAATATAGTAGTACAACTTCATGCAGGGAAGAAAGGGGGTGGCAGGTGGGGGAGATTTGTTACCTGAATCTAGGACTTGGCCGAAAGAGGAAGTAATGGGTGCGAAAAGTAGGAGAGAGTTGCTATCCAACTGGTCTCTTGGTCTAATAGGGAAATAAAGGGGAACCCAGTACAAACTCGATATAGACCGATATATGGCTTGGAAAATGAAAGAAAGTGGGGACTGGGGGACACTTCAACAGAGTATGCCGAAAACTTGATTTGCTGGCCTAACACAGTTAAAGGTTTTGCTATACCGAACAAAAATGGGACCAACCCAGATATCCTATTTGGATATTTGTTGCCCCTAAACCCTCTTATGTAATGCCACTTGTAAAATGTAGTGGTCCCACTATCAAAGTAAGGACACATTAAACCAATGTTGTTTTCAGTGTAATGCCTCTAGTAATCCGAATCAATGGCACTGTTTTTCATGTCCTGCTAAATTTCCCATGAACATAAATTGCTTCATTTAGTTTCAAATGCAGCTGTCCTGGTCCGCCTATTCTCCCGTGCCCAAATACCAACTTTATAGCAGCTGTTAATGTAATGTTGCTGGTAAAAGGAAGCAATGGCACCATTAAAGTAATGTCCCATTTAACAGTTGTCATAGTTAATCCTAATGCCCGCCCTAATATCTACCAATGCTTCTACTTTAGAGATTGCTGATGCCCTTGTAGGATCGCCATTAAGATAAGGGACATGCTTCTTTTCATTTGATGTATGTTTCATCACTTGTTAGTCACCGTCCTTTCCACCTTTTTGTGAAAACAGAGATATACATTTCATGCTTGATCTTAGTTGAACTGCAGAAAATGGTATCCAAATTATAGTTGAACAATCCACGAGCTTCATGACCAACCTTGACGTTGCTCAATTTCATTGCAACTAATGTAGAAGAAGCTGCTAGCTCATGGGACCAAGTAGTTGTTAACTGCATGATGCAAACATTGCTTCATTTTAGGTGAACTGCACAAAAAGGTCACATGAATTGAATCATCCATGTTGGTGACTGGTGCCACCCCTTCTACGATGGAGTTGACTGCAGATATGGTTCTGATCATGAGGTACGTTCCTTTTGAGGCAATTTTTTTCACCCTAATCTAGTGACACTATTAATTTGAGGCAATGTTTTGGCACCGCTAGTGCCACTGAGTTTTTTATCCAAAGAGGGGGCTTCATCCAATTTCATTAAAGAAACCCAACCATAGAGAACCATTATCCGACAATATCTCAGTATAACCGGGAAGTTATGCAACTATGACTAGAACAGACTAACTACTAGCAGGAGACAAGTTCACCACATAAGCTAGGCAGGTATGGATGCAGCCCCAGCTCGATCAAGTTTGGATTACAACCCAAAAGCTACCACAGAAACATCAGGTGGGAAGATAGGGACTGAAAGAGCCAGCTTTAGCATCCCAGTCTAAGCACCCTCGACCTCCATCCTTGCGATGCATGGTACACCTTGCTTGCCACCTGCTCGACCCTAAGTGCCACTGATAAGATGAAGTAATAATATAGTTAAAATAGAGCTACTGTCCTCTCTATCATTTCATTTCCAATGTAGATAAAGAAAGTGCTTCTCTTTGTTAGAAAATGTTTCATTAACTAGTCACATTGTTAATGTTTAAGTGTTTCTGCAAACTAGGTTGCTTCACTTTTGTTGAACTGCAGAAAAATAGATATTGGAATGTCTCAAGGACCCTCCTTGTACTACCGTTGTACACTGATGTTCATCACTGGCAGAAGGTGTATTAGGGAGAATTGGTTCAATTTCTAGTAACAGGCCTACCGTATGAGGCGTCGCAGGGCCTATCTCGCCCTTGCAACATAGCATATTGTGATACTGTTGTATTTTTTATTAAATGTATTGTATCGGAATCTTTTTCTATTAAGAAAATGAATTTTTCTTCTATTTATTAGTGTATGTTCCATCAACTAGTTCCACTATGTAATCACGTTTTTCATTATTTGTGCAAACATGGTTATTCAGCTACATTTTGGTGGAACTACACAAATGTACGGATGGAACCATCATATTTGTAGAGTGTGAGGTGCAAATATCTAACCTAAACGTGGCTTAGAAAAGTACATATGCTCGGATGGTTCCTCCAGTTCTTGTCGACCCGCTGCAGAATATTTTAATTTGCCGATATTTCGCTTGCACTTTACTTGGTTCAGTGTTGAAGCAAATCCTCTAATCAAATATGAGTAGCTTATATTGGCACTTTTCTAGGGTGTACTCTTTTCTGAAAGAAGCACTAATCAAATTTTCTTTGTTTGTACACTTTGTCAAACTTTGTTTTAGGTCCAGAGCTATTTTAGGGTGATTGGGGTAGTACTCGGAGACTCTGAGTACTACCCAATACTTACCCATTTGATTTTCATTAGTTGTCACACTGATTGGAAGCATGAACAGATGGAGGATTAGGTTAGTGCAAATCTAACCTTAAACACTACCGGCGTCGTTGAAATGAGGCGAACGTCAAGGGAACCATAGAGAATGGCGGGGAAGCGACGCCGCGCCATCCAGCCTTCTCTTGGGGAGGGAGAACGAATACTCCTGTGGCTTCGGTTGGCACTGCACCCTCATGAATGGCACACCGTACTCGATCAATTCATTATCCTCTGGATGCTCGACCTTCGACCTGTACGCCCTCCACCTCCGCCTGACTTTCACCTCGGGTGAATCTGGCTGCTCCATCACCCAGAGGAGATACTCAATGAACTCGAAGGACTAGGGCGTGACTGTCGCCAGGGAGTACATCACCGCCCTCATCACCGCCATCTCGCTCTTTCTCATACATTGCCACATGGCTGTCACCGTCCTTGAAATCTCCCACTCGTTATCAAACCAAGTAAGGATCTTGATAACCCACAAGTATAGGGGACCGCAATAGTTTTCGAGGGTAGAGTATTCAACTAAAATTTATTGATTCGACACAAGGGGAGCCAAAGAATATTCTCAAGTATTAGCAGTTGAGTTGTCAATTGAACCACACCTGAAAGACTTAATATCTGCAGCAAAGTATTTAGTAGCAAAGTAGTATGGAAGTAACAGTAACGGTGGCAAAAGTAACAGTAGCAGTTTTGTAGTGATTGTAACAGTGGCAGCGGAAAAGTAACTAAGCAAAGATCAATATGTGAAGAGCTCGTAGGTACTGTATAAGTGATGGATAATTATGTCATATGCGATTCCTCATGTAATAGTTATAACCTACGGTGACACTGAACTAGCTCGGGTTCATCAATGTAATGTAGGCATGTATTCCGAATATAGTCATATGTGCTTTTGGGAAAGAACTTGCATGACATCTTTTGTCCTACCCTCCCGTGGCAGCGGGGTCCTATTGGACACTAAGGGATATTAAGGCCTCCTTTTAGTAGAGTACCGGACCAAAGCATTAACACTTAGTGAATGCATGAACTCCTCAAACTACGGTCATCGCCGGGAGTGGTCCCAATTGTTGTCACTTTGGGGTTGCCCGATCATAACACATAGTAGGTGACTAATTACTTGCAAGATAGGATCAAGAACTCACATATATTCGTGAAAACATAATAGGTTCAGATCTGAAATCATGGCACTCGGGCCCTAGTGACAAGCATTAAGCATTGCAAAGTAATAGCAACATCAATCCTAGAACATAATGGATACTAGGGATCAAACCCTAACAAAACTAACTCGATTACATGGTAAATCTAATCCAACCCATCACCGTCCATCAAGCCTACGATGGGATTGCTCACGCACAGCGGCGAGCATCATGGAATTGTGATGGAGGAAGGTTGATGATGATGACGACGATGATCTCCACACTCCGGAGCCCCGAACGGACTCCAGATCAGCCCTCCCGAGAGAAATTAGGGCTTGGCGGCGGCTCCGTATCGTAAAACGCGATGAATCCTTCTCTCTGACTTTTTTCTCCCCGAAAGTGAATATATGGAGTTGGAGTCCAGGTCGGTGGAGCCTCGGGGGGCCCACGAGGAAGGGGGGCACGCCTAGGGGGGGTAGGCGCGCCCCCACCCTCGTGGGCAGGGTGTGGGCCCCCTGGTCTTGATTCTTTGGCCTGTATTTTCTATATATTCCAAAAATATTCTCTGTGGATTTTCAGGTCATTCCGAGAACTTTTATTTCTGCACAAAAATGACACCATGGCAATTCTGCTGAAAACAACGTCAGTCCGGGTTAGTTCCATTCAAATCATGCAAGTTAGAGTCCAAAACAAGGTCAAAAGTGTTCGAAAAAGTAGATACGTTGGAGACGTATCAGATCTCCTTCAACCTGGCTAGCTTTGTTTGGTCGCCGTCGGCGATCAAGCCGATTTGCTGCTGCATCCTCTCCATAGATGTGCTTTTGAGAGGTCTAGTGCTTGCTTTGGAAGATGGGAGGAGAGACGGTGGTCTTGCAATGGAGAAGAGGGAGAAGGGAGACAGTGGTTTTGCAACAAAGAAGATGGAGAGGAGAGGGGGTGGTTTTGCAATGGAGAAGAGGGAGAGGCGAGATGGTGGTTTTGGAATGGAGAAGATGGAGAGGAGAGGGGGTGGTTTTGCAATAGAGAAGAGCAAGAGGAGTGAGCGGCAATGATTTAGGATTGGACGAGAGGGCCAGCGCGCCGTGACTGGATCAAAGTCAAAAATCAATTTACCCTTCACTTAAGAAGCGACCCCACATTAACTAGTCTCCCTTGTATTCTGGGTCTTATTTTTACCATGATTTTAACAAATAAAATATATGCTATACATTGCAAAAATAATATAATTTGAACCAAACGATACAATTTTTGATTACATGCATTCACATTTTTCTTTTCAAATACAGTATGTGGTCCAACTTTGACCCATAATACGAAAAAGAAAAATATTACTTCCAAGACCACCGACGCCCCTCTCCTCTTCCATTTCAAAACCGCCGCCGCTCCTCTCCCGTTTCAATCCAAAACCAGCGCCGCTCCTCTCCTCTTCCATTTCAAAACCACCGCCACTCCTCTCGTGTTCCAATCCAAAACCAGCGCTGCTCCTCTCTTCCATTTGAAAAACCACTACGGGCGAGTGATGGTGCGTAGAACTAGATCGATGGAGGAGTACCACCGATACATGAGGATCGCAGACGGTGACCCTGTGAAGCTAGCCACGATGTTGGAGATACAATCTTGGTTTAACAACCCGAGGAATTAGCAGCGACGGAGAAATATCTGGAACAGAGTGAAAAGGCGGCGATACTCCCAGAGTGAGTCGCATGGAGTACATAGAGTTGCTCCTCTGGGCTGTGCAGCAGACAGATTCACCTAATCCAACTGTGAGGTTGCGGTGGTGGGAGTATCGATCCAAGATGGAGCATCCACCAGAGATTGAAGGATTGAGCATCTATACGCTGCCGTTTGTGAGGGTGCAGTGGCAGAGCGAGCCGGTGGAGTCGCCGTCGACTGTACCCAACTACAAGAGGAGAAAACCAGTTGGTGCGACGACACTTCCCCACCATCCTCTCCCTCGCCGTTCACCTCGTCTCATAGGGCGGCTGTCTGCCGCCGAGGAGTAGGAGGAGACTGCCCCCCCCCCACCCGCAATAGTTTGAGGAGGAGCTTAGGGTTGTCAGTATTTGCATGTTGTGAATTGTGTTTTGTGTTGTGTATTTTGAGAGAACTTTCAGATATGAATGTTAGATTTGCAGTATTGAGCTTATGAATTATTTTTTGAATTCTGGAGATCTATTTCTAGCAATTCAAAAAATGTAGTTTCATATAGAAGTGCACATAATGTGATTCTCAGAGAACAAACTGCAAGTTTCGGTTTCAGAGGGCAGAGCATTTATATTAACACGCCCTTTTCAAACAGGGATAACATCATGTTGGAAGTTTTATTCATGGTCGAAAATGGAACTACCATTCAGTTAACATCATGTTGATCAACATTCATTCATAGCACATCTTGATATGATGCAAAGTAAAAAAGATATGCTATTTTCAAAATGCCCACACAATGTTGAGTGTGCGAAATACAGAGAAAATGAGAGATGAAGTTTTGCAAGTGTTGGAGGTGGTGTGCGTAGATGATAATGGGGACCCACATGTCATTAATGGCAGAGGAAAAAATTTGGGGATATTTTCCCTACATCAGGTGGAATCGAACCCGGGCACAACAATGGTTGGGGAGTTTAACTTGGCCACTGGGCTACTTTATAAATTTCCCTACAAATTTGGCACAACTTCTACCACTACTGTAGCACGTCTTCCCCGGCTACGGTGCGTTCTTGCCCGGGGCCTGGACATCATCCTCCGCCTTTGTGCGCTAGCCGCGGCGCCGCTGTCTGTCGTTGTGAACATGCTCAACAAACAAGAGGAATCTGGAGAGGACTGTACGTGGAGAGGCGGACAATCGGGGCCCGCCAGGTCCATGGCCATACACTAGCAAGTGCCTCATTGAAAAAAATACTTCCTCCTAAAGCTATACTGACGTTGGGGACCGTGGTTCTGTCAACATAGTTACTCCTACTAAAGAGATAAATTTACAACGAAGCCAATTATAGGGGAGCTAGCAGGTAGTATCATTTATTATCAATGGGACAGCAAGTATCTGCTGGGTTGCGGGCCACCAAGTCTAGGCTTTCGTTTTTAACATGCGCAGCCCACGACATGCTATTTTGTATTTTTTAGGGTCATCATGAATCGACCGGCCTATGGGCCTCCCAGCCTAGGTTTTCTTTTTTCTTAAATATCCGCAACCCAACTTATGTATTTTTTAAAGAAGAAAATGCAGAGGTGTGTTCTATTTTCCTATTTAAGAATAGGAACGCCAGGTCCAACTCATGTTCCCCTTTTAACTATATTATATATTATATATTATTTTATATGTTATTATACATTATTATTATTATCATCATATCTTTAACAGATACTTACATACATAAGAAACGAAATATCCCATGTCTTATTAACATATAGAAATAATTTTTTAACAATAAAATCATATTGTTTTTTACTTTAAGGCAAAGAAAATGTTGGTCATTCTGTACAAAAGCTAGGTGAAATTTGAGGACCAATGTAATAATAAAGCGCTTATTATTTAAATATATTTATAAGAAAATGCTCAGCTCCTATTTTTTCATAACATTGCTGCGCCCAACCCAACAATATAATTAGAACCAGCCTAGCAAAATTGTGTATTTTGAGAAAGTGCAAATGGGTTCTAATTTTTTAGAAAATATTAAATGGGACACATGGACGCTACATTATTTGTTCACCCAACCCAGCAAATTCGTGTATTTTGAGAAAGTGCAAATGGGCTGTAGTTTTTTACAAAAAAATATAAATGGGCCGCATGGATGCGACATTAGTTGTTCACCCACCCCAGCAAATGAATTGTAAATTCTAAAAAATGGGTCGAATATGTGCCACATTTTTGGGGGCTCAAATGTGGGCCGGTAGGTCGAAGCCGACGCAAGGCTTTGTCAATTTAGTCAACAAATGATTCTGACATCCTTAGCCGTTGGATTTACATCCAACGGCCGACATCCATCTTCAGTCTATCGACTTCTTTCTTCAACACCGCCGGGACCACCTCCTCCCGCCACCCGCTGCTTGCAGCTTTGCTTGGCACGCTTCGCTACGAAGCGATACCCCATCGCCGGCCAAGCCACCCTCCACACCTCCTCTTATCCTCCGCCGACTGCAGAACAATGCTGCACTAGAACCAGTTAACCCTCGTACTGTCGGGACCCCGATCCTAAGTCACACCGATCTAGCTGTAACACATCATATCACTTTGCGGCCTCACGCACGGTAACCCCACGGGTGCCACCTTACCTGGCACGGGACCGTTTGCGCATTTTGGCACACGTATATGGCAGTGTCGCTAGCATCCATATGATAGAGAACCCGGGACGACATGGCTAGTTATAAACCAAAAGTGGCACTAGATTACAGAGACAGGCATCCATGACCCAGCAACGAACGTGTCGGTCATCAACGTATGAACCCAAGTCGTAGAAAGCTACATGGACTTAAAGGAACAACGCATGACATTTCCCCTAAGGGACAGACACAGGAACGAAGAAGGACACATGCCGGCCAGCCTACGTGTTTCGAGCAGTAGCAAGCTACCAAGGCTCATTGGAATCACTAGGAGGCATTTCCCTGTAAGGTAGGCTACCAAAGGAAAACAACTAGGTGTCGGATCCCACACATACCAAGCATTTCAACCATACACACATTATGCTCAATATGTGCAAATACAACATTGCATCACAACAGGACTCTATGACTCAAAGTACTTTATTTAAAAGGCTCCAAGAGCCATACATAACATATCCATACAGGTAGGGGTCACATGACCCAACACTCAAGTCATACAGTCATACAAGCACAAGCGGAAGCTACATGTCTGAGTACAGACAACTTAGAAAATAAAACAGGCTTGGTGTAGCCTGACTATCTACAAGGCCCTTCACAAGCTCCAGATCTCCGTCTGGGTGTCAAGCTACTCGTCGACGTCAACGTCTATGTAGAACCCATCAGCAGGGGCAGGGTTCTCCTCTGCAACAGTTATTAAGAAAACATGAGTACAAAGGAACTCAGCAAGTCTTACCACAGAACCTATCATACATGCAACATTATCAAAGGGGGTAGTGGAGTTCATAGCAGAAAGCCAACTTTGACTCTTGGCTAACCTATACTACAACTCTCAACAGATTGCAAGATGTTATTACGAACACGAGTCCTCTACTCACCACAACAATACACTACCGAGGATCCTCTTCCGTCATCCTACGGAAGGGCCATCCACGGTACTCACACTTATCTTGAGGCTTTTAGTAGTATCCATCAACTTGTCTATGAACTGTAAGAGTAACCAAGTAGTCCGTACCGCGAACAATGGCTATTCGAATAGATTGATAACCCTGCAGGGGTGTACTTCTTCACACATGTTTTCACCACTTAGCGTCTGCACACGACATGTGCTCGGCAGACTTCAAGCGAAAGCCGATGTGGGTGTAGACCACGACCTTTGGGTTCCATCCGTGGGGAGATCCGGCCGGGGTGTCGCTCACGGCCCCAAACGATGTGTACAGGGTTCCCGAGTCACCAAACGGGCAACCGGTACACCGTGCCACGTACCTGTCGCATCACAGCCCACCCCGAGGGTCAGCGCTGTGCACGACCTCCAGTAATCTATAAACACCAGAAACTAGTTGCAACTCCTAGACAGAGAACATGGCAGTCGATAAGTCGAGCGGGGTCATATTTCAGGGCCCAATGTGTGGTAGTAACTGTAACTTGAATCACACACACAGATCTCGGGTCCTATGGACGATTTCAATGAA
The DNA here is from genome assembly GCA_902687465.1 of Secale cereale. Classification (NCBI taxonomy): domain Eukaryota; kingdom Viridiplantae; phylum Streptophyta; class Magnoliopsida; order Poales; family Poaceae; genus Secale; species Secale cereale. Next base: position 477,929,879 of record LR738714.1, read on the forward strand.
ACAACCCACCACGTACTCCTACATGGCCTTTCATCGATACCTTTACCAAGCGTATTCCACACTTCCTTCTCTTTATCGGTATGATCATTTCACTCTGATCCATCACCCAGATGAACCAGACCTGACACAACTCTAAGCATAGCAGGCAACATAAAAAAATAGCATGGTGGATCACACATCACATGGCTCAATCAACTCCTACACATGCTAGTGGGTTTCAACTATTTACTGTGGCAATGACAGGTCATGCAAGGGAATAGGGTTCATCTATCGCAGCAAGTAGCAGTTCACACGCTGTTGCCTTAATGCAGTAAAAGAGAGCAGGAGCGAGAAGATTGGGTTTGTATCGGAATGATCAATGATTGCTTGCCTGACAAAGTGGTTGTCGGGTACTGCTCTTCAGCTGGATACGCAGCAGTATCCTCGGGAGCAGGACCTAACACAGAGAATACCGGCGATACAATCATTAAACAAACAAATGCAACAATATGATGCATGCTCATGACATGGCAAGATGCAGGTGTGTTGGCTAATGCAACTAAAACTAGAAGGGTTTGAGCCTATTTGAATCAAAGATTCAAATTGGCACCTTAGCTAATATTTAAATAAGTGCATTATCATGTTTTAATGTATACAGCAAGGTTAACTTGCTCAAACATGCATGAAACTAGTGCCATTGGAAAGATTGGATTTTTCTGATCATTTTTCATATATAAATCTTTTCCATCTGAGCTACTGTTGAATTTATATGATTTTTTGAAGTTTAGGCATTTTCTGGAATTTCCTGAATTATTTTTAAATCTAAAAATCCCAGAAAATCCTTTACTGCGTCAGCATGACATCATGCTGACGTCAGTCAGTCAACAGGGCTAGTCCAAGTCAAACTTGACCAGTGGGACCCACTGGTCAGTGTCACAGTTAACTAATTAACTAATTAGAATTAAATTAACACCTAAACTAGGTTTGACTTGCACGCAGGGCCCACATGTCAGTGACCCAGGGGGGTCAAACCCGTGGTCAAACAGGTCCAACTCGCCGGCGTTTAGCCGCCGGCGAGGCCAACACGGCGGTGAGGTGCGGGTTTCGTGCTCCGGCTGCCAAAACGACGGCGGAGCACACCTACGGGTAGCTGGAGGCAAACCGCATCGAGTGGAGGTGGTGGCTGGACTCGGGGTCGCCGGAGATGACGCCGGCGACGAGTCCAGCGGCTGCCGGAGTTCGGTGAAGTCGAAAACGACGGTGCGGTGCTCGTAGAGGAGTGTGAAGTGGTCCTACAGCACCTACGCGTGACGGTGAAGCTGATTGGCACGGTGGCCGGACCAATGGATGGCCGGAGCCTCGTCGGCGACGAGTTCCGCAGCGGTGTGTACAGGTGAGATTCATGCGGTGCGTTCCAGGGCAGTAGAGAGCCAACGGAGAGGGGGAGGACGAAGCTGGGCTCACAGGGGTTGCAGCAGACGCCGGAGCGAGCTTGGGGGTGGTCGGAGCTGAGCGGGACGGCGAGGGGGATCTCCTGGGGAAGAAGGGGTCGGGGGCGTCTCCAGGGCAGGCGAGAGCTCGGGGCTCGGCCTGTTCGAAGTAGTCGAGGGTGGCGGACACGACGGACACGACGACGGAGCTCAGGGACTACGGTGGGCGCGGCTACTACGACGGTGCGAGCACGACGGCGTCGGCCATGGTGCAGGGAGGGCGGGAGAGAGGAGCTGGGGAGAGGGGGAGGTGTCTGCGAGGTCAGGGGCGACGCGTACGACCGATCCAGCCCTCCAGGACGGTGAGGGGAGGAAGCAGGGCAGCGGGCAGCTGCATGGCGCGCGCTGCGGCCGCCGTCGAGCACCTGCCTGCCTGCCTGGCCGAGCCAAGGAGCTCGCTAGAGCGGCAGATGGGCTGGGCCGGCAGGTGGGCCGGGTGGGGCGCCAGGTAAGCTTTCTCTCTCTTTCTTTTTCCTATTTCTTTTCTGTTTCATTAGTTTTGCAAATTTGTTTAATTAATAAAAATGCCAGAACATTTTTATAACTCATAAAACTTGTCATGCCTACTGTATATAATATGAACAGCATGGAACATTATAGGTTATGATTATTTGAGCATTTAAAATATTTTATAGCTTTTAAATGCCCAAATGCAAATACCATATGATTTAATCCAGAGCCCTTAGATGTCCTAGAAAATTGTGCACCATTTTTAGCAGAGGTTTGAGACCAAGGCAGAAATGATGAACATTTTTGAAGGGCATTTTGGGTACATTGGAAAAGATTTTATCAAACCCTAGTTGTTAGAAGAGGGGTGCTGGGATTTCTGTCATTCCCATTTCAAGTTTCTTTGATAAGTAAACATGATGCACACTCTAGCTAGCCCTAATGCAAGTGCTTAACTAGGGATGTGACAACTCACCCCCACTTAAAAGCATCGCGTCCCGAGATTCGGGTTCCTCCGGAAAGAGGGTGGGGTACTCAAGTCGAAGACGATCCTCCCTTTCCCAAGTAGCTTCACTCTCGGAATGATGTGACCATTGAACCTTGAGAAACTTGATATTGTGGCGTCGAGTGGTGCGCTCGGTTTGATCAAGAATACGAACGGGGTATTCTCGATATGTGAGATTGTCCTGGAGATCAAGCGTTTTGTGGTCCACTCCGCGGATAGAATCCGAGAAGCAACGCCTGAGTTGAGAAACGTGGAACACGTCATGAACTCTGGATAGGTGCGGAGGTAGTTCCAATTGGTAGGCAACTTCTCCTCGTTTGGCAAGAATGCGAAAACGACCGATGTAACGAGGGGCCAATTTGCCTTTGATACCGAAGCGATGGGTTCCCTTAAGAGGGGTAACCCGAAGGTAAGCCTTATCGCCAACTTCAAAAGTCACAGCTTTATGATGACTATCATATTGGCTCTTCTGGCGAGACTGGGCTGTTTTCAATCTCTCACGAACGATGCGAACTTGCTCTTCTGCTTCCTAGATCATATCCGGGCCAAAGAATTGTCTTTCCCCGGTTTCTGGCCAGTTAAGAGGTGTTCGACACCTTCGTCCATATAGAACTTCGAAGGGGGCCTTGCCCAGGCTGGCTTGATAACTATTGTTATAAGCGAATTCGGCAAATGGAAGACACTTTTCCCATTCCACACCGAAAGAAATGACAGAGGCTCGAAGCATGTCTTCCAGAATTTGATTGACTCGTTCCACTTGACCACTTGACTGGGGATGGAAGGCAGTACTGAAGGAGAGATGAGTTCCCATAGCATTCTAGAAACTTTCCGAAAATCGTGAAGTGAAAAGACTTCCACGGTCTGAGTTAATCTCCAACGGCACACCATGAAGTGATACTATCCGAGAGACATATAAGTCTGCTAGTTGGCTAGCGGTAATACTCTCTCGAACAGGCAGGAAATGAGCTACTTTAGAGAGGCGGTCGATAACGACGAAGATAGCATTATTCCCTTTCCTGGTCCTAGGAAACCCGGTAATGAAGTCCATACCGACTTTGTCCCATTTCCATTCAGGAATAGCTAAAGGTTGAAGGGTGCCAGCAGGCCGTTGATGCTCTGCTTTTACTCGACGACAAACGTCGCAGTTAGCAATGAATTGAGCAATTTCTCTCTTCATCCTAGTCCACCAGAATCTCTGACGTAGGTCCTGATACATTTTGGTACTACCGGGATGAATTGTGAGAGGAGATTCATGAGCCTCCTTAAGGATTAACTGCCGTAGATGGTGGTTCTTGGGAACCACTACACGGTCTCATAGAAAACAACACCTCGATCATCCATAGAGAAGCTTTTAGCGAGTCCGCTAGCAATGCTCTCCTGGAGTCGGGATATACCTTTATCACGCTTCTGGGCAGCTATAACTTGATCCATAAGGGTAGGTTTCGCCACCAAGGTGGAAAGGAATCCTCGGGGAACAATGTGAAGGTTAAGCTTACGAAATTCCTCGTGGAGAAGTGGTTGCCCTTGTTGTAACATTAAGTTGTTACAGTAAGACTTACGACTTAGCGCATCAGCCATGACATTGGCATTTCCAGGGGTGTAAGTGATTCCTAAGTCGTAATCTGTGAGCAACTCAACCCAACGTCTTTGCCTGAGATTTAGATCCGGTTGGGTGAAGATGTACTTCAAACTTTGATGATCAGTGAAAATTTCACAGCGATTACCAAGCAGGTAATGTCGCCATGTTTTGAGTGCATGGACTACAGCTGCAAGCTCTAGATCATGTGTAGGATAGTTATCCTCATGTGGACGCAACTGTCGAGATGCGTATGCAATCACTTGACGATCTTGCATGAGTATGCAACCTAGTCCTTGTCGCGAGGCGTCACAGTAGATTATAAAATCCTTGGAAAAGTCTGGTGGTACCAGTACAGGTGCAGATGTCAGGCGTCTTTTCAGTTCCTGAAAGGTGGACTCGCACTGTGGGGTCCACTCAAACTTTTTATCTTTCTTGAGGAGTTCAGTTAGAGGTTTAGCAACCTTGGAGAAATTCTCGACGAAGCGTCGGCAATAGCTCGCCAAGCCAAGAAAACTCCTAACTTGCTTGACCGATTCAGGGGGAGTCCAATGAAGGACTGCTTGAACTCGCTCGGGATTGACAGCGATACCCTTGCCAGAGATCACATGACCTAGATAGGTTACTTCCGGCAACCAAAATTCACATTTAGAGAATTTGGCATAAAGGCGGTGCTCTCGAAGTTTCATCAATACCAGCCTTAAATGCTCGGCATGATCTTCCTTGTTCTTGGAATAGATGAGTATATCATCGAGGTATACCACGACGAATTTATCCAAGTACTCCATGAATATAGAATTCATTAACCGAGAAAAGGTAGCTGGGGCATTGGTTAATCCGAAGGACATGACGGTGTACTCATATTGGCCATAACGAGTAACAAAAGCCGTTTTAGGAATGTCCCCGTTCTTAATTTTGATTTGATGGTAACCCAACCTCAAATCCATCTTAGAGAAGACTGAGGATCCAGCGAGCTGATCATACAGGTCGTTGATCCTGGGAATCGGATACTTGTTCTTTACGGTGACTAGATTGACAGGTCGGTAATCTACAACCATCCGCTCCGTTCCATCCTTCTTCTTGACGAAGAGGACGGGGCAAGCCCAAGGGGAAGAACTAGGACGGATGAAACCTTTTAGCAAGGACTCATCGAGTTGTTTCTGTAGCTCAGCTAATTCTAGTGGTGCCATCTTATAAGGTCTCCTAGAGATTGGGACAGTTCCAGGGATAAGATCTATCACGAACTCGACATCTCTGTCAGGTCGAATTCCTGGCAGTTCTTCTGGAAAAACATCCGGAAAGTCACGGACTACCGGGATATCTTCAAGTTCTGGTAGAGGGCTGGCATTAAGAGAGTAGAGCTGACGCTCAGCCATTCGGGTCAAGACATTGACTATCTTGCCGGATGGATGTGTAAGTTGAACGGTCCTAGTGTAGCAATCAATCTTGGCGTAATGAGTTTTCATCCAATCCATACCCAAAATGATGTTTATGTCCGAGGACTTGAGAGCGATTAGAGATGCTAGGAAATCAAGTCTATCGATAAGGATTTCATTTCCATGGCTTACCCTAGAGCTTTGCCACTTTGAACCAGGAGTTTGAATAACCATGGAAGTAGGCATGTCACAAAAAGTCAGGTTGTGCAATCGAGCGTAGCTCTCAGATATGAATGAATGGGATGCTCCAGTATCGAAAAGAACAGATGCCGGATGGCAGTTTACGAGAAGCGTACCAAGGACGACATTAGGATCCTCATAAGATTCCTCGGCAGAGACATAGTTGACATGACCACATGCAGTGGGGATTGGCTTGACATAATTCACCTTGCCGGTTGGCTTACCACGGCCAACGGGTTTTCCTGGCTGGTTCTGAGGACACTCACGCATGTAGTGCCTCGGTTCTCCACACTTGAAACATGTCACAGTGGTAGTGCGTGGAGCAAAGTTGGAAGGTGGTCCTCCATCGGTCTTAGCAGGTGCAAACTGTTGAGTTGGGCGAGGCGCCTCATAGGATGGCCTCGGTGTGGACTTGGGTGGCAGAGCAGTGTTAGGAACCCACACACGGCGCTTGTGAGAGCCAGAGCCGGATGAGGAACCAAAGTCTCGAGTATGCTTGCGTGTGGCCTCGAAGTCGGTCTGGCCCGTTTCAGCACTGATAGCCTTGTTTACCAACTTCTGGAAGGAAGTGCACTCGTGCAGACGTAGATCTCGGCGGAGTTCAGGGCTGAGTCCCTTGCGGAACCTCGCCTGCTTCTTGGCATCGATGGATACTTCCTCAGGTGCATAGCGTGCCAAGTTGCCAAACTCGCGACTATAGCCATCCACAGTTAACCGGCCCTGGGTGAAGTTGCAGAATTCCTCCCGCTTGCGATCCATGAGACCTTCCGGAATGTGATGTTCACGGAATGCCTCACTGAACTCAACCCAAGTAGTGATTTGGCAAGCAGGACGCATGGCTTCAAAGTTTTCCCACCAAAGGCTGGCAGGGCCCTCAAGATGGTAGGCAGCGTAGGTAACCTTGTCAGCTTCGGCCACACGGGCAGAGTGTAGTTTATGGGTGATACTACGTAGCCAGTCATCCGCATCCAGAGGTTCAGTGGAGTGATGGAACTTCGGTGGGCACATCTTGATAAAGTCATTGATTGACACCACGTCATTCCTCTGACGGAACCCAGTGTTCTGCTCTATGCGTTCCAGCAGACGGTTGGTCTCTCTCTTGTTCCGTTCTGCCTCGAGCATAACTTCCGCCAAGGAGGGTGGCTGGGGCAGATTCCCATCTCTAGCCCCACTAGCCTCACCCTGCTCCTGAGCAACAGGAGTGTTGTGAGTGTTGACCATCATAGGAAAACAAAACAACGGTTTAGACAAGGATGGCAAAAATTGACATAGAAGTGCAGAATGTAATGGATGACACGGAATGCAGAGATGTTCATCCGTACGACATGGTAATATAGAAACTGCTATATATACACCAGTGGTCATACACACCATACATAGTTTAGTACAAGCCAAGGCTAAAGTACAACTGCGGTGAAAGACGATACATCCCATCAGAGACATTCCAAGCTCCTATACATTATTTAACTACACCTCCGGAACTCAGTACACACTAAGTCATATTCCACAAGACGCGCAGGACTGTGGGATACAACTACTACAATACTACTACTACCACGGTCTAGCTCAGACATTCCCGTAGCAATCTTCGTAAAGATTACCACCGTAGCCTGGAAGTGGAACAGACGGATCTTGAAACTCGCGAGCGCTCGAAGGCTGTGGACCATAGGGACATGGATGTGGCCTCGGTCCCGATGCTGGTGGTAACTGACGCCCACGTGGAGGTGTAATACCCCCAACGTCATGCCAATCCATGCGATCAGTCAGACGAGTCCGCATGGGGTACAAATCCCGCATGTCCAGATATCCGGCGTGCACAGCAGGTGCAAGCCGTGTCAAAGTAGTCCAATGGGCGGCTCAAGTGTTATACAGCTCCATTCGGAGGGCACGGACCTCACGGTCCCTATCCTCCAGCATCTGAACAGTAGTCTGAAGCAGTGGCTCTTCATGAGCAGCATCAGTATACAGACCAGTGTAGTAGCCTTCCTCTCCGGGAAGTGAGGCTGGCATGTAACAGAACTCAGTGTTCAGCAACAGGGCATGCCTGGCCCGGAGAATGGTCATCATCGAATAGGCGGCATCCTGTACTGCCATCTCGATGGTAACCCCGAGTCCATAAGACCAATGGATGGGGTCGTTAGCTCCAGGATATGAGGGGTATATCCGGACTGTGCAGAAATACTGACTCTAATTGAAATCCCGGTACTGTTCCTCCACGGTGTACTCAGGATACTAGCGATAACCGGTCTCAGTCAGCACACGGACTAGCATGGCCGTGTGACCGGGAACATTGATGCACCGAGTCAAACGAACCACTTGGTGAGGGGTGCGGCCACACATCTGAAACACGAAGTAATGCAAAGGCATTAGTGTTTCTGGAAGAAATCGGGCAGCATAACAACTGTAAATGCTCAAACAAAGATTTGAGACATCATACAAATGATAGCATAGCCACTCAACAATTCCATATTAAGGTTCCGGGTCCAACAATCATCATACTAAAAGGATAGAAACTGAACTGAGGCTTGAAACCAACAATCCTAAGAGTCTACGGATTAGTAACACGTGAACCTAGTAAGGATAAGAGGCCTAGTCCTAAATCCCCGTAGAAAGAATAGACTGACTCAGATCAGAAGGGCATAAGGTAAAGGAGTAAAAAGAGCCTTACGTTCCCTTCCACTATCAATTCCCCTACATATAACTAAGAATTTTTCTAGACTCAACATCGACCAGTTTGGCTTGAGAAACCTACAGGCAGTCCAGCTTTGATGCCAACGCTGTCGGGACCCCGATCCTAAGTCACACCGATCTAGCTGTAACATGTCATATCACTTTGCGGCCTCACGCACGGTAACCCCACGGGTGCCACCTTACCTGGCCCGGGACCGTTTGCGCATTTTGGCACACGTATATGACAGTGTCGCTAGCATCCATATGACAGAGAACCCGGGCCGACATGGCTAGTTATAAACCAAAAGTGGCACTAGATTACAGAGACAGGCATCCATGACCCAGCAACGAACGTGTCGGTCATCAACGTATGAACCCAAGTCGTAGCAAGCTACATGGACTTAAAGTAACAACGCGTGACATTTCCCCTAAGGGACAGACACAGGAACGAAGAAGGACATATGCCGGCCAGCCTACGTGTTCCGAGCAGTAGCAAGCTACGAAGGCTCATTGGAATCACTAGGAGGCATTTCCCTGTAAGGTAGGCTACCAAAGGAAAACAACTAGGTGTCGCATCCCACACGTACCAAGCATTTCAACCATACACACATTATGCTCAATATGTGCAAATACAACATTGCATCACAATAGAACTCTATGACTCAAAGTACTTTATTTAAAAGGCTCCAAGAGCCATACATAACATATCCATACAGGTAGGGGTCACATGACCCAACACTCAAGTCATACAGTCATACAAGCACAAGCGGAAGCTACATGTCTGAGTACAGACAACTTAGAAAATAAAACAGGCTTGGTGTAGCCTGACTATCTACAAGGCCCTTCACAAACTCCAGATCTCCGTCTGGGTGTCAAGCTACTCGTCGACGTCAACATTTATGTAGAACCCATCAACAGGGGCAGGGTTCTCCTCTGCAACAGTTATTAAGCAAACATGAGTACAAAGGTACTCAGCAAGTCTTACCACAGAACCTATCATACATGCAACATTATCAAAGGGGGTAGTGGAGTTCATAGCAGAAATCCAGCTTTGATTCTTGGCTAACCTATACTACAACTCTCAACAGATTGCAAGATGTTATTACGAACACGAGTCCTCTACTCACCACAACAATACACTACCGAGGATCCTCTTCCGTCATCCTACGGAAGGGCCATCCACGGTACTCACACTTATCTTGAGGCTTTTAGTAGTATCCATCAACTTGTCTATGAACTGTAAGAGTAACCAAGTAGTCCGTACCGCGAACAACGGCTATTCGAATAGATTGATAACCCTGCAGGGGTGTACTTCTTCACACATGTTTTCACCACTTAGCGTCTACACACGACATGTGCTCGGCAGACTTCAAGCGAAAGCCGACGTGGGTGTAGACCACGACCTAACCAACCACTCAAGTCTCTCGTCCAGGTTTATCGCCTATTTGGGTTCCATCCGTGGGGAGATCCGGCCGGGGTGTCGCTCACGGCCCCAACGATGTGTACAGGGTTCCCGAGTCACCAAACGGGCAACCGGTACACCGTGCCACGTACCTGTCGCATCACAGCCCACCCCGAGGGTCAGCGCTGTGCACGACCTCCAGTAATCTATAAACACCAGAAACTAGTTGCAACTCCTGGACAGAGAACATGGCAGTCGATAAGTCGAGCGGGGTCATATTTCAGGGCCCAATGTGTGGTAGTAACTGTAACTTGAATCACACACACAGATCTCGGGTCCTATGGACGATTCCAATGAAACAACCCACCACGTACTCCTACATGGCCTTTCATCGATACCTTTACCAAGCGTATTCCACACTTCCTTCTCTTTATCGGTATGATCATTTCACTCTGATCCATCACCCAGATGAACCAGACCTGACACAACTCTAAGCATAGCAGGCAACATAAACAAATAGCATGGTGGATCACACATCACATGGCTCAATCAACTCCTACACATGCTAGTGGGTTTCAACTATTTACTGTGGCAATGACAGGTCATGCAAGGGAATAGGGTTCATCTACCGCAGCAAGTAGCAGTTCACACGCTGTTGCCTTAATGCAGTAAAAGAGAGCAGGAGCGAGAAGATTGGGTTTGTATCAGAATGATCAATGATTGCTTGCCTGACAAAGTGGTTGTCGGGTACTGCTCTTCAGCTGGATAGGCAGCAGTATCCTCGGGAGCAGGACCTAACACAGAGAATACCGGCGATACAATCATTAAACAAACGAATGCAACAATATGATGCATGCTCATGACATGGCAAGATGCAGGTGTGCTGGCTAATGCAACTAAAACCAGAAGGGTTTGAGCCTATTTGAATCAAAGATTCAAATTGGCACCTTAGCTAATATTTAAATAAGTGCATTATCATGTTTTGATGTATACAGAAAGGTTAACTTGCTCAAACATGCATGAAACCAGTGCCATTGGAAAGATTGGATTTTTCTGATCATTTTTCATATATAAATCTTTTCCATCTCAGCTACTGTTGAATTTATATGATTTTTTGAAGTTTAGGCATTTTCTGGAATTTCCTGAATTATTTTTAAATCTAAAAATCCCAGAAAAAAATCCTTTACTGCGTCAGCATGACATCATGCTGACGTCAGTCAGTCAACAGGGCTAGTCCAAGTCAAACCTGACTAGTGGGACCCACTGGTCAGTGTCACAGTTAAATAATTAACTAATTAGAATTAAATTAACACCTAAACTAGGTTTGACTTGCAGGCAGGGCCCACATGTCAGTGACCCAGGGGGGTCAAACCCGTGGTCAAATAGGTCCAACTCGCCGGCGTTTAGCCGCCGGCGAGGCCAACACGGCGGTGAGGTGCGGGTTTCGTGCTCCGGCTGCCAAAACGACGGCGGAGCACACTAATACGTCCAAAACGTATCTATAATTTCTGCTTGCTCCATGCCACTTTTGGGTAATATTGCTATGATATTCATACACTTTCATACACTTTTGATCATATTTGGACTAACTTACTAATCCAGTGCACCCCAGTGCCAGTTTCTGTTTTCGGCTGTTTTTATATTTCAGGTTTTCACGTTTCGAGAACTGCCCAGAAAAATACAGAAAAATATATAAAAAATCAGCGTTCCGGGAACGACACTGCTTCCGAAGGGGAGCCTGGGGGGGCACAGGGGCCCCAGGCGCCCTGTGGGCGCGCCCCCCCTGGGCCGCGCCGGGGGGGCGCCTCGGCCCCCCGAGAGCCCCCCGATGCCCTACTTTGGCAGATATTTAAAGGGTCCCCGTAACCCTTGAAACAGGACTTCTTTTCGCGATCCCATCTCTGTTCCGCCGCCGCCGCTTCCAAGATCGGGAGCACGAGGAGAACTCTTCCCGGCACCCTGCCGGAGGGGAGGATCACCACCGGGAGCTTCTCCACCACCATGGACGCCTCCCGGATGACTCGTGAGTAGTCTCCCTTGGACCATGAGTCCATGACCAGTAGCTATGTGATGTTCTCCTCCCGTTCTTGTGCTTCACTAATTAGTCCTCTTGAGCTGCCCTACATGATCGAGGCACCTATGTAATCCTTATGTTGTTGCTATGTTGAGTTTGCTGGGATCCGATGGATTATGAGATTATGTTCAGATTGATCTTGAGTAATATATTTGATTCACCTCTTTTATATTTTAGTTCATAAGTAATTCTTGCATGTTCTCCGTTGTTATTTATTGCTTTGGCCGAGTAGTAGGTAGTGACTCCAAGAGGGAACGTTATGCTCGATTGTGGGTTCATGCCCCTCGATGACTAGCTTGAGTGACAGAAACATGAGTCTAGGGGATGTGCTGTTGCCACAAGGGGGAAAACAACGATGCTTTTGCCCGCGGGTGCAAGGATTGTTTACTTTACGCAAAGTTCTTTTAATGCAGTTGTCTGTTGCATTGAGTTTACACTATGGGTGGGACTCGCAACTTAAAACCAGCGAGATGTTCTGGATAGATATCTCAAGGTGGATGATTAGTAGTATATATTGATGGATTTCGGTCTACTTACTTTGGCGTACCGCCCATGCTTTGAACCTCAACCTTTCTTGCAATGTAATCAGCATTGGTTTGCGTTCGTGGTCCTGTCAATTGCCCAGCTGTAATTTGTTACCTCACATAACCGTTTTATCGTCTTTTGGGAGAGAGACATCACTAGTGAACATCATGTGACTCCGGTCCTTATTACCATCATTGATCACATACACTATTTACTTTTCCGCTATTTTACTTACTATTGCAAAACACTATCTATCAGTACTATCATATTGCTTTTAACCCTTTGTGAACTACAAGGCCGGAGAGATTGACAACCTCTATGTACTCGTTGGGAGCAAAGTTATTTGTATCTGTGTGCAGGTCCACGTTGATTGCTAATTGCGCCGTTAGCAGTTGACACCTACCTGTTGAACCTAGGAGTCTCTGGGGATTCGATCCTTGGCATCTTTGCTAGGGGAAAACACTTCTACTTACTGCATCTTACACCTTCCACTTGGGGTAATCCAACGAGGGGTTCGAGGCCCATCAAGGAGTATTTTCTGGCGCCGTTGCCGGGGACTCCACTCTTCAGGATAGGGGAGTTGCATGCTATATTTTACCTTTGCTTATTAGTCTTGTTAGTTTACCTTTCATATTTGCTTTAGTTCCTTTTATCAAAAATCACAAAAAAATTATTTACCTTCCTGTTAGTAGTCCTATCTGTTTAGTTAAACATGTTAGGATTTGGTGCTTTGAGGGAATCAGAAGTTTTAGATTTCCATCAAAGGGATGGAGAAAATATGAAGAAGGCATGGGACAGAATTTCTGATGCACATAGGAGAATTATGCCTTGGATACCTATAAAAATAGTGCTTAGGAATTTTTACCATGGTCTTTTTAAATGGTGTAAACACTCCCTTGACATTATAGCTGAGGGAGATTTTCTAGAATGTGATGAAGCTAGAGCTCTTGAAATTATACATGGTCTATCTAGTTACTTTGTTTATGATCATAACTTTGATACTATCATAGATAGACTTGCCACTATTGAGAAAAGAATGGATGCTCTAGACTTAACGAAGGTAGAGAAACCCAAACCCAATAAGAGAGATATTTAGGAAATAGATAATGACTGGGAACCTCTTGTTAGGATTAGCATCTCTAATCAAGACTTCCTTGCTTATTGTGATATTGGATCTATGGTTTCTACTATGCCAAAAATTGTTCATGATTCTATAAAATTTATTATGGATATACTACCATCTTATCATGAACACACTAATGGAGATATTTCTGAAATCCAGGGAAAAATAAAAGACGTGCCAGTTAAATTCCTTAAGGGGATTGCAATGATTGATTTCTTCATCATGGAGCCAAACCAAGGAAATATAGTGCTTGGAAGGGACTTCCTCCGAGCAGTTAAAGGCTTCATTGATATAGGTGAGGGACAAATCCGCTTAAGCGGGAAGGCAAAAGGTGTGTACCCCTTTCCTAGAAGGAACAAGAATGAACTTATTGAGGAATCATTTGAACCAATTTATAACTCCGATTATTATGATGAATATTGATTCCTCTATGCATTATGCCTAGCTTAAAGGCATAAAAGAAAGCGCTTTTGGGAGGCAGCCCACATGAATAATTTTTTTGCTTTTGTTGTGTCTTGATGTTGTTTACTGCTGTAGCATCATCATTGTATCTTTACTTTTCATATTTGTGCCAAGTATAGCCTCTGATTGCTAGAAAGTTCAAAAGTTGTGAGGTGCTGTCCAGGAAACAGATTCTGTCCTTGGATTGAAAAATTCGTATAAAATCACCAGATCATCTTTTTGGTCTGAATTTTTTCGACAGCGTTCTCTATATAATTGTATTTCGTGCGTCAGTTCTGAGTTTTTTGATTTGAGTTGCAGAAGTATCCCGAACAGGTCAATTACTTCCTGGTGTTCTGTTTTTCACAGATTCTGTCCTGTTTTGCCTTACCTTCACTTTGCAAATTAAGAACTTGTTTTTTCTTTGCGAAAACCTTTTGGCAATCTTAAGAAACAGTAGAACTTCAAGAATATCCTTATTTCCAGCAAGGTATAATTATTTTATTAAGGGTACTAACCTCGCTAATCAGATTATGAATGAGTTATGTATGAAGGGAGTTTTCAAGTGTGCGAGGGAAGATGATAAAAAGATTCAGGAGTGTCAAGCGCTCAAGCTTGGGGATGCCCCCGTGCACCCCCAAGAAATATTCAAGGAGACTCAAGCGTCTAAGCTTGGGGATGCCCCCCGTGCATCCCCTTCTCCATCAACATTATCAGTTCGTCTTTCGTTCCGCTATATTTTTATCACTTCATGTGTTATGTGCTATGCTTGGAGCGTCTTGCTTTTAGTTTTCTTTTTAGTTTTTCATAACGAGTCGGAACCCAGCATTCCTTTATGTGGGAGAGAAACACGCTCCACCTCTACCTAGAACATTACATAGAATTTTCATGTTTATGTATGATGTGTGTGTTCTTTATCTTTTAATAGCTACTATCGTGCTTTGCTCTTAGTATTCATGCTTATCTTTTCAAAGAGCTTTTATTTAGTTGGTTGCTTGAACTCTTTTTAATTACCATGCTCACCTTATTAAGAGAGTTTGCTTCCGTTGCATGGGTTAATATGTCTATGATAAATATGCTACTTTCATGATGGTGCTTAGTAGTTCAGGTTTTCTTATGGTTAATCTCAAATAGCTGGGGGGTTCCCAATGTGTCATTGGAGTACCAACTTGGTTTGTTTGCCTATGATGTGGTATGGTTTGGTAATATCTTCCTTCGAGAATTTATTTTGATTGACTTGGCGTATGCTCACGCATATTCAAGAGTGTAAAGAAAGTCTGTCAAGCCTTGATGATCTTTTGTTTCTAAGTAGCGATATAACTACCATGCCGGATTCAATATTGCTTTGTCGCTCTGCATGATTATGACCGTCATTGCTCTCTTAGTTGGTCGCTCCCAGTCTTTTGCTAACCTCCACCTGCACTAAGCAAATTAATCATGCAATACATAGCTCATGGGAAAGTAGCCTAAAAAACTATTGTGGTAAAGAATATGTTGCTTATGTATCTTATTTCTTATGAGTTGCTTGTTGAGCGGTAACCATGTTTCTGGGGACGCCATCAACTGTCACACTTTTGTTGAATATCATGTGAGTTGCTATGCATGTTCGTCTTGTCTGAAGTAAGGGTGATTTACCGTGGGTTGAATTAATATGCATATTGTTAGAGAAGAACATTAGGCCGCCAACCAAAGCCATGCCTCATGGTGGAAGTTTTAGCTTGGACCTTAATCCTCAATCTCTCATGAGAATATGCTTATGCATTAAAGAGGAGTCCATCATCTATTTTCTATGTTGTCCCGGTATGGATGTCCTCAAGTTGAGATTTATCAAAAAATGAGAAATCAAATGCGATCTATCTCCTTGGACCTTTGTACAGGTGGCATAGAGGTACCCCTTTGTGACACTTGGTAAAAACATATGCAATGCAATGATAACCCATGGGGATCCGAGCTAATTAGGACAAGGAGCGAGCACTATTGGTATTCGATGCATGAGGCTTGCAACTTATAAGATGTTTTATACATGACACATATGAAGTACTACTACCGTTGACACAATTGCTTCCATGTTTCAAAATAAAAAGCTCTAGCACTTTAAGCACCAACTACTGAGAGCATGATTGTCATTCTGAGTTTAATGTGCATTGTCCCAAAGTAGCATTGTCTTTTGCATGATTGTGATATCGTTTATTCTGAAATGATTGTATCTAGTCATCACTTAAACCTTGAAGGTGCCCTTGCATTTATGTTTTGCATCACTAAAGGGGGCAAGCTAGATATCACTTGATCATATTTGTACATCATGTTCATTGCAAATCTTTTTGATGTTTCAGTTTCATATTGTAAATCTTTCAGTCATTTGTGATTTTCTCTTGAGACAACTTAGTTACTTTAGAATCATTGTCTCAGTAAGCTTTTGTCATATGGCTATGAGAAAGTCTTATATGGTTAATAGCATGTCACCACAGAAATTATTCTTGTTATCATTTACCTACTCGAGGACGAGCAGGAATTAAGCTTGGGGATGTTGATACGTCCAAAACGTATCTATAATTTCTGCTTGCTCCATGCCACTTTTGGGTGATATTGCTATGATATTCATACACTTTCATACACTTTTGATCATATTTGGACTAACTTACAAATCCAGTGCACCCCAGTGCCAGTTTCTGTTTTCGGCTGTTTTTGTATTTCAGGTTTTCACGTTTCGAGAACTGCCCAGAAAAATACATAAAAAATATATAAAAAATCAGCGTTCCGGGAACGACACTGCTTCCGAAGGGGAGCCTAGGGGGCCACAGGGGCCCCAGGCGCCCTGTGGGCGCCCCCCCCCTGGGCCGCGCCGGGGGGGCGCCTCGGCCCCCCGAGAGCCCCCCGATGCCCTACTTTGGCAGATATTTAAAGGGTCCCCCGTAACCCTTGAAACAGGACTTCTTTTCGCGATCCCATCTCTGTTCCGCCGCCGCCGCCGCTTCCAAGATCGGGAGCACCAGGAGAACTCTTCCCGGCACCCTGCCGGAGGGGAGGATCACCACCGGGAGCTTCTCCACCACCATGGACGCCTCCCGGATGACTCGTGAGTAGTCTCCCTTGGACCATGAGTCCATGACCAGTAGCTATGTGATGTTCTCCTCCCGTTCTTGTGCTTCACTAATTAGTCCTCGTGAGCTGCCCTACATGATCGAGGCACCTATGTAATCCTTATGCTGTTGCTATGTTGAGTTTGCTGGGATCCGATGGATTATGAGATTATGTTCAGATTGATCTTGAGTAATATATTTGATTGACCTCTTTTATATTTTAGTTCATAAGTATTTCTTGCATGTTCTCCGTTGTTATTTATTGCTTTGGCCAAGTAGTAGGTAGTGACTCCAAGAGGTAACGTTATGCTCGATTGTGGGTTCATGCCCCTCGATGACTAGCTTGAGTGACAGAAACATGAGTCTAGGGGATGTGCTGTTGCCACAAGGGGGAAAACAACGGTGCTTGTGCCCGCGGGTGCAAGGATTGTTTACTTTATGCAAAGTTCTTTTAATGCAGTTGTCTGTTGCATTGAGTTTACACTATGGGTGGGACTCGCAACTTAATACCAGCGAGATGTTCTGGATAGATATCTCAAGGTGGACGATTAGTAGTAGATATTGATGGATTTCGGTCTACTTACTTTGGCGTACCGCCCATGCTTTGAACCTCAACCTTTCTTGCAATGTAATCAGCATTGGTTTGCGTTCGTGGTCCTGTCAATTGCCCAGCTGTAATTTGTTACCTCACATAACAGTTTTATCGTCTTTTGGGAGAGAGACATCACTAGTGAACATCATGTGACTCCGGTCCTTATTACCATCATTGATCACATACACTATTTACTTTTCCGCTATTTTACTTACTATTGCAAAACACTATCTGTCACTATTATCATATTGCTTTTAACCCTTTATGAACTACAAGGCCGGAGAGATTGACAACCTCTCTGTACTCATTGGGAGCAAAGTTATTTGTATCTGTGTGCAGGTCCACGTTGATTGCTAATTGCGCCGTTAGCAGTTGACACCTACCTGTTGAACCTAGGAGTCTCTGGGGATTCGATCCTTGGCATCTTTGCTAGGGGAAAACACTTCTACTTACTGCATCTTACACCTTCCACTTGGGGTAATCCAATGAGGGGTTCGAGGCCCATCACACACCTACGGGTAGCTGGAGGCAAACCGCATCGAGTGGAGGTGGTGGCTGGCCTCGGGGTCGCCGGAGATGACGCCGGCGACGAGTCCAGTGGCTGCCGGAGTTCGGCGAAGTCGAAAACGACGGTGCGGTGCTCGTAGAGGAGCGTGAAGTGGTCCTACAGCACCTACGCGTGACGGTGAAGCTGATAGGCACGGTGGCCGGACCAATGGATGGCCGGAGCCTCGTCGGCGACGAGTTCCGCGGCGGTGCGTGCAGGTGAGCTTCGTGCGGTGCGTTCCAGGGCAGTAGAGAGCCAAAGGAGAGGGGGAGGACGAAGCTGGGCTCACAGGGGTTGCAGAAGACGCCGGAGCGAGCTTGGGTGTGGTCGGAGCTGACCGGGACGGCGAGGGGGATCTTCGTGGCCGGAGTTGGGGAAGAAGGGGTTGGGGGCGTCTCCAGGGCGGGCGAGCGCTCGGGGCTCGGCCTGTTCGAAGTAGTCGAGGGCGGCGGAGACAACGGAGACGACGACGGAGCTCAGGGACGACGGTGGGCGCGGCTACTACGACGGTGCGAGCACGGCGGCGTCGGCCATGGTGCGGGGAGGGCGAGAGAGAGGAGCTGGGGAGAGGGGGAGGTGTCTGCGAGGTCGGGGGCGACGTGTATGACCGATCCAGCCCTCCAGGACGGCGAGGGGAGGAAGCAGGGCGGCGGGCAGCTGCGTGGCGCGCGCTGCGGCCGCCGTCGAGCACCTGCCTGCCTTCCTGGCCGAGCCAAGCAGCTCGCTGGAGCGGCAGCTGGGCTGGGCCGGCAGGTGGGCCGGGTGGGGCGCCAGGTAAGCTTTCTCTCTCTTTCTTTTTCCTATTTCTTTTCTGTTTCATTTGTTTTGCAAATTTGTTTAATTAATAAAAATGCCAGAACATTTTTATAACTCATAAAACTTGTCATGCCTACTGTATATAATATGAACAACATGGAACATTATAGTTTATGATTATTTGAGCATTTAAAATATTTTATAGCTTTTAAATGCCCAAATGCAAATACCATATGATTTAATCCAGAGCCCTTAGATGTCCTAGAAAATTGTGCACCATTTTTAGCAGAGGTTTGAGACCAAGGCAGAAATGATGAACATTTTTGAAGGGCATTTTGGGTACATTGGAAAAGATTTTATCAAACCCTAGTTGTTAGAAGAGGGGTGTTGGGGTTTTTGTCATTCCCATTTCAAGTTTCTTTGATAAGTAAACATGATGCACACTCTAGCTAGCCCTAATGCAAGTGCTTAACAAGGGATGTGACACGTACAGCTCTCCGTCTACGAATCCACTGTCGCGTCTTCCCATCTCTAGCTCGTTGCCGTCCGGGGCCTCGCCATCATCCATCGCTTTGGTGTGCTCGGCGCAGTGTGGTCAATGTGGTCAACAAACGAGAGTCATCCGAAGAGGACTATACGTGGAGCGGCTGATAGTGGGGACACACCAGGTCCATGGAGTACGCATGCAACCGCCTCCATATTACGCGAAAATAAAAACTTTGCTCCCCCTGAAAGCAGGGACCCACCATGCATATCTTCGCACAGAAGGAAGTGCCTCCTTATTCCTGTCCCTCACACCTGGGACCCACCAACAACATCTTTGCACCGGAAGTGCCTCCTTATTACAGGAAAAAATGATTCCACCCTTGGCAGCTGGGACCCGCCAGTCATATCTTCACACACAAGGAAGTGCCTCGTTGTTCTCCCTGATAGCTGGGACCCACCCGGTGGAAGCGTACGTAGTGTTATTTGTCTGGTCGCGAACATGTACGTACATAGCGGTCGATCGGTCTCTCTGCCGATGAACCGTGGCCAAGTAAGGAGCGACGTGTGTTGTATGTACAGTCCCGTCTAAACCATGTACGTGTACGCACAACCACAAGGCAAAAGTTATGGCTATGTACGTACATATGGGTGGAGTCTCAAACGCGTACTCGCGCAACGTATGACCAGGGCTGGTGTACATGGAGAGGCAGCGGACGGCAGCAACGACATCATGTTCATCGGCATCCAACCGACGAGGTCAGAATGGAGAAACAACATCGTGTCCATCGGGAGGCAACGAAACGCGTCGTGTTCATCTGGAGCCAACCGTCTTGGATGGAACAGCAGAAACAGGGCGTGGCGTACTGCAAAACGGCGGGAAATGGCCTTCTGCTCGAGCGCGTATGGTCAAAAAGGGGTCTTGTTTATCGGGAAGGGTCTGATGTACTGCAAAACAGAGGAAACGACCTTCTGCTCGACCGGCTACGGTAGAAACGGGGTCCTGTTGATCGGGATAGGTCTGGCGTACCGCAACACCGAGGAAACGAAATTCTCTTCGTCCGGCTACGGTCAAAACGGGGTCCCATTCATCGGGAGGGGTGTGATGTATCGCAAGACGGGACTCCACGGGCTATTGTTCATCCACTTGCGACCTCGTACAAGCTCCACCATCTATTGTTCATCCACCGTCGATCTCGTCCAGCCTCCACCGGCTACTGTTCATCAACCTCCGCGGGGTCCTGTTCATCCACCCCCAACCGGCTGGGGTGTGGCGGCCTCCTTTGGGTTCTGTTCATCCAGCGGGAATGGCCTACTAGCACGGGGTCCTATTCATCCAACTCCCACCGGGAACTGTTCATCCAACCCCGACCAACTAGCTAGATTCACCACGTCTCAACTCGTTCAACCAACCCCCAACCGTCAGTGTTCATCAAGAGGCAGCAGATTCGACCGGCTTTAGTAAGTAGCAGCAATGATTGATCGGGTTCAGTTAGGAGTGAAGGAGTCGCTCGGGTTCAGGTAACAGCGAAGGGATCGATGAGCTTGAGTACGTAACAGTGCGATCGCTCAGGTTCACTTATAGCAAACGCGGTTCGCACCATGTGTGCGTATGAGAGAGAAACGCGCAACCTCCGTGCATCACTCCGGCCAGACCACCCACCGTAACCGGGAACTCCCCAAAATTTTCCTCGCCCTCACTTCTACCATGATTTTTCCGTCATGGACGGCCCAAAGAATGTCATGCAGGTGCGTCTTCGGCCCGCACAGGATGAAAGGCCCATTTTTTCATGATTTTTTGTCATAGAAGTAGGAGCCCAGCACATCTATGATGATACCGGGTTTTGTCACAATTATCGTCATAGAAGTGTCATAAGCATGACAGAAAAAAACTGTTCTGGCCAAAATGTCACGGATGTGTCTTTTTTTGTAGTCTAGGCATTAGTGTGTTTGACTCATCAAAAGTACGTCCGGGTCATGTTTTCAGAGTAGCATCAAGCTAACATGCAGATTTAACCAAGTATATAGTGACATATGTCGGGTCAAGAGGGATGTTACACTAGTAGAAAAAGGGTCAAATGTTCAGGTCATTAGTCCCGGTTTGGATATGAGCCGGCACTAATGTGGTCATTAGTGCCGGTTCCAAAAGCTAGGCGGGCCACTCTCATTAGTACCGGTTTGTGCCAAACTTTTAGCACCAGTTCATGCAACGGACCGGTACTAAAGAGAGTTGTGGCAGAATGTTGTCAGACCGGGGCCCTTCCAGCACCTTTAGTACCGGTTCTTGCCATGAACCGGTACTAAAGGTCGTCCTACATAAACCCTTCGTCCACCCGAGCTCGCTCTGTTTTCCACTTTCCCCTCGATCTCCTCTCTGTTCTTCCGCACCCTCGAGCTCACACTCCATTTTTGCCAAAATTTGTGAAGATTTGAAGGCACCCCATCCATCCAAGTGATCACAAAGGTAAGCAACTTTGTCCTCTAATCTCTCATTGCTAGATTAGCTCTTGCAATGCTTTATATAGTCATTAATTTGTGGGTTTTAGTAATTTGGGAGGAATTATATGTGGTAGTTTAATTGATTTATATGCAATTTGAGCTCAAAATAACACTTAGCTTGCAATTGTTGGTGTGGTTTACTTAGTGCTTTCCCGTGTCCGTCCTAACCACCATCGATCGTCCGCATCGTCCTATCGCCGGCGCCACCTTGTGGTGAGCCTCTTGTTCTTACGTTTTTTATATTAAAAAATCTTGTTTGTGTGATTTAGATATATAGTTACTGGTATAATTATCTTACCCGTACGTTGTTTGTTATACATAGTGCCATGGTTTTGATATCCATCGAGAGGTTAAATTTAATTGAGAGAGAAAACGAGTATTTGAAAGAAAAATTGAAAAGGATTGAGGGGGAGAAGATGGAATTGGAGTTGCATGTTGCCGATGTCGTCGATGATCACAAGATCGAGATGGACAAAATGCGCTTGAAGATTAGAAAGATAAGAAAATATGCCATTGATAATGAGGCCTGGTATCATTATGCTGTTGGATCAATTGTTACCTTAGTTGCGATCTTGATCGCATTTGTTGTTGCATTTAAATGCTTGTATTAATTTGGTATTTTTGGTGTTGTGTAATGAAGATGAGCCGACAATGGATGTACGATGACCGATGCTCTCCTGAGTTCATTAATGGTGTGCATACTTTCCTAAATACGGCTGAGGCAAACAAGCAGGCGGATGGTTTTATGCCTTGTCCATGTGCTGGCTGTAAGAATGATCACAATTACTCTAAGAGCAAGTCTAGTAGAGCCCTCAAACCCCCAAACCCTTAAAAATAACCGCTTTTTTATAGTTTTCGTGCGAAAAACGTCGTAGACTAGAACCCTTAAAACCTTAAACCCGTAAATTTTTTTAGAGGTCCAACCCTCAAACGCAACAG
Organism: Secale cereale; assembly: GCA_902687465.1. Taxonomy (NCBI): domain Eukaryota; kingdom Viridiplantae; phylum Streptophyta; class Magnoliopsida; order Poales; family Poaceae; genus Secale; species Secale cereale. The sequence continues at coordinate 477,952,623 of LR738714.1, forward strand.
CAGCCTGTAGAAGTGAGGGTTGGGGGGAGTTTCTCCCCCCGACCTGCACTCCATTTCCCTCCGAGCGCGGGAAGGATTTTCCTGCCGCCCTCCGCCCGCCCGCCCTCGATCTGCCGCCGCCGGCCCGCCCGCTGCCGCCTCCGCCCGCCCCGGCCGCCCTCCGCCGCCGTCCCGGCCGCCCTCCGCCGCCTCCCCCCGCCCC
>LR738714.1:477952969-477986524 GCA_902687465.1 Secale cereale
TCCCAGCGCCGCCGCGAAGCCGGCCCTCCGCCGCCCCGCCCAGGTTTACATTTTACCTTTTTTCTTCCATTTTACATTTTTGCTTTTTGCTTCATTTTTACATTTTGGCACTCACATTGTAGATGGTGTTGAACAACGTCGACATGGATTCGTTGTCCGATGCGTCGGATTGGTCGTCATCCGACGATTCGGACATTGACGAGTTGTTGCAAGACGACGACGTTGAGATGGAGCCTCCTCGTCGATGTGCAAGCGTTTGAAGATCGCGTGAAACTTATGGATCAGAGGAGAGGGTCGACGATGGGGCGACTCACCATCTACCGGAACCGTGCTCTCGGACACGAGCATTTGATGCAAGACTACTTCGCGGAGGTACCTACATACCCTGCTCGTCTCTTTCGCAGAAGGTACCGAATGCGTCGTAGTTTGTTTGTGAAGATTGTCAACGATTGTGAGGCTGCCTCCTATTACTTTACGCGCCGTAGATCCGCCGCCGGTATCATGGGGTTTAGTGCATATCAAAAGATATCGGCGGCAATGGAATCCAGTAGTTGAGCACCACTGGCAGTTGGATGGACGGCGTAGTGGCCCATGATGTATCTTTGTTTTACTTTTCTATGTCCTATTTGATTCGAACAATTGTTGTAATAATTTGAATGATTATTGTTTTATTCGGTGCTGTAATAATAACTAGAATGATTATTGTTTTATGTCAAATGTGATAGAATTTGTGATATGTCATATGATGAAATGTGATGAAATGTGTGATATATGAAATGACAGTTTTAAGGGTTGGGGTTGGGTCAAAGACTAGAACCCTCAAACCCAACCCTTAGAACGGAATATTCCGATAGAAGGGTTTGGTTTGAGGGTTCTAGTCTTTGCCTATGTTTTTCAACCCGTAAAAGTGTCAAAACTTGGCAATTCTCAACCCTTAAAACTGATTTTACATTTAAGGGTTTGAGGGTTCTACTAGAGATGCTCTAACTCAAGAACCATTCACATCCACCTGTTTGAGTCTGGTTTCATGCCCCACTATAATGTTTGGACCAAGCACGGAGAAAGAGGGGTTATGATGGAAGACAATGAAGAAGAAGAGGACTACGACAGCTATCCTGGCCATGGGTTCCCTGAATACGATGGTACAACAACGGGGGGAGCTGAGCCAACAATGCGGCAAGAAGCTGAAGAAGAGACATCAGATGAGCTGGCTGATGATCTAGGTCGGGCCATTGCCGATGCAAAGAGAAACTGCAGAACTGAAAAGGAGAGGCTAAAGTTGCAGCGAATGTTAGTGGATCACAAGAAATTTTTGTACCCAAATTGTGAAGCTGACAAGAAAAAGCTGGGCACCACACTGGAATTGCTGTAATGGAAGGCAGAGAATGGTGTATCTAACAAGGGATTTGGAAAGTTGCTGGTAATGTTAAAGAAGATGCTTCCAAAAGACAACGTATTGCCCGAGAGTACGTACGAAGCAAAGAAGGCTGTCTGCCCTCTAGGGTTAGAGGTGCAGAATATACATGCATGCCCTAATGACTGCATCCTCTATCGGGGTGCGTACAAGGATTTGAATGCGTGCCCGGTATGCGGTGCATTGCGCTATAAGATCACCCGCGATGACCCCGGTGATGTCGAGGGTGAGCGCCCCAGGAAAAAGATTCCTGTGAAGGTGATGTGGTATGCTCCTATAATACCACGGTTGAAATGTTTCTTCCAAAACAAAGAGCATGCCAAGGCAATGCGATGGCATAGAGAAGACCGTAAGAAAGACGGGAAATTGAGAGTACCCGCTGACGATTCGCAATGGAGAAAAATCGAGAGAACCTACAACAGGCAGGAGTTTGGAGGTGACGCAAGGGACGTATGGTTTGGTCTAAGCACAGATGGCATTAATCCTTTTGGGGAGCAGAGCAGCAACCATAGCACCTGGCCTATGACTCTATGTATGTATAACCTTCCTCCTTGGTTGTGCATGAAGCGGAAGTTCATTATGATGCCAGTGCTCATCCAAGGCCCTAAGCAAACCGGCAACGACATTGATGTGTACCTAAGGCCATTAGTTGAAGAACTATTACAGCTGTGGAATGGAAAAGGTGTACGTGCGTGGGATGACCATAGACAGGAAGAATTTGATCTAAAGGCATTGTTGTTCGTTACCATCAATGATTGGCCTGCTCTCAGTAACCTTTCAAGACAGACAAACAAGGGATACCGCGCATGCACGCATTGTTTGGATGATACCGACTGTATATATTTGGATAATTGTAGGAAGAATGTGTACCTCGGACATCGTCAATTTCTTTCGAGCAGGCATCTCGTAAGAAAGAAAGGCAAGCATTTCAAAGGTGAGGCAGATCACCGGACGAAGCGTCGCCACCGAACTGGTCCTGATGTAGATGATATGATCAAGGATTTGAAGGTAGTCTTTGGAAAGGGTCCTGGCAGACAACCTGTTCCGACTAACGCTGACGGACGCGCACCCATGTGGAAGAAGAAATCTATATTTTGGGACCTACCCTATTGGAAACACCTAGATGTCCGCTCCGCAATTGACGTGATGCATGTGACGAAGAATCTTTGTGTGACTATGCTTGGCTTCTTAGGCGTGTATGGGAAGACAAAAGATACACCGGAGGCACGGGAGGACTAGCAACGTATGCACGGAAAAGATGGGATACATCAGGGTCATGCCAGCTACGCTCTTACCAAAGAAGAGAAGGAAATCTTCTTTGAATGTCTGCTCAGTATTAAGGTACCATCTGGCTTCTCGTCGAATATAAAGGGAATAATAAATATGGCAGAGAAAAAGTTCCAGAACCTAAAATCTCATGACTGCCACGTGATTATGATGCAACTGCTTCCGATTGCATTGAGGGGGCTTCTACCAGAAAATGTTCGATTAGCCATTGTGAAGCTATGTGCATTCCTCAATGCAATCTCTCAGAAGGTAGTCGATCCAGAAATCATACCAACGTTACAGAATGATTTGGTGCAATGTCTTTTCAGTTTCAAGTTGTTGTTCCCACCATCCTTCTTCAACATCATGACGCACGTCCTAGTTCACCTATGCAAAGAGATTAACGTTTTGGGTCCTGTATTTCTACACAATATGTTCTCCTTCGAGAGGTTCATGGGAGTCTTAAAGAAACATGTTCATAACCGTGCTAGGCCAGAAGGAAGCATCTCCAAAGGGCATGAAAATGAGGAGGTCATTGAGTTTTGTATTGACTTTATTCCTAACCTTAAGCTAATTGGTGTTCCTGAATCGCGGCATAAGGGCAGACTAGATGGAAAAGGCACGCTAGGAGGGGATCAAATAATATGTATTGATGGACATTCTCTCACTAAAGCACACTAAACAGTTCTACAGAGCTCCACCTTGGTGGCTCCGTATATGGACGAACACAAGAATTTTCTACGCTCCAAATACCCGGAGCAATCTGACGACTGGATTACACGTGAACAAACGACGTCTTTTGCTGGCTGGTTGCAGACACGTGTCATGCATGACGCCTCTATTGAAGATGACATGTACTTGCTTTCCCAGTTACCATCTTCGAATATAATGACTTTCAAAGGGTACGAGATAAATGGGAATACATTTTAAACGATCGCCCAAGATAAGAAGAGCACCAACCAAAACAGTTGTGTCCGCTTTGATGCAGCAACCAACACGGGAAAGGAAACATATTATGGTTACATAGAGGACATATGGGAACTTGACTATGGACGTGGTTTGAAGGTCCCTTTGTTTCGGTGCAAATGGGTCAATATGAAACGAGTCAGGGTAACTGAAGACCCGCAGTACGGAATGACAACAGTGGATCTCAACAATCTTGCCTATGCAGATGAACCATTCGTCCTAGCCAATGATGTGGCACGGGTTTTCTATGTGAAGGACATGTCTACGAAGCCGAGAAAAAGAAAAGATAAGGAAGCGAATGCATCATACGATGAGCCAAAGCGCCACATAGTTCTTTCTGGGAAAAGAAACTTCGTGGGGTGGATGACAAGACAGACATGTTAGAAGATTATGAAAAGTTTAATGAAATTGCTCCATTCACAGTGAATATTGACCCGAGCATCCAGTTAAATGAAGAAGATTGTCCATGGTTACGGCGCAAAGGGACACACGCGAAGAAAAAGTTTCACACGCAAAGATCCCACTCTGGGATGTGATCGGCTTCACTGTCATCACTTTCTTCTCTAGTGAGTTTCCGGACATATATATCTGGAAAGTCCCGCTTCGAACAAACCGGAGGAAATCCTTGTGATAGTTAGGATACTTATGTGTTTTGGCATTTGAAACGCGAAGAAATCTTATGTGCAAATTCTTTCATGCATTTACTGAATTTTTCAGCTAAATGACCTTGAAATTTAAAAACACTTCAAATGAACTCTGAAAAGGTTAAAAGTTGGCATGTTATCATAATTTCACACACATAGCATGTGCAAAAAAGTAGAGAGGGTTACGACAAAAACTGGATGCACTTCGTGTACAAAATGGACAATCTCTTTCAAAATATCACGGTTTCGGACTATAAGTCACCTATTACAAAGGCATTTCATTTTTTTATATAACCTAAGTATTACCAAGTTGAATATAATGATAAAACACACTAATATTAAACATATGAAAAAGAATCACATAAAAATCTATTTTAAAAGTTAAGTTATTCACAAATGAGTGATTCACACAAATTTGAAATAATTCAAATTTAAACTATTCAAATTTAAAAACTACCAACACTAACAGAAAGTTTGTAATTTTTTGTACCTAGAGAAAAAATATTCACAAAAAAACTTTAAATTCAGAAAAAAAAACAACTCAAAAATAAATAAAAGAAAATAAGTAAAGCAGAAAAGAAAAAAAAGAAAAAAAATGAAAAAAGTCCACCTACTGGGCAATAGCTGTCTGCATACGACTGGAAACTCAACCTCTAGTTGGGCCAGGATGCAGGCCAGCTAGCCCAGTAGGCCCAAGAGGGCATCGTGGCACAGGTAGGCCCAGAAGGCCTGCTTTAGAGAGGAGCTCAATACAGCAGCGATGGTGGGGCTTATAAGCATGTGCGAGCCCCCCTCGGCTAGCGAGGTGGGACTAAACTTCTGTGCCCCTCGCCTGGCAGCACACACCCTTTAGTACCGGGTCGTGGCTGCAACCGGTACTAAAGGGGGGGCCTTTAGTACCGGGTGGAGCCACCACCCGGTACTAAAGGCCTGCCCTTCCCGCCGTTTGGCCTGGCCAAAACAGGCCTTTAGTACCAGTTGGTGGCTCCAACCGGTACTAAAGGTCCATCCTATATATACGACCCTTGAAAATTTTCAGTTTTCCCTCTGTTCTTGTACTGTTTCTTCCTCTCCGTCAACGCCGTCGCCGCCCCGTTGCGCGCTGCCCCCGTCCTCGTCGCCGTCGCCATCGCCGCCCCCGTCGCCGTCGCGCACCGCCCCGTTCGCCGTCGCCGCCCCCGTCGATGCCACCATCGCCGTCGTCGCCCCCATTGCCGTCGCCATCGCCTCCACCTCGCCCGCGCGGTGAGGACCTCTCCCCCGGCCCCTCGCACACGCGCGCGCGCGCACACACACGCACACACACTCACACACACACACACACACACACACACACACACACACATACACACACACACACACATTTTCTGTTTTTTATACAATTCATGTAGATGAAATAATTAATTAGATTAGATTAACGTCAAATAGTATATAGAAATGTTAGTTATATATAAATGTTAGAAATTTTAGAAATTTTAGTTTTAGCTAGATGAATTAGATTAATTTCAAATAGTATATAGAAATGTTAGTTATATAGAAATGTTAGAAATTTTAGAAACGTTAGTTTTAGCTAGATGAATTAGATTAACTTTGAAATTGTTAGACGATGATCGATTTTTTTTAGTTTCTTATAATTTTAGTTATAGAAATTTAGAATGTTATGTTTACATATAGTATTTGCTCTCGACGATGCCCGGCCCACATCCTCGCCGTCAACCCGTTCGCGACGACGTCCTGCTTCAGAGGACCCATGTCCGAGACTGGGCTCTGCCGGGCTGGCACTGGGAGGTGCTACCTTCAGGGGCTTGCCGCTTGGTGAGGAATGCGGCCCTGGGTCCCGTCATCGACCCTGAGCTCCTTTGGTGCCGTTCGCATGGGCCACTTTCGGTGCGGAGGGAGCCGACACCGCCGGAGGTGGTGCGTTGCCGTGTTAGGGAGGAGGACGAGCACGTCTGTCGATACATGGCTGGTATGGACGTCAGGTTCTCCAATACCTGGCAGGTTCTTTGGGGGGATGACCGGAGCTATGATCATGTGATGGTTCCTTCCCTTTGGGTGTCCACCGCCCGCGCCTCGGGAACCGCGAGTGAACTAGATTATTCTGTGGTATTCGATATTTATTAGCTAGCTAGCTAGTGATGGTAATCTACATAAAATATTCAAGACGATCGATGTATCCGAGATTATATATATTATTCGAGACCATGTATTCGAGATTATATATTATTCGAGACGATGTATTCGAGGTTATATATTATTCGATACGATGCATATTACTATGATTCAGTTTTTCCTTAATGGTTGCATGCATGTATTGTAATTTGAATACTAAATTGTTTTATATTTCTTCTGGATTAGTTAAATAAAAGCTATGGCGGACAATACCAGCAGAGAGGGAGAAGATGCCATTTTTGAGATCATACGCTCCCCTTGCGGGACAGATGATCATAATGAAGAAGATGATGACTCCCAATATCTGCACAATATCGGGGAGGGTGATAATCTATTCGATCGTGACGACCAAATTGATGAAGTCATGAACTATGATATCGATGATGACGTGGAAAATGTTGATCTTGAAATAACAGAGACCGGCGAGGTATATTTATACAAGCAGGCATCTTGTGATCATCACATGTTTTTAATGATTTGGTGATATATTAACAAATCGATATCTTTCTTCTTTCAGCCCTCCGGATCGAGCAAATCTACAAGCAGCAGGACAGTGCGAGGCCCGGCCAAAAAGTTGAAGGAGGGCGTAAAGTACAGCATCGATGCCATCAGAGCTGATGGCGAACCAGTAGCGCCTAGGACTGTTGCGAAAAAGTTCGTTCGTTAGTGCGAAGTTATTGTGAAGGACCAAGTTCGATATCCATTCAAGAATGGAAAGAGCCAGCACAGAAACGTCTAGATCTTACTTTTGTGGACGACAGAGCAAAATCTCTGCTTTTGGAAAAACTCATGGAACATTTCACCCTACCAAATCATTTCACGGAGGATGACAAGAAGAAAGTCAAGGACGATGTTCTTAGGAAGAAGGCAATTGCATTCAGCAACCATAAGAAAAATGTATGGGCCAACTACGTCAAAGGAGGAAAGAATACTCCAGAATTCAAGGGAACACTGGAGAAGCAAAGAGAACACTGGCCCGCTTTTGTGAAATTCAAGGAATCAGAATTATCTAAGGAACGGTCGGCAAAAAACAAGGCCAATGCTGCAAGAAAGAATCAGTTCCATAGGCTAGGGCCAGGTGGCTACGCGGTGGCAATGCCTAAGTGGGATCTCTCTGAGAGAGAAATGACAAATGCAGGGGTCACTCCAGTTACACTGGGCTGCCCCCCAGGTGCAGGACTTGGTTCTATACACATGGGGGGCATTGGACCCGAAGATAGGCGAGGTTTCGAAGAAGGCATCTCTTAAAGGAGCCGCAAAGAAGATACTTGATGCAATAGAATAAGTTCGAAATGGGGAATTCATGCCCAACAAAGAGAACGATGAGATTACTCGCGCCTTGGGAAATCCTGAACACACGGGAAGAACACGAGGCAAGGGCGTTATGCCGTGGAATGAGGGCTTTTCAGATTGGAGGGCCGACTACATAACGCGTGTGAGAAGGAAAAACCTGGAGGAGGAGCAGAGGAAGTTGGAAGCAGGACGCCTAAAAGGCCTAGAATCAGCACACGCGGAGTTGGCGCTCAAATTGCAGCAGCAGCAGCAGCAAAACGACTCACTTAGCCAGGAAAGGGGGTCTCAACAGCGGCAACAGCTAGCGGATGATCCAGCTTTGGATAGCATCATCCCATCCATGTCGAGAAGCAGCGTGGGTTCCGCCCCGGGCGACGCACTGCTGGATAGATACCCTGTGGATGTCATCGCCGAGAACACTAACTATGAGCTACACTTCAAAATGAAGAACATATCCATGAAGGTGGCGGACGGCATTGCTTATACAAATCCCCCAGAAGCAAGCTTCTATTGCAACCCAATTACAGCCGACTATGCTCGTGTCCAGGTCGATGAGGTGGTGGACCAATATTCGGGGCTAGAGCTTGACATTCCTGGAGGTGACGACGAGCACACACTGGGAGAGGCCATACATCATATCATCCTATGGAGAAAGGATTGCATAATATTTCAAAGGCCACTGACACCACGTCAGTCGACTCCTCGAAGTCCGCCACCGCGTCAGCAGACTCCCACTCCTCCATGTCCGCCACCACGTCAGCCGACTCCTCCTCCAAGTATGACTCAACATCAGCCGACTCCTCCTCCAAGTCCGCCACCGCGTCAGCAGACTCCCGCTCCTCCTAGTCCAGCATAGCGTCAGGCCACTCCTCCTGCTCCGACTCAGCAACGTCAGCCGTCTCAGCCACCTGGACAGTCGCGCAAGAGAGCTGTCGCAACAAATCATGGTAGTACGGGAGGTACAGGCAGAAGCAAGCGAGTTCAATATGGTACAAGCCTCACTCCTCTTCCTCGGAGGCCTTACGACATGAACGACGAGGAAACCATATCCATAGTGAAGGACCAAGTGGACGCCCATTTTGGACCGAAACCGCCCGCCGCCAAAGGAGAAAGTGCCTGCGAAAGTCGTTGACCACTTTATTCATATGTCAAGAAAATCAGCTCCCAAGCCTGTTGACTCAGACTACGAGCGCCAAATCAAGAAGGGACATCGAGCACGACTACAGAAGGAGTCGAGCTCGAGCTCGAGCCAAGCAGCTGGCAAAACATGCGGGAAAACCGTTCCCCAGCTGGGAGAACAGGCGGCGCAATCGACCCCCCCCCGCTTGTTGTACCACCACAGATCTCCCAACGTCTGGTAATAACCGACGATCATAGAAGGCAGGCTAGAGAGATTGGATGCACTTAGAACAACTCCTAGAGCTCGAGCCCATGGACACATTTACATAGGAGGAACTGATGTCTACACACGCTTCTATTCTTGTAGACTATGTTGGGCCTCCAAGCGCAGAGGTTTGTAGGACAGCAGCAATTTCCCTCAAGTGGATGACCTAAGGTTTATCGAACTCAGGGAAGTAGAGGTTGAAGATGGTCTCTCTCAAGCAACCTTGCAACTAAGATACAAGAAGTCTCTTGTGTCCCCAACACACCTAATACAACTAGGAGTTGTATAGGTGCACTAGTTCGGCGAAGAGATGGTAAAATACGGATGATAGGAGTGGCAAAGCAAAGTAATATAAATCTGTAATAAAAAGTGCAGCAAGCAAACAAGTGGTAAACGTGAGCACAAATGGTATTGCAATGGTGGAAACAAGGCCTAGGGTTCATACTTTCACTAGTGGCAACTCCCAACAACATTAACATAATCGAATCACATGATATTTCCCATAATGGAGACGCACTCGGAGGTCATTACTTTGTGGTCAAGAGAGGACGAGAATTATGTAGGGCTACAAAAGCACACCTCAAAGTTCGTAGTTCCCAATCTATGGATTTCCCAGTGTCACCGCAGCCATCCAAAGAGAGTACCACAATCACCACAACATATCTCAAGGATAGTCAAAGACAAGCACCAAGAGACTCTCAATCTTCAATCAACACACAAAAGAGAAAATCACTCATGAAAATATTCTTCTAATCCATGTCCAATAGACCGCTGTCACCTTGGTCTCGGGGATTATACTAGATAAAGACAAGTGAGTACATCAATCCAATACATAGAGGAAGGGGAAATATCATGGGATCACCCTAGATTAACATAGCCTATGATCACAACGAAGATCACATCATGGGAGAGAGAATTGACCACATAGCTACTGGTAGGAACCTCAGCCCTGAGGAGGAACTACTCCCGCATCATGGAGGGAGGAAGCAACATCGATGGAGATGAATCCGGGGGCACTTCCCCGTCCCGGCAGCATGCCGGCACAGGAATTCTAGTCCCCCGAAACTTGGTGGCGATGGCCGCGGAGATCGGAATTGCTTCTGGAGAAAAGGGTTCTGTGCTCGAGGGTTTCGGGACGCGAGGAGTATATATGCCAAAGGGGGTCACCAGAAGCGGAGAGGGGGGCCCAGGCGCCCCCTAGGGCGGCCAGGGGTGGGGCCGCCTGGGCTGCCCCTGGCTCCCCTCTGGCCCCACTTTGGTTTTTCTCGAAGCTTCCTGTACGCTGGTTTTTTCTGTATTTTTCCCGAAATTTTTGGAGCACCTTTAATATGGGGGAAATCTGAAATAGAAGAACAGCAGAAAACAGGAACTGGCACTGTGGTGCACTGAGTTAATAGGTTAGTCCAAATATGATCAAAAGTGTATGGAAGTGCATAAATATCATAGCAATATCACACAAAAGAAGCATGGAGCAAGCAGAAATTATAGATACGTTTTGGACGTATCAACATCCCCAAGCTTAATTCCTGCTCGTCCTCGAGTAGGTAAATGATAACAAGCATAATTTCTGTGGTGACATGCTATCAACCATATAAGAACTTTTTAAGTAAAGCAATCAAGGCATGTAATTCAATTCAAGTCATAACAAGCAAGAGTCTATATTAGCATTGTAACAAGTAACATAAGAACATAAAGGTGCAAGAGCTCTCGTTGTCCGTGACTCGAATGTCTCCAAATGGTGTTTGCGTGCAAGAAAGGGGATAGGGATATACGAGAGAGTAAAACATAGTTTTTGTATTGTTGAGAACTTAATCTACTAAAGTTTCACACTTGGTCTTCTTTGGAATCTTATCTTGACTCATCCCCAGACCGTCAGCCAGGTACAAGTCAAAATGATCCACTCCCTTTCGATATTTTGAGCACTCATGCAATGGATGAGCGTAAGCAAGAAAGTCGACACTTAGGATGGCAAAGAGAAAAATGATGGAGGGGGAAGACAAAAAGGTGTGAAAAGCTCACATCAATGAGGACAATCATCGGCGAGAGAAAGCCAAATAATAGATATGATGTGAGGAGTAGGGATTTCCATGCAACGGATGCACATATGAGCTAAGGTAAGCTCTCCAATGGAACTAGTGGGGGTGCATCCAACTTGCTTGCTCAAGAAGACCTAGACCTATTTTGAGGAGGCTCATCATTGGAATATACAAGCCAAGTTCTATAGTGTAAAGGTCCCCACATAGCTATATGTATGAATGATAATCTCTATGGAGTACAAGGTATAAGATGGACTACGAGTGTGGATCTCTCAAAAGAAATAGTAGTGTGCCCCTTCTCTCTTTTTATTTCTTTTTCTTTTTTTCTTTTTTTTATTTATTTTTTGTGGCCTCAATGGCTCTTTCTATTTATCTCTCATTTGTCCTCTTTGGGATCTTTTGATTTTGTCCTCTTTGGGATCTTCTGATTTTGTCCTCTTTGGGATCTTTTCCTCACTTTAGGGGCAACACTCTATATATTACAAGAAGTATAGAAGATCTTTCACGCTTCACAAAAGTACTCAACATAAAGAAAATGAAACTATCATGATGTATGCAAATGTATGCCTCTGCCAATGTAGCAGGAAATGCAATGATACTAGCGCGTCATGTAGCAATGATTAGGGCAAGGCCCAACTAGCATGCGGCTCATCGATCAAGCAAAAAGCATGTATGACATGAAGATCAAGTCATGAGAAGATGGATGTTGCATGGCAATGTATCTCGGAAAGGCTATGGAAATGCCTTTAATAGGTAGGTATGGTGGCTGTTTTGAGGAAGGATATAATGAGGCTTATGATGACAGAGCGTATCGTGCCAAGGATTTGGATGCACCGGCGAAGTATGCGCCAACTCTCGAGGTGAGAAAGGGCAATGCACGGCACCGAAGAGGCTAGAAAAATATGGATAGGTGGAAGTGTCAACTTTCGAATACTCACATTAGTCCGAAGAACTCATGCACTTATTATCGGTAACTCTCAATCTAATTAGGAGGTTCACAAAGAGACAAGTACCCCGAGGAGGTGTGTATGGGGGTTTGGTTACCCTTGCGCATCCTCGACCCATGGTACGTGAGTGTACTCTAATATTCGATCCCTCCAAAGATTAGTGATCCATTTAGTAGCTAAAGTTCTCAACTATTTTGTAGGTTTTCGAAAATAAACACGGATTGCCCAAAATACGACATCTATCACTAATAGGCTAAAGCTCTTGACACCAAAAGTTCAGACATTACTCATGGCAATACCTCAAAACTATTGCAAGTTACTACTAAAATTAAATAGCAACCTCAATTACCTACTTTAAGTTAAGACACACAACTCAGTGCAACAGGTAAACTCTCATAACAAGATAAACATGAAAACTCAAGAGAGTTCACCAACCAACTAAACAAAAGCTCTTTAAAAAGAAAAGCATGAAAACTAAGAGCTAAACATGACAGTAGCTATGGAAAGACAAAGAACACACACAGCAAAGATAAGCATGAAAATCCTATGTTGTGTTCTAGGTTGAAGTGGAGCGTGTTTCTCTCCCACACAAAGAAAGCTGGGTTCTAACTTGTTATGAACAGCAAGCAAAGCTAAAGAAAACTAAAAAGGAAACTAAGAGAAAGACGCACCAAGCATAGCACATAACGCATGAAGTGATTAAAATATAGTGGAACGAAAGACGAACTGATAATTGTTGATGGAGAAGGGGATGCACGGGGGCATCCCCAACCTTAGACGCTTGAGTCTTCTTGAATATTTCTTGGGGGTGCACGGGGGCATCCCCAAGCTTGAGCGTTTGACCCTCCTGAATTTTCTTTTATCATCTTCCCTCGCACACTTGAAAACTCCCTTCATACATAACTCATCATAATCTGATTAGCGAGGTTAGTACCCACAATAAAATAATTTTTCCCTACTAGAAATAAGGATAATCTTGAAGAGCTACTGTTTCTCAAGATTTCCAAAAGGTTTTTGCAAAGAAAAAGCAAGCTCAAGGTTTGCAAAACGAAGAAAAGGCAAAACAGGACAGAATCTGTGAAAAACAGACCAGCAGGTAGTAAATAATTTTTTCGGGGCACTTCTGCGACTCAAATCAAAAAACTCAGAACAGATGCTCGAAAGACAATTGTATAGAGCACGCTGTCAAAAAAATTCAGACAAAAAAGATGATCTGGTGATTTTATACGAATTTTTCTGTCCAAGGACATAATCTGTTTTCTGGACAGCACGTCACAACTTTTGCACTTTCTTGCAATCAGAGGCTAAAATTGGCACAAAGCTGAAAAATAAAGATACAATGATGTTGCTACAGTAGTAGCAAACATCAAGACCACTAAAAACTGAAAGAACAAACTGAAAGCAAAGATAACAAGGGTTGTCTCCCTAGAGCTCTTTCTTTATAGCCATAAAGATAGGCTTAAGACTTTAATGATGCTCTCGTAGGAATAAGAGTTGAAGAACAAAAGAGAGAATCAAGAAGCAAATACCAAACACATTTAAGCCTAACATGCTTCCTATGCATAGGAATATTACAATAGAATAATTCATTGAAGCACAAAGCAACTAGCATAGGAAGGCAAAACAAGCATAACTTCAAAATATTCACCATAAAGAGAGGAAACTTCTTATTATTAAGATATTTAGAACCATGTCTCCCTCTCTCATTATAAATTTCAGTGGCATCATGGATGAACTCAACAATATAACTATCACATAAGCATTATTTCCATGATCCAAAAGCATAACAGTGTCATTACTCTTCATATAAGCAAAATCTTTCTTATTAGGAATAGTGAGAGTAAGACTATCATAACCATCATGGTAATCATCGTATTTAGGAGGCATATCATAATCATAATAAATTTTATCCTCAATAGTAGGTGGACTGAAAATATCATATTCATCATTGTAATCATCATATATAGGAGGCATAGTATCATCAAAGTAAATTTTCTCCTCAAAAGTTGGGGGACTAAAAATATCATGTTCATCAAACGTGTCATCTCCAAGCTTAGAGCTTTCCATGTCATTAGCAATATTGATATTAAAAAAACATAATAATAACATCACCACCATCATGATTGTTATGCAAATAATAAAGTTCCAAAGGTTTTTTAATTTTCTCTTCGAACACATCATGTCCAAGTTCAAGGTAGAGCTTATAAAGCTCTCTCATATTTTTGTTGTTTTCCATTAAGCAAAAGTAGTGAAAATAAAAACAAGAAACAAAAAGATTTAATTGCAAGATCTAGAGAAGGTACCTTCACTTACCTCACTTCCCCGGCAACGGCGCCAGAAATAGCTTGATGTCTACACACGCTTCTATTCTTGTAGACTATGTTGGGCCTCCAAGCGTAGAGGTTTGTAGGACAACAGCAATTTCCCTCAAGTGGATGACCTAAGGTTTATCGAACTCAGGGAAGTAGAGGTTGAAGATGGTCTATCTCAAGAAACCTTGCAACTAAGATACAAGAAGTCTCTTGTGTCCCCAACACACCTAATACAACTAGGAGTTGTATAGGTGCACTAGTTCGGCGAAGAGATGGTAAAATACGGATGATAGGAGTGGCAAAGCAAAGTAATATAAATCTGTAATAAAAAGTGCAGCAAGCAAACAAGTAGTAAACGTGAGCACAAATGGTATTGCAATGGTGGAAACAAGGCCTAGGCTTCATACTTTCACTAGTGTCAACTCCCAACAACATTAACATAATCGAATCACATGATATTTCCCATAATGGAGACGCACTCGGAGGTCATTCCTTTGTGGTCAAGAGAGGACGAGAATTATGTAGGGCTACAAAAGCACACCTCAAAGTTTGTAGTTCCCAATCTATGGATTTCCCAATGTCACCGCGGCCATCCAAAGAGAGTACCACAATCACCACAACATATCTCAAGGATAGTCAAAGACAAGCACCAAGAGACTCTCAATCTTCAATGAACACACAAAAGAGGAAATCACTCATGAAAATATTCTTCTAATCCATGTCCAATAGACTGCTGTCACCTTGGTCTCGGGGATTATACTAGATAAAGACAAGTGAGTACATCAATCCAATACATAGAGGAAGGGGAAATATCATGGGATCACCCTAGATTAACATAGCCTATGATCACAACGAAGATCACATCATGGGAGAGAGAATTGACCACATAGCTACTGGTAGGAACCTCAGCCCCGAGGAGGAACTACTTCCGCATCATGGAGGGAGGAAGCAACGTCGATGGAGATGAATCCAGGGGCACTTCCCCGTCCCGGCAGGATGCCGGCATAGGAATTCTGGTCCCCCGAAACTTGGTGGCGATGGCGGCAGAGATCGGAATTGCTTCTGGAGAAAAGGGTTCTGTCCTCGAGGGTTTCGGGACGCGAGAAGTATATATGCCAAAGGGGGTCACCAGTAGCGGAGAGGTGGGCCCAGGCGCCCCCCTAGGGCGGCCAGGGGTGGGGCCGCCTGGGCTGGCCGCCTGGGCTGCCCCTGGTTCCCCTCTGGCCCCACTTTGGTTTTTCTCGAAGCTTCCTGTACGCTGGTTTTTTCTGTATTTTTCCCGGAATTTTTGGAGCACTTTTAATATGGGGGAAATCTGAAATAGAAAAACAGCAGAAAACAGGAACTGGCACTGTGGTGCACTGAGTTAATAGGTTAGTCCAAATATGATCAAAAGTGTATGGAAGTGCATAATTATCATAGCAATATCACACAAAAGAAGCATGGAGCAAGCAGAAATTATAGATACATTTTGGACGTATCAGGAACTAAAACGGAAATATGTCCGCGGCCAACCTTTGGTAGAGCGTGATGAGGTCAAGAACCTCCCAACGCGAATGTATGAACTGCATGACTGGTACATGAAAATTACCAAGAGTTCCAATCGAGAGTCCCTCATGGTGAAAGTCAAGGAAGAGCATTACTTCCATGGGAATTCTCTGTCCGTTGAGTATTCAGAACTGTTTCAATTATTCAATCAAGACGCACTCGCCAAATCTATCGTCAGTTTCTATTGCCTATAAGTGATTTCTTTATGTAATTGAAGTCTCAACTATTAGCATGTAGTGCTCATTGATCAATCATTACCTGTAATTAATTATCCTCACTATATTCTTTTCTGTCGTATTATGCAGGATGAAGATGTATGAAAAGAAAAAAGCTGGACGCTATAGCATTGCGTTCATTGACCCAAATACCATTAATGAATACATGTGGAATTTGAAATATTGTAAACAAGGTGTAGAGGAGAGCATGCTAGAGTTCTTGATGCGCCTCAATACCAATGAAGATATACTACTTCCTTAGAACTTCCTGTGAGTGACACTGTCTTGTATACTACAAATTCCGTTTTTGCTTAGCTAGCTAGCTAGATGATAATAATTAAGTGTATATGGTTTAGGGTACGTAGTTGATGAGTGTTGTGCACATACCCACTTAATTAAGACATGCAAACGTGTGCGCATGCAGTTTCCACTAGATCTTGTTAGTCATTAAAGTTGAAGAAGGAAAAGTTGAAGTACATGACTCACTATGGAGAGAACAAAGTGACTACACCATCATGAAGGGGATAGTCGACAGGTAATTTCAATCATTATTAACTATATATATCTCGGCCTATTTAGTTCATCATTTCCTGATGTCAACTATTTAATAACCCCTTTATTCATTTTCTTTGCCGGCGGGCAGGGATTGGGAAAAGTTCATCACAATAACTCCAGGCAAATGGCGACAAAAACTGTATTGGGTACGACCTAAGGTAAGTAATTAAGTAGTAGTAGCTAGCTATCTCTTTAATTCTTGTTTCAATACAATTAATTAGCATGCTTGTTTATTTATTATCTGACTGAATTCCATTCTCGTAAAGGCCCTTAAGCAGGCGCAGGGGACTAATCTATGTGCATACTACGTTTGTGAGAACATTCACATGATGGCGTCCGAAAGGACCATATCTGAAAGACAACTATGGGTATGTTTGCCAAAATACTACTCACAATTTTTACATCATTGTCGATATCTATCACACAACTAACATGCATATTCATCTCCATGTTTTGAAGTTCAATGAGATGCAGGATAAGCTCCTACCGGAGGATCGGATATGAGCAATTCAGGAGGAAATCGCCGGATTTTTGGTCGACCAGGTCATAAAGCCTGACGGAGAATACCATTACCCGCTACCGCCCCCCAAATTGTAATCGTACTCCGAAGGCACCAAGGCAGATGCCACTGGCTCCAAAGGAAACATGTAGGAGAAATTGTATATATATTTGTACCTAACTGTATATATATATATATATATATATATATATATATATATATATATATATATAAAAATAGATAGCTACATGTTATCCGTTCTACGAGCAATTCTATTTATATATATGCATAACGTGTACAATATGTAGCATCGTAAAATACCAGTAAATAAAAAAGAATTAAATGGAAAACACAAGATTAAAGAAAAAAGAAATCATGAATCCAAAACCACCTAAAGCATTTAGTACCGGTTCATTTTACAAACCGGTACTAAAAGGATCCCCGCCCACGACGCTGGCTCCTGCCACGTGGTGGCCCTTTAGTAGAGGTTCGTGTTGAACCGGTCATAAAGGGCGGGGGACCTTTAGTCCCCACCCTTTAGTACCGGTTACAGAACCGACACTAAAGGCCCCTCCGAACCGGTGCTATAGCCCTGTTCTGCACTAGTGTTAGTAGCTAAACTTGATGAGTTGGAAGCCCCCAAGTGACCAATGATCAAAGAATAAAGGCTCAATACAAAATTTCGAGATGAAATGACAAAATTTCGGGTTCCACAGATGCCGACTTTATTTCCTTGATCACTAAATATGTATATACCTGATAAAGTATGTAAAAAAACTAAAGCCAATAGATTTAAGTGAAATAAGGCCTGAAATGTGCAATATTCCAGGGCCTAGTACTCTCCCCTTCAGAGGTACGTGACTTATTTGCTTCAGGTATATGAACGAGATATTATGACCCGTTGTGCAGATTCTTGCTGATGACGAAGGGTCCTTCCCAAGGAGGTGAAAGCTTATGCATACATGTATGTACTTATATTAGACACAACACAAAGTCACCTTCCTAGAAGGTACGGATTCTGTCTCTACAACTATGGTAGCGACATAGGTCTTGTTGATATATCGTTGATCGAGATGCTGCAAGATCACATTCTTCTTCCACAGCATCCAGGGAGTCTTATCAAGCGATTTCATTATCTACTTCAACATATGCTGCTACCCAAGGAGAGTCATGACATATGTCACTTGGAAGCATGACTTCTGCACCATAGACCAGAAAAATGGTGTGTAGCCAGTTGATCTTTTGGGATTAGTCTGTATGCTCCATCATGCAGCTGGTGGTTCTTCAACCCAGTAACCAGGGGCATGCTCAAGTGGCACCATGAGCCTTGGCTTTATCCCTCACAACAATCCTTGATTAGCACGTTTTGCCTTTCCATTGGACCGTGGATATGAAACTGAGGCTAGGGCAAGCCGGACGTGTTCATTCCGACACAACTGCTTCATAGCTCCCTTTGACAGATTAGTGTTGTTATCACTAATGATGATGTGCGGTACACAAAGCAAAAGGTCAAAAAAATTCCAGGAATTTGACTATTGTTGCATCGCAATTGCTAATTGGCTCTACTTAAACCCACTTGGTGAATTTATCAACTGTAACCAAGAGGTTAGTATTTTTATCTCTAGATGGCTTTAAAGGACCTACCATTTCAAGACCCCAGACCATGAATGGCCAAGTGACCAGGATTATCCGCAACTTTCGAGTCGGCACAAGACCTTGATGTGCGTACTTCTGGAAGCCATCACACCCGCGAACAATATCCTCTGTGTCTGCGTGGGTTGTAAGCTAGTAGAAACCGTGCCGAAAAACTTTTGCCACCGACGACTGTGAGCCGGCATGATGCCTGCAATCACTAGAATGTATTTCATTGAGAATATCACGACCCTTCTCACGAGAAACACAACGCTGAAAAACGGCTATAATACTTCTCCTATGCAACTCGCCATTGACTATAGTCATGGACTTGGACCTCCTAATAATATGTCGGGCGATGATTTCCTCTTCAAGGAGCTCACCATGAGTAAGATATTCTAGGTAGGGTACTGTCCAATCTGGCGTTGCATGAACAACAACAACAAGAGATGCCTCAAGATCCGGAATTGTAATATCGCCCCCATTGACAATTTGACTGACAGGTTATGAAAAACATTGAGAAAAACATTCGGGGGAACATGCTTGCAATGAGAACCCAGACGAGACGGTGCATCTGCTTCACCATTGAGCCGACGGTTGATGTCTTCTACGCAACCTTCTTCTTGTAGACTCGTGTTGGGCCTCCAAGCACAGAGTTTTGTAGGACAGTACCAAATTTCCCTCAAGTGGATGACCTAAGGTTTATCAATCCATGGGAGGCATAGGATGAAGATGGTCTCTCTCAAACAACCCTGCAACCAAATAACAAAGAGTCCCTTGTGTCACTAACACACCCAATACAATGTGTCGGTGTACTAAAGTAGGGGTACCTTAGTATCCCGACTTGTGCACGGGCAGTAGCAGCGTCCCATGGTCTGGCTCACCACGCGCCCGCCAAAGCCCACTCTAGACCCCTTTAAGCCATACAAGAACAAAGTATTCAAGTTAAGAGACAAGGCCCCGGCAAGAGGAGCTTGCCGGGAAGGCCGCACCAGGCTCAAGGTTGTCATTCCAGCACAAGACCCTGGCTAGAGGAGCTTGCCAGGAAGGCCAAAAGAACGGCACCTCAAGAAGGTGTATC
Organism: Secale cereale; assembly: GCA_902687465.1. NCBI lineage: Eukaryota > Viridiplantae > Streptophyta > Magnoliopsida > Poales > Poaceae > Secale > Secale cereale. The sequence continues at coordinate 477,972,934 of LR738714.1, forward strand.
GCGGCACATCATGCGCCCCGGCAAGACCCGGAGAGCGACAAGCTTCCGGGCCCGGCAAGGTTGCGACCCCAGCAAGGTGCTTGCCGGGGGAGGCCTACACTGTGTGCCTGCGCTCCAGCTCATCTGGCCACGCGTCGCCCTGGGGCCCTTCCAGGGGGCACGTGGCAGATGGTTGTGCAGCCTGGGGTACACGGTGGCAAGCCGCGGTGACAAGGATATCGCCGTGGCGAATGGAGACGCATGGACGGACGCTTTTTGGAGCGACGGCGACGGGCATTTAATGCCTTTGTCCCCCACCGTCAAAGTTAGGTGAAGACCACTATTCATACACTGTTCATGCACTGTTACAACTACCACCGATTTTACACTTTTACCCTCCTCTACGTTGACACCTGTCACCCCTACGCTCGGTGTAGCTGGTACTGTAGATCTTCAAGCTCCCGAGCCCAAGAACTCAATACAACCAAGGCAGGAGTAGGGTTTTACGCGTACGCGCGGCCCGAACCTGGGTAAGCTTCCCGCGTGTGCACCTCGATCCGCTCTTCGTGCTCCCTCCGCACCCTTGCCGTACCGTAGAAGGGGCTCCGGTCCCATAGGTGTTCGTGGCCGTCCAGTTTCCCCGACATCTTTGGCGCGCCAGGTAGGGGGCGTCGAGGTTGTGCGAACCTGATCCGGCGCTCACGCGGGCGCAACCTTCAGCAACTTCACCAGCTCCATCAACCTCATCGACTACATCAACATGCCTCCGAAGAAGAAGGCTTCGGAGGTCGGAGGCCCGTCCGCGTCGATCCCACCACCACCAGAGCCGACGGTTGGTGGGGGAGACGTCGGCGGAAGGGTGGACGCCGGTGGGGAGACTCACGGCGCCACCAAGTCTAAGGACAAGACGGACGACCGGGCGAACTCCAAGGCCTCGGTGTCCGTGCACGCACCACGTCCCTCTCAGGAGGTGCCGGACCAGCAGCGACGTGGTACCGAAGGTACCATACGCTTGCTGGGACGTGGCCAGGCCGGCGGGTCACGTGACGCTCAAGGCCAACGTCCTGGCACGAGCAAGGCGCGGTCGCCGGGACGGGAACATGCTCCTTCTAACGCGGTTAGAAGTCCGAGCGTGTCCCGCTCCTCGCACCGTTCGCCACCGTTTCCCTCCTCTCCAGCAGAAGCCCTGGCCAGGGCTCAGCTGCTCCTCGACTTCCCACCAGCGGCGGACAAGGCCGAAGACTAGAGGGCAACGATCCAGATCCTCATCGCCTTCGCCAACAACGACACACCGCAGCAGCCGGCAACGTCACGGCCGCGGCAAGTTGACCAAGCGAAGGCCGATGGAGAAAAGACCGCCGGGGGTGCAACTACCGTGCACTCCCCGCCGCGGAAGCAGAAATCGCCGCCCCGCCGGATCAACGTCGACGACGACTCCGCGGCGTCGTCGGATCCGTGGGCTCGCCGCGATCAGTGCCAAGTCCTCGACGACAGGCGACAAGAGGACGCTCGAACCCGCATCGAGCGTCGAAGAGAAGCCAGAAGACAGTCTGATCAGCGCGCCGGGACCGCTGTCGACATGCACGCGCCCGGTGAACCAGGCGACTTGCCGTACGCGGCAGGCTGCCCTGCGTTCACCCGAGAGCTGCGGCAAGTCCAGTGGCCCAGCATGAAGAACTTTAAGCCCGACGTACCCGAGAAGTACGACGGCAAGACACACCCCTCGGAGTTCCTCAGCATCTACACCATTGCTGTGCAGGCTGCCGGGGGACGCGACGAGAAGATCCTAGCCAACTACTTCCCGCTCGTGCTTAAGCCAAACGTCAGGTCTTGGCTTATGCACTTGCCGGAGAACTCCATCTCTTCATGGGCGGATTTGTGCCACCAGTTTGTCGGCGCCTTCACGGGCGGCCACAAACCCGACAGCCAGGAGAGCGATCTCCACATCCTTGCCCAGAAGGAGGGAGAGTCCCTGCGCAAATACATCCAAAGGTTCAGCCGTGTTCAGCACAATATCCCCGATGTCCACCCTACCGCGGTTATCAGCGCGTTGCACCAGAACGTGCGTAACCACCGGATGAGGGAGGAGATGGCGATGACCAAGATCCGGGACGTCAGCGAGCTTTACGCTCTGGCTGACAAATGTGCACGTGCTGAAGAAGGGAGGAGACTCCCCGGAGAGGATACCGGTGCAGGAGGAAGTGACAGCGAGGATGCCGCCCCGGCAAAGAAAAACCGGCGGCGGAACAGGAAGAAGAAGAACAAGGAGGTACTAGTTGTCGAGCAGTCCGGCAAAGAGGCGGCCGCCAAGAAGACACAGGCCGGTGGCTCCGGCAAGGAGCCCGCCCCTGTAGCGGGAGCCGACAAGCAGGACGGCTCCGACAAGCAGTACTGCAAGATCCACCGCACCAAGGGCCACGATCTCCAAAACTGCAAGAGAGTAGAGTACCTCGTAGAGCAGCAGAAGGCTGAATACGAGCGTCGCGACAAGGAGAAGGCCCAAGGAGGCGGAGGAGAGCCCAGGAAGAAGCGGCCGTTCAATGGCCGGGGAGGACGCCGTGGCAAGGCCAAGCAGCGGCAAGGAGACAGACCTCCCCGGGGCCGCGACAAGGACGAAGACGAAGACGATGACGAGGATATGGATGAAGGAGACAACAGCGAGCAGGAGTTCCAGAAGGCCACAGAGGTCCTGTGTGTTGACGGAGGTGCCTCTCTGCACACTTCCCACCGCCAACTCAAGCAATGGGTGCGGGAAGTGAATGTAGCCGAGCCACCCGTCGAGTCACGCAGGCTGCTGAAATGGTCCGGCACGCCCATCATCTTCGACCTTGAGGACCACCTTGACCGCACAACAGCGGTCGGGTGTTTGCCGATGTTGGTTTCACCAACTATCCGCAACCTCAAGGTCACCAAGATGTTGGTTGACGGCGGGGCCGGCCTCAACTTGATTTCCTCCGCTGTAATCAAGAAACTACAGATCCCCGACAGCGAGCTCGAGGAAACCGGGACGTTCCAAGGAATCAACCCGGGAAGGAGCAAGACGAAGGGGAAGATTACGCTGCCAGTGACCTTTGGTGGAGAGCTCAACTTCAGGACGGAGAGGATCACGTTCGACGTTGCCGATATCCCATTGCCATATAATGGGATACTTGGCCGTCCTGCGCTCGCCAAGTTCATGGCAGCTTCCCACTACGCATACAACATGCTCAAGATGCCAGGGCCAATAAGCGTCATCTCTGTCCCTGGCGACAAGAAGGATGCGCTTATCTGCGCCGACAAGATCTACCGGGACGTTGCAGCCGCGGCAGACAGCAAGACACTTGCCGCTGAAGCTCCCGGGGGGAAGACCAAGACCAAGTCCGGCAAGAGCCCTGGGGCCCACTCTAGCAAACGCACCTCTTCAGAGTGCTGCACTGCCGTCGAGGACGCACCATCGAGCTCCACCGACAAGTGCAAGAAGGGAATGGCAGCTCCACCGGCAACCAAGAAGGTGTCCGCCAAGGAGGACGGCACTGGTGGTACCTTCACCATCAGTGCTAAACTCGATCCAAAATAGGAAAGCGCGCTCGTTGCCTTCCTGCGGGCGAATGTGGACGTGTTTGCGTGGCAACCGTCTGACATCCCCGGCGTTCCCAAGAAGGTAATTGAGCACAAACTTGCTGTTTGTCCTCATGCGCGGCCCGTCAAGCAGAAGGTCAGGAAGCAAGCTGTGGAGCGCCAAGAGTTCATAGCTGAAGAGATAAAGAAGTTGGAAGCAGCAGGCCTGGTTAGAGGCGTACTCCATCCTACGTGGTTGGCCAATCCAGTTGTCGTACGAAAGGCTAATGGGAAATGGAGACTTTGTATAGACTTCACTGACGTGAATAAAGCCTGTCCCAAGGATCCTTTTCCCTTGCCGCGTATCGACCAGATTGTTGACTCCCCTGCTGGATGTGAGTTGCTTTCATTTCTCGATGCATACTCAGGTTACCACCAGATATTCATGGCTGAGGAAGATGAAGAGAAGACTGCATTCATCACTCCATGTGGCACATACTGCTTTATACGCATGCCCTTTGGATTGAAGAATGCGGGCTCAACATTTGCAAGGGTGGTACACACTGCTTTTGAGCCACAGATACACAGAAATGTAGAAGCATACATGGATGATATAGTGGTAAAGAGCAAGTGCAAGGATACCCTGATTCAAGACCTAGGAGAGACCTTTGAGAATCTGCGCAAGATACAACTCAAGCTGAACCCCGAGAAGTGCGTCTTCGGAGTTCCCTCCGGCAAGCTTCTCGGGTTCTTCGTGTCTCAGAGGGGGATTGAAGCCAATCCCGACAAGATTAAAGCCATCGAGCAGATTGAAGCCCCAAAGCGCGTCAAGGACGTAAGGAGACTTGCTGGTTGTGTGGCTGCCCTCAGCAGGTTCATTTCAAAGTCTGCAGAACGCGCCCTGCCTTTCTTCAAAATCTTGAAAAAGGCAGGTCCTATGAAATGGACTCCGGAAGCGGAGGCTGCTCTACAAGACTTGAAAGGATACCTATCCTCCACTCCAACACTTGTCGCACCTAAGCCACAAGAGAAGTTGCTGCTATACCTAGCGGCAACCAATCAAGTGGTTAGTGCTGCGTTGGTAGCGGAGAGGGAGGCGGATGAGGAACTCACATCCCCAGCAAGCGCACCCAGCGACAAGCAGGGGGCTTCCCCGACAAGCTCTGGCCCCGACAAGGACAAGTCTGCGCAGGAACAAGGAGAAGTGCAAAAGAAGATGGTGCAGCGCCCAGTTTATTTTGTAAGTTCCCTCTTGCAGGGAGCTAGATCAAGATACTCTGGAGTGCAGAAATTACTTTTCGGCCTCCTCATGGCCTCAAGAAAGATGCGCCATTACTTCCAAGCACACGAGATAACAGTGGTCACTCGCTTTCCGTTGAAGAGGATATTGCAAAATCCAGAAGCAACAGGCAGGATCGTCGAGTGGGCACTAGAGCTGTCAAGCTTTGGTCTCAAGTTTGAGAGTACTTCAACCATACAGAGCAGAGCTTTGGCAGAGTTCATAGCGGAATGGACCCCAACACCGGATGAAGAAGTTCCAGAGACAAGCATCCCCGTCCAAGAAGCAAGCAAGGAGTGGATAATGTACTTCGATGGTGCCTTCTCGCTGCAAGGCGCAGGCGCTGGCGTGTTACTCATAGCGCCCACTGGAGAGCACCTCAAGTATGTTGTTCAAATGCACTTTCCCAAGGAGCAAGCGACAAACAATACTGCCGAGTATGAAGGTTTGCTTGTCGGTCTCAGAATTGCGGTCGAACTTGGGATCAAGAAGCTGATTGTGCGGGGAGACTCATAGTTGGTGGTCCGACAAGTAAACAAGAGTTACCAGAGCCCTCTGATGGAAGCTTATGTCGATGAAGTGAGGAAGCTTGAAGAACACTTTGAAGGCCTACAGATGGAGCACGTTCCAAGAGCTCAGAATGATATCGCAGATGGCCTCTCAAAGTGTGCTGCAATGAAGTTACCTGTGGAACCAGGGGTCTTCGTGCTCAAGCTAACTCAGCCATCCGTTACACCATCAGTTGGGCAGAGCAAGAAGAGGAAGTTGGTCTCCGGCGACTACTTGCCGGCGGATCTTCCCGAAGCCGCCGCCAAGGTCCCCAAGATCAGCAACCAAAATGCTGAGGAACAGTCTGCTCCTGCGGACCCAAGGGTCTGTACAGTTGAAGCAGGCGTTCTCGACCAGTCTTGCCCCGGCAGGCTTGCCGGGGAACCCTCCGCTCCGGCAGAGCCGCAGGTTCTTGCCGTAGAAGCTGAGGTTCCCGTAGCAGCCCTGATGCCTTTAGTCCTTGTTGCTCAGCCTCAAGCTCCAGCGTGGGCACAACAAATCGTCCATTTTCTTCAGACTGGAGAACTTCCCGAAGAACCAGAAGAGATAGAGGGATAACCAGGCAGTCAAGTATGTACCAGTTCGTTGGCAACGAACTGTACAGAAAAAGACTCAATGGTGTCAGATTGAAGTGCATTTCCCGGGAAGATGGGCAGAAGCTGTTGGCAGAGATACATGGAGGCATATGTGGCCACCACATTGGCGCGAGAGCGCTTGCCGGGAAAGCGTTCCGGCAAGGTTTCTTTTGGCCAGAAGCCCTCCAAGATGCAACTGCACAAGTAACCAAGTGTGAAGCGTGCCAGTTCCATGCCAAGCAAATTCACCAGCCAGCTCAAGCTCTCCAGACGATCCCTTTGTCCTGGCCCTTCTCGGTCAGGGGGCTCGACATCCTCGGCCCCTTTCCCCGCGCTGTCGGGGGCTTTGAGTACTTGTACGTCGCAATCGACAAGTTGACAAAGTGGCCAGAAGTGGAACCGGTGAGAAAGGTGACGGCACAGTCAGCAGTCAGGTTCTTCAGATCAATAGTTTGCCGTTTCGGGATCCCTAACAGGATCATCACCGACAACGGCACACAGTTTACGAGTCGCACCTTCATGCAATACGTCCAAGACCTTGGCGCCAAGGTCTGCTTCGCTTCTGTTACTCACCCAAGGAGCAATGGTCAAGCGGAGAGGACAAACGCTGAAGTGCTGCGCGGACTGAAGACAAGAACCTTCGACAGGCTGCACAAGTGCGGAAGAAACTGGATCGAGGAGTTGCCGGCGGCTCTTTGGTCAATCAGGATGACACCAAATCGAGCCACCGGACAGACACCCTTTGCTCTTGTCTATGGAGCAGAGGCAGTTCTCCCCACGGAACTCGTATACGGGTCTCCTCGAGTGCTCGCTTACGACGAGCTCGAGCAAGAGCAACTGCGACAAGATGATGCATTGCTCCTTGAGGAGGAACGTCTCCAGGCTGCTGTACGAGCTGCTCGATACCAGCAAGCCTTGCGTCGCTATCATAGCCGCAAGGTCAGGGCCAGGAGTCTCGAGGAAGGCGACCTTGTGTCATCTGACATTTTGTGCAGCACACAACCCCGGTAAGCAGTAACAAGCCGCAGGGCTCCGTACTTGTATTTCCTCCTCTTTTGCCTTTCTCTCTGAAACAGAAGGAGTGTTCCTCGCGCACAAGTTTGCCGGGGGGAAGGAGAAAGAAGTATGGACCAAGTGTTGTTCAAGAAAGGAAAGTCTTGCCGGGAAGCAAACAATCCATGAAAGCTAAGTTGCCAGAATTTGAGCAATTCAAATTTTTATAATTTTAGTTGTCTTCCTTGAACAACCACACTTTGTATGGAAAACCTTTGCGCGGAGGAACCTACCCGTGGCTAGCCGCGCCCTTACTTTGTTTCAAGCACGCTCAACGGCTTAAGAGAGCTGCGACAAGTGTCGCGCCCTTACTTCATTTTCGAGTTCGCTCAGCAATCTAAGTGTGATGCGACCAGCTGCGGCAAGGTTTCTTGCCGACATGGGCTTTGTTAGCAGGCTTCTAAGAGTCCCGCACTCAGCGCTCGCGGCAAGAGTCCCCTTTGCCGGCAAGTTCCCTCAAAGCGTAGGGTGGAAAGCATACAAAGTGAAGGGACTAAAGCAAGGGAGATAACATTGCATTGATTACCCAAAATAAAAGTATATATTACAGAGATAACTTGCCGCTGTTCTAAACAACTACTACCTATGACTCAATCGACAGCGGCGAGGGAAGCAAGGTGCTCAGTCTCTTCGGTCTCCGTCGATCCTCTGGATCTTGCCCACCTTGGCTACGATGTGGGCAACTTGTGCCTTCAACGCCTCCTGGTCGGCTTCGGGCGGCAGGGTCCGGAGGACGTTGACGAGGTTGATTCCGGGGTTGCGGTAGACGATCTTCGACAACACCTGCTCCATAGTACCCATGCAAAGCCGGCGCGCCTCGTCAGCCAGTTGCATGGGGATCTTCTCCCGTAGCCGCGCGAGAGCCGGCGCCACTCCTCTGAGGAACAAGCTCAGCTTGGCGCTGTGGGGGAGATTCTCGTCGGGGGAGTACGCGAGGTGCTCCGCCCTCAGCGCCACCATCTCCATATCGATGTTGGCGGCGGAGGTGACGAGCTCCTCGGTCCACTGCACCACCGTCCGCTGAAAGTGGTTTTGCGAGACGGCGGCGCTTTCCAGCGAGGCCCTCTCAGTATGAAGATCGTCCTTCAGCTTCGTCTCGCGGTCCCGGGCGGCGTCAAGCGAGTCGGTGAGGATGGAAACCTTCAGCTCTAAGTCAGCGATGGAGTCCCTGGCGTTAGTGAGCTCTTTGCCCTTCTCGGAGAGGCGGACTTGCAGCTCCGAGTTGGTGTGGGCATCCTTCTCCCGCGCCACGTTGAGCGCAGTGACCCTGTCTTCACTCGCCTTCAAATTCAGCTCCATCTGCGCCACCCTGGCCTCCAGGTCCCTCTTGGCAGTCTCTGCGGCAGCGGCGGCATCCCTCGCCTCCTGCAGAGCCCCGCCAATGGCCTGCTCACGAGCGGTGAGGTCGTCCTCGTGGCTATCGAGGTCGACCTTCCGCAGGTTGAGCTCCTGCGGCCTCCGGGCCAGCAGTGCGGTCGCCGGTCCCTTCCCCAGCCACGGCGTCAGCGGTCGGGGCGGTCTCCTCGGCGGCTGGCTCATCGGCGCCAGTTGTTCCCTCTGCGGCGGTGGCATCGCCAGCGTCGCCACGCACCTCCTCCTCGGCGATGGTTTCCGTCTCCATCGACTCTAGGGCGGGCGGATCTAGCAGAAGAAAAAGAAAAGAAAGACTTGTCAAGCAAATATCCAAAAAGAAGAATCCAACAAGAAGAAAGTACAAGGGTTTACCTGCGCGGGCCTCTTCGATGATGGGTTCCCTCGCCGGGGAGCTCTCCCTTGGCGGCGTAGTAGTGGCCCCTGCTGGCGGAGGGCCGCTTGCGCCCTCCCTTGGCGGGGTACTCACCCTTGTCGGGCTGCTCACCCTTGGCGGGGTACTCGCCCTTGGCGGAGTGCCCGTCCTTGGCGGAGCACTGTCCCTTGCCGGGGAGCTCATCCTTGGCGGGGAGGGTAGAGCAAGCAACTCGTCGGGGGCGACCTCCTGGTGCTCCTGCGGCTGCGGCTCCACTTCTGCACAAGACAACAAGGTATCAATAAGGATAACAACCTCAAGCGTGCCCGCCAAGCAGAAAAGTGAACACCAGACTTACGCTGGGGGCTGCGCCGGGGGCTGCTCTCCGGAGCAGCAGGTTGGTCCGGCAAGTCTGTCGCTGGCGCGTCACTTGCCGCTGCGACGGGCTCGTCGCCCTCGAGGTCGACCACAGGGATCTTGGCCCTCTTCGCCATCCTCTGGGTCAAGGTCCTGGAAGCCAAAACAAGATCAGAACCAAGCAAGATAAATCAAGACAAAATCAAAGGAAATGAAAATTGCAAGTACTTACTCTTCCTCCTCTTCATCGGAGCTGAGGGCGGAGAAGTCAAACCCCGCCTCGCGTGCTCCAGCGCGAGGAGCTGGAGGAAAAGGCTCCCTCGGGCGCTTGGCGGGCTCCGGGGCTGCGGGTTGTGAAGACCCAGCACCGGTCGTCGCCGAGGACCGAGGGGCAGAAGGGGCACCAGAGCCACTCCGGGAAGATCCCACTCCGCTTGTCGCTCGGGCACGGGACGCCTCCTTGACGACCTCGCTCGTCGTGGTGGCACGCGTCGCACGGCGCTTCGGCTGCTATCGAGGCGCCTGTGGCCTCGTCGTCTCAGCTGCCTTGCGGAGGCGCTTCTTCTGCTGTGCCGGAGGACTTGGTGGCGGCGGAGAGTTCCCCGAGGATGAGGAGGCGTCATCGTCAAGATTCAGAGACCCGCCAGAGTCTTCGTCGGAATCACCGGACTCGGCGTCCTCCTCCTCCTCGGCGGGCCCGCTGGACTCAGTACCCTGCCCGGCAGCCTCGCCCATCCCGGCAGGCTCCCCGGTAGGCTGGCCGGCAAACTCCTCGGGCGCGAGCTTCAACAACTTGAGGATTTCCTCCTCCTCAGCCTGACTCACCGCTTCCGCCGCCTCCGCTTCATCCACAGTGTATCCAAATTCACCTGCCGCCGCAGCCGCAGCGGCCTCCTCCATCCTGGAGGCAATGTACGCCACATCTCGCTCGGTGGTCTCCCGGGTGAGCCCCTTCTTCTCCTCGGTGTTGCGTGGTTTTTCAACCAAGTTGTCGAAGAAGGCTTGCACGGTCTCCGCTGAAGGCACCAGCCAAGTGGGCACGATCCCGTGGGAGTCGCACTCAGGCATTGCCGTGCGGATGGCACTGAGGGCAGTATTGTTACACAGAGGAACTACTCCGACCGACGGTCTGAACCACTCCGGGTGCTTGGGGTCATGCTTGAATAGCTCCCGGACCATCCCTTTCAGCTCCAGGATGGTGAAATTGTAGTTCAGCCCGGGGCGCAGCCTCATGCGGTCTGCCGCATTGCCAAACTCCCAAGCAGGCCTTTTCCTTTCCTGCAGGGGGGCAATGCGGCGGCGGAGGAAATCGGCCCCGACTTCACCTACAGTAAGATTGGCAGTCCGGAGACAAAGGATCCTAGTAAGGGCAATCTGCAGCTTGTCGTCCTCCGGGGCCAAGTCGCTCCAATCCTTGCCGCGCACTATTGCAGTCTGGCGCGGCAAGGTAAACTGCTCGAGCTCATCTTCCAGAATCCAGCACCAGTCAGCCCTCCACTCCTCCCAATTGCCGCGAAGCTCTCCTTTCAAGTACGCCTCCTTCTTGTTCAGCCTAAAGATCCAGGAAATACCGCCAGAGAGTGGGGATCCAGATTCTACTCTAGGCGTGAAGAAATGGCGGAAAAGAGCTACATTTGGGTGGACCCCGACATAGTTTTCGCACAGATGTGCGAAAACGGCCAAGGTGAGAACGACATTTGGGGTGAAATCTAAGAGGTGGACGCCATACGTGTTCATCACATCGCAGAAGTACTCCGAATACGGAGGGCAGAGACCCCAATAGAAGAACGAAGCGAAGAAGTGGTAACCTCCCGGGAACATGTCGACGGCCACGGCGGGGAGGACTCTGGTGCGCGGGTGATCCTTCGTCTCCCTCGCCCAGAACAAGTAGTACTTGTCCCGCAGCTCCCTCGCGCCAAGCCTCGGCGGGGAGACCACCATTCTTCTCCGCATGGCTGCCAGCTTCGCCGCCTGCTCAGACTTCTCCTTCTTCGCCTTCTTGCTCTTCGCCTTGTCGCTCTTCGCCTGGTCGCTCTTCGGGGCCATGGCGGGGACGGCGAGGGAGGACGATGGCGCTGTGGGTGGGGAAGACGGCGGAGGAAGGGCGGAAGCAGGGAGCGGCGGGGGTTTCTGAGGATTCAAGGCGCAATGAAAGCAATGGGGGAAAACGGCCCCTGCTTCCTCTGCTTTTAAGGGGGAAGTGGGGGACGTTCCGCATTTCCCCATTAAAGAAACAGACCACGATCTCCCACGACGCCGCAATCGACGCGTGCCGTTAGGGAGGGATGCGGCGAATTTGGAGTGGGAAACGGCGCGCCGTGGGCCGCGTGTGCCCGTGCACTGTTCTGGGCCTGGCCCAACAGCGCTCGGCACCGTGTGTGGCCCAGGCCCGGGGGCTCCTGTCGGTGTACTAAAGTAGGGGTACCTTAGTATCCCGACTTGTGCACGGGCAGTACCAGCGTCCCATGGTCTGGCTCACCACGCGCCCGCCAAAGCCCACTCTAGACCCATTTAAGCCATTCAAGAACAAAGTATTCAAGTTAAGAGACAAGGCCCCGGCAAGAGGAGCTTGCCGGGAAGGCCGCACCAGGCTCAAGGTTGTCATTCCAGCACAAGACCCTGGCAAGAGGAGCTTGCCAGGAAGGCCAAAAGAACGACACCTCAAGAAGGTGTATCACGGCGCATCATGCGCCCCGGCAGGACCCGAAGAGCGACAAGCTTCCGGGCCCGGCAAGGTTGCGACCCCGGCAAGGTGCTTGCCGGGGGAGGCCTACACTGTGTGCCTGCGCTCCAGCTCATCTGGCCACGCGTCGCCCTGGGGCCCTTCCAGGGGGCACGTGGCAGATGGTTGTGCAGCCTGGGGTACATGGTGGCAAGCCGCGGTGACAAGGATATCGCCGTGGCGAACGGAGACGCATGGACGGACGCTTTTTGGGGCGACGGCGACGGGCATTCAATGCCTTTGTCCCCCACCGTCAAAGTTAGGTGAAGACCACTATTCATACACTGTTCATGCACTGTTACAACTACCACCGATTTTACACTTTTACCCTCCTCTACGTTGACACCTGTCGGTGACCCCTTTGAGCTATAAAAGGAGGCTCATGCACAACGTAGAGGGGGTTCGATCCCAGAAACTCGATCACCCCTACGCTCGGTGTAGCTGGTACTGTAGATCTTCAAGCTCCCGAGCTCAAGAACTCAATACACCAAGGCAGGAGTAGGGTTTTACGCGTACGCGCAGCCCGAACCTGGGTAAACTTCCCGCGTGTGCACCTCGATCCGCTCTTCGTGCTCCCTCCGCACCCTTGCCGTACCGTAGAAGGGGCTCCGGTCCCATAGGTGTTAGTGGGCGTCCAGTTTCCCCGACACAATGGTAAATTGTATAGGTGCACTAATTCGGCGAAGATATGGTGATACAAGTGTAATACGGATAGTATATATAGGTTTTTATAATATGAATAAATAAAAAATAGCGAGGTAACAATTGATAAAAGTGAGAAAAAATGGTATTGCAATGCTTGGAAACAAGGCCTAGGGTTCACACTTTCACTGCTGAAAGTTCTCTCAACAATGATAACATAATTGGATCATTTAACAATCCCTAAACATGCAACAAAGAATCACTCCAAAGTTCCTATCGCGGAGAACATAAGATGAAATTGCTTGTAGGATATGAAACCACCTCAAAGTTATTATTTCTAATCGATCAATTGGGCTATTCCTATAAGTGCAACAAACAACCCTATAGTTCGTACTACAATAACACCATATGACACGCATCAATCAACCCTAATGTCACCTAGACACTCCAATGTCACCACAAGTATCCGTGGGCTAATTCTACGATCTGCATCACACAATTTCAGATTCATAATAATCAATCCAACACAAAGAACTTCAAAGAGTACCCCAAGATTTCTATCGAAGAAAGGAATATTAAAACACGTATCAACCCCTAAGCATAGACTTACCCAATGTCACCATGGGAATCCACAAGTTGATAACAAAACATATATCAAGTGAATCAATAGATAATCCTATTATCACCACGGATATCCCATCGCAAGACATACATCAAGTGCTCTCACATTCAAAGTATTAAATCATACATAACAAAACCTCAAAGGAAAAGATTCGATTCATCAAAAGTACGTAGAGAGGGAAGAACACCAGAAGATCCAACTAGAATAATGAAGTTCGCGGTACATCAAGATCGTGCCAAATCAAGAACACGAGAGAGAGAGAGAGAGAGAGAGAGAGAGAGAGAGAGAGAGAGAGAGAGAGAGAGAGATCAAACACATAGCTACTGGTACATACCCTCAGCCCCGAGGGTGGACTACTCCCTCCTCATCATGGTTGCCGCCGGGATGATGAAGATGGCCTCCGGTGATGATTCCCCCCTCTGGTAGGGTGCCGGAACGGGGTCCCAAGAGATTTTTCATGGATACAAAGGCTTGCGGCAGCGGAACTTCCGATCTATGGTTCTTGTTGGAGGTTTGGGTATTTATAAGAATTTCTGGCGTCGGTCTCACG
>LR738714.1:477986578-478026355 GCA_902687465.1 Secale cereale
TAGCCGTAGGGGCGTGCCATGGGGGGTAGGACGCGCCCCTGGCTTATGGCTTCCTCGTCCACTTCCTGTCCCAGCTCCGATGCTTTGGGGTCTTATTTGGTCCATAAAAATTACCGTAAATCTTCAGCCCATCCCGAGAACTTTTACTTCTACAAAAACAAATGACACCACGGTAGTTCTGCTGAAAACAGCGTCAGTCCGGGTTAGTTCTGATAAAATCATACCAAAACCATATAAAATTGTTGTAAGCATGGCATGAATTCTTCATAAATTATTGATATGTCAGAGACGTGTCAACATCCCCAAGCTTAATTCATGCTCGTCCTCGAGTAGGTAAATGATAAAAGTAATAATTTATGAAGTGTGAATATAAGCATAGTGTATAAGTTTGATCCATGATAATTTCAATCACTTTCCTAGCATCATAAAAGCAACTCTTTATCATAAAACTCATCTTGATAAAGCGGCAATCAATTCACATGTAATGGTTCAAACAATGCATTTTATTGATACTACCGTGTAATCTATTATAATGACATGAATGTTCAGATCCATATGATTCAAACAAAAGTTTAATATTGACATAAAAACAATAATACTGCAAGCATACAAGAAAGGAAAATCACGAAACTTCAAAAATAACATGGCTACAGAAAGTTATCCCCACAAAATCATATAGTCTTGTCGTGCTCCCTCTTATAAACACAAAGTATAAATCATGCCCACCCCGGTGTGTCAGCCAAGCAATTGTTTTCATACTTTTACATTCTCAAACTTTTTCCACTCTTCACGCAATACATGAGCTTGAGCCATGGACGTAGCACTATGGGTGGAATAGAAGATGGTAGTAGACAAACGAAGGGAGAAAGTCTCACATCAACTAGGAAAATTAATGAACTATGGAGATGTTCATCAATTGATATCAATGTGAGTGAGTAGGGATTGCCATGCAATGGAAGCACTAGAGCTATAAGTGTATGACATCTCAAAAGAAAACTAAGTGGGTGTGCAGCCAACATGCTTGCTCATGAAGACCTTGGGAAATTTGAGGAAGCCCATCGTTGGAATATACAAGCCAAGTTCTATAATGAAAAATTCCCACTAGTATATGAAAGTGACAAAATAGGAGACTGTCTACCATGAAGAACATGGTGCTACTTTGAAGCACAAGTGTGGAAAAGGATAGTAACATTCTCCCTTCTATCTTTATTCTCTCTTTTTATTTAGAGACTCTCTCTTTTTGTGGAGACTCTTCTCTTTTTTGGGGAGACTCTTTTGCCTCTCTCCCCCTTTTTTATAACCTCACATGGGACAATGTTCTAGTGATGATGATCATCACACTTTTATTTACTTACAACTCGATATTACAACTCATTACTAGAACAAATTTTTTATACTCACTCGATATTTCCATAGCCACTAGATATTACAACTCAAGAGTGACATGTATAATAAATATGAACGGTGGTCAAGCCACAAATACTATGCCAACTACATGATCATGCAAAGCAATATGACAAGGATGGTATGTGTCATAATAAATGGAACGGTGGAAGTTGCATGACAATATATCTCGGAATGGCTATGGAAATGCCATAACAGGTAGGCATGGTGGCTGTTTTGAGGAAGGGTATAAGGGTTGTTTGTTGCACCGACGAAAGCTGTGCGGTACTAGAGAGGCTAGCAAAGGTGGAAGGGTCAGAGTGCGTATTATCCATATACTCAACATTAGTCATAAAGAACTCACCTACTTATTGCAAAAAGTTTTATTAGCCCTCAAAGAAAAGTACTACTAAGCATGCTCCTAGGGGAGAGGTTGGTAGGAGTTAACCATCACGCGCCCCCGACTTTCACACAAAGAAAGACAATCAAGAATAAATTGCACTCCAACTTCATCACATAACTAGAAGACCATTCATGCATGCTATGGGAATCACAAACCTTAACACAAGTATTTCTTTAATTCCATAATTCACTACTAGCATGACTCTAATATCACCATCTTTATATGTCAAAAAAATTGCAAGGAATCAAACTTCTCATATATTCAATGCTCTTTATGAAAGGTTTTCTTATATCTCCCTCGGATGCCTATCATACTAGGACCAATTTCATAACAAGTGCATGTTACCATTACTATTTATAAGACTCTCAAAAAGATATAAGTGAAGCACGAGAGTAAATGATAAACTACTCCAAAAGATAAAAGTGAAGATCAATTGGTAGTTGAATAATTATATAGCTATGTGAAAACTCTCTCTCATTTATTTATTTTAGATCTAATGTATTTTATTCAAAAAGAAAGCAAAACAAAATAAAATGACATTACAAGGATAGCACATATCATGTGAAGAAGCAAAAACTTAGGCTCAACCGGTACTAACCGATAATTGTTGCTGAAGAAAGGTGGGATGCCTACCGAGGAATCCCTTGTGTCTCCTTAATTCCTCTTATGTCACGGTTTCCCTAAATCTCAAAAACTTCATCCACACAAAACTCAACAAGAACTTGTGAGATAAGTTAGTATAAATCAATGCATAACTTTATCATTCTCTACTATATAAAATCACTAAAATTATTATTTGACATTGCGTACTAAATGCCTCTGCATATCTAATTCTCCTATCCTCAAATATAATCATTAAACACTCAAACATATACTAGCAATGCAAACATAACATCAATCTGTCTAAACAAGACATTCTGTAAAGATTGCAATTTTACTCATACTTCCATGGCTCAAATAATTCTAAACAATTACCACGTTACAGAGAACTTATTCATTCTCACTATGTAAAAATGTCAAGAATTCATTACGTTATGAATTTCTAGAAGAATTCCGACAATGATAGAAAACTTCCTGTTTTCAAACAGTAACATGTAGACATGCAAAATAGGCATGGTAAAGGCTATACTTGTATTTTTTTATTGAAATAAGATATACAAAACCTTATTCTAAATAACGGCGAGCAAGTCTAAACAAAAGAAAATGACGCTCCAAGAAAAACACATATCATGTGATGAATAAAAATATAGCTCCAAGTGAGGTTACCGATAATGTTGAAGATGAAAGAGGGGATGCCTTTCGGGGCATCCCCAAGCATAGTTACTTGGATCTTCCTTGAATATTACCTTGGGGTGCCTTGGGCATCCCCAAGCTTAGTGTCTTGCCACTCTTTATTCTCGTCATATCGATATATCACCCAAAACTTGAAAACTTTGATCACACAAAACTTAATGGAACTTCGTGAGATGCGTTAGTATAATAAAGCAAATCATTCACTTGGGTATTGTCAAAGACAAGATTCATAATTGTTCTCACACAATGGCTACTGCATCGTATCATTTCCACAATTTATATCGCTTAATATAAGCTATGGAAACACGAATAGAAGCAAACTAAGCATTGAAAACAAAATCTGTCAAAAACAAAATAGTCTGTAATGATCTTGACAACCACCATACTTCTGCAACTATAAAAATTAAGATAACTTGGACAACGTAGGAAATTTGTATATCTATCATGTGTACAAATTTCAGCTAATTATCATGTTCCAGTGATTTATTGAATTTTCTGCACTGGACGCAAAACTTTCTATTTTTGCACAGAATCAAATCAACTACCATCCATACTACCCCAAAGACTTTACTTGGCACTTTATTGAAACAAAAGCTATAAAACATGATTACCACAATAGCTTAATCATGTGGACACACAAAAACAGTAGGTAAAAGAATTGGGTTCTCTCCCAACAAGCGCTTTTCTTTCATGCCTTTTAGCTAGGCATGATGATTTCAATGATGCTCACGTAGAAGTAAGTAATTGAAACACAAAAGGAGCATCATGAATCACATGGCAAGCATATTTAAGTCTAACCCACTTCCTATGCATAAGGATTTTTTGAGCAAAAAAATTGTGGGAACAAGAATCAACTAGCATAGGAAGGCAAAACAAGCTCAACTTCAAGATTTTCAGCGCATAGAGAGGAAACTTGATATTGTTGCAATGCCTACAAGCATATGTTCCTCTCTCATAATAATTTTCAGTAGCATCATGAATAAATTCAACTATGTACGTATCACCTAATGCACTCTTTTCATGATGCATAAGCGTAGAAATTTTGCAATTGTCCACATAAGCAAATTTATTCTCATGAATAGTGGTGGGAGCAAACTCCACAAAATAACTATCATGAGACACTTGATTGGCGTGATCAATTTGAGCATTAAAATCACGATGACAAGTTTCATGGTTATCATTATTCTATATAGCATACATGTCATTATCATAATCATCATAGATAGGAAGCATCTACCATTATAACAAATTTGCACATCAAATCTTGGGGGACTAAAAATATCATCTTCATCAAACATAGCATCCCCAAGCTTATGGCTTTGCATATCATTAGCATCATGGATATTCAGAGAGTTCATACTAACAACATCGCAATCATGCTCTTGATACGTCTCCAACGTATCTACTTTTCCAAACCCCTTTGCCCTTGTTTTGGACTCTAACTTGCATGATTTGAATGGAACTAACCCGGACTGACGCTGTTTTCAGTAGAATTTCCGTGATGTTGTTTTTGTGCAGAAATAAAAAGTTCTCGGAATCGCCTGAAAATCAACGGAGAATTATTTTGGAAAATATAAAAAATACTTACACAAAGAACCACACCAGGGGGCCTTGGGACAACCCACAAGGGTGGGGGCGCGCCCCCTGCCTCGTGGCCCCCCTGGTGCTCCACCGACGTATCCCCAGATCCTATATCTTCTGTTTCGGGGAGAAAAAAAAATCAGGGAGAAGGAATTATCGCGTTTCACGAGACGGAGCCGCCGCCAAGCCCTAATCTCTCTCGGGAGGGCTGATCTGGAGTCCGTTCGGGGCTCCGGAGAGTGGAGATCGTCGCCATCATCATCATTAACCTTCCTCCATCACCAATTCCATGATGCTCACTGCCGTGTGTGAGTAATTCCATCGTACGCTTGCTAGACGGTGATGGGTTGGATGGGATCTATCATCTAATCGAGTTAGTTTTGTTAGGGTTTGATCCCTAGTATCCACTATGTTCTGAGATTGATGTTGCTATGACTTTGCTATGTTTAATGCTTGTCACTAGGGCCCGAGTGCCATGATTTCAGATATGAACCTATTATGTTTTCATGAATATATGTGTGTTCTTGATCCTATCTTGCAAGTCTATAGTCACCTACTATGTGTTATGATCCGACAACCCCGAAGTGACAATAATCGGGACCACTCCCGGTGATGACCATAGTTTGAGGAGTTCATGTATTCACTATGTGTTAATGCTTTGGTTCGGTACTCTATTAAAAGATGGCCTTAATATCCCTTAGTTTCCAATAGGACCCCGCTGCCACGGGAGGGTAGGACAAAAGATGTCATGCAAGTTCTTTTCCATAAGCACATATGACTATATTCGGAATAAATGCCTACATTGCATTGATGAACTGGAGCTAGTTCTCTGTCACCCTAGGTTATAAGTTCTACATGATGAATTGCATCCGACGTAATACTCCATCACCGATCCAATTCCTACGAGCTTTACCTATATTGCTTATCGCTTATTAACTTTTCTATTGCTATCATCACAAAAACTACAAAAACACTATCTTTACTTTTATTGCTGCTACCGCCATTATCATATTACTTTGCTACTAAACTATCTTGCTGCAGATACTAAGTTTCCAGATGTGGTTGAATTGACAACTCAACTGCTAATACTTAAGATTATTCATTGGCTGCCCTTGTGTCGAATCAACAAATTTGGGTTTAATATTTTACCCTCGAAAACTGTTGTGGTCCCCTACACTTGTGGGTTATCAAGACTATTTTCTGGCGCCGTTGCCGGGGAGCATAGCTCTATTCTTTAAGTCACTTGGGATTTACATCTGTTTATCACTATGAAGAATTTGAAGGACTCAAAAACCAAGATCTTACCCTCAACTACGAGGGGAGGTAAGGAACTGCCATCTAGCTCTGCATTTGATTCTCCTTCTGTTATGAGTAAATTTGCGACACCTACTCCTGCTATTGTATCTGATATGTCGTATGTTCTTGATGATGTTACTTTTGCTATGTATGATGAAACTACCTCTATGCCTGATACTGTGCCACTAGGTGAATTTCTAGATGAAAAAATTGCTAAGGCTAGGGAGAGTGCAAATGTTGATGATATTTATGAAAGTGATGATGAAACTACTCCCAATAGATATGAATTTCCTGTTGTGTCTGAGGGTTATGTTATGGATGAAGAAACTGCTAGAGACTTTCTTGCTTGCAATGATAGATATGATCTTAAGAAGTTATTAGCTAAGCTGAAAGAAAATTCCTTGAATGCTAGAATGAAATATGACCCTGCTTTTGCTACTTCACCTATCTGTGTTACTGATAATGACTATGAATTCTCTGTTGATCCTGAGTTTATTACTTTGGTTGAATCTGATCCTTTCCATGGCTATGAGTCTGAAACTATTGTGGCACATCTTACTAAGTTGAATGATATAGCCACCCTGTTTACCAATGATGAAAAGATTCGCTACTACTATATCCTTAAGTTGTTTCCGTTCTCGTTAAAGGGTGATGCTAAGACTTGGTTTAATTCTCTTGATCCTGGTTGTGT
The DNA here is from genome assembly GCA_902687465.1 of Secale cereale. Classification (NCBI taxonomy): domain Eukaryota; kingdom Viridiplantae; phylum Streptophyta; class Magnoliopsida; order Poales; family Poaceae; genus Secale; species Secale cereale. Next base: position 477,993,226 of record LR738714.1, read on the forward strand.
GCGTAGTCCCCATGATATGATGTATTACTTCTCTGCTAAATATTTTCCCTCTCATAAGAAACAAGCTGCCTTACGGGAAATATATAACTTTGCTCAAACTGAAGAAGAGAGTCTCCCATAAGCTTGGGGGAGGCTTCTCCAGTTACTTAATGCTTTTCCTGATCATCCTCTTGAGATGCATGATATACTTGATGTTTTTTATACTGGACTAACCGATGCTTCTAGAGACCACCTGGATAGTTGTGCTGGCTGTGTTTTCAGGGAAAGAACAATGGAACAAGCTGAATTACTATTGAATAATATGCTAGCCAATGAAAATAATTGGACACTTCCTGAACCAGCCCCTAAGCCAACCCCGAAGAAAAGAGGTGTTCTATTTCTCAGTCCTGGAGATATGCAAGAGGCAAAGAAATCTATGAAAGAAAAAGGTATTAAAGCTGAAAATGTTAAGAATTTATCACCTATTGAAGAAATACATGGTCTTGATAACCCGACACAGGTAGTAAAGGTAAATTCTCTTTATAGATGTGATGAAGGTGATATTCCTCATTATAAGTCTGCTAGCCAATGCTAAGATGAATTTGACAATTTTATTGTGAAACAAGAAAACTTCAATGCTTATGTTGGTAGACAACTACTCCCTCCATCTCAAAATAAGTGTCTTGAGCTTAGTACAAATTTGTACTAGAGCTAGTACAAAGTTGAGACACTTATTTTGGGACGGAGGGAGTACAACACAATGCTTAGATGATTGAACGCTTGAGTGATTATCTGTCTAGTGCTAAAAGTGAACTGAAACTTATTAGTAAACATGCTTCCATGGTCACCACTCAAGTAGAACAAGTACTTAAAGCTCAGAATGATTTGCTCAATGAATTAAATAGTAAGAATAATGACTATGCTGTTAGAGTTGCTACTAGAGGTGGTAAAATGACTCAGGAACCTATGTATCATGAAGGCCACCCTAAAATGACTCAGGAACCTCTGCATCCTGAAGGCCACCCTAGTTCTTCTAAAAAGAAGAAAAAGAAAAATGATAGGACTTTGCATGCTTCTAGTGAACATGTAGCTCACCCACCTGAGAATCCCAATGATATATGTGTTTCTGATGCCGAGACACAATCTGGTAATGAGCATGAACCTAGTGATAATATTAATGATGATGTTCATGTTGATGCTCAACCTACAAATGATAATGATGTAGAGATTGAACCTGCTGTTGATCTTGATAACCCACAATCAAAGAATCAACTTATGATAAGAGAGACTTTGTTGCTAGGAAGCATGGTAGGGAAAGAGAACCATGGGTTCAGACACCCATGCCTTTTCCTCCGAATCCATCCAAGAAAAATGATGATGAGGATTTTGAGCGCTTTGCTGAAATGATTAGACCTATCTTTTTACGTATGTGTTTGACTGATGTGCTTAAAACAAATCATTATGCTAAGTATATGAAAGATATTATTACCAACAAAATAAAGATACCCGAAGTAGAAATCTCCACCATGCTTGCCAATTACACTTTTGAGGGTGGAATTCCTATGAAATTAGGAGATCCAGGAGTACCTACTATACCTTGCTCCATTAAGAGAAACTATGTTAAAACTGCTTTGTGTGATCTTGCAGCCGATGTTAGTGTTATGCCTCTCTCATTATATCGTAGACTTGACTTGAGTAAGTTGACACATACTGAAATATCTTTGCAAATGGCCGATAAATCAACTGCTATACTTGTCGGTATTTGTGAGGATGTGCTTGTTGTGGTTGCAAATGTTACTATTCTAACGAACTTTGTTATCCTTGATATTCCCGAGGATGATAGTATGTCTATTATTCTTGGAAGACCTTTTTTGAATACTACAGGGGCTGTTATTGACTGCAACAAAGGCAATGTCCCTTTTCATATCAATGGTAATGAGCATACGGTACACTTTCCGAGGAAACAACCTCAAGTCCATAGTATCAATTATATTGGAAAAACTTCAACTATTACTATTGGAGGTTTTGAGTTCCCTATTCCTACTATCAAGAAGGCATATGACATTCTTATTGTTAGGGACATACATATCCCCATTGAGGTAACATAGTGTTATTCGAAAATTCTCCGGTTTCATGTTGCTCGGAAAGAGTTTATTAGCAAGACCTGATCAACCTTGTTAATGGATTCCTTTTGATGAACATGGGATAGGTGAATCTAGATAGCACAAACCTTCTGTACCCTCCTTTTACTTTCTATTAATTAGGTTAAATAAAACAAAAATAGCATTATCTGTCTGTTTCCAAACTTATCCGTGCAACAAAAAATATCCCGAAAATAAAAGTTCTCCAAATGCGATGAAAATGAAATATGATTTTTTTCTAGAATATTTATGAAAATATGGCACTGAACACACAGCGAGGGGAGCCAGCACGTGGCCTCGAGGGCACAAAGCGCGCCCCTGCCCCGAGGGCCCCACGTGGCCCCCCTCCACTTATCCTTTCACCCATGCTCTTTCTCTTCCTCCCAAAAAAATCCCGAACCAGCTCAAACCCGAGTTCTAGCTCTTCTTGCTGCCATTTTCGATCTCCTTGCTCAAAGCACCAGTCACCAAACTGTTTGGGGAGATTGTTCCTTGGTATGTGACTCCTCCATTGGTCCAATTAGTTTTTGTTCTAGTGCTTTATTTTTTGCAAATTTATGCTGATGTGGTGACCCTGTTCTTGAGCTTGCATGTCAAATTTTCTTGTCCCAAGTAGTTCTAATGCATGATATAGCCTCTAGGCACTTGTAGGTGTTTTTGCTATCAATCTTATTGAGTTTGGTTAACTTTTATTGTGAGTTACTAAAAATTTCAGAAAATTTCAGAAAAATGTCTAGGAGAAACTTCCAAGGTGGTCCTTCAAGGAAGCAAGAACCGAGGCTCGCGTTCCGTGAGCCGGATGATGAACCACCAAGGGATGTTGATGTACGGCCTTGTGAATGGCCGTCAGACGAATTTATGGGTCAAGCGGGCATCAAAGATGAATTTTACGCATATGTGCGCAACGCTGACCTCGAGGACTTCATGCAAGATAAGTGTCCTGAATACCGTGGCTTAACTGATAGATTTGTAAGAAGGTTTAAATTTTCATCTTCACGTAATTCTCACACTGTCCTGTTTGACCTTTATGATAAATCTTATACTCCCACAATGCGGCAGTATGAGTGATCCTCGCAAATCTGAATTTAGAGAATTCCTTGCTTGTATTACAGTGGGAGAATCCAGGGACGTCACACAAGCTACCACGGGGAGCATACATTTTCTTGCTATTCATTACTTTGCTCTCTTTATAGGTAGATACATAAACGGTAAAGATGAGGCTTGTCACATGTGTGTCCCTGATCTTAGTGTTCTCAGGAGTGTTGTACTAGGTGATAGGCAATATAATCTGGGAGCTATTGTTGCACATAGACTAAACCATAATGGTTTGCATGGAGATTTATTTGGTGGGATCTATGCTACTCGCATAACCCACTATCTTGGTGTGTCTGTGCACACGTATGATGAACCCTTACCTCCTGCTTATTTAGATTGCCATGCTATGCCTAGTCACCGGTTTATAGAGTGGGATAATCAAATCCTCAAATATCGACTAATCTTTAACCGGCAGCATGCCATCCCTATTGTTCTTCCTGCCCCTACTTTGTTTAACTTTCAGGAAAAGGGAAGATACACTATAACTATGGAGGAGGCAAATGCATATTATAACATGACGGAGGCAACCCGCTTTCGAGCTGCAGCTCAGCATGCAGCATCTGCTGCGTCTCAGTACGACCCCAACTACAACTTTGGATATCCGTCAGGCCAATACTGGCCATAGACCAACTTAGGCCAAAAGCCTAAGCTTGGGGGAATACGTGTTTCTCACTGACTTACATTCGTGTTCACACTTATTCTAGTTGTCGGTGCTCACACTCTTTCACTATACCATCCATGCTTATTTTCAATTTCTTTTTCTTAGCCTTTTTCTTGAGTGCTAGAAAAACCCGGAAAAACAAAAAAAAATATTAGTTGTAGCTTCTAGCTAGTTTACTTTCTTTGCCTGTAGTAGTAACTAAACAAATGAAAACCCAAAAAGATTTCTCGTTCTTCTTTTGCTTGTTGGGAGCTTTCACGTGTAAATAGTTTCCTTTGTTTTCTTTAGGGGTTAAGAGTAGAAGACCATGATTGAAAATATTTAATGGCTCTCATATGCTTTGTTGTGAATTAACCTTGATCCATATTACCTTTTCTTCTCTCTTGTATCAAATGTCTGCAGATTCCAGCTTTGTCCAACGCACGTGCACTATTATTATTTTCCACACCGTTCTGTCGTGCGAGTGAAAGGCAATAAGGATGATATATGATGAACTAATTGAGATGTGAAAAGCTGGTATGAACTCGACCTCTCTTGTTTTTGTAAATATGATTGCTCATCGTTCTTGATTGAGCTTGTTATGAATGAAACATGTTTGCAATGACAATTAGAGATCATAGCTGCTTATGCCATGCTTAATTATCTGAGAGTTTATAATGGTCTATCTTGCATGCCAACATGATATTAAAATGGTTGTGATGTGGTATGATGGGTGGTATCCTCCTTTGAACGATTTAAGTGACTTGACTTGGCACATGTTCACGCATGTCGTTGAAACAAATCAACATAGACTCCACGATATTTATGTTCATGGTGATTTATATCCTACTCATGCTTGCATTCATTGTTGATTAATTTTACTGCATGTTCATGACCATTGTTGCTCTCTAGGTGGTCGCTTCCCAGTCTCTTTCTAGCCTTCACCTGTACTAAGCGGGAATACTGCTTGTGCATCCACTTCCATAAACCCCAAAGTTATTCCATATGAGTCCACCATACCTTCCTATATGCGGTATCTACCTGCCATTCCAAGTAAATTTGTATGTGCCAAACTCTAAAACTTCAAATGAAATTATGTTTTGTATGCTCGAACAGCTCATGTATCAACTAGGGATGTCTATATCTTCCATGCTAGGTGGGTTATTCTCACGATGAGTGGACTCCGCTCATCATTCATGAGAAAGTTGCTGGTAACCGGGATGCCCAGTCCCATGCTCAAAATCATAATAATTAAACAAAACTCCCCCAGGGCTGTTGCTGGTTTGGACGGTACCCGTTGTTTCAGGCTAGCCGTGGAGTGTGCTTGTTGGTGGTTGGGGGAGTATAAACTTTACCATTCTTTTTGGGAACCACCTATAATGTGCGTAGCATGGGAGATATCGAGATTCTTGGTTGTTATGTTGACAATGAAAGTATACCGCTCAAAATGTTATTCAATCTCTATTTAAAAATCGAGCTCTGGCTCCTCTACAAATCCCTGCTTCCCTCTGTGAAGGGCCTATCTAGTTACTTCTATGCAGATTCATCACCCTCTTATCAAAGAGCACCAGTAGGAAAGCACCTCTGTCGTTGCATGTATTACTATTAATTTGCCTTGAGTATGATCATGACTGGATCTCTTTTACCAGAAATTATAGTGTCTAGTCAGTCCTTGATCTTTAAAGGTGCTCTGCATTTATGTTTTGCGGTCTCAGAAAGGGCTAGCGAGATACCATCTTGTTATATCATATCATGATTGTTTTGAGAAGTGTTGTCATCCGAGGTTTATTATTATTGCTCTCTAGTTGATTATGCCATTGATGTGAGTAGTGTTTAGACATGAAAGTTATTGTGAATGTGGTTAGTTCATAATCTTGTTGAAAACCTGAATGCTAGCTTACATATTTACAACAACAAGAGCAATCAGAGTTTGTCAAAGTTTTTATTTATCACTTTCAGTTTACCAACTAAATTGCTTGAGGACAAGGAAAGGTTTAAGCTTGGGGGAGTTGATACTTCTCCAACGTATCTACTTTTCCAAACCCTTTTGCCCTTGTTTTGGACTCTAACTTGCATGATTTGAATGGACCTAACCCGGACTGACATTGTTTTCAGCAGAATTGCCATGATCTTGTTTTATGCAGAAATAAAAAGTTCTCAGAATCGCCTGAAAATCAACGAAGTATTATTTTGGAAAATATAAAAAATACCTGCACAAAGATCCACACTAGGGGGCCTTAGGCCAGCCCGCGAGGGTGGGGGGCGCGCCCCCCTGCCTCGTGGCCCCCTGATGCTCCACCGACGTATCCCCAGATCATATATCTTATGCATAATCTCTCTCGGGAGGGAGAAGGAATTATCGCGTTTCACGAGACGGAGCTGCCGCCAAGCCCTAATCTCTCTCGGGAGGGCTGATCTGGAGTCCGTTCGGGGCTCCGGAGAGTGGAGATCGTCGCCATCGTCATCATCAACCTTCATCCATCACCAATTCCATGATGCTCACTGCCGTGTATGAGTAATTCCATCGTAGGATTGCTGGACGGTGATGGGTTGGATGGGATCTATCATGTAATCGAGTTAGTTTTGTTAGGGTTTGATCCCTAGTATCCACTATGTTCTGAGATTGATGTTGCTATGACTGTGCTATGCTTAATGCTTGTCACTAGGGCCCGAGTGCCATGACTTCAGATCTAAACCTATAATGTTTTCATGAATATATGTGTGTTCTTGATCCTATCTTGCAAGTCTATAGTCACCTACTATGTGTTATGATCCGGCAACCCCGAAGTGACAATAATCGGGACCACTCCTGGTGATGACCATAGTTTGAGGAGTTCAGGTATTCACTATGTGTTAATGCTTTGGTCCGGTACTTTATTAAAAGGAGGCCTTAATATCCCTTAGTTTCCAATAGGCCCCGCTGCCACGGAAGGGTAGGACAAAAGATGTCATGCAAGTTCTTTTCCATAAGTACGTATGACTATATTCGGAATACATGCCTACATTGCATTGATGATCTGGAGCTAGTTCTATGTCACCCTAGGTTATAAATTCTACATGATGAATTGCATCCGACGTAATTTCCCATCAACGATCCAATGCCTATGAGCTTTACCTGTATTGCTTGTCGCTTATTACCTTTTCCGTTGCTATCATCACAAAAACACAAAAACACTATCTTTACTTTTATTGCTGCTACCGCCACTATCATATTACTTTGCTACTAAACTATCTTGCTGCAGATACTAAGTTTCCAGGTGTGGTTGAATTGACAACTCAACTGCTAATACTTAAGAGTATTCTTTGGCTCCCCTTGTGTTGAATCAACAAATTTGGGTTTAATACTTTACCCTCGAAAACTATTGCGATCCCCTACACTTGTGGGTTATCACTCTTCATTCAAAGATTTAGTGCCAAACATTTTATCGACTTCTCCTTCTAACACTTTGGCACAATTTTCCTTCCATCATTTTCACGAAAGACATTATAAATAGGAATAATATGAGGCAACCTCAATTCCATTTTTGTAATTTTTTATAGACTAAACTAGTGATAAGACAAGAAAGTAAAAGATTCAATTGCAAGATCTAAAGATATACCTTCAAGCACTCACCTCCCCGGCAATGGCGCCAGAAAAGGGCTTGATGTCTGCTATGCAACCTTCTTCTTGTAGACTCGTGGAGGTGAGTTTTGTAGGACAATAGAAAATTTCCCTCAAGTGGATGACCTAAGGTTTATCAATCCGTGGGAGGCGTAGGATGAAGATGGCCTCTCTCAAAAAACCCTACAACCAAATAACAAAGAGTCTCTTGTGTCCCCAACACACCCAATACAATGGTAAATTGTATAGGTGCACTGGTTCAGTGAAGATATGGTGATACAAGTGTAATATGGGTAATAGATATAAGTTTTTATAATCTGAATGAATAAAAACATCGAGGTAACAAGTGTTAAAGTGAGCAAAATGGTAATGCAATGCCTGGAAACAAGGCCTAGGGTTCATACTTTCACTAGTGCAAGTTCTCTCAACAATGATAACATAATTGGATCGTATAACAATCCCTCAACATGAAACAAAGAATCACTCCAAAGTTCCTATTGCGGAGAACATAAGATGAAATTGCTTGTAGGGTACGAAACCACCTCCAAGTTATTTTTTCTGATCGATCTATTGGGCTAGTCCTATAAGTGCCACAAACAACATTAGATTTCGTACAAAAATAACACCATATGACACGCATCAATCAACCCTAATGTCGCCTAGATACTCCAATTAGACCTCAAGTATCCGTGGGCTAATCATACGATGTGCATCACGCAATTTCAGATTTGCAATATTTAGTCCAACACAAAGAACTTCAAAGAGTACCCCCAAGATTTCCATCGAAGAAAGGAATATTAAAACACGTATCAACCCATATGCATAGACTACCCAATATCACCGCGAGAATCCACAAGTTGATAACCAAAACATATATCAAGTGAATTAATAGAGCATCCCATTATCACCATGAATATCCCATCGCAAGACATACATCAAGTGCTTTCACATCCAAAGTATGCAATCCTACATAAGAAAAACTCAAAGGAAAAGATTCAATTCTTCACAAGAAGGTAGAGAGGGAAGAACATCATAAGATCCAACTATAATAACGAAGCTCACGGTACATCAAGATCGTGCCAAATCAAGAACACGAGAGAGAGAGAGAGAGAGAGAGAGAGAGAGAGAGATCAAACACATAGATAGTGGTACATACCTTTAGCCCCAAGGGTGGACTACTCCATCCTCGTCATGGTGGCCGCCAGGGTGATGAAGATGGCCTCCGGTGAAGATTTCCCCCTCCGGTAGGGTGCCGGAACGGGGTCCCGAGAGGTTTTTCGTGGCTACAAAGGCTTGCGGCGGTGGAACTTCCGATCTAGGGTTCTTTTTGGAGGTTTGGGTATTTATAGGAATTTTTGGCATCGGTATCGCGACAGGGGGTTCTCGAGGGGCCCACAAGCCGTAGGGGCGCGTCCTGGGGGGTAGGGCGCGCCCTTGGATTGTGGCTTCCTCATCCACTTCCTGACCCAGCTCCGATGCTTTGCGGGTCTCTTTTGGTCCATAAAAAATCACCACAAATCTCCAGCTCATTCAGCGAACTTTTATTTCTACAGAAAAAAACGACACCACGGTAGTTCTACTAAAAATGGCATTAGTCTGGGTTAGTTATAATAAAATCATACCAAAACCATAAAAATTTATTGTAAACATGGCATGAATACTTCATAAATTATAGATACATTGGAGACATAACAACGGTCAATATGATCAACCTGGTATCCCTTGAAGTGTCCCGTGATGACTGTCAACGCATATTTGTAAGCCGCCATGAGGGGGTCTCTGGACTCCCAATTCCCAGAAACTTGCTGGGCAACTAAGTCAAACTCGCCCAAACACCTGACCCGGTTGAGGTTCATCTCCTTAGCCATACGAAGCCCATAAATCAAAGCCTCATATCCAGCTGCATTGTTAGTACATGGAAACATTAGTCTCAAAACATAACAAAACGTGTCATCTCGCGGGGAAGTTAAAACCGCCCCAGCCCCCGAGCCTTCCAATACCATCAAAGTGTATCGTCCAATATGTATCGTCCGACTTCTCTTCTGGAGCTTGTACCTCAGTCCAATCATTGACAAAATCCACTAGAGCTTGAGATTTAATAGTCGTTCATGGCACATATTTCAGATGATGTGAACCAAGTTTAATGGCCCACTTGGCAACGCGGCATGTAGCCTCCCTATTCTAGATCACATCTCCCAAAGGTGTTGAGCTGACCATCATGATTGGGTGCTCCTGGAAATAGTGCTTCAGTTTGCGACAAGACATGAAAACACCGAAAACTAGTTTATGCTAATGTGGATATCGCTGTTTTGACTCAGTCGGAACTTTACTAACATAATAGACTGCCTTTGCACTGGATATTCTTTCCCCTCTTCCTTGCATTCCACGATGACTGCTACATTGGCCGCTTTATTAGTGGCAGCAATTTACATGACCATTGGATCTTTGTTATGAGGGGTAGCAAGGATAGGTGGTTCTGAGAGCTCCTTCTTGAGGAGCTCAAAAGCTTTATCAGTTGCATCAACCCAAACGAAGTTATCTATTTTCTTGAGCACCTGATATAGAGGAATCGTCATCTCCCTAAGATGGCTTATAAACCGGCTCAAAGGTGCCACCGGCCCGTCAATTTCTGGATGGCATTGATGTTGGCCGGCTTAGCCAGCATCCTGATGGATTAGTTTTTTTTCTGGGTTAGCTTCAATACCTCGTTGAGACACAAGAAAACCAAGCAGTTTTCCTGCAGGAACTCCGAACACACACTTAGCCGGGTTAAGCTTCATCTGGTAGAGCCGAAGATTGTCTAATGTCTACTTCAGGTCATCAAGTAGGGTCTCTTTTTTCCGAGGCTTGACCACGATATCATCGACATAAGCGTGAATATTTGTTTCCAATCCGGTTGTGGAAACATTTCTGCACACAACGCTGGTAAGTTGCACCTGCACTTTTTAGTCCAGATGGCATAGACATATAGCAGAAATCTCCAAAGGGCATGATAAAAGTTGTCTTCTCCAGATATTTTTCTGCCATCTTGATCTGAAGATAACCAGAATAAGCGTCCAGGAAACATAAGCACTCACAGCCAGTGGTGGAGTCAATGATCTGAACAATGTGAGGAAGAGCGAACGGATCCTTAGGACATGCCTTGGTAAAATCTGTTTAATCAATGCACATCCTCCAGGTTCCGTTCTTCTTCAGAACAAGCACTAGGTTAGCTAACCACTCAGGGTGAAAAAATTCATTAATGAAGCCGACATCTAGGAGCCAAGCCACCTCTTCGTTAATAGCTTTATGTCTCTGCTCGTTAAAATGACGAAGGTATTGCGAGACAGGTGTCATCTTAGGATCAACATTCAGGTAGTGCTCAGCGAGTCTCTCGGTACACCAAGCATGTTAGAGGGTATTGATGCAAAAATTTCTCGATTCTCATGAATGAAATTGATGAGCGTACTTTCCTATTTGGGATCCATATTGGTCCCAATAGTGAACCACTAAGAGGAATCACTAGGGGTGAAATCGACATGTTGTGTATCCTCGGTTGATTTGAACTTGAGCAGAGGGTCAGACTCAGTAGTCAAACTAAGTAGTCAACTTTTTCAAGGAAGTCATGTCAGCCGGGTCCTTGTAGAATTTCAACTCCTCAGCTGCACAGGCTGAATCAACATAAGCAGCGTCTCCCTCTTCACACTCAAGCATGATTTTCCAGTCAACGTTGACTGTGATAGTACCCTCAGGTCCTGGCATCTTCAGCTTCAGGTATACATAGCAAGGACAAGCCATGAAACATGCATAAGACGGTTGGCCGAACAAGGCATGGTAAGAACTTTTGATTTTGACCACCTCAAATGTCAGATTTTTAGTCCCGTGTTGAAGTTAGTGCCGAAACCAACCTCCAAAGAGATTTTCCCTATAGGATATGCCGACTTGCCGGGAACTATCCAGTGAAACACCATGGACGACGACTTGAGCTATTTCTCTGACAATTTCATCCTCTTGAAGGTATCACAGTAATGGATATTGATACTATCCCAGCTTCCATGGGTACCTTAGTGAGCTTATACCCGCCAACTTCAGGTGCAAACCACTAAGGCAAGACAACCCAGATTGTCAACCAGGGGTGGGTGATCTGCTCGACTCCAAGTCACATGTTGCTCTCACCAATTCAAGTACTCCAGAACTGCCAGCTCAACCATGTTGACTGCCCTTTTCTGAACTTTCTGGTCACGCTTGTTAGTACTGGTCGTGAAGACGTTATACTGCCCGATGTTCAGTTGTTTGAAATCGCTTTGAAAACGGAACTAATTCCCCTTATTCTCATTTCCCTAGTCGGATCACTGATTATTGCCTCCGCCATTGCCAGCGCCCTAAAAACCAGGTCCCTAGGCGCCTGACCGCTGGAAACCCGCATTGGGAAACTGCCCCTATGAGCCAGCACCTTGAAAGCCAGCTCCACACCCACTGACTCCATAATTTCCTGGGTGTCCACCATTACCTCCGCCACTCTGGTGGTGCTGAAAAGATTGATTTTTGAATTCCTGCATGATGAAGCTATTCTCCCGGCAGTGAGTGGCCGGCTTCCCGTTGTAACTATGCTTGGGACAAGAACCCTTCATGGCTTCCTCATAGTTACGAGGGTGATTCCTGAGTACGGCTTGCCAGAACTATTGTCGTTACGACGCTGATGTCAGGACCCCGATCCCAAGTCACACTGATCTAGCATGTAACACATCATATCACTTTGCAGCCTCACCCACGATATCCCCACGGGTTCCACCTTACCTGGCCCGGGACTGTTTGTGTATTTTGGCTCACGTATATGATAGTGTCGCTAGCATCCATATGACAGAGAACCCGGGCCGACATGACTAGTTGTAAACCAAAAGTGGCACTAAATTATAGAGACATGCATACATGACCCAACAACGAACGTGTTGGTCATCAACGTATGAACCCAAGTCGTAGCAAGATACAAGGACTTAAAGGAACAATGCGTTACATTTCCCTGAAGGGACAGACATAGGAACGAAGAAGGACACATGCCGGCCAGCCTAAGTGTTCCGGAGCAGTAGCAAGCTACCAAGGCTCAGTGGAAGCACAAGGAGACATTTCCCTGTAAGATAGGCTACCAAGGGTAAAGAACTAGGTGTCGGATCCCACACATAGCAATACACATTACACGTACGCATAACATGCAAGTATGTGTTGTACAACATGGCATCACAACATAACTCAACAACTCATATAGATAAGGCCCAGAAGAGCCATCAGCATTTATTACACTCAGTGGGTCTCATGACCCAACATACAGAGCATACAGGCAACGGAAGCATAACATGTCTGAGTACAGACAACTACAAAAGAAAAAGGCTGAGAAGCCTGACTATCTACAAGACCCTCCCAAGGGTACAAGATCGTAGCTAAGCTAACAAGCTAAACGTCGAAGTCCACACGGAACCACTAATGAGACTGAAGTCTCTCTGCAAATACATAAATTAAGCAAACGTGAGTACAAAGGTACTCAACAAGACCTACATCAGATCTAGCTACATATGCATCAGTATCAACAAAGAGGTGGTGGAGTTTGACTGCAGCAAGCCAGCTTTGACTCGGTGACTATCCTGAACTACGACTGCAAGTAACTCTTTGAGGTGGCGCACACGAGCCCACATATTCACCAAACAATACACCACTATGGATCCGCTCCCGTCTCCCTACGAGAAGGCCATTCATAGCATTCACACTTATCTTGTGGATTTTAGAGTATCCACTTTCACTTGTCTATGAACTGTATAGGTAACCCAGAAGTCCTTTACCACGGACACGGCTATTCAAATAGATCATGTTAACCCTGCAGGGGTGTACTTCTTCACACACGCTCTCGCCACTTACCGCCATGTACACGTCATGTATCTCGGCAACCTTCAAGCGGAAGCCTGGCGAGGGTGTCAGCCACGACCTGACTAACCACACAAGTCTCTAGTCCAGGTTTATTGCCTATTTGGGTTCCATCCATGGGGAGATCCAACCGGGGTGTCGCTCACGGCCCCAAATGATGTGTACAGGGTTCCCGAGGCACCAAACGGGCGTCCCGGTACACCGTGCCACGTACGTACCGCATCACAGCCCACCCCGAGGGTCAGCGCTGCGTACGGCCTCCAGTATGTTACAAACACCAGAAACTAATTTCAACTCCTGGACAGAGGACAAGGGCGATTAATAAGTCAAGAAAGTCAATTAAGGATCCCAATGTGTGGTAGTAGATGTTCATGGATCACAAACACAGAACTCAGTTCCTGAGGACGGCTTCAATGAGACAACCCACCATGTAGTGCTACATGGCCTCTCATCGCTACCTTTACCAAATCGTGTTCACACGCTTAGCTCTCAACAGTAGGACATGATGACCACATTCCAATTCATCCCCGATGAATCAGACCTGACACAACTCTAAGCAATAGCAGGCATAACCAGAAAGCATGAATGAGTAGGAACAACATGGCTCAAACAACTCCTACTCATGCTAGTGGGTTTCAACTATTTACTGTGGCAATGACAGGTCATGCAGAGGAAAAGGGTTCAACTACCGCAGCAGGTAACAGTTGAAGCGTTGTTGTCCTAATGCAGTAAAAGAGAGCAGGAACGAGAGAGTCGGATTGTATCGGAATGCTCAATGTGGTTTTGCTTGCCTGGCACTTTTGAAGATGGTACTGTGTCTTCATCAGTGTCATCGATCACAACGTCGGAACAACGTCTACTGAGAGGGGGCAAACATCAGCAACAGAGAAAGAACACAATCAATGCAATGCAACAATATCATGCATGATCATGACATGGCAACATATTGTGATTTGAGCTAATGCAACTAGCAGTGATTTAAATGAAGTTGATTTGAACCAAGGGTTCAAATTCAAACTCCACATGTGGTTATTTGAATGTCATTTAATTGATTTGACCTGATCATCAGGTTTAACTTGTTCAAACATGCATGAAAATGACATAAACAGATTCTTCATATTTTTTTGATAATTTTTCATATATAAATTATTTCATTCTGATTTATATATTATTTTCTATGAATTTTAGAAGTTTTTAGCTATTTTCTAAAATAAATAAATCATTTCTGAATTATTTAAAACACATAAAAGCTTTACTGCATCAGCATGACCTCATGCGACGTCAGCGGGTCAACTGGGCTGGTCCAGGCCAAACCTGACCAGTGGGCCCCACTGGTTAGTGACTCAACTAACTAAACTAAATTAACTAATAATAACTTAGTTTAGTTAGCCGGGCGGGGCTCGCATGTCAGTGAGTCAGTGTGTTTACTAATTATTAGTTAGCACTAAACTAAAAATTAGCAAGGCACTGGGCCCACCTATCAGCGACCCAGGGGAGGTCAAACCCCTCGTCAGCGAGTCAAACTCGCCGGCGGCTCGTCGTCGGCGACAGCGAGCACGGGGGAGCGGCTCGGAAATGTTGTTCTGTTGACCAAATTTGCGGCGGAGGGCATCTACGCAGAGCTGGCGGACTCGCGCATCCAACGGGGCAAGAAGCAGCAGCTGGGGTGGCCGGAATCTACGGCGGCGAGCACGTCCGCGGTGGCCGGAGTTCGGGAGCCGGCGGTTTCGACGCTGCGGTGCACGGCAGGAGCAACAGGTGATGGTTTTGGGGTCCTGGCGTTGCACTGAGCATGGTGGTGTGCTCGGTCACGGCCCTAGGTGGCAGTGTTCACGGTGGCGACATGGCCGGCGGCGGCAGCTCTCGGCTCCGGTGAACACGGCAGCTACACGGCGCAAACAAGGTAGGGGAGATAGGGGTTCAGTGCATGGGCTCACAGCATGGCTAGCGAGCTCGAGGGAGAGGTCGGGGACGCTCTGTAGCTCCCGAATCGACGACGAGGAGCTCTGAGCACGGACGGCGAAGATGAAGATGATGCCGGCGTTGTAGGGCGTCCGGCGATGCTTGGCTCGGTGAGGATGAAAAGGAGGACGATGCGGAGCTTGTGGGCACAAAGGAGGGACGACGGGGTAGCTGTGGCCGCGGTAGTGCTCGTCGGCGTGGCCGCGGTGGCTTCGACCATGGCGAGGAGGAGCAGGGGAGCGAGGGGGAGATTGAGCGAGGGGGAGAGAGCAGCCGAGGGTGGTGCGTGGCGTCTCCAGGGCGAAGAGGGGACAGGCAGGGTGGGTGGAGGTGGCCGGGCGCGTGCGTGCACGGCGCGGGCACACGTCCTCGTCCTTCTGGCGAGAGGTGGAGGACGACTGGCACTGGGCCAGCACAGTGCCGGGCCGGCCAGTGGGCTTCCGGGTAGGTGGGCTGCTGCAGCTTAGTTCTTTTCCTTCTCTCTTTTGTTTCTTTTTTTCTATTTTCTATTCTGTGTTGATTTAGTTCAAAGACCAAACCATTTGAAAAATCATGAAATGAATTGTGGGCACATATTGAGTTAATTCCAACAGCCCTCAACTAGTTTCACAATTATTAGAGCATTTAAACTATTTATAGAATTTAAATGCCCCAATTCAAATACAATATGGATGAATTCAAAAATCTAGAATGGCCTAAAAATATTTGCATCATTTTTGGCAAAGGTTTTCACCTTTATCAAAAATCATTAACATTTTCAAAGGGCATTTTGGGTTCATTGAACATATTTTTATTTGAACCTAGTTGGATTCATCTGGTGCTAGGGTTTGGTAAACCCCATTTCAAGTTTTCTGAGAAAAATAAACATGATGCAAGCAAGATGCAAACACTAGGCAGTACCAGAAGCTAGGGATGTGACAGCTGATTCCGGAAACATGTTTTCATATTGGCACAAAATCTGAATGTCCTTCAGTACTCTTGTGCTTGTTTCCGTTGTTACTGTTGTTGGGGTTATTCTTTTGGTGGCTCTTGCCACCACCATTTTTCTTTCCCTTGTCACACATCTCATCATCAGAAGTTAGGTCCTTCATGTTGTTGGACTCAACATATCTTGTGAGGACATCCATGAGGTCACCCATATCCCGAACCCTCTATTTCAGACATTGAAGTTTCTGAACCAAAGGCTGGAAATGACGGTTCATTTCCAAAACAAGCACATCCCTCTGAGCTGTGATGCTTTCTGAGGAGTGGATAATCTCTGCAATCCGGCGATACCAATGGTGAGTGGACTCATCGTCCCTCTGGACGCACTCCTCTAGATCAACAATCGTGGTCAGTTGTTTGCAAGTTCCATTGAAGTTTTTGATTAAACGCTCCTTCAACTCCTATCAGGTATTAATAAAATTTGGGGAAAGGTTTTTCAACCAAGTTCATGCTGGAGCCCCAATCATCATAGTTAGGTATCGGGTGCAAATCGCATCGCTAACCTCAAGCATATCCATAGCTAATGGATAACTCTCGATCCACTCGGCAGGTGGTACGTCTCCAACGTATCTATAATTTATGAAGTATTCATGCCATGTTTACAATAGTTTTATATGATTTTGGTATGATTTGATTAGAACTAACCTGAACGGACGTTGTTTTCAGCAGAATTACCATGGTGTTGTTTTTGTGCAGAAATAAAAGTTCTCGGAATGCGCAGAAAATCAACGGAGAATTTTTCTGGAAAATATAAAAATAATGGAACAAAGAGTTACTGGAGGGGAGTCCCGTGGGCGCCACGAGGGTGGAGGGCGTGCCCACTGTCGGTGTCAAAACCAGCGGATCTCGGGTAGGGGGTCCCGAACTATGCGTGTGAGGATCGATGGTAACAGGAGGAAGGGGACACGATGTTTACCCAGGTTCAGGCCCTCTCGATCGAGGTAAAACCCTACTTCCTGCTATATTAGTATGGGTGAATATGTGTACAAGAGTTGATCTACCTCGAGATCGTGATGGCTAACCCTAGGTCTAGCCTATGAGGATATTACGATTCTTCTCTGGCCCCTATGGACTAAACTCTCCGGTCTATATACACACCGGAGAGGCCTAGGGTTTGTACATATCATCTTGCAGAGGAAGGAAAATCTACACCCAAGCCTAAAACTTGCCATTACAAGAATCTAGGAGTCCTATCCGGATACGAGAGATGATCTTCTATAATAATCGTCACGGCCCACCAGTCCGGCCCAACAGGAGTTTGTCCGGTCACATGAGGACCCCTCGATCTAGGACTCCCTCAGTAGCCCCTGAACCTGTCTTCGATGGCGATGAGCTCGGCTTCCGTATTGTCTTCGGCGTTGCAAGATGGGTTCCTCCTTCAGAATATATCTTATGCAAATAGATGGATTGTGTTCGGCTCTGCAAGATTAGTACAACCCTTAGCCTTGAAGGCAAGGCTCTTTAATGAAAATGAATAATGTGTCTCTACTGACAACTTTTGGGTGAAGCGTCGCGTCCAACCCACTAATATATCGAACCGTTTTATTTGGTCCTAGTTTCGCATTTCGAAGTATATCCTCATTGGCACGTCCCATCATAATAGAGATCTTGCCCGCTTATTATGGGATTCTTATCAGTGTGACGTGAGCACCCACGCCGCGCATTACGCACGACCGCTTTGGGAACCGATGAGTTTTATGGCTAAAGTGGGGGGATGCTCTGTATTCGCAGCGTTATAAAAGGACACCAATCCCTTTCATCTGCCCCACGCCTTCCTCAAGCTCGAGCTCTCCAATCTCCCTTGCCCCGTTATTCTCATCTCATGCGCCCACAACTCCTCGTTCCTCAACCACCACTCTCTTCCCAGCATGGCTGGATCTGGTGCCAGAGGCAAGTGGGAGGCTTCCATGGTCACCGAAAAGACCGTGGAGGATTTACGGAGCATGGGGTATCTCGCCGGCGATATCGCACACCGAGTCCCCCCTAAGGGCTAGGTGATTCCCGTTCCTAAGGCGGGCGAGAGGGTAGTTTTTACCTCTCACTTTGTTAGGGGGCTAGGATTTCCACTCCACCCGTTTGTTCAGGGTCTTTTGTTCTTCTACGGGCTAGATTTCCATGATCTAGCCCCAAACTCAATCCTTCACATATCCGCTTTCAGAGTGATGTGTGAAGCCTTTCTCCGCATCCCCCACACTTCGGCCCGTGGATTAAGACCTTCAACGCGAAGTCGAAGGTGGTTGACGGGGAGCACGCGGAGTGCGAGGGCACCATGATCAGCAAGCTTCCGAACGCAACTTGGCCCAAGGGCTCGTTCGTGGAGACGAACAAGGTCTGGTAGCAGGAATGGTTCTATATCACCAAAACCCGCGACACCAACTGGGCGGTGGAACCTGCTTTCAGATCCGGACCCCCAATGAGGTTGACCTCCTGGACCAAGAAGGGTCTAGACTGGGGGTCGCACACTGAGGTAACGACTCTCGTGGGTCGTGTGTCCGGCGTGATCTCCAAGGGGCACCTGCTCTCCTCCGTGATCCAGGTGCTGCTGACCCGGCTCGTCCTCCCTTGCCAAAGCCGGGATTCCTCCCTATGGGAGTTTGATCTGGTGGGAGACAAGCTGCTGAAGCATATTTTCGGCTCTACGCACAAAGAGATCTGGAAGCACCTCTTCAAGAGCCAGAAGGAATGGCTCAAAGAGGACGAGGATGCGGGCTTTAGCACCGAAGTTTCCGCCACAGAGGTAATAATAATCCTTACCGAACACTTACCCTTTCCCTTATTTAATGATAATAGGAGTTCGGATTTTTATGTGATATAGGGTTGGACGAAGAAGGCGTCCCTGATTAAGTGTCCGGCACCTTTGCCCGAAGTACCAGCACTGCCTCTACTGACGGCGATGCTGGTTCCGGCGCCGTACAAGGCGCCGACCAAGAAGTCCAAGAAATCAAAGGGCAAGGGGGGCGGAGACAGCCCCCGTTCTGCGAGCAAGAAGCCCGAGGACCTCCACATCCTCTCCTCCGATGAGGCGGAGGAAGATGATGAGGAGGAAGAGGAGGAAGAAGAAATGCCCCATGTGCAAGGCATGGAGAGGAAGAGGGGGCCGTTGCTGACGCGGGTGCAGCCGTTCCCCGGAGGAAACTGAACATCGAAGCTAGTTCGAGTTCATCCGAACATAGCTATGTGTGAAGCCCAGGGAAAAACCCGTGCCCACGATGTAAGTCAGTCCGGACTCAAGTGCTGCATTTTTTATTCAGTTTTTACGATATTTTTCTTAATGTTTTTCTCCTGCTGACCTACAGCCCTCCCAGTGTAAACCCCGATGTTACATCATCGGAGGGTAACTCTCTGGCACCTGGGGAGATGGAGAGTGACCCGCCAGTCCGGGTTCCATCGCCCGTAATCGGCGGGGACACCGAAGTGTCGTCCCCGCGGGTTCTCTCCGCCCAAGGAGCTGAGGGCGGGGTAGGAGACAGGGCGGCCGAGGGTAATACCTCGGCGGCCGCTGACCATGGGGAGACGGCCCCCATGGAGACCGAAGACGTGGGGCCCGAACAGTCCGGAGTCCCACCGAACACCATCCCGGAGCCTAGCGCGGCTCCGGGGTTTGAAGATCCAGCTCCTCAAGCGAAGGAGGATACGGCGGCGCTCGGAGTTAATCTGGAGGTGCCGGATTCTATGGAGGGAGCACTGTAAAGTGCTCTCGTCATTGAGGAACACCGCACCGTGATGGATGTGGTGATGAAGAAGATTCAGTCCGTCAAGGGCGGACTGAATGAAGCCTTCAACAACCTTTTAACATGCTTTGAGGTAAGCAATGTAATGCTTTTTAAGAAATTTTATTTGTTTTAAATACACATATATAACCAGTAGCCCCTGACGCTTTGTGTGGTTCTGAATATAATCGGATGAAGTATCCATTAGAATAGCATACTAACCGAGCTGAACTATTGTGCAGGCTTCCTTAGTTACGGCGACTGCGCGAGACGCAGAGGTTGCTGAACTAAATCGGAAGCTCGAGGTGGCCAACGCGGACCTCGACCGCAACAACCGGCGTTTTGATGAAATGCAAGGTATGCGGACTTTTGTTTTAAAATGTCAATAAGACCTAATTGATTGAGTATGATTACAAACTCTTATATTGTATTCTGTATTATACAGTTAGCGCCGCTGAGCTCGAGGCCCTCAAGGGCGAGGTTGCCAAGGCCAAGGAGGAGGCCAAGGCGATCAAGGCGGCCGCTGATAAAGCGGCTGCTGATTTGGAGGCCGAAAAGGCGCAGTGCGAAAAGCACAAATCTCGGGTGTCCGAAGTCGAGGTCGAGCTCCAAGATTCCATCCTTAAGTGTGAGGCATCATAGAAGAAGGCTTCGGAGCAGGCGACCGAGCTGTCTGTGGTAGTAAAGTTTGCCCAGGACGCGTGAGGCGAGGCACGCAACGCCTGTGAGGACATCAAACAAGCGCGACAGATAGCATCTGGTAAGATATTTCTGTTGGGGAACATAGTATTTCAAAAAAATTCCTACGATCACGCAAGATCTATCTACTAGATGCATAGCAACGAGAGGGGAGAGTGTGTCTACGTACCCTCGTAGACCAAAAGCGGAAGCGTCTAGTGACGCGGTTGAAGTAGTCGAACGTCTTCGCGATGCAACCGATCAAGCACCGAACGTACGGCACCTCCGTTTTCAGCACACGTTCAGCTCGATGACGTCCCATGAGCTCTTTATCCAGTTGAGCTTCACGGAAGAGTTTCGTCAGCACGACAGCATGGTGATGGAGATGATGAAGCTACCGGCGCAGGGCTTCGCCTAAGCACTGCAAAGGTTTGACCGAGGTGTGTTTCTGTGGAGGGGGGCACCGCACACGGCTAGAAAAATGTTTCTTGTGTGTTCTTAGGTGCCTCCTGCCCCCGTATATAAAGGAGCAAGGGGGAGGGCCGGCCGGCCCCTATAGGCGCGCCAAGGAGTAGGATTCCTACTCCTTGTAGGAATAGGAACCTCCCTTTCCTATTCCTACTAGGAGTAGGAAAGGAAGGGGAAGAGGAGAAGGAAAGGAGAAGGGGGCACCTCCCCCCTTTTTCTAGTCCAACTAGGAACCCTAGGGGGTGCGGCCATCCCTATGTGCTGCCCCTCTCTTCCCCTCATTGGCCCACTATGGCCCATACTCCCTCGCGGAGTTTCCGGTAACCCCCTCCGGCATTCCGGTTTTACCCGATGATAACACCCGGAACACTTCCGGTGTCCGAATATAGTCGTCCAATATATTTATCTTTATGTCTTGGACATTCCGAGACTCCTCGTCATGTCCATGATCTCATCCTGGAATTTGAACTACCTTCAGTACATCAAAACTCATAAACTCGTAATACCGATCGTCATCGAATGTTAAGCGTGCGGACCCTACGGGTTCGAGAACTATGCAGACATGACTGAGACTCATCTCCGGTCAATTACCAATAGCGGAACCTGGATAATCATATTTGCTCCTACATATTCTACGAAGATTTTTATCGGTCAAACCGCATAACAACTTACGTTGTTCCCTTTGTCATCGGTATGTTACTTGCTCGAGATTCGATCGTCGGTATCTCAATACCTAGTTCAATCTCGTTACTCGTTCTGTAGTACATCATCTCATGACTAACTCATTAGTCATTTGCTTGCAAGTCTTATTATGATGTGTATTACCGAGAGGGCCCAAAGATACCTCTCCGACACTCGGAGTGACAAATCCTATTCTTGATCTATGCCAACACAACGAACACTTTCGGAGACACCTGTAGAGCATCTTTATAATCACCCATTTACGTTGTGACGTTTGATAACACACAAGGTGTTCCTCTGGTATACGGGAGTTGCATAATCTCATAGTCATAGCAACATGTATAAGTCAGAAAGAAAGCAATAGCAGTAAAACTAAACGATCAAGTTGCTAAGCTAACTGATGGGTCTTGTCCATCACATCATTCCCCAAATGATGTGATCCCATTGAACAAATGACAACTCATGTCTATGGATAGGAAACATAACCATCTTTGATCAATGAGCTAGTCTAGTAGAGGCATACTAGGGACACTTTGTTTTGTCTATGTATTCACACATGTACTAAGTTTCTGGATAATACAATTCTAGCATGAATAATATACATTTATCATGATATAAGGAAATACAACTAACAACTTTACTATTGCCTCTAGTGCATATTTCCTTCAGTCTCCCACTTGCACTAGAGTTAATAATCTAGTTCACATTGCCATGTGATTTAATATCGATAGTTCATATCGTTATGTGAATAACACCCAAAGTTCACATCGCCATGTGACCAACACCCAAAGGTTTTACTAGAGTCAATAATATAGTTCAAATCGCCATGTGATTAACACCCAAAGAGTACTAAGGTGTGATCATGTTTTGCTTCGTGAGAGAAGTTTAGTCAGCGGGTCTGTCACATTCAAATCCGTATGTATTTCGCAAATTTTTATGCCAACAATGCTCTGCATGGAGCTACTCTAGCTAATTGCTCCCACTTTCAATACACATTCTGGTTGATACTTAGAGTCATCTGGATTAGTGTCAAAGCTTGCATCGGCGTGCTACCTCTTGAGCTTGCGTTGTATTCCCTCGAAGAGGAAAGGGGGATGCAGCACAATAGCGTAAGTATTTCCCTCAGTTTTTTAGAAGAAAGGTATCAATCGAGTAGGAGACCACGCGCCAGTCCCTCGCACCTGCACAAACAAATAAGAACTTTGCAGCCAATGCGATAAGGGGTTGTCAATCCCTTTACGGTCACTTACGAGAGTGACATCTGATAGAGATGATAATTATATTTTTGGTATTTTTAGTTTAATAAAACAGCAAATAAAAGCGGTAAAAGTAAAGTAGATGTAGATTGATATGTTGAGAATAGACCCGGGGGCCATAGTTTTCTCAAGTGGCTTCTCTCATGATATCGATATTCTACGGTGGGTAAACAAATTACTGTCGAGCAATTGATAGAAAAGCGAATAATTATGAGACTATCTAGGCATGATCATTGTATATAGGCATCACGTCAAAGACAAGTAGACCAACTCCTGCCTGCATCTACTACTATTACTCCACACATCGACCGCTATCCAGCATGCATCTAGTGTATTGAGTTCATACGAACAGAGTAACCCTTTAAGCAAGATGACATGATGTAGAGGGATATAGTCAAGCAATATGATGTAAACCCCATCTTTTTATCCTCGATGGCAACAATACAATACGTGCCTTGCTGCCCCTACTGTCACTGGGAAAGGACACCGCAAGATTGAACCCAAAGCCAAGCACTTCTCCCATTGCAAGAACTATAGACCTAGTAGGCCAAGCCAAACCAATAATTTGAAGAGACTTGCAAGGATATTATGAGCACACATAAAAAGTTCAGAGAAGAACCAAATATCTTTCATAGATAACCTTGATCATAAACTCACAATTCATCGGATCTCGACAAACACACCGTAAAAAGAGATTGCATCGAATAGATCTCCTCGAAGACCAACGAGAACTTTGTATTGAGATCCAGAGAGAGAAGAAGCCATCTAGATACAAGCTATGGACAAGAAGGTCTGTGGTAAACTACTCACAACTCATGGTGAGGGCGATGATGATGATGAAGAAGGCCTCCGTGATGGATCCCCCTCCCGGAACAGGCTCCATGATGGGATCTCCACGGGAACAGAAGCTATGGCGGTGGAATTAGGGTTTTCTCTCTGCCTATGGAGTTTCTAGAGTACGTAGGTATATATAGGAAGAAGGAGGGCATCGGGGGCCGTGTGGGCCAGACTCGAGGCAGGGGGCGCGCCCTGGGAAGGGGGGCGCACCCCCCACCCTCGAGGGCTGGCCCTTCGTCCCCTGACTTGGTCTTGACATTTCCCGAGCGTGATTTCCTCCAAAAAATATCTCTCGCGGAGGCTTCATTTCGTTTGGACTCCGTTTGATATTCCTTTTTTGCAAAACCCTGAAATAGGCAAAAAAACAGCAATCTGGACTGGGCCTTTGGGTTAGTAGCTTAGTCCCAAAAATGATATAGAAGTGAATGATAAAGCCCATAAAACATCCAAGACTTCTTAAATAATAGCA
The DNA here is from genome assembly GCA_902687465.1 of Secale cereale. NCBI lineage: Eukaryota > Viridiplantae > Streptophyta > Magnoliopsida > Poales > Poaceae > Secale > Secale cereale. Next base: position 478,017,619 of record LR738714.1, read on the forward strand.
TGTAACAATAAAAAATTATAGATACATTGGAGACGTACCAAGCATCCCCAAGCTTAATTCATGTTCGTCCTCGAGTATGTAAATGATAAAGAAAGAATTTTTGATGTGGAATGCTAACCAATATAGTTATTCAATTTAATTCTCTTAATTGTGGCATGCATGTTCAGATCTGAAGGATTCAAGATAAAAGTCTATATTGACATAAGAAATAACAATACTTCAAGCAATACTAACAAAGTAATCATGTCTTCTCAAAATACTATGGCTAAAGAAAGTTACCCCTACAAAATCATATAGTGTTGGCTATGCTCCCTTGTCATCACACAAAATATTCATATCATGCACAACCCCAATTTCAGCCAAGCACTTGTTTTCATACTCGATCTTTTCAAACCTTTCAACTTTCACGCCATACATGAGCGTGAGCCATGGATATAGCACTATGGGTGGAATAGAGGTGGTTGTGGAGAAGACAAAAAGAGGGAGATAGTCTCATATCGACTAGGTGTATCAACGGGCTATGGAGATGCCCGTCAATAGATATCAATGTGAGTGAGTAGGGATTGCCATGCAACGGATGCACTAGAGCTAAATATGAATGAAATCTCAACACAAGAAACTAGTGGGTGTGCATCCAACTTGCTTTCTCACGAAGACCTAGGGCATTTGAGGAAGCCCATTGTTGGAATATACAAGCCAAGTTCTATAACGAAAATTCCCACTAGTATATGAATGTGACTAAGCATGAGACTCTCTACAATGAAGAACATGGTGCTACTTTGAAGCACAAGTGTGGAAAAAGATAGTAGCAATTGTCCCTTTTTCTTTTCTTTCCTTTTTATTTTTTACTTTTTTTGGGCCATTCTTTTTCTTTTTCTTTTTGGCCTTTCCCTTTTTTTTCTTTTTTTTGCGGAGGGGCTTTATAGATTTAGCCTTTCCAACCATGGGACAATGCTCTAATAATGATGATCGTCACACTTTCATTACAACACAAAATTACAACTCGATACTACAACAACAAAGTATGACTCTATATGAATGCCTCCGGCGGTGTACCGGTACGTGCAATGAAACAAGAGTGACATGTATGAAAAGATTATGCATGGTGGCCTTGCCACGAATACGATGTCGACTACATGATCATGCATGGCAATATGACAATATGATGCGTGTCATATAAACGGAACGGTGGAAAGTTGCATGGAAATATATCTCGGAATGGCTATGGAAATGCCATGATAGGTAGGTATGGTGGCTGTTTTGAGGAACAATATGGTGGCTGTTTTGAGGAAGGATATATAGTGGGTTTACGGCACCGGCGAAAGTTTCGCGGTACAAGAGAGGCTAGCAATGGTGGAAGGGTGAGAGTGCGTATAATCCATGGACTCAACATTAGTCATAAGAACTCATATACTTATTGCAAAAATTTACGAGTCATCAAAACAAAGCAATCAACGCATTCCCCTAGGGGGGAGGTTGGTAAGAGTTAACCATCGCGTGTCCCCGACCTCCACACAAAGGTTGACACTCTACAAATACCTCATGCTTAAACTTAGTCACACAACGGTTCACCATACGTGCATGCTACGGGAATCACTAACCTTAACACAAATATTTCTCAATTTCATAATCACTCCACTAGCATGACTTTAATATCACTATCCTCATGTCTCAAAACAATTATCAAGCATCCAACATCTCTTTCTATTCAATGCACTTGATGTGATTTTTTTTACTACATTGACATTGGATGTTTATCATGTGAAGACTAGTTTCTATAGCCTAAACACATTACCATGCTGTTTTAATAGACTCTCAAATAGATATAAGTGAGGCATGAGAGATCAACAATTTCTACAAAATATTACCACCACCATGCTTAAAAGATATAAGTGAAGCACTAGAGCAAAAACTATTCAACTCAAAAGATATAAGTGAAGCACATTGAGTGTTCTAACAATTTCTAGGCCATATTTAGCTCTCTCAAATAGGTGTGTCCAGCAAGGATGATTGTGGAAAACTAACAAGCAAAGACTCAAATTATAGAATATGCTCCAAGCAAAACACATAGCATGTTGCGAATAAAAATATAGTTCCAAGTATAGTTACCGATGGATGAAGACAAAAGAGGGGATACCTTCCCGGGGCATCCCCAAGCTTAGGCTTTTGATTATCTTGAATTTACTTGGGGTTCCATGGGCATCCACAAGCTTAGGCCTTTGGTACTCCTTGTTCCATAGTCCATCAAAGCAATACTCAAAACTTGAAAACTTCACAACACAAAACTTAGACAAAAATCCTCGTGAGCTCCGTTAGTAAGAGAAAACAAACCACTACTCAAAGGTACAGCAAGGAATTCATTATTTGTTTTTATTGGTGTTAAACCTACTGTACTCCAAGTTCTCTATGGTTCATATCCTCCAATATTACTCGTAGATGTATCGGAATAAGCAAACAACACATGAAAAACAAAATCTGTCAAAGACAAAACAGTCTGTAGTAATCTGCTGTGTTCGCCTACTTCTGGAACTCCAAAAAATTCAAACTAAATTGATAAATTTGCGAAATTTGTCTATCAATCAGCAGCAAAAATAATCAACTAAAAATCACGCTCTGGTAAAATGTGAAGACTACTTTAGTGAGCGCTAATGATTCTGTTTTTCACAGCAAGATCGTATAAACTTCACACTAGTCATCTCGTGACTAACTCATTTGTCATTTGCTTGCAAGGCTTATTATGATGTGTATTACTGAGAGGGCCCAGAGATACCTCTCCGACACTCGGAGTGACAAATCCTATTCTTGATCTATGCCAACACCACGAACACTTTCGGAGACACCTGTAGATCATCTTTATAATCACCCAGTTACGTTGTGACGTTTGATAGCACACAAGGTGTTCATCCGGTATACGGGAGTTTCATAATCTCATAGTCATAGGAACATGTATAAGTCATGAAGAAAGAAATAGCAGTAAAACTAAACGATCAAGTTGCTAAGCTAACGGATGGGTCTTGTCCATCACATCATTCTCCTAATGATGTGATCCCGTTGATCAAACGATAACTCGTGTCTATGGCTAGGAAACATAATCACCTTTGATCAATGAGCTAGTCTAGTAGAGGCATACTAGGGACACTCTGTTTTGTCTATGTATTCATACATGTACTAAGTTTCCGGTTAACACAATTCTAGCATGAATAATAAACATTTATCATGATATAAGGAAATATAAATAACAACTTTATTATTGCCTCTAGGGCATATTTCCTTCAATTTCTCTTACAGAGCATCTTTGGAGGACAGAAGTATATTGGGCTGACATGATTGTGGAGTTCTCCAGGCGTGTTTGCTGATATTCCGAGGACCAGCGCAGATGCCGCTCAATACTTCCGAGCCCAGGAGGGGAATGACACAGAGAAATTGTTTTGGTCGTAGTTCTATGCGCCAAAACATCCAGTTCCCCTCAACAACTAGATGAAGCAGCTGGTCGAGCTGCACAACATGGCGGGTTCGGCTATGAAGGACTTAATAGTCTGGCTATGGCCTGCTGAGCCAATCTCGAGTAGTTACTTCGGATAGGTGAAGCGGCTCGTGGAGGCGAGTCCGCGGGTCGACGCACTAATGTGTTTGTCCCACATAGGAGGTGCTCGGATGGCCTTTGCTCGCGTCAAGGTGCACTGGGCGAAGATGAACGCAGTGCATATAGCTACTGTTGGCCCGCCTGCAGGCAAGCAGCACCGCAAGACGGAGAAGTACTTCGAGGACATCATCGACGGCGCCCGCCTTGTAGAAGGCTAGTGTTCGAAGGATGTTGTCTTCGAATGGTTGTATCCGGATGTGATGACTATGATGATGAATCCAATGTATATAATTTTTGCGCTATTATAATATAAGCATATTTTTCCTCCTTTGTGACTGTTTATTTTAAATCTAAAAGTTTCCAGTCGTCGGCTTCAGCCCCCACGTACATAGTACTGGGGTGTTCGGTCATATGCACATACACACTTTATCCAACGTGTTGGTCCGTATAGGAGGTGTATGTGGAGCGAACCAGGCAATTAGACTATGCGGCATTATTCCTTTCACTTAGTCGTAGGAGTTTAACAAGTGGGGCTAGGTACTAGCCCCTTGTGCGGATGAAGTATCCAATTGCACTTGGCTGGGCGAAAAGCCAACCCTTCGTATAACATGGGGTAGATCTCAATCGATCATAGTATAAGACTAAGTCACTAGATTGTAGACGAGGTTCTCGCTTATCATGACAGTCACTTTTCAGCTTTCTATACTGAGGTACTTGACCGGACTAGCCAGAAGTAATATCACAGTAGTTCTCCCTTTACACCCTAGCCGAAGAATCAGGAACATAGGGGTAAGCACAGGAGCCGGGCAACCCAACTATTGACCCAAGACATGATTCGGAACTGATGCATATAATGCAAATATCTAGGACGCCGGACACACCCTATAGGTGTTTGGTCTTCTCAGCATATACCAGGGCTGACTATAGCCCCTGGTAATAAACCCTTGTTGACAAGGCACATATGGCAATCTTGTACGGGAAAAGAACATTCCATGGTGAGTGAATAAAACTCTGGATGAATAGAATTGTTCTATTAATATCCCTCTATAGTACGGCGAGCCGCAAACTTTACAGATAATGTCGATGACCTTTTTTGGACATTTTACATGCCAAAAAGGTATATAACAAGAAAGAGAAAAAAGGTTTACACAGGGTCTTAATCTAAAAGAGAAACCTTAGTGCGGGTCCCTACTGCACGCCTGCGTCGTTTCCTCATTTGTAATGTGTCTTGAAGGTGTGAGTATGATGGTCGTCTGTAGGAAGTAAAAAGTAAACCTGGAAAAGAATAAATCGATATGGTGTGGCCATAACAAGTCTGGTTCGTTTAATGAACCTAAAGAAGGTAAGTTGAAAGTCCGAATAGGGTCTAACCGAACTATGGACTATATGCAGGTGCCCCCGGTCGTCGCCCAAGGAATTTTTAAGGCATAATTATGTACTCGAGGCACATATGCTATCACCTTATGGGGCAGTCAACGGGGGCCTAGCTGTCAATACTGCTCAGGTTCATCTGAGCTGCCACACTGAAGCGTGTGCCGGACAAGTTTAGCTGTGTCCGCTGTTGATAGATTATCCGGCTTGAAAAGGCCGCATTGGACTTCGGCTGCTAAGGCCGCAGTGTCCTCCTCCGTACGGAGAGAGCGCTCCATATTTCCATTGTTCGTGATAACGCCACGTGGTCCAGGCATCTTGAGCTTTAAATAGGCATAATGCGGGATCACATTAAAGCGGGCGAAGGCCGTTCTTCCGAGTAGAGCGTGATAACCACTTCGGAACAGAGCTATGTCGAAGAGTAGTTCTTCGCTTTGAAAGTTGTCGGGAGAACCGAATACAACCTCCAATGTTAAAGAGCCTGTGTAGTGAGCTTCGATGCCCGGTATCACTCCTTTAAAGGTCGTGATGCTTGGCTTGATTCTTGATGGGTCGATCCCCATCTTGCGGACAGTGTCCTGATATATCAGATTGAGACTACTGTCGTCGTCCATAAGGACTCGGGTTAGATGGTATCCATCTATTATTGGATCGAGCACTAAGGCAACCGAACCCCCATGCCGAATACTAGTCGGATGATCCCTGCGATCGAAAGTGATCGGATAGGCTGACCATGGGTTGAATTTTGGGGCGACAGGCTCAATGGCATAGATGTCTCGAAGTGCGCGCTTGCGCTCCCTCTTTGGGATATGAGTGGCATATATCATGTTCACTGTTTTGACCTCCGGCGGAAATTTCTTCTGTCCCCCTATATTCGGCTGGCGAGGTTCATCCGCGTCTTCGCTCTGAGGCTCCTTCCCCTTGTGTTCGGCGTTTAGCTTGCCGGCCTACTTGAAAACCCAACAGTTATGGTTGGTGTGGTTGGCAGGTTTTTCTAGGGTGCCATGGATTTGGCAGGGCCTGTCTAATATCCTGTACAAACTTGATGGGTCATCTTTGATGCCTTTAAATGGCTTCTTCCGTTGATCGGGTCTGGAGCCACTGAATCCGGTGTTTACCGCAGTATTATCTGGGCTTCCAGAGTTGTTTAGACGTTTTTTTTACGTCGTGGCTTTCCATTGCCATCCCTGACTTCGGATGTTCCAGGGTCACTGGTGCTGCTATGAGCTAACCAGCTATCCTCACCCGCGCAAAAGCGAGTCATGAGTGTAGTTAGGACTGCCATTTTTCTCGGCTTCTCCTGTCCAAGGTGTCTAGCTAGCCATTCGTCCCGGATACTATGCTTGAATGCCGCTAAGGCTTCGGCGTCTGGATAGTCGATGATCTGGTTCTTCTTAGTGAGAAATCGGTTCTAAAGCTTGCGGGCTGACTCCCGGGGTTGTTGGATGATGTGACTGAAATCGTCGGCGTTCGGGGGCCGGACATAAGTCCCTTGAAAATTGGCCCGAAAAGTGTCCTCAAGTTCTTCCCAACTTTCAATGGAGTTTTCTGGGAGGCTGTTTAGCTAGTGTCGAGCTGGTCCTTTTAGCTTGAGGGGTAGATATTTGATAGCGTGGAGATCGTCTCCTCGAGCCATGTGGATGTGAAGAATAAAATCCTCTATCCAGACGGCAGGATCCATCATTCCATCATACGATTTGATGTTCACAGGTTTAAACCTTTCTGGGAAATCATGAACCAGCACCTCATCGGTAAAGCATAGAGGGTGTGAAGCTCCTCTGTATCTTGCTATATCGTGGCGTATGTGTGATAGCCTGGCTTAATAGGGATGATAGACTACTCATACCAATAAGGAATTCCTTCTTTTCCGGGAGCCCATTCAGATAGAACTCCAAAGTTAAGTGTGCTCAACTTGGAGTACTTTCAGGATGGGTGACCGACCGGGAAGTTGCTCCCGGGTGCGCATGAGTGAGGACAAAGTGCGCAGAAAAGACAAGTACTGATATGTGGGGCCAGTCTAGATCCCGCCAGGAGTAACGACCACCGGTGGGTGTGTCCGGGGCGTTACAAATTGGTATTAGAGCCGACCCTCACAGTTACACGGATGTTTGCGGACAGTTTGCAGTCATGTTGTGCATGACGTTTGTGACCCGTCGCGGCACATGGCATGGCACATGTGCTGTCCTGGAAGCACAGACGTTTGTGCTAAGAGGGAACGTTCCTGTGGCCCGACGAGGACGTCGGTTCCTCTGAGTGTGGGTGTATGTGATAGCCTGGCTTAATAGGGATGATAGACTACTCATACCAATAAGGAATTCCTTCTTTTCCGGGAGCCCATTCAGATAGAACTCCAAAGTTAAGCGTGCTCAACTTGGAGTACTTTCAGGATGGGTGACCGACCGGGAAGTTGCTCCCGGGTGCGCACGAGTGAGGACAAAGTGCGCAGAAAAGACTAGTACTGATATGTGGTGCCAGTCAAGATCCCGCCAGGAGTAACGACCACCGGCGGGTGTGTCCGGGGCGTTACAGTATGTCCGATGGTTGTGGTGTTCGGTATTGACCCCGAACTGGTATGTCACCGGCGCGATTGCTTTGATAGCCGTTGTCCCATGCGGGAGCTCAGTCTCTGGGTCCGAATATGGACCTAGTTTTGCTAGCTTTTTTGTTTAGGTCCTCATGTAGATCGTGTTTTCGGAAATGGGCTACACGCACCTTTCCTTTATGGGGTGGGGGCTTGTTTACACCATTGCTAGCGACTCAATCACTACTAGGAAAATGCATGCTAGCGCCGCACCAGTTTTGATTACTAATGGCCCACTAGTGGTGCGCCACTAGCACCACACCATTAGATTTTTTACTAATGGCGCACCACTGGTGCGCCATTAGTATCTGGTATACTAATGGCGCACCACATGTGCGCCATTAGTATAGCCCTCGGTGCGCCATTAGTATCTGGTATACTAATGGCGCACCACATGGAAGTGCGCCATTAGTAACAATTTTTACAATTTTTTTTAATTTTTTTCAGAATTTTTTTTTCAATTTTTTTTCTTAATCTCAGGTCACTATGGCTTAATCTCGGGTCAATATGCTTAATCTCAAGTCAAATCGCACTATGTGGTCAAACTTTTCGGAAGGTCACCCATCCTCACACTACTCCAGCTCGAGCACGCTTAACTTCGTAGTTCTATCCAACCCCAGCACCAGCTCACTTCACATGCACTTGTTGATATATCTATCATATCAATCATATTAAACCTTGTTGATGTCTAGGACTTTGTTCATGTTCATGGGTATGATGAAATTATGAAAAAATATTTCAAACTTCCCGGTCATATTACGTATTATCATATTTTAAAAAAAATCAATTTTTCTTATGAAACGAATTTTTTTTCTGTTACTAGTGGCGCACCAAGGAGACGGTGCGCCACTAGTAAGTTTGAATTTTTTTGCCTCTAGATCTTAAAAGCCCCGTAACTTTTTTTCTGTTATGTTTTTGGGGATTTTGAAAATGTTTAACGGGGTTTCCCTGGTTCAATTCGGATGTAACTTTTCGAGTAGATGATTTTTCATATAAAAAACTTTTTAATCCGAGTTCGTATGCAAAAGTTATGCCCATTTTTACAAATTCCAGAGATATTTTGCAAATAAAGTCGAAATTCATATTTGTAAATTTTCCCAACAAGTAGATCACATATCACATGGGAAACTTATTTTCTTTTATTTTTTTGACATTTCCATCATTTTCTTTTATTTTTTTAAAACTGAAAAGGCGGTCCACGG
>LR738714.1:478026406-478154102 GCA_902687465.1 Secale cereale
TGGAATTTTTGGGCCAAGTTAGTAATGGCGCACCGTGGGAGTGGTGCGCCATTACTAGTTCAACTAGTAATGGCGCACCACACACACGGTGCGCCATTACTAGTTTTGAAAAAAAATTGAAACAAAAATTGAAAAAAAAATTACTAGTGCCGCACCGTGGATGTGGTGCGCCATTACTAGTTGAACTAGTAATGACGCACTATCCACTGGTGCGCCATTACTAGTTCTGAAAAAAAATTGATTTTAAAAAAAAAATTGAAAAAAAAGTACTAGTGGCGCATCGTGGATGTGGTGCGCCATTACTAGTTTAACTACTAATGGCGCACTACCCACTGGTGCGCCATTACTAGTTTCGAAAAAAATGAAAAAAATATTACTAATGGCGCATCGTGGATGTGGTGCGCCATTAGTATTTGGACACTAATGGTGCACCAACACATGGTGCACCATTAGTATATAGTAATGGCGCACCACATGTCTGGTGCGCCATTAGTAACCATATCATCTATAGCCCTTTTCCTAGTAGTGTATCCCGTCCACGAGGTGGTCGGTCCGGCCTGTTGGCGGTGTTATTTTTCGGTGGGACGGGTGCAACGGCCTCGTCGTCGAATTTGGGCAGCAGCTTGCGCTTGGGATAGCCTTTGGTTTGGCCGTTAAAGCCATGTTTCTGTTCGGCGTCTAGCACCTCATTCCATCTATCATTGAGCGTGTCTTGTGCAGCTCGAAGCTGTCTCTGCTGCTTTTTTAAGCTCTGTGAAGTGGCTATAAGCCACCGATGGAAGCGTTTTTGTTCAGAGGGTTCTTCTGGGATGGTATATTCATCGTCCTCGAGGATAGCCTCTTCTTCGGAGACCGGTTCATAGTCATCGTCTTCGGCATCGCTGTTATCGGACTGCGGCTTCGGACTCTGTTCGCCGTCCTCTCACTCCTCCTCCTCTATCGCTGGATCTGCGGGGTCTTCGGCTTGTTCCGGAATATCACCATCATTAGTCACGGTGTTGCTGTCTTTTCCTTTACGGGATTTTGTTCGGCATTTTGGACGCCGATGCTTGGGAGGTTCTTCGGCGGGTTTATCCTCTATGGGATTGTTTTCGCCGTTGCCTTCCACCTCTTTGGTTGTATCCACCATACATACGTCGTATGAAGACGTCGTTTGCCACCGCCCTGTTATGGGTCGGCTTTGATCTGTATCTACTTCAGCTTCGAGGTCCATCCCGTCGAAGTCTTCTGAAGCGTAGTCAAGTAGATCGGTTAGATCTTCAACCAAGGCTATCAAGTGGGTGGTGGGTGGGGAACGAAATTCTTCACCCCCCTGGGTATAGCGCGGTTGTTCGCCAGCCTCTAGTTTGAAGCGGATATAGTGCGGCTGTGTGCTCTCATCCAAGGAGAGAGATCTTAACAACCTTAACATGTCGCCAAGTGGTGAGTGCTGGAAGATATTGGCAACACAGAATTCGGCGATAGGCGCCAGATTGGATTTGAGGGGCGCAGTTACGCGTAGTTCGGAATCAGAGACCGGAGCCGAGTCTGGGGTTCCGGTAACACAGACCCCATCAGTTGGGTCCGTGTGCGTCTCCAACGCCGTAGAGTTTGCGGCTCCCGTGGTGGGGTTGAGCTTCCCATCTTCGGGTGAAGCGGTCTGTTCTGGATCTAGGGCCGGAACTATTGCAGGTGCTACTTCCTGATCTGATGACAAAGTTACGTCATGATCATTGTGGTGGCTGAGAGGGGTTGCCGCTGGCTCGAATCCGGTGAAGATCAAGTCTCCATGGATATCAACAACGTAGTTCAAGCTACCAAATCTGACATGATGGCCAGGGGCATAGCTCTCGATCTGCTCAAGGTGGCCTTCAATGTTGGCACGAAGCATGAAGCCGCCGAACACGAAAAGTTGGCCGGGAGGGAAAATCCCCTCGACGCCGCCGTTGCAGTTGACGACGTGATCCATCAGTCATTCCGTCGACGACATAATGGAACTCTCAATGAAAGCACCAATGTCGGTGTCAAAACCGACAGATCTCGGGTAGGGGGTCCCGAACTATGTGTCTGAGGATCGATGGTAACAGGAGGCAGGGGACACGATGTTTACACAGGTTCAGGCCCTCTCGATCGAGGTAAAACCCTACTTCCTGCTATATTAGTATGACTGAATATGTGTACAAGAGTTGATCTACCTCGAGATCATGATGGCTAACCCTAGGTCTAGCCTATGAGGATATTATGATTCTTCTCTGGCCCCTATGGACTAAACTCTCCGGTCTATATACACACCGGAGAGGCCTAGGGTTTGTACATATCATCTTGCAGAGGAAGGAAAATCTACACCCAAACCTAAAACTTGCCATTACAAGTATCCAGGAGTCCTATCCAGATACAAGAGATGATCTTATATAATAATCTTCACGGTCCACCAGTCCGACCCACCAGGAGTTTGTCCGGTCACATGAGGACCCCCCGATCCAGGACTCCCTCACCCACCCCCCCTGGGGCACGCCCCTGTGCCTCGTGGACTTCCCGTGGGCCCCCTGACATGTTCTTGACGCCAACCTCTCCTATAAATGCCCAAATCTTCAGAAAATAACCCAGACCGGAAGTTCCGCCGCCGCAAGCCTCTATAGCCACGAGAAATCAATCTAGGCCCTCTCTGGCACCCGGCCGAAGGGGGCCATCATCACCGGAGGCCATGGAGGAGAATCCCAGAGGGGGCATCATCACCACGAAGGCCAAGGACCAGAGAGAGAACCTCTCCCTATCTAGGGGGGAGGCCATGGCGGAGGAAGCACAAGAGGGAGAACCTCTCCTCCTCTCTCTCGGTGGCGCTGGAGTGCCACCGGGAGGGGAATCATCGTCGTGGTGATCGTCTTCATTAACATCACCATCATCATCCCCATCCTCATCTCTTTTACGCAGTCCAGTCTCCCGCACCCCGTTGTAATCCCTACTTGAACATGGTGCTTTATGGCACATATTATGATCCAATGATGTGTTGCCATCCTTTGATCTTTTGAGTAGATATCCTTTGTCTTTGGGTTGATTGATGATCTAGATTGGTATGAGTTGTATGTTTTATTTTGGTGCTGTCCTATTGTGCCCTCCGTGCCACGCAGGCGTGAGGGATTCCCACTGTAGGGTGTTGCAATACGTACATGATTCGCTTATAGTGTGTTGCTTGAGTGACAGAAGCATAAACCCGAGTAAGGGGGTTGTTGCGTATGGGATAAAGGGAACCTGATGCTTTCATTCTATGGTTGGGTTTTACCTTAATGATATTTAGTAGTTGCGAATGCTTGCTAGAGTTCCAATCATAAGTGCATATGATCCAAGAAGATAAAGTATGTTAGCTCATGCCTCTCCCTCATATGAAATTGCAATAGTGATTACCGGTCTTGTTAACAATTGCCTAGGATAATTCTGCACACCGACCCATCATTATTCCACACTCGCTATTTATAATATTTAGTAATATATTATAACTTTATGATAACATCGCCTACTTTTATGTTTTAGATCTCCGATATCATGGAAAGTTATCCTCTTCATACTCACAACGTAGTTTTATTTCTCGTTTCTAGTTGGAAGCAAACGTTGGGTGTACGTAGAGTCGTATCAGTGGCATATAGGACTTGAGAGAATATTTATCTTACCTTTAGATCCTTGTGGGTTCGACACTCATACTTATCAATTCCACCATTGGAAATTGCTACAATGATTCCCTGCACTTGGGAATTATCAAGCTCTTTTCTCGCGCCGTTGCCGGGGAGCAATAGCGTGGGGTTGATATTCTCGTGTGTGCTTGTTTGCTTTCTTCACTAAGTAGATTTTGTTTTTTCCTTTTTGTTTCTGTTTACTTGTGGGTGAAACATACAAATTTTTTTAAAAGAATGAAAATACAAAAAAATTACTTGCCTCTCATGCCTAAAAAGTTTTTCAATAAGAGAAGTGATTGGAAGGTTATGCATTGAGATGTGAGGGTCGACCTTGAACACTTGTGTTCATGCTCATGGAAACAATGTAAAAAAAATCATGGAAGCTTCTCTGAAAATAATTATCCCCTTGTATATATCCATTATATTATAAAAATAATGTGCCAAGGTTCGATTTTAGGATGATTAGATTGCTTGTTTACTATGTGTAGTAGAAAAACAGAAACTTTGGCTATAGCGCGTGAATTTACATTTTTTACTGGAAAGTCAAATCGGTCTGAAACTTTTGCACTTTACTTCTGTACAAATTGTTTAAATTGTCATATTGTTTTAGTATTTTATGGAGTAATAGAAGTTTAATAAATTTCCAGATTACTACAGACTGTCCTGTTTTTGACCAATTCTGTTTTCTATGTGTTGATCGCTTATTTTGATGAACCTATGGGTAGTATCTGGGTGTATGAACCATGGTGAAGTTGGAATACAGTAGATAAAGTGATAATATGAAATTGGAATGAGTTTGCAACAGTACCTGAAGGTAGTGATTTGCTTTAGTATACTAACGGATCTCACAAAGTTTTTGTTATGTTTTTGTGGATGAAGTGTTCGAAGAACGAGGATTTACCAATCTGAGAAGAATAAAGAGAGGCAAGAGTTCAAGCTTGGGGATTCCCAAGGCACCCCAACTTTATGAATTAGTGATCCCACTATTTTGGAGGGTGTTGAATCTTAGTGTGATATTTATGAAAGTGGATTTGGAAGAGTGTCGACTTTAGTTAGTAACAATTCCACTATTTTGGAAGACGTTCCAATTGATTATGAGAACAAAGTTGCTATCTATGATGATTATTATGATGACATGTATGCTATAAAGAATAATGTTAACCATGAAACTTGTCATCATGATTTTAATTTTCAATTGGATTATGCCTCACATGACAGTTATTTTGTTGAGTTTGCTCCCACTATTCGAATGAGAAGAATTTTGCTTATGTGGAGAGTAGTAAAATTTCTATGCTTGTAGATCGTGAAAAGAATGATGTATGTGATGGTTATATTGTTGAACTCAATCATGATGCTACTGAAAATTATTATGAGGGAGGAATACATGCTTGTAGGAGTTGCAATAATATCAAGTTTCCTCTCTATGTGCTTAAAGTTTTGAAGTTATACTTGTTTTGCCTTCCTATTCTTGTTGATTCTTGTTCCTATAAATTGTGTGCTCACAAAATCCCTAGGCCTAGGAAGTGGGTTATATTTAAATGTGCTAGTCATATTCTTCATGATGCTCTCTTTATGTTTCAATTTTATATTTTATGTGAGCATCATTGAAACCATCATACCTAGCTAAAAGGCATTAAAGAAAAGCGCTTGTTGGGAGACAGCCCAATATTTACCCTTACTGTTTTTGTGTGTTTCCATGATTAAGCTACTGTAGTAATCATGTTTTATAGCTTTTGTTTCAATAAAGTGCCAAGTAAGACCTTTGGGGAGACTTGGGTGAAAGTTAATATGATCTTGCTGTAAAAACCAGAAACTTTGCGCTCACGAGATTAGCTGTCATTTTTTTATAGAAGAGTGCTTTTGAGTTGATTCTTTTTGCAGAAGATTAATAGAAAATATCGTCATGTCCACCAATTTATTTCATAATTTTTGGAGTAGCAGAAGTATGGATGCTCTTCAGATCATTACAGACTGTTCTGTTTCTGATAGATTCTGTTTTCATTGCATAGTTTGCTTGTTTTCTAGTTTCTATGGCTTACATTTCTCTATCTAAATGGTAGAAATGATATGGTACAGTAGGCATTGTACGAGAACAATTAGGAACATTGTCTTTGACAGTACCAAAGTGAATGGTTTACACTTTATCATACTAACCCATCTCATGAAGTTCCGTTAAGTTTTGTGTGATTAAAGTTTTCAAGCTTTGGGTGAGATATCGATATGAGGAGAATAAGGAGTGGAAATACCCTAAGCTTGGGGATGCCCAAGGCACCCCAAGGTAATATTCAAGGGAGACTCAAGCACCTAAGCTTGGGGATGCCCCGGAAGGCATCCCCTCTTTCGTCTTTAAAACTATTGGTATACCTTAATCGGAGGTATATTTTTATTCATCACATGATATGTGTTTTGCTTGGAACGCATTTTCAATTTTACTTGTTGTTTGAATAAAATCATTGGATCTGAAATCTTGAATGAAAAAGAATCCTCCCATGGCTAGTTAATTATTTGACTACTCAGTGTTCTTCACTCATATCTTCTTGGAGTAGTTTGTCATTTACTCACGTGCTTCACGTATATCCTATGAGTAAACGGTTGAATGAATTGAATATCATAAATCTGAATTTATATATGTTTCATATGCTTATAACATGGGGAGTAATGACTTCACACATAATAAGTATAGATAGTAAACATATTGAAAGTTAGCAAACACAGAATTGGTCACTTGAACAATTCATGAAAGAATATTGAAGGAAGAGAGATTTCACATATAAATATACTATCTTGGACATCTTTTGTAATTGTGAGCACTCATTAAAATATGACTTGCTAAATAGCTGATGTTGGACAAGGAAGACAACTTAATGGGTTATGTTTTCCTATATCCGAAACCTTATATTTTCTTGGATCATCCAACATGTTGAGCTTGCCTTTCCCTCTCGTGCTAGCCAAATTCTTTGCAGCAAGTAGAGATACTACTTGTGCTTCCAAACATTCCTTAACCCAGTTTTGCCATGAGAGTCCACCATACCTACCTATGGATTGATTAAGATCCTTCAAGTAAGTTGTCATTGGTGCATGCAATAAAAAATTTCTCCTTAAATATGTATGATCTATTAGTGTGAAGAAAATAAGCTTTATACGAACTTGTTATAGGGAAGAAATAAAAGTGACGGACTGTATAATAAAGGTCTTTATCACAAGCGGCAATACAAAGTAACGTTCTTTTGCATTAAGATTTTGTGCATCCAACCATAAAAGCGCATGACAACCTCTGCTTCCCTCTACGAAGGGCCTATCTTTTACTTTTACCTTCTACCCTTATACAAGAGTCATGGTGATTTTCATCTTTCCTTTTTACACTTTTTCCTTTGGCAAGCATTTTGTGTTGGAGCGATCTGGATATATATATATATATATATATATATATATATATATATATATATATATATATATATATATATATATATATATATATATATATATATCCACTTGGATGTAGGTTTTCATAAAGTATTATTGTTGACATTACCCTTGAGGTAAAAGGTTGGGAGGATTGAAACTTTGTGTCCGATTGAAACTTTGAACCCATAAATATCACATGAGTGTTAGCAATTGTGAAAGATTAAATGATCGAAACATCCCAAATTTTCAATTTGGAATGTTATACATAGGTCATCTTGCATGTCATATTTTATTTGCATTTGTGTGTTGTGATCCTCGAAATTCTAAGCAACTCAAGGACCCACGAAGAGAGTTAGGGATTTCACCGTTTTCATATTTGAATTTTCTCAAATATCGGAACAAGGATCATATTGGTTTTAATTGTTTTTCTCTCCGAAAATATTTCTTATTAACAAATATGAGTGGAGATAAAATGACTTCTTAAAAATAAATGAAATATGGAGGAAAAATATAAAAATCAAATAGTTTATTTTATTTGGATTTTATTGCGATTTTTATTCGATTAGGAAAAATGCGTGTTTTTCAAAATTGCATTTAGGTCAGGAAAAAATGTTCACTTTGTCCTTAATATTATTAGAGGACGGCGAAAATTTATTTCGGAATTTTTCGACTCTGTTTAGTATTTTTTTTTCTGCGTCAGGACTATATAAAAAAAGTCAAACCGACCTACCGGGCCGTAACCGACCCTGACTCTTGCCGGGCCGGCTTTATAAGCCGCCGCCCCACAGCCCCGAGGCCCAACCGCCCGCAATCCTAGCCGCCCCGCTGCCCTAGTGCCAATGCCTCATGCCGCCGCGCCTCGCCTCCCCGCCGCCTCGGTGCCTCGCCGCCGGTCGCCGCTGCCGCGCCGTCCTACCGCCCCGCCGCCGGAGCCGGAGTCGTCTCCACCGCCTTTTGTCTGCCGCCGGTTTTATTTTTCCGGTTTAGGTAAAACCATAGATCGGTTTTTTAGATTAGACCGGTTCGTTTTTTTCGGTTTAGTTGTTTAGCGGAGGTTCGTCCGTTCGTTCGTTTTAACAAACACTTTTCGTCTTTCAGTTTTAGAAAGCGAACGTTCGTTCGTTAGCATGTTCATCTCGTTTACATTTTTAGCATTTTTTCGTGATTATTTTCGATCGCGATTTCTTCTCTCATCTTCATTATAGTATAACTTTTTGCTCGTTAGTCGGAATCAGGTGAAACAAGCGCCTAGATCTTCGTCTCGAAGCCCTCTTTCTGTTTAACTAACTTGAACAAGATTTTGGTACTTTAAAATTTGACTTTAGTACAATTTAGTAAATGGATCTTGTTTCTTTCGTGGTTTGAGTTTCGTTGCTCCGTTTGATTTGATTCTTTTTGCAAACCGGAGTTCTTCAGTTGAACTTTCTGGTTAGATCTTCTTATTTGAGAATTACCCATGCATATTTGCTTGGTTTCTTATGTATGCTATTGTTTGTTTGCGATAGAATTCCCGGAGTGCGAAGCGTGCTACTACGAGTCCATAGGTTTTGCGATTGGTCAGCAAGGCAAGTAACACATTGGTCATACCCTTTATTACCCAGTTTTTATGCATTAGTTCCAACCCTCACACATTGCATGAGTAGGATCTCTTAACATGTGGGTCTGAGAAGTAGATTGAGGTAGAATCTATTACCTGTTTTAATATCAAACCCCTGGGACTTATTTCTACGTTATGCTTAGGTTGCCATGCTATGCTCGTAGAAGTGGATTGGGTTTGAGAGTATCCATAACAGATATGAGATTGTTAATTAATGGTTCAACTTAAGGTGGCTACTTTAATACACATCTGGGTGGATTGGTTGCAGGGCACCAGGAGAATCCAGTGGTGTGCTAGGAAATCCCGGAGGACCCGTGTGATTATCCTATGGAATGCCACCCAGGCTCAAAGGGATCATAAGACTATTCATGCAAGAAACTTCTGTGTGCAGCCATAATGCCATTATGGGCTCTGGCATAGTTGAGTGTGTTGTGTGAGCTCTTTCAGTGGTGGACTATTAGATGTAAGGGAAACTAGGTGTACTGGTCCACCCGGGGTAAAGAGTAAATGCTTCGGAAAGACTGTGCCTCGGTCATCCGTTTCTTAAACACCATGAAGTGCGAGAAATCCAATGGAGGAGATCGAGTCTTGTGGGGAAAAATGCGCAAACCTCTGCAGAGTTTACAAACTAATCATGATTAGCCGTGTCCCCGGTTATGGACATTTTGAGTATCTGGTACTTGAATTATTGGATTGATCTCATCACTCTAAAACTTATTTGTTGGGTTAATAAAGATGGCTTTAAGTGGGATTGAGTTGGAGGAACCTTCTCAATGATGTTTCAACTACCATGATAGTTAAAATAAAATGTATTCCTTTGTTGTAGAGAAAAATTGGCTTTATGCAAAAACATTATAACCTTAGAGCCTCCACCATTAATATATGCATGTAGTGTTAGCATTTATCAGTTACTTGCTCTACCGTGTTATCTTGCCAGCATATTGGATGTGCTGACCCGCTTCGGGCTGCAACATATCATGTTGCAGCCTTTTCAGAAGAAGAGTAAGGTGCCCTAGGTCATTTGTCATGCACTCAGCTATGCCGTTGGAGTTGGTGGACTCACTTTATCTTCCAAGCCTTCCGTTGTTATTGTGTTAGATGGCCTTATGCCATATATTTTGTAATAAGATCTCTTTTGAGACACTCGATGTAATAAGTGTGTGATTGCCACTCTGTTATAAATCCTTCAAGTACTGTCTGTGTGTGTCATCATTACCGCTCCAGGGATGACACAGAGCACAGAGACTTCGGTCCATTCGGATCGTGGTCGCTACAAGATGGTATCAGAGCACACGTTGAATGTAGGACAGGACCACTAAGATAAGCCTTAGGTCACTCTTCTCTACTCATTTCCGACTCCTCTCATTTTCTACTCTTTAGGATGGTGGACTCAAGGAACAAGTTTAACCAACCGGATGAAGACACACCTTTTGGACGACACTTGAAGGAAGTCACTAGGCACCTGAACATTGGAATACCAAGCTTCACCGGGACCTACACCGCCACTTTACCAGAAGAGGAGCGATGGATCATTCACGTTCAAATTCCCGGGAGGACATTCATGCCAGTCACTGAGCCCATAGAGTTTTCCTTTGATGCACCAACCTGGAGCCTAGGTAAGAGTAAGGCCGCCCACATTGCTATGGGACAAATTGGAGAAGTCTACAAATAGGAGCTAAAGGACACTATCTAACAGATATGCGGGCGCCGAGATGAGCAATGGGATATGATCAGCACCCGGAAGGACAGATGCATTGCAGCTTTCATCCAAGAGTTAAACCAGCACATTCGTCGACAGGAGCACCAGCTCCGCGTAGGCAGGATAGATTTGAAGAAGGCGTTAACCAGGAACACGGAGCTAGAAGAGGAACTCAAGTCTTCATGTGACAGATATGAGGAGGAAATCGCAATACTTGTGGAGAAGAATGATGACCTGACAAGGAAGCTAGGAGTATTCATGGGAGACCCCGCGCGAGGAGGAGAAGATGATGAACCCATGGAGATTTGATGTGGGGACTACATCATCATCGACGACACCGACTCAGACCGTGACGATAGTGATGATGACTATGAAGACAAAGTTGGAGCAGACATCATGGAATCTTCCACCGATCAAAATTTCTAGATGACCACCATATGAATAGTAGTCTTTCCCCATATAGTAGAAGTCTGAGCACTTCTGTAACGTTAGTTCTAGACCTTTTGTATGCCCTTGTTTGAAATTCATTAGTGTGATATGATTGTGTTTGTCTCATGTGCATATGGGTAGTGATTTTCCCCTAGACCTCATTCTATTGTAATGTCTTCCCTCTGCACCTATCAGATGACTCCGAGACGTGAGCCTGGATTTGAGTTTCCCCCTGAGCTCACTCAGTTGATCCAGCAGCAGAACACTTTGATGCAACTTCTTGTCCAGAACCAGAACAATCAGAACAATAACAACAACCCTCCACCACCGCCACCAGTGGACAACCTTGCCCGTTTTCTAAGGTTACAGTCGTCGGTGTTTTCCAGTAGCGTCGAGCCAATAGTTGCTGATGACTGGCTACGCAAGATAGGAAGGGAGTTGACCATTGCAAGTTGCATAGATACTGAGAAGGTGCATTTAGCCGCACATCAATTGGATGGACCAGCAGCCTCATGGTGGGAGATTTACACAGCCACTTTCCCTATAGCCAATGTCACTTGGGATCAGTTTCAGCAAGCTTTTCACACCACCCATGTCTCAACTAGAGCTATGAGCATGAAGAAGCGTGAGTTTCGCAACTTGCGCCAAGGAAATCGTACTGTGGCTCAGTACGTAGATGAGTTTAGTACTCTATCTCGCTATGCCCCTGACGATGTGGCCACAGATGCCGCGAAGTAGGAGAAGTTTACGGAAGGCCTGAATGAAGAGATGAGCATACAATTGATGGTGGCAACATTCAACAACTACTAGGAGTTGGTAGATAAGGCTCTTATGATTGAAGGGAAGCAGCAGCAGATTGAGAGCCGCAAGAGGAAGTATGGACAAGGAAAGAACAATTCTGGAGCCCAGCGGAAGCCCCGTTTCACCCCGTACTCGGGAGGATATACCCATAACCATGGAGGCCACACCCATAATGGAGGGAGTTATCATAAGCACAATGTCCCCAAGAATGGAATGGGAATGGAGCAAGCAATAATCAGAACCGCTCCACTCCAGCCACACCCGCCAAGAGAGATTTAGGTCACATTACTTGTTTCAATTGCGGGAAGAATGGACACTAAGCCACGGAGTGTCCTAAAGCGAAGAATGGGAACGGCAATGGAAGCTCTGGGAAGAAGCCCAACCCTTTCAACAGGGGACAAGTGAACTACGTGAACGTGGAGGAGGTTGAAGAGCAGCCTGATGCAGTTGTCGGTAAGTTTTTGGTTAAGTCATTTACCGCAATAGTTACTTTTGATACTGGTGCATCGCATTCATACATTTCAAGGGGATTCGTGGATAGATATAAGTTGCCCACCCAAGTACTTAAGACACCTATGTTAGTAAGCTCACCAGGAGCGGAATATATGGCAAAACAAGGATGTTTTCAGATGCCATTGACCATTGGAAGCCATGTTTTCCCCTCAGACCTGATAGTTTTGGAATCACAAGGATTGGATGTGATACTAGGTATGGATTGGCTATCGATGTATGGAGGGAACATCAATTGTGCTAGTAAGTCGATTCTACTTACCACCCCGGAGGGGAAAAGGATCAAGTATGTATCTAGGCATGCGCCTAGGAGGACCCAAGTAAATTCTCTCTCGGGAGTTGTTCAGGAGGAAGTGCCTGTAGTGAAAGATTACCCGGATGTATTTCCAAAGGAGCTACCAGGCATGCCGCCAGATCGGGACATTGAGTTTTTGATAGAACTATTGTCAGGCACCGGACCAATATCGAAGAGACCATACCGGATGCCAACGAATGATATGGCGGAGATCAAGAAACATATTAAGGACTTATTGGCGAAAGGATTCATTCGACGAAGTTCATCACCCTGGGGAGCCCTAGTGCTCTTGGTCGAAAAGAAGGATGGATCTTTAAGAATGGTCATTGATTATCAGGCACTGAATGTAGTGACGATTAAGAATAAGTACCCACTTCCAATGATCAATTATTTGTTCGACCAACTTCAAGGAGCTAATGTATTCTCCAAAATCGATCTACGATTAGGATACCACCAGTTGAAGATCCGAGAAAAGGATATACCTAAGACAACCTTCACCACGAGGTATGGGCTATTTGAGTATACGGTTATGTCATTTGGATTGACGAACTGATACGTCCATTTTGCATCATGCTTTTATGTTGATATTTATTGCATTATGGGATGTTATTACACATTATGTCACAATACTTATGCCTTTTATCTTTTATTTTACAAGGTTTACATGAAGAGGGAGAATGCCGACAGCTGGAATTTTGGGATGGAAAAGGAGAAAACACTTGAAACCTATTCTGCACAACTCAAAAACTCCACGAGACACCATTTCAGAAAATATAAAAAATATCTGGCGAAAGAGAATCACCAGGGGGGCCACCACCTATCCATGAGAGAGGGGGCGCCCCCTCCCTGGGCGCGCCCCCTACCTCGTGGGCCACACGATGGTCCCCCGATGCCCATCTTCTCCTATATGAAGTGTTTTGACCTGGAAAAAATCAAGAGGAGGCTTTCGAGACCAGCCGCTGCCGTCTCGAGGCGGAACCTTGGCGCAAACCAATGTAGGGCTCCGGCAGAGCTATTCTGCCGGGGATACTTCCCTCCGGGAGGGAGAAATCATCACCAACAACTCTCCCATCTTGGGGAGGGTTATCTTCATCAACATCTTCACCAGCACCATCTCCTCTCAAACCCTAGTTCATCTCTTGTATCCAATCATTGTACCCAAACCTCAGATTGGTACTTGTGGGTTGCTAGTAGTGTTGATTACTCATTGTAGTTGATGCTAGTTGGTTTACTTGGTGGAAGATCATATGTTCAGATCTATTACGCATATTAATACCCCTCTGATCATGAACAATATTATGTCTTGTGAGTAGTTACTTTTGTTCCCGAGGACATGGGAAAAGTCTTGCTATAAGTAGTCATGTGAATTTGGTATTCGTTCGATATTTTGATGAGATGTATGTTGTATTTTCTCTAGTGCTGTCATGTGAACGTCGACTACATGACATTTCACCATTATTTGGGCCTAGAGAAAGGTAGAGAAAGGCATTGGGAAGTAAAAAGTAGATGATGGGTTGCTAGAGTGACTGAAGCTTAAACCCTAGTTTATGAGTTGCTTCGTAAGGAGCTCATTTGGATCTACTTGTTTCATGCTATGGTTAGGTTTACCTTAATAGTTCTTTTGTAGTTGCTGATGATTGCATTAGAGGTTAATCATAAGTGGGAGGCTTGTCCAAATAAGGACAACACCCAAGCACCGGTCCACCCACATACCAAATTATCAAAGTACCGAACGCGAATCAGATGATCGTGATATAAACTAGCTTGACGATAATTCCCATGTGTCCTCGAGAGCGTTTTCCTTCATATAAGAGTTTTTCCAGGCTTGTCCTTTGATACAAAAAGGATTGGGCCATCTTGCTGCACCTTATTTACTTTTACTATTTGTCACTTGCTACCAATTACCATATCACAAAACTATCTGTTACCGATAATTTTAGTGCTTGCAGAAAATACCTTACTGAAAATTGCCTATCATTTCCTTCTGCTCCTCGTTGGGTTCGACACTGTTACTTATCTAAAGGACTACGATATATCCCCTACACTTGTGGGTCATCAAGACTCTTTTCTGGCGCCATTGCCGGTGAGTGAAGCGCCTTTGGTAAGTGGAATCTGGTAAGGAAAAATTTATATAGTGTGCTGAAATTTATTGTCACTTGTTACAATGGCTCATCATCCTTTGAGGGGATTGTTCGGGGTATCTTCACACCAACTAGAAGAGCAAAGAGTTTCTCCTCAACCTACTGCACCTACTGAAAATGTTTGCTTTGAAATTCTTTCGGGTATGATAGAGAAACTGCTAGATAATCATTTTACACGAGACGGAACACTGCATCCTGATTTGCATCTAATCTATGTGGATGAAGTTTGTGGATTATTTAAGCTTGCAGGTATGCCCAAGGACGTTATCAAGAAGAAGGTATTACCTTTATCTTTGAATGGAGATGCATTGACATGGTTTAGGCTATGTGATGATATTGGATCATGGAACTATAATCGGCTGAAGTTGGAATTTCATCAAAAGTTCTACCCTATGCATCAGGTTCATCGTGATCGTAATTATATATATAATTTTTGGCCTTGCGAAGGAGAAAGAATCGCTCAAGATTGGGGGAGGCCTAAGTCAATGTTATATTCATGCCCCAACCATGAGCTCTCAAGAAAAATGATCATTCAAAATTTGTATGCTCGGCTTTCACTCAATAATCGCACCATGCTCGATAATTCTTGTTCTGGCTCTTTTATGATGAAGACTGTTGAATTCAAATGGGATTTATTGGAAAGAATTAAACGCAACTCTGAAGATTGGGATCTCAACGAAGGTAAGGAGTCAGGTATGACCCCTAAGTTTGATTGTGTTAAAGCTTTTATGGATACCGATGTTTTCTATGAGTTTAGCACTAAATATGGACTTGACTCTGAGATAGTAGCTTCTTTCCGTGAATCTTTTGCTACTCATGTTGATCTTCCCAAGGAGAAGTGGTTTAAATACCATCCTCCCATTGAAGTAAAAGTAGTTGAACCTGTTAAAGTTGAAGAAAAGACTATCACTTTTAATGTTGATCCTATTGTTCCTACTGCTTATATTGAGAAACCACCTTTTCCTGTTAGAATAAAGGGTTATGCTAAAGCTTCAACTGTGGTTCGTAAGAGTAGTACTAGCACACCTACACCCTCAAGATCTCTTGGTAGAAAATTTAGATGGACATGTTATTTACCTCCGAGAGGAAGCTGCTAGAATAGCCAAACCCGATGCTAGGAATAAGCATAGACCTGTTGTAGGCTTGCCTGTTATCTCTGTTAAAATAGGAGATCATTGCTATCATGGTTTATGTGACGTAGGTGCTAGTGCAAGTATAATCCCTCATTCCCTGTATCAAGAAATTATGCATGATATTGCACCTATTGAGTTGGAAGGGATTGATGTTACTATTAAGCTTGCTAATAGAGACACTATTTCAACCGTTGGGACTGTTAGAGATGTTGAATTCTTGTGTGGGAAGGTTAAATACCCTGCTGATTTTCTTATTCTTAGCTCCCCACAAGATGACTTTTGTCCCATTATATTTGGTAGACCCTTCTTGAATACTATTAATGCTAAGACAGACTGCGTGAAAGATATTGTTACTGTTGCTTTAGGGGATATGTCTCATGATTTTAACTTTGCTAAATTTCGTAGACAACCCCATGACAAAGAATTACCTAGTAAGGATAAAATTATTGGTCTTGCTTCTATTGATGTGCCTCCTAACGATCCTTTAGAAAAATATCTGCTAGACCATGAAAATGATATGTATATGAATGAGAGAAGGGAAATAGATGAAATATTCTTTAAGTAGGGACCCATATTGAAAAAAAACTTGCCTGTTAAAATTCTTGGGGATCCTCCTCCACCCAAGGGTGATCCCGTGTTTGAACTTAAACCTTTACCTGATAATCTTAAGTATGTTTATCTTGATGAAAAGAAGATATATCCTATTATTATTAGTGCTAACCTTTCAGAGAAGGAAGAAGAAAGATTATTGAAAACTATGAGGAAGCACCGTGCTGCTATTGGATATACTCTGGATGATCTTAAGGGCATTAGTCCCACTTTATGCCAACACAAGATAAAATTGGAAGAGGACGCTAATACGGTTATTGATCATCAACGACAGTTAAATCCTAAGATGAAAGAAGTGGTAAGGAAGGAAATACTAAAGCTTCTAGAGGCAGGTATAATCTATCCAATTGCTGATAGCCAGTGGGTAAGTCATGTCCATTGTGTCCCTAAGAAGGGAGGTATGACTGTAGTTCCTAATGATAAAGATGAATTGATCCCACAAAGAATTGTTACAGGTTATAGGATGGTAATTGATTTCCGCAAATTAAATAAAGCTACTAAGAAAGATCATTACCCTTTGCCTTTTATTGATCAAATGCTAGAAAGGTTATCCAAACATACTCATTTTTGCTTTCTAGATGGCTATTCTGGTTTCTCTCAAATACCTGTGTCAAAAGGGGATCAAGAAAAGACCACTTTTACTTGTCCTTTCGGTACCTTTGCTTATAGATGTATGCCTTTTGGTTTATTTAATGCACCTGCTACCTTTCAAAGATGCATGATGGCTATATTCTCTGATTTTTGTGAAAATATTGTTGAGGTTTTCATGGATGATTTCTCCGTTTACGGAACTTCTTTTGATGATTGCTTGACCAACCTTGATCAAGTTTTGCAGAGATGTGAAGACACTAATCTTGTCTTGAATTGGGAGAAGTGCCACTTTATAGTTAATGAAGGCATTGTCTTGGGACATAAAATTTCTGAAAGAGGTATTGAAGTTGACAAAGCTAAAGTTGATGCTATTGAAAAAATGCCATGTCCCAAGGACATCAAAGGTATACGAAGTTTCCTTGGTCATGCCGGGTTTTATAGGAGGTTCATTAAGGACTTCTCCAAAATCTCCAGGCCTCTGACTAATCTCTTACAAAAAGATATTCCTTTTGTCTTTAATGATGATTGTCTAGAAGCATTTGAAATACTTAAGAAAGCATTGATCTCTGCACCTATTGTCCAGCCTCCTGACTGGAATTTTGTCGGTGTACTAAAGTAGGGGTACCTTAGTATCCCGACTTGTGCACGGACAGTAGCAGCATCCCGTGGTCAGGCTCACCACGTGCCCGCCAAAGCCCTCTCTGGTTCCCTTGAAGCCATTCAAGAACAAAGTATTCAAGTTAAGAAACACGACCCCGGCAAGAGGAGCTTGCCGGTAAGGCCGCTCCAGGCTCGAGATCATCCCTTCTGCACAAAGACCCTGGCAAGAGGAGCTTGCCAGGAAGGCCAGAGAACAGCATTTCAGAAGACACGCCGTGGCGCATCGCGCACCCCGGCAAGACCCGGAGAGCGGCAAGCTTCCGGGCTCGGCAAGGTAGCGACCGCGGCAAGGTAGTTGCCGCGGCAAGCTTTCACTGTGTGCCTGCGCTCCTGCTCACCTGGCCACGCGTCGCCCTGGGGCCCTTCCTGGGGCACGTGGCGGATGGCTGTGCAGCCTGGGGTACACGATGGCAAGCCACGATGACGAGGACTCCGTCGTGGCGAACGGAGACGCCCGGACGGGCGTTTTTGGGGTGACGGCGACGGGCATTCAATGCCCTTGTCCCCCACCGTCAAGGTTAGGTATAGACCACTGTACATACACTGTACATGCACTGTTACAACTACCACCAATTTTACGTTTTTACCCTCCTCTACGTTGACACCTGTCGGTGACCCCTTTGAGCTATAAAAGGAGGCCCATGCACAACGTAGAGGGGGTTCAGTTCCAAAAACTTGATCACTCTCACGCTCGGTGTAGCTAGCACTGTAGATCTTCTTGCTCCCGAGCCAAGAACTCAATACAACCAAAGCAGGAGTAGGGTTTTAGGCATCCGTGCGGCCCGAACCTGGGTAAACTGCTCGCGTGTGCCCCTCGATCTGCTCTTTGTGCTCCCTCCGCTCCCTTGCCGGACCGAAAAGGGGCTCCGGTCCCATAGGTGTTCGTGGGCGATCAGTTTCCCCGACATCTTTGGCGCGCCAGGTAGGGGGCGTCGAGGTTGTGCGAACCTGATCCGGCTCTCACGCGGGCGCAACCTTCAGCAACTTCACCAGCTTCATCAACCTCATCGACTACATCAGCATGCCACCGAAGAAGAAAGCTTCGGAGGTAGGAGGCCCGTCCGCGTTGATCCCACCACCACCAGAACCAACGATTGGTGGCGTAGACGCTGGCGGAAGGGTGGACGCCGATGAGGACACTCACGGCGCCGCCAAGTCCAAGGACAAGACGGACGACCGAGCCCACTCCAAGACCTCGGTGTCCGTGCACGCACCGCGCCCCTCTCAGGAGGTGCCGGACCAGCAGCGGCGTGGTACCGGGGGTACCATACGCTTGCTGGGACGTAGCCAAGATGGCGGGTCGCGGGACGCACAAGGCCAGCGCGCCGGCACGAGCAAGGCGTGGTCGCCGGGGCGAGAACCTGCTCCTTCTAACGCTGTTAGAAGTCCGAGCATATCTCGCTCCTCGCACCGCTCGCCACCGCTTCCCTCCTCTCCAGCAGAAGCTCTAGCTAGGGCTCAGCTGCTCCTCGACTTCCCTCCAGTGGCGGACAAAGTCGAAGACTGGAGGGATACAATCCAGAGCCTCATTGCCTTCGCCAACAACGACACGCCGCAGCAGCCGGCAACATCACGGCCGCGGCAAGTCAGTCAAGCGAAGGCCGATGGAGACAAGACCGCCGGGGGTGCAACTACCGTGCACTCCCCGCCGCAGAAGCAAAAATCGCCAGCTCGCCGGATCAATGTCGACGACGACTCCACGGCGTCGCCGGATCCGCGAGCTCGCCGCGATCAGCGCCAAGTCCTCGACGACAGGCGACAAGAGGACGCTCGAACTCGCATCGAGCGTCGAAGAGAAGCACGGAGACAGTCCGACCAGTGCGCTGGGACCGCTGTCGACTTGCACGCGCCCGGTGAACCAGGCGACTTTCCATATGTGGCAGGTTGCCCTGCGTTCACCCGAGAGCTGCGGCAAGTCCAGTGGCCCAGCATGAAGAACTTCAAGCCCGACGTACCCGAGAAGTACGACGGCAAGACCCATCCCTCGGAGTTCCTCAGCATCTACACAATAGCGGTGCAGGCTGCCGGGGGACGCGACGAGAGGATTCTAGCGAATTACTTCCCGCTTGTGCTTAAGCCAAACGTCAGATCTTGGCTTATGCACTTGCCGGAGAACTCCATCTCTTCTTGGGCAGATCTGTGCCACCAGTTTGTCGGCGCCTTCACGGGCGGCCACAAACCCCACGGCCAGGAGAGCGATCTCCACATTCTTGCCCAGAAGGAGGGAGAGTCCCTGCGAAAGTACATCCAGAGGTTCAGCCGCGTTCAGCACAACATCCCGGATGTCCACCCTGCCGCGGTTATCAGCGCGTTCCACCAGAACGTGCGTAACCGCCGGATGAGGGAGGAGATGGCGATGACCAAGATCCGGGACGTCAGCGAGCTTTACGCTCTAGCTGACAAGTGTGCGCGCGCTGAAGAAGGGAGGAGACTCCCCGGAGAGGATACTGGAGCAGGAGGAACGGACAGCGAGGATGCTGCCCCGGCAAGGAAAAACCGGCGGCGGAACAACAAGAAGAAGAAGAACAAGGAAGTACTGGCTGTGGAGAAGTCCGACAAGGAGGCTGGCGACAAGAAAACTCAGGCTGGTAGCTCCGGCAAGGAGCTTGCCACTGTAGCCGCCGCCGACAAGCCGGACGGCTCCGACAAGCAGTACTGCAAGATCCACCGCACCAAGGGCCACGATCTCCAGAACTGCAAGAGGGTCGAATACCTCGTAGAGCAGTAGAAGGCCAAATACGAGCGACGCGACAAGGAGAAGGCCCAGGAAGGCGGAGGTGAGTCCGACAAGAAGCGGCCATTCAATGGTCGGGGAGGACGCCGCGGCAAGGCCAAGCAGCGGCAATGAGATAGACCTCCCCGGGGCCGCGACAAGGATGAAGACGAAGACGATGACGAGGACATGGACGACGGAGATAACAGCGAGAAGGAGTTTCAGAAGGCCACATAAGTTCTGTGCGTCGATGGAGGTGCCTCTCTGCATACTTCCCACCACCAACTCAAGCAATGGGTGCGGGAAGTGAATGCGGCAGAGCCACCCGTCGAGTTGCGCAAGCTACTGAAGTGGTCCAGCACGCCCATCATCTTCGACCTTGAGGACCACCCTGACCGCACCACTGCGGTCGGGTGCTTGCCGATGTTGGTTTCGCCAACCATCCGCAACCTCAATGTCACCAAGATGCTGGTTGACGGCGGGGCCGGCCTAAACTTGATCTCCTCTGCTGTAATCCGGAAGCTGTAGATCCCCGACGGCGAGCTCGAGGAAACCGGAACTTTCCAAGGAATCAACCCAGGAAGGAGCAAGCCGAAGGGGAAGATCACACTGCCAGTGACCTTTGGCGGAGAGCTAAACTTCAGGACTGAGAGGATCACCTTCGACGTCGCCGATATCCCATTGCCATACAATGGGATACTTGGCCGTCCTGCGCTCGCCAAGTTCATGGCAGCCTCTCACCATGCATACAACATGCTCAAGATGCCAGGGCCAATAAGCGTCATCTCTGTCCCCGGCGACAAGAAGGACGCGCTTATTTGTGCCGACAAGATCTACCGGGATGCAGCAGCCGCAGCAGACAGCGATACACTTGCCGCTGAAGCTCCCAGGGGGAAGACCAAGACCAAGTCCGGCAAGATCTCTGGGGCCCACTCCGGCAAACGCACCTCTTCGGAGTGCTGCGCTGCCGTCGAGGACGCACCATCGAGCTCCACCGGCAAGTGCAAGAAGGGAATGGCAGTTCCACCCGCAACAAAGAAGGTGTCCGCCAAGGAGGACGGCACTGGTGGTACCTTCACCATCAGTGCTACGCTCGATCCCAAATAGGAAAGCGCGCTCGTTGCCTTCCTGCGGGCGAATGTCGACGTGTTTGCATGGCAACCGTCTGACATCCCCGGCGTTCCCAGGAAGGTAATTGAGCACAAGCTTGCTGTTTGTTCTCACGCGCGGCCCGTCAAGCAGAAGGTCAGGAAGCAAGCGGTGGAGGGCCAAGAGTTCATTGCCGAAGAGATCAAGAAGTTGGAAGCAGCAGGCCTTGTTAGAGGTGTACTTCATCCTACGTGGTTGGCAAATCCAGTTGTCGTGCGCAAAGCTAATGGGAAGTGGAGACTTTGTATAGACTTCACTGATGTGAATAAAGCTTGTCCCAAGGATCCATTTCCCTTGCCACGCATTGACCAGATCGTTGACTCCACGGTTGGATGTGAGTTGCTTTCATTTCTTGACGCATACTCCAGGTATCACCAGATATTCATGGCTGAGGAAGACGAAGAGAAGACCGCATTCATTACTCCATGTGGCACTTACTGTTTCATACGTATGCCCTTTGGACTGAAGAATGCGTGCTCAACATTTGCAAGGGTGGTCCACACTGCTTTTGAGCCACAGATACACAGGAATGTAGAAGCCTACATTGATGACATAGTGGTCAAGAGCAAGGACAAGGATACCCTGATCCAAGACCTGGATGAGACTTTTGCAAATCTGCGCAAGATACAACTCAAGCTGAACCCCGAGAAGTGTGTCTTCGGAGTCCCCTCCGGCAAGCTTCTCGGGTTCTTTGTGTCCCAAAGGGGGATTGAAGCCAATCCCGACAAGATCAAGGCCATCGAGCATATCGAAGCTCCAAAGCGCGTCAAGGATGTACGGAGACTTGCTGGTTGTGTGGCTGCCCTCAGCAGGTTCATTTCTAAGTCTGCAGAACGCGCCCTGCCGTTTTTCAAAATCTTGAAAAAGGCAGGTCCAATGAAATGGACTCCGGAAGCGGAGGCAGCGCTGCATGACTTGAAAGGATACCTGTCCTCCACTCCAATACTTGTCGCACCTAGGCCGCAAGAGAAGTTGCTGCTATACTTAGCAGCAACCAATCAAGTGGTTAGTGCTGCGTTGGTAGCGGAGAGGGAGGCAGAGGAGGAGCCCACAGCCCCGGCAAGCACATCCGGCGACAAGCAGGGGGCTTCCCCGACAAGGATGAGTCTGCGCAGATACAAGGAGAAGTGCGAAAGAAGATGGTGCAGCTCCCAGTTTATTTTGTGAGTTCCCTCTTGCAGGGGGCTAGATCAAGATACTCTGGGGTGCAGAAGTTGCTTTTTGGTCTCCTCATGGCCTCGAGAAAGCTGCGCCATTACTTCCAAGCACATGAGATAACAGTGGTCACTCGCTTTGCGCTGAAGAGGATATTGCAGAACCTAGAAGCAACGGGTAGGATCGTCGAGTGGGCACTAGAGCTGTCAAGCTTTGGTCTTAAGTTTGAAAGCACATCAACTATACAGAGCAGAGCTTTGGCAGAGTTCATAGCAGAATGGACGCCAACACCAGACGAAGAAGTTCCAGATACAAACATCCCCGTCAAGGAAGCAAGCAAGGAATGGATAATGTACTTCGATGGTGCCTTCTCGCTGCAAGGCGCCGGTGTTGGTGTGTTACTCGTAGCACCCACCGGGGAACACCTCAAGTACATTGTTCAAATGCACTTTCCCAACGAGCAAGCGACAAACAATACTGTAGAGTATGAAGGTTTGCTTGCCGGCCTCAGAATTGCAGCCGAACTTGGGATCAAGAAGCTGATTGTGTGGGGAGATTCACAGTTGGTGGTCCGACAAGTAAACAAGAGCTACCAGAGTCCTTTGATGGAAGCTTATGTCGATGAAGTAAGGAAGCTTGAAGAACACTTTGAAGGCCTGCAGATGGAGCACGTTCCAAGAACTCAGAATGATATCGCAGATGGCCTCTCAAAGTGTGTTGCAATGAAGTTACCTGTGGAACCAGGGACCTTCGTGCTCAAGCAAACTCAACCATCCGTTACACCATCAGTTGGGCAGAGAAAGAAAAGAAAGTTGGTCTCTGGTGACTACTTGCCGGCGGATCTTCCTGAAGCCGCCGCCAAGGTTCCCAAGATCAACGACCGAGTTGCTGAGGAACAGTCTGCTCCTGCGAGCCCAAGGGTTCGTGCAGTTGAAGTAGATGTTCCCGGCAAGTTCTGCCCCGGCAGGCTTGCCGGGGAACGCTCAGCTCCGACAGAGCCACATGTTCTTGCCGTGGAAGCTGACGTTCCCGCAGCAGCACTGATGCCTTTAGTCCTCGTTGTTGAGCCTCAGGCTCCAGCATGGGCACAGCAAATCGTCCGTTTTCTTCAAACTGGAGAACTTCCCGAAGAACCAGAAGAGATGGAGAGAATAACCAGGCAGTCAAGTATGTACCAGTTCGTCGGTAATGAACTGTACAGAAGAAGACTCAATGGTGTCAGATTGAAATGCATTTCCCGGGAAGATGGACAGAAGCTGTTGGCAGAGATCCACGGAGGCATATGTGGACACCACATTGGCGCAAGAGCACTTGCCGGGAAGGCGTTCCGGCAAGGTTTCTTCTGGCCAGAAGCCCTCCAAGATGCAACTGCACAAGTAACCAAGTGTGAAGCGTGCCAATTCCATGCCAAGCAAATACACCAGCCAGCTCAAGCTCTCCAGACGATCCCTTTGTCCTGGCCCTTTTCGGTCTGGGGGCTCGACATCCTCGGCCCCTTTCCCCGCGCTGTCGGGGGCTTTGAGTACTTGTACGTTGCTATCGACAAGTTCACAAAGTGGCCGGAAGTGGAACCAGTGAGAAAGGTGACCGCACAGTCAGCAGTCAGGTTCTTCAGATCGATCGTTTGCCATTTCGGAATCCCTAACAGGATCATCACCGACAACGGCACACAGTTCACAAGCCGCACCTTCATGCAATACGTCCAAGACCTTGGCGCTAAGGTCTGCATCGCTTCTGTTGCTCACCCGAGGAGCAATGGTCAAGCGGAGAGGGCAAATGCTGAAGTGTTGCGCGGACTCAAGAAAAGAACCTTCGACAGGCTGCACAAGTGCGGAAGAAACTGGATCGAGGAGTTGCCGGCGGCTCTTTGGTCAATCAGGACGACACCAAATCGAGCCACCGGACAGACATCCTTTGCTCTTGTCTATGGAGCAGAGGCAGTTCTCCCCACGGAACTCGTATACGGGTCTCCTCGAGTGCTTGCTTATGATGAGCTTGAGCAAGAGCAGCTGCGGCAAGATGATGCATTGCTCCTCGAGGAGGACCGTCTCCAGGCTGCAGTACGAGCTGCTCGATACCAGCAAGCTTTGCGTCGCTATCATAGCCGCAAAGTCAAGGCCAGGAGTCTCGAGGAAGGCGACCTTGTTCTTCGGCGCGTTCAGTCCGCCAAGAACTCCAACATGTTGACGCCGAAGTGGGAAGGCCCTTATCGGGTGAGACAAGTCACAAGGCCCGGTGCTGTCCGCCTTGAGACCGAAGAAGGCTTACCGGTGAGAAACTCCGGGAACATTGAGCATCTTCGCAAGTTTCACCCATAAGGTGCGGTTGCCGTGATCCGCTCCGGCAACCACCTTTTGTACAAGTCTTGCCGATGTTGCATGTAAACCTTTGTACAAAGCCGGGCGCAGACCCCGTGCATCAGTAAAACTTTTGTGCTTCGCACGGCTTGTCGTTCAAATGCATTCTTAGTTTCATTGCATATACTATCTGACACCTTGTGCAGCACACGATCCCGGTAAGCAATAACAAACCGCAAGACTCCATATCTATGTTTCCGCCCCTCCTCCTTTTTCTCTCAAGCAGAAGAAGTGTTCCTCGCGCACAAGTTTGCCGGGGGGAAGGAGACAGTGGTGTGGACTAAGTGCTGTTCGAGGAAGGAAAGCCTTGCTGGGAAGCAAACAAGACACAAAAGCTAAGTTGCCAAAGTTTGAGCATTCAAAATTTTAAAAATTCTTAGTTATCTTCCTTGAACGACCACACTTTGTATGGAAAACCTGTGCGCGGAGGAACCTACCCGTGGATAGCCGCGCCCTTACTTTGTTTCGAGCACGCTCAACGGCTTAAGTGAGCTGCGACAAGTGTCGCGCCCTTATTTCGTTTCTGAGTTCGCTCAGCAACCTAAGTGTGCTGCGACTAGCTACGGCAAGGTTTATTGCCGGCGAAGGCATTGCCAGCAGGCTGCTAAGAGTCCTGCACTCAGCGCTCGCGACAAGGGTCCCTTTGCCGGCAAGTTCCCTAAAAGCGTAAGGTGGAAAGCATACAAAGTGAAGGGATCGAGCAAGAGAGATAACACTGCATTGACTATCCAAAATAAAGTTATATTACGAGATAACATGCCACTGTTCTAACCAACTACTACCCATGACTTAATCGACAGCGGCAAGGGAAGCAGAAAGAAGGGAGCCTAGTCTACACGGTCTCCGTCAACCCTCTTGATCTTGCCCGCCTTGGCCACGATGTGGGCAACTTGTGCCTTCAACGCTTCAAGGTCAGCTTCGGGCGGCAAGGTCCGGAGGACGTTCTCGAGATTAATCCCGGGGTTGCGGTAGACGATCTTCATCAACACCCGCTCCATAGTACCCATGCAAAGCCGGCGCGCCTCGTTAGCCAGCTGCGTGGGGACCCTCTCCCGTAGCTGCGCGAGGGCCGGCGCCACTCCTCTGAAGAACAAGCTCAGCTTGGCGCTATGGGGGAGGCTCTCGTCGGGGGAGTACACGAGGTGCTCTACCCTCAGCGCCACCATCTCCTTGTCGATGTTGGCGGCGGAGGCGACGAGCTTCTCGGTCCACTGCTCCACCGCCCGCTGGAAGTTGTTCTGCGACAGAGCGGCACTGTCCAGCAGCGCCCTTTCAGCCCGGAGATCCTCCTTCAACTTGGACTCCCTATTCCGGGCCCCGTCAAGCGACTCGGTGAGGGTGGACACCTTCAGCTCCAAGTCTGCGATGGAGTCCTTGGCGTCGTTGAGCTCTTTGCCCTTCTCAGAGAGTTGGACCTGCTGCTCCGAGTGGCTGTGGGCGTCCTTCTCCCTTTCAAGTTTGAGCGCGGCAACCTTCTCCTCGCTCGTCTTCAGATTGAGCTCCAACTGCACCACCCTCGCCTCCAGGTCCCTCTTGGCGGTCTCTGTGGCAGCAGTGGCGTCCCTCGCCTCCTGCAGAGCCCCGCCGATGGACTGCTCGCGCGCGGTGAGGTCGTCCTCATGGCTATCGAGGTCGACCTTCCGCTGGTTCAGCGCTCCCTCCCGCCGAGCTAGATCCTCGGCGGCCAGTCGATGCTGCTCCTCAACCTCGGCCTTCTCGAGGATGAACGCCTGGTGTGCTTCGGCGAGCTCCTCGCGCTCCTCCGCCAAGTTCCGGAGGGCGGCTTGGTTGGCGGCGCGGAGCTTCGCGGCGCGCTTCTCCAAGTCGATGTTAGCCTTGGCGGTCAGAGCCTCTCGGGACTCCAGCTTGTCCTGCCTGGCTCGGTACAAGGACAGCAGCCGGCGCAGGAGCTGCTCCTCTTCGGGCTCGCTGCTGCTGCCGGGCGCGTCGACAACCTTCAGCCCGGCGGAGGCGAGGACTTCTCCATCGAAGCTCTCCCCTTCCACGGTTTCCCTTGATGAGGACGCCCACGGGACTTGGATGAAGACCCCATTGGCGGCCTCCAGATAGATACCCGTCCCAGTCGCGGCAGCGGAGGGGTCGGCGGCCGGTGCAGCGCCCAGCGCTCCTGCGGCCTCGGGGCCGTCAGTGCGGTCGCCGGTCTCCTCCCCAGCTGCCGCGTCAGTGGCCGCGGGGGTCTCATCAGCGACGGGCTCGTCAGCAGTGGCGGCGTCGTCAGCATTGCCACGCACATCCTCCTTGGCGATGGTCTCCGTCTCCATCGGCTCCGGGGCGGACGGATCTGACAACAGAAAAAGAAAGAAAGAATTGTCAAGCAAATATCCAAAAAAGAAGAGTTCAGAAGAAGGAAAGTACAAGGGTTTACCTGCGCGGGCCTCTTCAGTAACGGGGTCCCTCGCAGGGGAATTCTCCCTTGGCGGCATAGTAGTGGCCCCCGCCGGCGGAGGGCCGCTGGCGCCTTCCCTTGGCGGGGTGTCCTCCCTTGTCGGGGTGCTCGCCCTTGGCGGGGTACCCGCCCTTGGCGGAGCACCCTCCCTTGCCGGGGAGCTCCTCCTTGGCGGGTATGGTGGGACAAGCGGCTCGTCGGGAGCAGTCTCTTGACGCTCCTACGGCTGCGGCTCCACTTCTGCACAAGACAACAAGCAAACAAGACATCAATAAGGATAAGAAGCTCAAGCGCGTCCGATAAGCAGAAAAGTGAACAAGGAACTTACGCTGGGGGCTGCGCTGGGGGCTGCTCTCCGGAGCAGCCGGCTGGTCCGGCAAGCCTGTCGTGGGCGCATCCGCTGCCGCGGCGACGGGCTCGTCGTCCTCGAGATCAACCACAGGGATCTTGGCCCTCTTCGCCAGCCTCTGGGTCAGGGTCCTGGAAGCCAAACAAGATCAGAGTTAGACAAAGAGAATTCAAGACAAGAGCAACAAGAATTAAAGGAAATGAAAGTTGCGAATGCTTACTCTTCCTCCTCCTCGTCGGAACTAAGGGCGGAGAAGTCAAATTCTACCTCGCGCATCCCAGCGCGGGGAGCTGGAGGAGTAGGCTCCCTCGGGCGCTTGGCGGGCTCCAGAGCCGTGGGTTAAGAGGACCCCACGCCGGTCGTCGCCGAGAACCGGGGGGGCAGAAGGAGCACCAGAACCGCTTCGGGAAGATCCCCCTCCGCTTGCCGCTGGGACACGGGGCGCCTCCTTGACGACCTTGTTCATCGTGGTGGCACGCGTCGCACGACGCTTCGGCTGCTATCGGGGCGCCGGGTGCTTCACCGTCTTAGTGGTCTTGCGGAGGCGCTTCTTCGGCTGTGGTGGAGGACTTGGCGGTGGCGGAGAGTTCTCCGAGGATGAGGAAACGTCGTTGAGGTTCAGTGACCCGGCCGAGTCTTCGTCGGAATCGCCCGATTCGGCGTCCTCCTCGGCGGGCTCACTGGACTCAGTGCCTTGCCCGGCAGCCTCGCTCGTCCCGGCAGGCTCCCCGGCAGGCTTCCCGGCGGGCCTCAACAGTTTGAGGATCTCCTCCTCCTCGGCCCGGCTCACTGCATCCGCTGCTTCTGCTTCCTCCACGGTGTACCCGAACTCACCCGCGGCCGCCGCTGCGACGGCCTCCTCCATCATGTTGGCTATATATGCCACGTCCCGGTCGGTGGTCGCGCGGGTGAGACCCTTTTTCTCATCGGGGTTGCGCGGCCGTTCAACCAGATTATCGAAGAAAGTCTGCACGGTCTCCTCTGAAGGCATCAGCCAAGTAGGATCAACCCCGTGGGAGTCGCACTGAGGCATTGCCGCACGGATGGCACTAAGGGCAGAGTTGTTGCATAATGGAACTACTCCGTCCGACGGGGTGAACCACTCCGGGTGTTTGGGGTCGTGCTTGAACAGCGAGCGGACCATTCCCTTGAGCTCCAAGACAGTGAAGTTGTAATTCAGCCCGGGGCGCAGCCTCATGAAGTCTGCCGCATTGCCGAACTCCCAAGCAGGCCTCTTCCTGTCCTGCAAGGGGGCAATGCGGCGGCGGAGGAAATCCGCCCCGACCTCACCTACAGTAAGGTTGGCGGCCCGGAGGCGAAGGATCCTAGTAAGGGCGATCTGCAGCTTATCATCCTCCGGGGCCAAGTCACTCCAATCCTTGCCGCGCACTATTGCCGCTCGGTGCGGGGAGGTAAACTGCTGGGGTTCCTCTTCCATTACCCAGCACCAATCAGCCCTCCATTTATCCCACTTGTCGCGGAGCTCTCCAATCAAGTACGCCTCTTTCTTGTTGAGCCTGAAGATCCAGGAGATGCCACCAGAGAGTGGAGATCCAGACTCTACTCTAGGTGTGAAGAAGTGGCGGAAGAGAGCTACGTTGGGGTGGACCCCGACAAAGTTTTCGCACAGATGTGCGAAAACGGCCATAGTAAGGACAACATTCGGGGTGAAATCGAGGAGATGGAATCCGTACGTGTTCAACACATCGCAGAAAAACTCGGAGTACAGAGGACAAAGACCACAGTGGAAGAACAGGGCAAAGTAGTAGTAACCTCCCGGGTACATGTCGATGGCTTCGGTGGGGAGGACCCTGGTGCGCGGGTGGGCCTTCGTCTCCCTCGCCCAGAACAGGTAATACTTGTCCCTCAGCTCCCTCGCACCGAGCCTCAGCGGGAAGACCACCATCCTCTTCTGCATGGCTGCCAGCTTCGCCGCCTTATTGGACTTCTCTTTCTTCGCCTTGTCGCTCTTCGCCTTGTCGCTCTTCGGGGCCATGGTGGGGACGGCGAGGTGGGTCGGCGGTGCTGAGGATGCCGGAGACGGCGGAGGAAGGGTGGAGCTTGGCTC
The DNA here is from genome assembly GCA_902687465.1 of Secale cereale. Lineage (NCBI taxonomy): Eukaryota > Viridiplantae > Streptophyta > Magnoliopsida > Poales > Poaceae > Secale > Secale cereale. The sequence continues at coordinate 478,056,122 of LR738714.1, forward strand.
TCTGTCGACCTTTGGGGAGGCGGAGAGCGGCGGGGGTTTCTGGAGATTGAAGACGCAATGAAGCAATGGGGGGAAACTGCCCCTGCTTCCCCTGCTTTTAAGGGGGAAGTGGGAGACGTTCCGCATTTTCCCATTAAAGAAACATGCCACGATCTCTCCCACGACGCCGCAATCGACGCGTGCCATTAGGGAGGGATGCGGCGGATACGGAGCGGGATACGGCGCGCCGTGGGCCGCGTGTGCCCGTGCACTATTTTGGGCTGGCCCAACAGCGCTCGGCATCGTGTGTGGCCCAGGCCCGGGGGCTCCTGTCGGTGTACTAAAGTAGGGGTACCTTAGTATCCCGACTTGTGCACGGGCAGTAGCAGCGTCCCGTGGTCAGGCTCACCACGTGCTCGCCAAAGCCCGCTCTGGTTCCCTTGAAGCCATTCAAGAACAAAGTATTCAAGTTAAGAAACAAGACCCCGGTAAGAGGAGCTTGCCGGGAAGGCCGCTCCAGGCTCGAGATCATCCCTTCTGCACAAGACCCTGGCAAGAGGAGCTTGCCAGGAAGGCCAAAGAACAGCATTTCAGAAGACACGCCGTGGCGCATCGCGCGCCCCGGCAAGACCCGGAGAGCGGCAAGCTTCCGGGCACGGAAAGGTAGCGACCGCGGCAAGGTGCTTGCCGCGGCAAGCTTTCACTGTGTGCCTGCGCTCCAGCTCACCTGGCCAGGCGTCGCCCTGGGGCCCTTTCTGGGGCACGTGGCGGATGGCTGTGCAGCCTGGGGTACACGATGGCAAGCCACGATGACGAGGACTCCGTCGTGGCGAACGGAGACGCCCGGACGGGCGCTTTTGGGGTGACGGCGACGGGCATTCAATGCCCTTGTCCCCCACCGTCAAGGTTAGGTATAGACCACTGTACATACACTGTACATGCACTGTTACAACTACCACCAAATTTATGTTTTACCCTCCTCTACGTTGACACCTGTCGGTGACCCCTTTGAGCTATAAAAGGAGGCCCATGCACAACGTAGAGGGGGTTCGGTTCCAGAAACTTGATCACTCTCACGCTCGGTGTAGCTAGCACTGTAGATCTTCTTGCTCCCGAGCCAAGAACTCAATACAACCAAAGCAGGAGTAGGGTTTTATGCATCCGTGCGGCCCGAACCTGGGTAAACTGCTCGCGTGTGCCCCTCGATCTGCTCTTTGTGCTCCCTCCGCTCCCTTGCCGGACCGAAAAGGGGCTCCGGTCCCATAGGTGTTCTTGGGCGATCAGTTTTCCCGACAAATTTACCCTTTGAGATTATGTGCGATGCTAGTGATTATGCGGTAGGTGATGTTCTAGGGCAAAGAGTTGATAAGAAATTGAATGTTATCCAATATGCTAGTGAAACTCTAGAAAGTGCCTAGAGAAATTATGCTACTAGTGAGAAAGAATTTTTAGCAATTGTATTTGCTTGTGATAAGTCTAGGCCTTATATTGTTGATTCTGAATAACTATTCACACTGATCATGCTGCTATCAAATACCTTATGGAAAAGAAAGATGCTAAACCTAGACTTATTAGATGGGTTCTCTTGCTGCAAGAATTTGACTTGCATATTATTGATAGAAAGGGAGCTGAGAACCCCGTAGCGGATAACTTGTCTAGGCTAGAGAATATACTTGATGACCCACAACCTATTGATGATAGCTTTCCTGATGAACAATTAGCTGTCATAAATACTTCTCGTACTGCTCCATGGTATGTTGATTATGCTAATTACATTGTTGCTAAGTTTATACCTCCTAGCTTCACATACCAGCAAAAGAAAATGTTCTTCTATTTATTTGAGACATTACTTCTGGGATGACCCACGTCTTTATAAAGAAGGAGTAGATGGTATTATTAGACGTTGTGTACATGAGCATGAACAAGAACAGATCCTACGCAGGTGCCACTCCGAAGCTTATGGATGACACCATACTAGAGATAGAACTGCATATAAGGTATTGCAATCCGGTTTTTATTGGCCTACTCTCTTCAAGGATGCTCGTAAGTTTGTTCTATCTTGGGATCAATGTCAAAGAATTGGTAGTACCAGTAGACGTCAAGAAATGCCTATGAATTATTCACTTGTTATTGAACCATTTGATGTCTGGGGCTTTGATTATATGGGACCGTTTCCTTCCTCTAATGGGTATACACATATTTTAGTTGCTGTTGATTACGTTACTAAGTGGGTAGAAGTTATTCCAACTAGTAGTGCTGATCACAACACCTCTATTAAGATGCTTAAAGAAGTTATTTTTCCGAGGTTTGGAGTCCCTAGATACTTAATGACTGATGGTGGTTCACACTTTATTCATGGCGCTTTCCGTAAAATGCTTGCTAAGTATGATGTTAATCATAGAATTGCATCCCCTTATCACCCACAATCTAGTGGTCATGTACAATTAAGTAATAGAGAGCTGAAATTAATTTTGCAAAAGACAGTTAATAGGTCTAGGAAGAATTGGTCCAAGAAACTTGATGATGCATTATGGGCCTATAGAACTGCATACAAAAATCCCATGGGTATGTCTCCATATAAGATGGTTTATGGAAAGGCTTGTCACTTACCTCTTGAGCTAGAACATAAGGCATATTGCGCTATTAAAGAGCTCAATTATGATTTCAAACTTGCCAGTGAGAAGAGGTTATTTTACATTAGCTCCCTTGATGAATGGAGAACCCAGGCCTATGAGAATGCCAAGTTGTTTAAATAAAAAGTTAAAAAAGATGGCATGACAAAAGGATACAAAAGCGTGAGTTTAACGTAGGTTATTATTTCTTGCTATACAAATCTCGTTTAAGATTTTTTGCAGGAAAACTTCTCTCAAAATGGGAAGGTCCTTACGTTATCGAGGAGGTTTATCGTTCCGGTGCCATTAAAATCAACAACTTCGAAGGCACAAATCCGAAGGTGGTGAACGGTCATAGAATCAAACATTATATCTCAGGTAATCCTATAAATGTTGAAACCAATGTTATTGAAACTGTAACCCCGGAGGAATACATAAGGGACACTTTCCAGAACAATTCAGACTCCGAAAAGGAAGAGGTATGTGGTACGGTAAGTAAACCGACTCCAAAACAGTTCCAAAGGCAGTTTTTCACCGTTTTGGAATATTTAGAAAAATAGAAAAATAAGTGACTGTCCGGAAGAGACATGAGGCGTCCACGAGGGTGGAGGGCGCGCCCCCTTCCTCTGGGCGCGCCCCCTGCCTCGTGGGCACCTCGTGCGCCTCCTGGACTCTGATTTCTTGTATGTTACTCCTTTTGGTCGGTAAAAAATCATTATATATTCTTCCGAAGGTTTTGACCACCGTATCATGCAAAAATCCTCTGTTTTCGTTTCGAGCTGTTGTTTTTGACAGATCTAGATCATCATGGCGTCTTCCAACACCCCCAAGGACAAGTTATTCAAGAAGGTCATCAACCCCTACCTCGCAGAGGTGTTGCATCATCCTCAAACCATGGAGTTGCATGAGGGGGTGTTGCACATCCGCGATGTTGAGGGGCCAAGGAGGACCGGAAGCGTGGAGACAAGACTCGAAGTAATGGAGCAGCAAGTTTTCAAGTGCCAAGGTATGGTGGAACGAGGACTCAACGCCAACCACATGATGATCACGGATCTCGCCAACAACCTCAAGCTGGACTCAAGGATCTTCGGGGAAGCCATCTCCAATCTCCAAGAGAAAATAAAACACCTCCAAGCCCAGATCTATGACCTGTAAAACCAAAACTGTGAGTATGAATATAGATTCAAGAAGATGAGTTTGGCTGTAGATTTGAGCATCCCAGAGACTCGGTCATCCTTCTACGATGGTGAGCCCATGCCTTGGAAGATGGACGACAAGCCTACATCATCAACAACTCCATCATCACCACCTCCGAAGAAGGGGACATAATGATATGGGTATGGGCACTCCCCTTGGCAACTATCAAGCTTGGGGGAGGTGCCCCGGTATCGTATCACCATCACACTCCTATCTTTACTATTTTTCTTATTTCGATCCATTTGGTAGTATCTTGATCTAGTAGAATAAATTTAGCATGATCTAGTTGTGAGCTTTTGCTTTATGATCTTTACCTTTGTAATCGAGTTCGTGAGCTATATAATAAAGATTAGTGTTGAGTCAAGGGCTTGATTTCCTCACTTTGATCATGATGGAATAAAAGAAAATATAAAAGGTATCAAAGAGATAATATTGATCTTATGGGAAGTAATGACTTCACATATAAAGAGTATGATGAATAACAGTTGTTGAAAGTTGACAAACATAGTTTTGGTCATCGTTGCAATTAAAATGAAGTAATAAAGAGAGAGAGGTTTCACATACAAATATAATATCTTGGACCTCTTTTATGATTGTGAGCACTCATTAAAATATGACATGCTGAAGAGTTGATGTTGGACAAGGAAGACAACATAATGTGTTATGTCTTCTTATATTCAAAATAAAGTATATTGTCATGGCTCATCCAACATGTTGAGCTTGCCTTTCCCCCTCATGCTAGACAAAACTCCTTGCACCAAGTAGAGATACTACTTGTGCTTCCATAATCCTTAAACCCAGTTTTGCCATGAGTGTCCACCATACCTACCTATGGATTGAGTAAGATCCTTCAAGTAAGTTGTCATGTTCGCAAACTCTCTAAAATATGTATGATTTATTAGTGTGAAGGAAATAAGCTTTATACGATCTTGTGATATAGAAGTAATAAAAGCGACGGACTGCATAATAAAGGTCCTTATCACAAGTGGCAATATGAAGTGACGTTATTTTGCGCTAATAAATCATACATATTTATCGTAAAAGCACATGACAACCTCTGCTTCCCTCTGCAAAGGCCTATCTTTTATCTTTGCCTTATAAGAGTTGAGGTGAAAATTACCTTTCCTTTTTACATTTTATCCTTTCGCAAGCACATTGTGTTGGAAAGATCCTTATATACCCAATTGGATGTAAGTTATCATGGCCTATTACTGTTGACATTACCCTTGAGGTAAAAGGTTGGGAGGCAATACCATAAGCCCCTATCTTTCTCTGTGTCCGATTAAAACTCCATAACCATAAGTATTGCGTGAGTGTGAGCAATTGTGAAAGACTATATTATAGTTGAGTGTGTAGGCTTGCTGAAAAGCTCTTATGTTCACTCTTTCCGATGTTACGATAAATTGCAATTGCTTTTATGACCGAGATCATGGTTTGTTGGTTTTCAATGAAGTTTCTGATTCATACTTGACATTGTGAATGAATTGTTACTTTAGCATAAGAATCATATGACAATATATATGTGTTGTTGTTATAAGAATGATCATGATGCCCTCATGTCCGTATTTTATTTTTATCGACACCTCTATCTCTAAACATGTGGACATATTTTTCGATATAGGCTTTCGCTTGAGGACAATCGAGGTCTAAGCTTGGGGGAGTTGATACGTCCATTTTGCATCATGCTTTTATGTTGATATTTATTGCACTATGGGCTGTTATTACACATTATGTCACAATACTTATGCCTTTTCTCCCTTATTTTATAAGGTTTACATGAAGAGGAAGAATGCCGACAACTGGAATTCTGGGCTAGAAAAGGAGCAAACACTCGAAACCTATTCTGCACAACTCAAAAAGCTCCAAAACTCCATGGGACACCGTTTTAGAAAATATAAAAATATCTGGCGAAATAGAATCACCAGGGGGGCCACCACCTGTCCACGAGGGTGGGGGCGCTCCCCCTGCCTCGTGGGCCACACGATGGTCCCCCGATGCCCATCTTGTCCTATATGAGGTGTTTGGACCTAGAAAAAATCAAGAGGAGGCTTTCGGGACCAGACGCCGCCGTCTCGAGGCGGAACCTTGGCGAAACAAATCTAGGGCTTCGGCAGAGCTGTTCTGCCAGGGATACTTCCCTCCGGGAGGGGGAAATCGTCATCGCCGTCATCACCAACAACTCTCCCATCTTGGGGAGGGTTATCTTCATCAACATCTTCACCAGCACCATCTCCTCTCAAACCCTAGTTCATCTCTTGTATCCAATCTTTGTTCCCAAACCTCAGATTGGTACCTGTGGGTTGCTAGTAGTGTTGATTACTCCTTGTAGTTGATGCTAGTTGGTTTACTTGGTGGAAGATCATATGTTCAGATCTATTATGCATATTAATACCCCTCTGATCATGAACAATATTATGTCTTGTGAGTAGTTTTTTGTTCCTGGGGACATGGGAGAAGTCTTGTTATAAGTAGTCATGTGAATTTGGTATTCGTTCGATATTTTGATGAGATGTACGTTGTCTTTCCTCTAGTGGTGTCATGTGAACGTCGACTACATGACACTTCACCATTATTTGGGCCTAGAGGAAGGCATTGGGAAGTAATAAGTAGATGATGGGTTGCTAGAGTGACAGAAGCTTAAACCCTAGTTTATGCGTTGCTTCGTAAGGGGCTGATTTGGATCCACTTGTTTCATGCTATGGTTAGGTTTACCTTAATAATTCTTTTGTAGTTGCGGATTCTTGCATTAAAGGTTAATCATAAGTGGGAGTCTTGTTCAAGTATGGATAGCACCCAAGCTCTGGTCCACCTGCATACCAAATTATCAAAGTACCGAACACGAATCAGATGATCGTGATCAAAACTAGTTTGACGATAATTCCCATGTGCCCTCGGGAACGTTTTCCTTCATATAAGAGTTTGTCCAGGCTTGTCCTTTGCTACAAAAAGGATTGGGCCATCTTGCTGCACCTTATTTACTTTTACTATTTGTCACTTGCTACCAATTATCTTATCACAAAACTATCTGTTACCGATAATTTCAGTGCTTGCAAAAAATACCTTACTAAAAACTGCCTATCATTTCCTTCTGCTCCTTCTTGGGTTCGACACTCTTACCTATCGAAAGGACTATGATAGATCCCCTACACTTGTGGGTCATCACTAACGCCCCTGCCTATTTCATGAGCATGATGAATAAGGTGTTCAAGGAATTCTTGGATAAGTTTGTCATGGTATTCATCGATGATATTTTGGTGTATTCCAAGAACGAAGAGGAACACAAGGAACATTTGCGTTTGGTTCTTGAGAAGATCAGAGAACACCAATTATATGCCATGTTCAGGAAATGTGAGTTTTGGTTGAAGGAAGTTGGATTCTTAGGACATGTTATATCAGGAGAAGGTATAGCAGTGGACACTACCAAGGTTCAGTCAGTCACTGAGTGGTTGGCACTCACCTCAGTGGGAGAAATCCGCAGTTTTCTTGGACCCGCGGGATATTATCGGAGATTCATAGAGAATTTCTCCAAGATTGCAAAGCCTACGATGGCATTGTTGAAGAAGGACACAAAGTTCCATTGGACTGAAGAGTGCGAAGAAAGTTTTCAGGAGTTGAAGAAACGTTTGACGACAACCCCAGTGCTGATCTTGCCAGATATACGCAAGGATTACCAAGTGTATTGCGACGCTTCTCGCATAGGACTTGGAGGAGTACTCATGCAGGACGGAAGAGTTGTTTCTTATTCATCCCGTCAACCCCAACCGCATGAGTTGAATTATGCTACACATGATTTGGAGCTAGCAGCTGTAGTGCATGCTGATGTCTACACACGCTTCTACTCTTGTAGACTATGTTGGGCCTCCAAGCGCAGAGGTTTGTAGGACAGCAGCAATTTCCCTCAAGTGGATGACCTAAGTTTATCGAACTTAGGGAAGTAGAGGTTGAAGATGGTCTCTCTCAAGCAATCCTGCAACTAAAATACAAGAAGTCTCTTGTGTCCCCAACACACCTAATACACTTGTCAGATGTATAGGTGCACTAGTTCGGCGAAGAGATGTTAAATGGCAAGTGATATGGATGGTAAAACAAAGTAATATAAATCTGTAATAAAAAGTGCAGCAAGCAAACAAGTGGTAAACGTGAGCACAAATGGTATTGCAATGGTGGAAACAAGGCCTAGGCTTCATACTTTCACTAGTGGCAACTCCCAACAACATTAACATAATCGACTCACATGATATTTCCCAAAAAACATGCAAAGGGGACGCACTCGGAGGTCATTCCTTCGTGGTCAAGAGAGGACGAGAATTATGTAGGGCTACAAAAGCACACCTCAAAGTTCGTAGTTCTCAATCTAAGGATTTCCCAATGTCACCGCGGCCATCCTAAGAGAGTCCCACAATCACCACAACATGTCTAAAGGATAGTCAAAGACAAGCACCAAGAGACTCTCAATCTTCAATCAACACACAAGAGAGGAAATCACTCAAGAAAATATTGTTCTAATCCATGTCCAATAGACCGCTGTCACCTTGGTCTCGGGGATTATACTAGATAAAGACAAGTGAGTACATCAATCCAATACATAGAGGAAGGGGAAATATCATGGGATCACCCTAGATTAACATAGCCTATGATCACAACGAAGATCACATCATGGGAGAGATAATTGACCACATAGCTACTGGTAAGAACCTCAGCCCCGAGGAGGAACTACTCCCGCATCATGGAGGGAGGAAGCAACGTCGATGGAGATGAATCCGGGGGCACTTCCCCGTCCCGGCAGGGTGCCGGCACAGGAATTCTGGTCCCCCGAAGCTTGATGGCGATGGCGGCGGAGATCGGAATCGCGTCTGGAGAAAAGGGGTCTGGAATCAGGGTTTCCGCGACATGGTGTAAATATATGCCAAAGGGGGGCATCAGAGGGGGTCAGGGGTGCCCAGGCGCCCCCCCGGCGCGGCCAGGGGGGCGCGTGGGCAGGCCGCCTAGAGCCCCTGTGGGTCCCCTCTGGCCCTACTTTGTCCGCATGGAAACTTCCGGAACGCTGATTTTTTATATAATTTTTCTGGATTTTTGCTGGCAGTTCTCGTAATGTGAAAACCTGAAATACAAAAACAGCCGAAAACAGAAACTGGCACTGGGCTGCACTGAGTTAATAGGTTAGTCCAAATATGATCAAAAGTGTATGGAAGTGTATAAATAACATAGCAATATCACCCAAAAGAGGCATGGAACAAGCAGAAATTATAGATACATTTTGGACGTATCACATGCGCTCAAAACCTGGAGACATTTGCTTATCGGAAACCGTTGTGATGTGTACACGGATCACAAGAGTTTGAATTACATTTTCACCCAGAAGGAACTGAACCTCAGACAGAGGAGGTGGTTGGAGCTCATAAAGGATTATGACATGAAGCTGCACTACCATCCAGGCAAGGCAAGTGTCATAGCAGACGCCTTGAGCCAAAAGAGTTATGTCAATACCCTAGTAAACAGAGGATTGCCAAAGGAGTTAGCAGAAGATCTCAGGTAGCTTTGTTTGGAGATAGTTCCTAGAGGTTTTGTTGCAGCCTTGGAGGTTCAGTCAACATTATTGGGAAAGATACGAGAAGCTCAGAAGGATGACAAACAAATTGCCGAAATAAAGGAGAAGATGAGTGAAGGAAAAACCAAGGGTTTTCGTGAGGACGAACACGACACCTTGTGGTTTGAAGACCAAGTCTATGTGCCCAACAACGCCGAGATCAGGAAGTTGATACTATAGGAAGCACATGATTCGCCATACTCGATACACCCCGGAAACACTAAGATGTATTTGGATTTGAAGGAACGTTTCTGGTGGACGGGAATGAAGAATGACATTGCCGAGCATGTAGCCGTATGTGATGTATGTCAGAGAGTGAAGGCAGAACATCAGAAGCCAGCAGGATTACTGCACCCTATGCTGATACCCGAATGGAAGTGGGACAAGCTTGGCATGGACTTTATCACCAGATCACCCAGGACCCGATCGGGATATGACTCTATCTAGGTAGTAGTGGATCGCTTGACCAAATTAGCCCACTTTATCCCTGTGAAAACCTCCTATACCAGTGCGAAGTTGGCCAAGATATACATGACCAGGATCGTATGTCTGCACGGAGTTCCAAGGACCATTGTATCAGATAGAGGAACACAGTTTACTTCAAAGTTTTGGCATCAGTTACACCAGACTTTGGGTACCAGGGTAGAGTTCAGTATAGCCTTTCACCCGTAGACTGATGGACAGACCGAGAGAGTCAATCAGATTCTGGAGGACATGTTGAGAGCTTGCGCGCTAGATTATGGATCTAGTTGGGATGACAACTTGCCCTACGCGGAATTTTCGTACAACAATAGTTACCAGGCCAGTTTGAAGATGGAACCGTTCGAAGCATTGTATGGAAGGACATGTCGAACGCCGTTGATGTGGGATGAAGTCGGAGACCGTCAGTTATTTGGACCAGATCTGATTAAAGAGTCAGAAGAGAAGGTTAAGCTGATTCGAGATAGACTGAAGGTAGCTCAGTCCAGAAAGAAGAGTTATGCAAACTCAAAACGCAAGGAAGTAGTCTATGAAATCGGAGATAGAGCGTACCTGAGAGTGTCACCTATGTGAGGTGTGAAGCGTTTCAGAGTTAAGGGAACGTTGGCCCCGAGATTTGTGGGACCGTACCGTGCTTTGGAACGCATGGGAGAGGTTGCCTACAAGTTAGAGCTACCCGAAGTACTATTAGGAGTTCATGATGTGTTTCATGTTTCCCAGCTAAAGAAGTGCCATGCTAAAATGGTCGATATTCCTCTGAGAGATACAGTGCCCCTGGAAGCAATCCAGCTGGATAATGATCTAACTAACGAGGAGAAACCAGTCAAGAGCCTCGAGTTTGCAAGCTGAGTCACCCGCAGCAAGGTTATCAAGTTTTGCAAAGTTCAGTGGAGCCACCATACCGAGGATGAAGCCACTTGGAACGAGAGGATGATCTACGCAAAGACCACCCACACCTATTTTCTAGCCAACCTGAATCTCGAGGGCGAGATTCATCTTAAGGGGGGTAGGTTTGTAACATCCCAAATTTTCAATTTGGAATGTTATACATAGGTCATCTTGCATATCATATTTTATTTGCAGTTGTGTGTTGTGATCCTCGAAATTCTAAGAAACTCAAGGACCCACGGAGAGAGTTGGGGATTTCACCGTTTTCATATTTAAATTTTCTCAAATATCGGAACAAGGATCATTTTGGTTTTAATTGTTTTTCTTACCGAAAATATTTCATATTAACAAATATGAGTGGAGATAACATGAATTCTTCAAAATAAATGAAATATTGGAGGAAAAAATATTAGAATGAAATATTTTATTTTATTTGGATTTTATTGCGATTTTTATTCGATTAGGAAAAATGAGCGTTTTTGAAAATTGCATTTAGGTCCGGGAAAATTGTTCACTTTGTCCTAATAATTATTAGAGGACGGTGAAAATTTATATTGGAATTTTTCGACTCCGTTTAGTATTTCTTTTGTTTGTTTTTCTACGTCAGGACTATTTAAAAAAAAGTCAAACCAACCTACCGGGCCGTAACCGACCCGGACTCTTGCCGGGCTGCCTTTATAAGCCACCTGAGGCCCAGCCGCCCGAAACCCTAGCCGCCCCGCCGCCCTAGCACCGCCGCCGCCTCGCACCGCCCCGCCGCCGTACCGTGCCGCCGCCGCCGCGCCATCCCACTGTCCCGCCGCCGGAGCCGCCGTCACCGCCGTTTGTCCGCCGCCGGTTTTATTTTTCCGGTTTAGGTAAAACCCTAGATTAGTTCGGTTTTTTAGATTAGATCGGTTCGTTTTTTCGGTTGTTTAGCGGACGCTCGTCTGTTCGTTTGTTTAATTGAAGGCTTTTTGTATTTTAGTTACAGACAGTGAACGTTCGTTTGTTAGCTTATTCGTCTCATTTACTTTTTCAGGGTTTTTTCTGTGATTATTTTCGATCGCAATTTCTGCCCTGATCTTTCTTTTAGTATAACTTTTCGCTCATTAGTCGGAATCAGGTGAAACAAGCGCGTAGATCTTCGTCTCACAGCCCTCTTTCTGTTTAACCAACTTGAAAAAGATTTTGGTACTTTAAATTTTGATTTTAGTACAATTTAGTAAACGGATCTTGTTTCTTTTGTGATTTGAGTTTCGTTGCTCCGTTTGATTTGATTCTTTTTGCAAACCGGAGTTCTTCAGTTGAACTTTCTGGTTAAATCTTCTTATTTGAGATTTACCTATGCATCTTTGCTTGGTTGCTTATGTATGATATTGTTTGTTTTCAATAGAATTCTCGGAGTGCAAAGCGTGCTACTACGAGTCCCTAGGTTTTGCGAACCGTCAGCAAGGCAAGTAACACATTGATCATACCCTTTATTACCCAGTTTTTATGCATTAGTTCCAACCCTCACACATTGCATGAGTAGGATCTCTTAACATGTGGGTCTGGGAAGTAGATTGAGGTAGAACGTATTACCAGTTTTAATATCAAACCCTTGGGAGTTACTTCTATGTTATGCTTAGGTTGCCATGTGATGGGCCTCTAACCCCTCGTTGGTTATCCCAAGTGGAAGGTGTAAGATGCAGTGTTGTGGAAGTTTTTCCCTTAGCAAAGATGCCAAGGATCGAATCCCCAGAGACTCCTAGGTTCAACAAGTAGGTGTCAACTGCTAACGGCGCCGGATTAGCAATCAACGTGGACCTGCGCACAGATACAAATAACTTTGCTCCCAACGAGTACAGAGAGGTTGTCAATCCCTCCGGCCTTGTAGTTCACAAAGGATTAAACGCAAATGATAGTAGTGATAGATAATGTTTGCAATAGTAAGTAAAAGCGAAAAGTAAATAGCGTATGTGATCAATGATGGTAATATGGACCGGAGTCTCATGATGTTCACTAGTGATGTCTCTCTCCCAAAAGACGATAAAACAACTATGTGAGGTAAACGAATTACAGCTGGGCAATTGACAGGACCACGAACGCAAACCAATGCTGACTACATTGCAAGAAAGGTTGAGGTTCAAAGCAAGGGCGATACGCCAAAGTAAGTAGACCGAAATCCATCAATATGTACTACTAATCATCCACCTTGAGATATCTATCCAGAACATCTCGCTGGTATTAAGTTGCGAGCCCCACCCATAGTGTAAACTCAATGCAACAGACAACTGCATTAAAAGAACTTTGCGTAAAGTAAACAATCCTTGCACCCGCGGGCACAAGCACCGTTGTTTTTCCCCTTGTGGCAACAGCACATCCCCTAGACTCATGTTTCTATCACTCAAGCTAGTCATCGAGGGGCATGAACCCACAATCGAGCATAACGTTCCCTCTTGGAGTCACTACGTATTACTTGGCCAAAGCAATAAATAACAATGGAGAACATGCAATAATTACTTATGAACATAAATATAAAAGAGGTAGATCAAATATATTACTCAAGAACAATCTGAACATAATCCCATAATCCATCGGATCCCAGCAAACTCGTCATAGCAACAGCATAAGGATTACATATGTGCCTCGATCATGTAGGGCAGCTCACGAGGACTAATTAGTGAAGCACAAGAATGGGAGGAGAACATCACATAGCTACTTGTCATGGACTCATTTTCCAAGGGACACTACTCACAACTCATCCGGGAGGCGTCCATGGTGGTGGAGAGGCTCCCGACGGTGATCCTCCCCTCCGGCAGGGTGCCGGGAAGAGTTCTCCTGGTGCTCCCGATCTTGGAAGCGGCGGCGGCGGCGGAACAGAGATGAGATCAACAAAAAGAGTTCCCTTCCCGAGGGTTTCGAAGGACGCTCTAAATATATGCCGAAGGGGGGGCACCAGATGGGACTCGGGGGGCCCAGGCGCCCCCTCGGCGCGGCCCGGGGGGGCGCCGCCAGGGCGCCTGGAGCCCTGGTGCCCCCCCCGGCTGTCCTTCGGGCGCAAGGTAGGTTCTGGAACGCTGATTTTTTATATAATTGTTCTGGATTTTTCCTGGCAGTTCTCGTAACGTGAAAACCTGAAATACAAAAACAGCCAAAAACAGAAACTGGCACCGGGGTGCACTGGATTAGTAGGTTAGTCCAAATATGATCAAAAGTGTATGGAAGTGTATGAATATCATAGCAATATCACCCAAAAGTGGCATGGAGCAAGCAGAAATTATAGATACGTTTTGGATGTATCAACATCCCCAAGCTTAATTCCTGCTCGTCCTCGAGTAGGTAAATGATAACAAGCATAATTTCTGTGGTGACATGCTATTAACCATGTAGGACTTTTTACAGTCATATGATAAAAGCTTACTGAGACAATGATTCTATAGTAATTAAGTTGCCTCATGAGAAAATCACAAATGACTGAAAGTTTTACAATATGGAACTGAAACATCAAAAAGATTTGCAATGACATGATGTGCAAAATATGATAAAGTGATATCTAGCTTGCCCCCTTTAGCGAAGCAAAACATAAATGCAGGGGCACCTTCAAGGTTTAAGTGATGACTAGATACAATGATTTCAAAATAAACGATATCACAATCATGCAAAAGACAATGCTACTTTGGAACAATGCACATTACACTTAGAATGACAATCATGCTCTCAGTAGTTGGTGCTTTTAAAAGAAGGTGGAGACTCAACATAAAAGTAAAAGAATGGTTATGTGCTAGAGCTTTATATTTTGAAAACATAGAAGCAATTTTGTCAACGGTAGTAGTACTACATATGTGTCATGCATAAGACATCCTATAAGTTGCAAGCCTCATGCATCGAATACCAATAGTGCTCGCACCTTGTCCTAATTAACTCGGATTTCCATGGGTTATCATTGCATTACATATGTTTCAACCAAGTGTCACAAAGGGGTACCTCTATGCCACCTGTAGAAAGGTCCAAGGAGATAAAGCGCATTTGATTTCTCGTTTTTGATAGATCTCAACTTGAGGACATCCATACCGGGACAACATAGATAATAGATGATGGACTCCTCTTTAATGCATAAGCATATTCTCATAAGAGATTGAGGATTAATGTCCAAGCTAAAACTTCCACCATGATACATGGCTTTGGTTGGCGGCCCAATGTTCTTCTCTAACAATATGCATACTCATTCAACCCATGGCAAATCACCCTTACTTCAGACAAGACGAACATGCATAGCAACTCACATGATATTCAACAAAAGTGTGACAGTTGATGGCGTCCCCAGAAACATGGTTACCGCTCAGCAAGCAACTTATAAGAAATAAGATACATAGGCAACATATTCTTTACCACAATAGTTTTTAAGCTACTTTCCCATGAGCTATGTATTGCAAAGTTAGTCTGCTTAGTACAGGTGGAGGTTAGCAAAATACTGGGAGCGACCAACTAAGAGAGCAATGACTGTCATAATCATGCAGAGCGACAAAGCAATATTGAATCAGGCATGGTAGTTATATCGCTACTCAGAAATAAAAGATCATCAAGGCTTGACAGATTTTCTTTACAGTCTTAAATATGTGTGAGCATACGCCAAGTCAATCAAAATAAATTCTTGAAGGAAGATATTACTAAACCATACCACATCATCGGCAAGCAAATCAAGTTGGTACTCCAATAACACATTGGGAATCCTCCAGCTATTTGAGACTAACCATAAGAAAACCTGAACTACTAAGCGCCATTATGCACGTAGCATCTTTATCATAGACATATTAACCAATGCAACAGAAGGAAACTCTCTTAATAAGATAAGCATGATAATTAAAGAGAGTTCAAGCAACCAACTAAACAAAAGCTCTTTGAAAAGATAAGCATGAATACTAAGAGCAGAGCATGATAGTAGCTATTAAAAGACAAAGAACACACACAGCAAAGATAGACATGAAAATTCTATGTTATGTTCTAGGTAGAAGTGGAGCATGTTTCTCTCCCACATAAAGAAAGCTGAGTTCCGACTCGTTATGAAAAACTAAAAAGAAAACTAAAAGCAAGACGCTCCAAGCATAGCACATAACACATGAAGTGATAAAAATAGCGAAACGAAAGACGAACTAATAATGTTGATGGAGAAGGGGATGCACGGGGGCATCCCCAAGCTTAGACGCTTGAGTCTCCTTGAATATTTCTTGGGGGTGCATGGGGGCATCCCCAAGCTTGAGCGCTTGACACTCCTGAATCTTTTTATTATCTTCCCTCGCACACTTGAAACCTCCCTTCATACATAACTCATTATAATCTGATTAACGAGGTTAGTACCCTTAATAAAATAATTATACCTTGCTGGAAATAAAGATATTCTTGAAGTTCTACTGTTTCTCAAGATTGCCAAAAGGTTTTTGCAAAGAAAAGGCAAGCTCTTGGTTTGCAAAATGAAGGAAAGGCAAAACAGGACAGAATCTGCGAAAAACAGAACAGCAGGTAGTAATTGATTTGTTCGGGGCACTTCTGGAACTCAAATCAAAAAACTCAGAACATAGGCACGAAAGAAAATTATATAGAGAACGCTGTCGAAAAAATTCAGACCAAAAAGATGATCTGGTGATTTTATACGAATTTTTCTATCCAAGGACAGAATCTGTTTCCTGGCAGCACCTCACAACTTTTGAACTTTCTAGCAATCAGAGGCTATACTTGGCACAAATATGAAAAGCAAAGATACAATGATGATGCTACTGTAGTAAACAACATCAAGACACAACAAAAGCAAAATATAAAAAATTATTCATGTGGGCTGTCTCCCAAAAGCGCTTTCTTTTATGCCTTTAAGCTAGGCATAATGCAAAAAGGAATCAATAACCATCATAATAATCGGAGTTATAAATTGATTCATATGGTTCCTCAACAAGTTCAGTCTTGTTCCTTCTAGGAAAGGGGTACACACCTTTTGCCTTACCGCGTAAGCGGATTTGTCCCTTACCTATATCGATGAAGCCTTTTACCGCTCAGAGGAAGTCCCTTCCAAGCACAATATTTCCTTGGTTTGGCTCCATGATGAAGAAATCAACCATTGCAATCCCTTTAAGGAATTTAACTGGCACATCTTTTATTCTTCCCTGGATTTCAGAAATATCTCCATTAGTGTGTTCATGATAAGATGGTGGTCTATCCATGTTAAATTTTAAAGAATCATGAATAGTTTTTGGCATAGTAGAAACCATAGATCCAATATCACAATAAGCAAGGAAGTCTTGATTAGAGATGCTAATCCTAACAAGAGGCTCCCAATCATTATCTATTTCCAAAATATCTCTCTTATTGGGTTTGGGTTTCTCTACTTTCATTAAGTCTAGAGCATCCATTCTCTTTTCAATAGTAGCAAGTCTATCTATGACAGTATCAAAATTATGATCATAAACAAAGTAACTAGATAGACCATGTATAATTTCAAGAGCTCTAGCTTCATCACACTCTAGGAAATCTCCCTCGGCTATAATGTCAAGAGAGTGTTTACACCATTTAAAAAGACCCTGGTAAAAATTCCTAAGCACAATTTTTATAGGTATCCAAGGCATAATTCTCCAATGTGCATCAGAAATTCTGTCCCATGCCTTCTTCATATTTTCTCCATCCCTTTGATGGAAATCTAGAACTTCTGATTCCCTCAAAGCACCATATCCTAACATGTTTAGCTAAACAGATAGGACTACTAACAGGAAGGCAAAATAAATTTTTTTTTAATTTTTGATAAAGGATACTAAAGCAAAAACTGAAAGGTAAACTAACAAGACTAAAAAGCAAAGGTAAAAGATAGCATGCAACTCCCCTATCCTGAAGAGTGGAGTCCCCGGCAACGGCGCCAGAAAAACTCCTTGATGGGCCTCTAACCCCTCGTTGGTTACCCCAAGTGGAAGGTGTAAGATGCAGTGTTGTGGAAGTTTTTCCCTTAGCAAAGATGCCAAGGATCGAATCCCCAGAGACTCCTAGGTTCAACAAGTAGGTGTCAACTGCTAACAGCGCCGGATTAGCAATCAACGTGGACCTGCACACATATACAAATAACTTTGCTCCCAACGAGTACAGAGAGGTTGTCAATCCCTCCGGCCTTGTAGTTCACAAAGGATTAAACGCAAATGATAGTAGTGATAGATAATGTTTGCAATAGTAAGTAAAAGCGAAAAGTAAATAGCGGATGTGATCAATGATGGTAATATGGACCGGAGTCTCATGATGTTCACTAGTGATGTCTCTCTCCCAAAAGACGATAAAACAGCTATGTGAGGTAAACGAATTACAGCTGGGCAATTGACAGGACCACGAACGCAAACCAATGCGGACTACATTGCAAGAAAGCTTGAGGTTCAAAGCATGGGCGGTACGCCAAAGTAAGTTGACCGAAATCCATCAATATCTACTACTAATCATCCACCTTGAGATATCTATCCAGAACATCTCGCTGGTATTAAGTTGCGAGCCCCACCCATAGTGTAAACTCAATGCAACAGACAACTGCATTAAAAGAACTTTGCGTAAAGTAAACAATCCTTGCACCCGCGGGCACAAGCACCGTTGTTTTCCCCCTTGTGGCAACAACACATCCCCTAGACTCATGTTTCTGTCACTCAAGCTAGTCATCGAGGGGCATGAACCCACAATCGAGCATAACGTTCCCTCTTGGAGTCACTACGTATTACATATATGCCTCGATCATGTAGGGCAGCTCACGAGGACTAATTAGTGAAGCACAAGAACGGGAGGAGAACATCACATAGCTACTGGTCATGGACTCATGGTCCAAGGGAGACTACTCACAACTCATCCGGGAGGCTTCCATGGTGGTGGAGAGGCTCCCGACGATGATCCTCCCCTCCGACAGGGTGCCGGGAAGAGTTCTCATGGTGCTCCCGATCTTGGAAGCGGCGGCGGCGGCGGAATAGAGATGAGATCGCGAAAAAGAGTTCCCGTCCCGAGGGTTTCGAAGGACGCTCTAAATATATGCCGAAGGGGGGCACCAGACGGGGCTTGGGGGGCCCAGGCACCCCCCCGGCGCGGCCCAGGGGGGGCACCGCCAGGGCGCCTGGAGCCCTGGTGGCCCCCCCGGCTGTCCTTCGGGCGCAAGGTAGGTTCTGGAACGCTGATTTTTTATATAATTTTTCTGGATTTTTCCTGGCAGTTCTCGTAACGTGAAAACCTGAAATACAAAAACAGCCGAAAACAGAAACTGGCACCGGGGTGCACTGGATTAGTAGGTTTGTCCAAATATGATCAAAAGTGTATGGAAGTGTATGAATATCATAGCAATATCACCCAAAAGTGGCATGGAGCAAGCAGAAATTATAGATACGTTTTGGACGTATCACCATGCTATGCTCGTAGACGTGGATTGGGTTTGAGAGTATCCATGACAGATGTGAGATTGTTAATTAATGGTTCAACTTAAGGTGGCTATTTTAATACACATCTGGGTGGATTGGTTGCAGGGCACCTGGAGAATCTGGTGTTGTCCTAGGAAATCCCGGAGGACTTGTGTGATTATCATATGGAATGCCACCCAGGCTCAAAGGGATCATAAGACTATTCATGCTAGAAACTTCCGCGTGCAGCCACAATGCCATTATGGGCTCTAGCATAGTTGAGTATGTTGTGTGAGCAATTTCAATGGTTGACTAGCAGATGTGGGGGAAAGTAGGTGTAGTGGTGTACCGGTCCACCCGGGGTAAAGATTAAATGCTTCTGAAAGACTGTGTCTCGGTCATCCATTTCTCAAACACCATGCAGTGCGAGAAATCCAACGGAGGAGATCGAGTCTTATGGGGAAAAGTGCGCAAACCTGTGTAGAGTGTACAAACTAATCATGATTAGATGTGTTCCCGGTTATGGACATCTTGAGTATCTGGTACTTGAATTATTGTATTGATCTCAGCACTCTAAAACTAATTTGTTGGGTTAATAAAGATGTCTTTAAGTGGGATTGAGTTGGAGGAACCTTCTCAATGATGTTTCAACTACCATGATAGTTAAAATAAAATTTATTCCTTTGTTGTAGGGAAAAATTGGCTTTATGCAAAAACATTATAACCTTAGAGCCTCCACCAGCCATATATGCATGTAGTGTTAGCATTTAACAGTTACTTGCTCTACTGTGTTATCTTGCCAGCATATTCCATGTGCTAACCCGTTTCGGGCTGCAACATATCATGTTGCAGACTTTTCTGATGAAGAGTAAGGTGCGCTAGGTCGTTTGTCATGCACACAGTTATGACGTTGGAGTTCATGGACTCACTTTATCTTCCAAGCCTTCCGATGTTGTCGGTGTACTAAAGTAGGGGTACCTTATTATCCCGACTTGTGCACGGGGAGCAGCAGCATCCCATGGTCTGGCTCACCACACGCCCGCCAAAGCCCACTCTAGACCCCTTTAAGCCATTCAAGAACAAAGTATTCAAGTTAAGAGACAAGACCCCGGCAAGAGGAGCTTGCCGGGAAGGCCGCTCCAGGCTCAAGGTTATCATTCCAGCACGAGACCCTGGCAAGAGGAGCTTGCCAGGTAGGCCAAAAGAACGGCACCTCAAGAAGGTGCATCGCGGCGCATCATGCGCCCCGGCAGGACCCGGAGAGCGCCAAGCTTCCGGGCCCGGCAAGGTTACGCCCCCGGCAAGGTGCTTGCCGGGGGAAGCCTACACTGTGTGCCTGCGCTCCAGCTCATCTGGCCACGCGTCTCCCTGGGGCCCTTCCAGGGGGCACGTGGCAGATGGCTGTGCAGCCTAGGGTACACGGTGGCAAGCCGCGGTGACGAGGCTATCGCCGTGGCGAACGGAGACGCATGGACGGACGCTTTTTGGGGCGACGGCGACGGGCATTCAATGCCTTTGTCCCCCACCGTCAAAGTTAGGTGAAGACCACTATTCATGCACTGTTACAACCACCACCGGTTTTACATTTTTACTCTCCTCTACGTTGGCACCTGTCGGTGACCCCTTTGAGCTATAAAAGGAGGCCCATGCACAACGTAGAGGGGGTTCGATCCCAGAAAATCGATCACCCCTACGCTCGGTGTAGCTGGTACTGTAGATCTTCAAGCTCCCGAGCTCAAGAACTCAATACAACCAAGGCAGGAGTAGGGTGTTACGCGTACGCGCGGCCCGAACCTGGGTAAACTGCCCACGTGTGCTCCTCGATCTGCTCTCCGTGCTCCCTCCGCTCCCTTACCGCAACGTAGAAGGGGCTCCGGTCCCATAGGTGTCCGTGGGCGTCCAGTTTCCCCGACATCTTTGGCGCGCCAGGTAGGGGGGCGTCGAGGTTGTGCGAACCTGATCCGGCGCTCGTGCGGGCGCAACCTTCAGCAACTTCACCAGCTCCATCAACCTCATCGACTACATCAACATGCCTCCAAAGAAGAAGGCTTCGGAGGTCGGAGGCCCATCCGCGTCGATCCCACCACCAGCAGAGCCGACGGTTGGAGGGGGAGACGCCGGCGGAAGGGAGGACGCCGGTGGGGAGACTCACGGCACCACCAAGTCTACGGACAAGACGGACGATCGGGCGAACTCCAAGGCCTCGGTGTCCGTGCACGCACCACGTCCCTCTCAGGAGGTGCCAGACCAGCAGCGACGTGGTACCGGAGGTACCATACGCTTGCTGGGACGTGGCCAGGCTGGCGGGTCACGGGACGCTCAAGGCCAACGTCCTGGCACGAGCAAGGCGCGGTCGCCGGGACGGGAACATGCTCCTTCTAACGCGGTTAGAAGTCTGAGCGTGTCCCGCTCCTCGCACCGTTCGCCACCGTTTCCCTCCTCTCCAGCAGAAGCCCTGGCCAGGGCTCAGCTGCTCCTCGACTTCCCTCCAGCGGCGGACAAGGCCGAAGACTGGAGGGCGACGATCCAGAGCCTCATCGCCTTCGCCAACAACGACGCGCCGCAGCAGCCGGCAACTTCATGGCCGCGGCAAGTCGACCAAGCGAAGGCCGATGGAGACAAGACCGCCGGGGGTGCAACTACCGTGCACTCCCCGCCGCGGAAGCAGAAATCGCCGCCCCGCCGGATCAACGTCGACGACGACTCCACGGCGTCGTCGGATCCACGGGCTCGCCGCGATCAGCGCCAAGTCCTCGACGACAGGCGACGAGAGGACGCTCGAACCCGCATCGAGCGTCGACAAGAAGCCCGAAGACAGTCCGATCAGCGCGCTGGGACTGCTGTCGACATGAATGCGCCCGGTGAACCAGGCGACTTGCCGTACACGGCAGGCTGCCCTGCGTTCACCCGAGAGCTGCGGCAAGTCCAGTGGCCCAGCATGAAGAACTTTAAGCCCGACGTACCCGAGAAGTACGATGGCAAGACGCACCCCTCGGAGTTCCTCAGCATCTACACCATTGCGGTGTAGGCTGCCGGGGGACGCGACGAGAAGATCCTAGCCAACTACTTCCCGCTCGTGCTTAAGACAAACGTCAGGTCTTGGCTTATGCACTTGCCGGAGAACTCCATCTCTTCATGGGCGGATTTGTGCCACCAGTTTGTCGGCGCCTTCACGGGCGGCCACAAACCCCACGGCCAGGAGAGCGATCTCCACATCCTTGCCCAGAAGGAGGGAGAATCCCTGCGCAAATACATCCAAAGGTTCAGCCGCGTTCAGCACAATATCCCCGATGTCCACCCTGCCGCGGTTATCAGCGCGTTCCACCAGAACGTGCGTAACCGCCGGATGAGGGAGGAGATGGCGATGACCAAGATCCGGGACGTCAGCGAACTTTACGCTCTAGCTGACAAATGTGCACGTGCTGAAGAGGGGAGGAGACTCCCCGGAGAGGATGCCGGTGCAGGAGGAAGTGACAGTGAGGATGCCGCCCCGGCAAGGAAAAACCGGCGGCGGAACAACAAGAAGAAGAAGAACAAGGAGGTACTGGTTGTCGAGCAGTCCGGCAAGGAGGCTCCCGCCAAGAAGACACAGGCTGGTGGCTCCGGCAAGGAAGCCGCCCCTGTAGCGGCAGCCGACAAGCAGGACGGCTCCGACAAGCAGTACTGCAAGATCCACCGCACCAAAGGCCACGATCTCCAGAACTGCAAAAGAATAGAGTACCTCGTAGAACAGCAGAAGGCTGAATACGAGCGTCGCGACAAGGAGAAGGCCCAAGGGGGCGGGGGAGAGCCCAGCAAGAAGCGGCCGTTCAATGGCCGGGGAGGACGTCGCGGCAAGGCCAAGCAGCGACAAGGAGACAGACCTCCCCGGGGCCGCGACAAGGACGAAGACGAAGACGATGACGAGGATATGGATGAAGGAGACAACAGCGAGCAGGAGTTCCAGAAGGCCACAGAAGTTCTGTGTGTCGATGGAGGTGCCTCTCTGCACACTTCCCACCGCCAACTCAAGCAATGGGTGCGGGAAGTGAACGCAGCTGAGCCACCCGTCGAGTCACGCAGGCTGCTGAAATGGTCCGGCACGCCCATCATCTTCGACCTTGAGGACCACCCTGACCGCACAACTGCGGTCGGGTGCTTGCCGATGTTGGTTTCCCCAACTATCCGCAACCTCAAGGTCACCAAGATGTTGGTTGACGGCGGGGCCGGCCTCAACTTGATCTCCTCCGCTGTGATCAAGAAGCTGCAGATCCCCGACAGCGAGCTCAAGGAAACCGGGACGTTCCAAGGAATCAACCCGGGAAGGAGCAAGCCGAAGGGGCAGATTACGCTGCTGGTGACCTTTGGTGGAGAGCTCAACTTCAGGACGGAGAGGATCAAGTTCGACGTTGCCGATATCCCATTGCCGTACAATGGGATACTTGGCCGTCCTGCGCTCGCCAAGTTCATGGTAGCTTCCCACTACGCGTACAACATGCTCAAGATGCCGGGGCCGATAAGTGTCATCTCTGTCCCCGGCGACAAGAAGGATGCGCTTATCTGCGCCGACAAGATCTACCGGGATGCAGCAGCCGCGGCGGACAGTAAGACAATTGCCGCTGAAGCTCCCGGGGGGAAGACCAAGACCAAGTCCGGCAAGAGCTCTGGAGCCCACTCCGGCAAACGCACCTCTTCGGAGTGCTGCGCTGCCGTCGAGGACGCACCATCGAGCTCCACCGGCAAGTGCAAGAAGGGAATGGCAGCTCCACCGGCAACCAAGAAGGTGTCCGCCAAGGAGGACGGCACTGGTGGTACCTTCACCATCCGTGCTACACTCGACCCCAAATAGGAAAGCGCGCTCGTTGCCTTCCTGCGGGTGAATCTGGACGTGTTTGCGTGGCAACCGTCTGACATCCCCGGCGTTCCCAGGAAGGTAATTGAGCACAAGCTTGCTGTTTGTCCTCATGCACGGCCCGTCAAGCAGAAGGTCAGGAAGCAAGCGGTGGAGCACCAAGAGTTCATCGCCGAAGAAATCAAGAAGTTGGAAGCAGCAGGCCTTGTTAGAGGTGTACTTCATCCCACGTGGCTGGCCAATCCAGTTGTCGTGCGCAAAGCCAATGGGAAGTGGAGACTTTGTATAGACTTCACCGATGTGAATAAAGCATGTCTCAAGGATCCATTTCCCTTGCCGCGCATCGACCAAATTGTGGACTCCATGGCTGGATGTGAGTTGCTTTCATTTCTCGATGCATACTCTGGTTACCATAAGATATTCATGGCTGAGGAAGACGAGGAGAAGACCGCGTTCATTACTCCATGTGGCACATATTGCTTTATACGCATGCCCTTTGGATTGAAGAATGCGGGCTCAACATTTGCAAGGGTGGTCCACACTGCTTTTGAGCCACAGATACACAGGAATGTAGAAGCCTAAATGGATGATATCGTGGTCAAGAGTAAGAGCAAGGATACCCTGATCCAGGACTTAGAAGAAACCTTTGAGAATCTGCGCAAGATACAACTCAAGTTGAACCCCGAGAAGTGCGTCTTCGGAGTCCCCTCCGGCAAGCTTCTCGGGTTCTTCGTGTCCCAGAGGGGGATTGAAGCCAATCCCGACAAGATTAAAGCCATCGAGCAGATTGAAGCCCCGAAGCGCGTCAAGGACGTAAGGAGACTTGCTGGTTGTGTGGCTGCCCTCAGCAGGTTCATTTCAAAGTCTGCGGAACGCGCCCTGCCTTTCTTCAAAATCTTGAAAAAGGCAGGTCCTATGAAATGGACTCCGGAAGCGGAGGCTGCGCTGCAAGACTTGAAAGGATACCTATCCTCCACTCCAATACTTGTCGCACCTAGGCCACAAGAGAAGTTGCTGCTGTACCTAGCGGCAACCAATCAAGTGGTTAGTGCTACGTTGGTAGCGGAGAGGGAGGTAGATGAGGAACCCACGTCCCCAGCAAGCGCACCCAGCGACAAGCAGGTGGCTTCCCCGACAAGCTCTGGCCCCGACAAGGACAAGTCTGCGCAGGAACAAGGAGAAGTGCGAAAGAAGATGGTGCAGCGCCCAGTTTATTTTGTAAGTTCCCTCTTGCAGGGGGCTAGATCAAGATACTCTGGAGTGCAGAAGTTACTTTTCGGCCTCCTCATGGCCTCAAGAAAGCTGCGCCATTACTTCCAAGCACACGAGATAACAGTGGTCACTCGCTTTCCATTGAAGAGGATATTGCAAAATCCAGAAGCAACAGGCAGGATCGTCGAGTGGGCACTAGAGCTGTCAAGATTTGGTCTCAAGTTTGAGAGTACTTCAACCATACAGAGCAGAGCTCTGGCAGAGTTCATAGCGGAATGGACCCCAACACCAGATGAAGAAGTTCCAGAGACAAGCATCCCCGTCCAAGAAGCAAGCAAGGAGTGGATAATGTACTTCTATGGTGCCTTCTCGCTGCAAGGCGCCGGCGCTGGCGTATTACTCATAACACCCACCGGAGAGCACCTCAAGTATGTTGTTCAAATGCACTTTCCCAAGGAGCAAGCGACAAACAATACTGCCGAGTATGAAGGTTTGCTTGCCGGTCTCAGGATTGCGGCCGAACTTGGGATCAAGAAGCTGATTGTGCGGGGAGACTCACAATTGGTGGTCCGACAAGTAAACAAGAGTTACCAGAGCCCTCTGATGGAAGCTTATGTCGATGAAGTGAGGAAGGTTGAAGAACACTTTGAAGGCCTACAGATGGAGCACGTTCCAAGAGCTCAGAATGATATCGCAGATGGCCTCTCAAAGTGTGCTGCAATGAAGTTACCTGTGGAACCAGGGGTCTTCATGCTCAAGCTAACTCAGCCATCCGTGACACCATCAGTTGGGCAGAGCAAGAAGAGGAAGTTGGTCTCCGACGACTACTTGCCGGCGGATCTTCCCGAAGCCTCCGCCAAGGTCCCCAAGATCAGCAACCAAAATGCTGAGGAACAGTCTGCTCCTGCGGACCCAAGGGTCTGTACAGTTGAAGCAGGCGTTCCCGACAAGCCTTGCCCCGGCAGGCTTGCCGGGGAACCCTCAGCTCCGGCAGAACCGCAGGTTCTTGCCGTAGAAGCCGAGGTTCCCGCAGCAGCCCTGATGCCTTTAGTCCTTGTTGCCGAGCCTCAAGCTCCAGCATGGGCACAGCAAATCGTTCGTTTTCTTCAGACTGGAGAACTTCCCGAAGAACCAGAAGAGATAGAGAGGATAACCAGGCAGTCAAGTATGTACCAGTTCGTCGGCAACGAACTGTACAGAAGAAGACTCAATGGTGTCAGATTGAAGTGCATTTCCCGGGAAGACGGACAGAAGCTGTTGGCAGAGATACATGGAGGCATATGTGGCCACCACATTGGCGCGAGAGCGCTTGCCGGGAAGGCGTTCTGGCAAGGTTTCTTTTGGCCAGAAGCCCTCCAAGATGCAACTGCACAAGTAACCAAGTGTGAAGCGTGCCAGTTCCATGCCAAGCAAATTCACCAGCCAGCTCAAGCTCTCCAGACGATCCCTTTGTCCTGGCCCTTCTCGGTCTGGGGGCTCGACATCCTCGGCCCCTTTCCCCGCGCCGTCGGGGGCTTTGAGTACTTGTACGTCGCTATCGACAAGTTCACAAAGTGGCCAGAAGTGGAACCAGTGAGAAAGGTGATGGCACAGTCAGCAGTCAGGTTCTTCAGATCAATAGTTTGCCGTTTCGGAATCCCTAACAGGATCATCACCGACAACGGCACACAGTTCACGAGTCGCATCTTCATGCAATACGTCCAAGACCTTGGCGCCAAGGTCTGCTTCGCTTCTGTTGCTCACCCAAGGAGCAATGGTCAAGCGGAGAGGGCAAACGCTGAAGTGCTGCACGGACTCAAGACAAGAACCTTCGATAGGCTGCACAAGTGTGGAAGAAACTGGATAGAGGAGTTGCCAGCGGATCTTTGGTCAATCAGGACGACACAAAATCGAGCCACCGGACAGACACCCTTTGCTCTTGTCTATGGAGCAGAGGCAGTTCTCCCCACAGAACTCGTATACGGGTCTCCTCGAGTGCTCGCTTACGACGAGCTCGAGCAAGAGCAACTGCGACAAGATGATGCATTGCTCCTTGAGGAGGAACGTCTCCAGGCTGCTGTACGAGCTGCTCGATACCAGCAAGCCTTGCGTCGCTATCATAGACGCAAGGTCAAGGCCAGGAGTCTCGAGGAAGGCGACCTTGTTCTTCAGCGCGTTCAGTCCGCCAAGGGCTCCAACAAGTTGACGCCGAAGTGGGAAGGCCCTTATCGGGTGAGACAAGTCACAAGGCCTGGCGATGTCCGCCTTGAGACCGAAGAAGGCTTACCGGCGAGCAACTCCTGGAACATAGAGCATCTTCGCAAGTTTCACCCGTAAGGCGCGGTTGCCGTGATCCGCTCCGGCAACCACCTTTTGTACAAGTCTTGCCGCCATTGCATGTAAACCTTTGTATAGAGCCGGGCGCAGACCCCGTGCATCAGTAAAACTTTTGTGCTTCGCACCATTTGTCATTTAATGCTTTTCCTTTTACTTGCATGTGTCATCTGACATTTTGTGCAGCACACATCCCCGGTAAGCAGTAACAAGCCGCAAGGCTCCGTACTTGTATTTCCTCCTCTTTTGCCTTTCTCTCTGAAACAGGAGGAGTGTTCCTCGCGCACAAGTTTGCCGGGTGGGAGGAGATAGAAGTATGGACCAAGTACTGTTCAAGAAAGCTAAGCCTTGCCGGGAAGCAAACAACCCATAAAAGATAAGTTACCAAAGTTTGGGCATTCAAATTTTGAAATTTTTCGTTATCTTCCTTGAACAAACCACACTTTGTATGGAAAACCTGTGCGCTGAGGAACCTACCCGTGGCTAGCCGCGCCCTTACTTTGTTTCGAGCACGCTCAACGGCTTAAGAGAGCTGCGACAAGTGTCGCGCCCTTACTTCGTTTTCGAGTTCGCTCAGCAATCGAAGTGTGCTGCGACTTGCTGCGGCAAGGTTTCTTGCCGACAAGGGCTTTGCTAGCAGGCTGCTAAGAGTCCCGCACTCAGCGCTCGCGGCAAGGGTCCCCTTTGCCGGCAAGTTCCCTAAAAGCGTAGGGTGGAAAGCATACAAATTGAAGGGACTAAAGCAAGGGAGATGATATTGCATTGATTACCCGAAATAAAAGTATATATTACAGAGATAACTTGCCGCTATTCTAAACAACTACTACCTATGACTTAATCAACAGCGGCGAGGCAAGCAAGGTGCTTAGTCTCTTCGGTCTCCGTCAATCCTCTGGATCTTGCCCACCTTGGCGACGATGTGGGCAACTTGGGCCTTCAACGCCTCATGGTCGGCTTCGGGCGGTAGGGTCCGGAGGACGTTGACGAGGTTGATCCCGGGGTTGCGGTAGACGATGTTCGATAACACCCGCTCCATAGTACCCGTGCAAAGCCGGCGCGCCTCGTCAGCCAGCTGCGTGGGGATCTTCTCCCGTAGCCGCGCGAGAGCCGGCGCCACTCCTGTAAGGAACAAGCTCAGCTTGGCTCTATGGGGGAGATTGTCGTCGGGGGAGTACGCGAGGTGCTCCGCGCTCAGCGCCACCATCTCCATATCAATGTTGGCGGCGGAGGTGACGAGCTCCTCGGTCCACTGCTCCACCGTCCGCTGAAAGTGGTTTTGCGAGACGGCGGCGCTTTCCAGCAAGGCCCTCTTAGTACGGAGATCGTCCTTCAGCTTCGTCTCACGGTCCCGGGCGGCGTCAAGCGAGTCGGTGAGGGTGGAAACCTTCAGCTCTAAGTCAGCGATGGAGTCCCTGGCGTCAGTGAGCTCTTTGCCCTTCTCGGAGAGGCGGACTTGCAGCTCCGAGTTGGTGTGGGCATCCTTCTCCCGCGCCACGTTGAGCGCAGTGACCCTATCTTCACTCGCCTTCAAGTTCAGCTCCATTTGCGCCACCCTGGCCTCCAGATCCCTCTTGACGGTCTCTGCGGCAGCGGCGGCATCCTTCGCCTCCTGCAGAGCCCCACCAATGGCCTGCTCACGAGCGGTGAGGTCGTCCTCGTGGCTATCGAGGTCGACCTTCCGCTGGTTGAGCTCTCCTTCCCGCCGAGACAGCTCCTCGGCGGCCAGACGCTGCTGCTCCTCCACCTCGGCCTTCTCGAGGAGGAATGCTTGGTGTGCTCCGGCAAGCTCTTCACGCTCCTCCGCCAAGTTTCGGAGGGCCTCCTGGTTGGCGGCACGGAGCTCCGCGGCGCGCTTCTCTAAATCAGCACCGGCCTTGGCAGCCAGAGCCTCCCGAGACTCCAACTTCGCCTGCCTAGCCCGGTACAAGGCCAGGAGTCGACGCAGGAGTTGCTCCTCTTCGGGCTCGTCGCTGCTGCCGGGCGCGTCGACAACCTTCAACCCGGCGGAGGCAAGAACTTCTCCGTCAAACGTCTCCCCCTCCGCGGGTGCCCTTGATGAGGACGCCCACGGGACTTGGATAAAGACCCCGTTGGCGGCCTCCAGATAGACGCCCGACCCCGCCGCAGAGGCGGAAGGGTCGGCGGCCGGTGCAGCGTCCGGCGCTCCTGCGGCCTCAGGGCCAGCAGTGCGGTCGCCGGTCCCTTCCCCAGCCGCGGCGTCAGCGGTCGGGGTGGTCTCCTCGGCGGCTGGCTCATCAGCGCCGGCCGTTCCCTCTGCGGCGGTGGCATCGCCAGCGTCTCCACGCACCTCCTCCTCGGCGATGGTTTCTGTCTCCATCGACTCCGGGGCGGGCGGATCTAGCAGAAGAAAAAGAACAGAAAGAATCTTCAAGCAAATATCCAAAAAAGAAGAATCCAAGAAGAAGAAATTACAAGAGTTACCTTCGCGGGCCTCTTCAACAACGGGGTCCCTCGCCGGGGAGTTATCCCTTGGCGGCATAGAGGAAGCCCCCGCCGGCGGAGGGCCGCTGGTGCCCTCCCTTGGCAGGGTGCTTGCCCTTGGCGGGGTACTCGCCCTTGGCGGAGTACCCGTCCTTGGCGGAGCACTGTCCCTCGCCGGGGAGCTCATCCTTGGCGGGGAGGGTGGAACAAGCGGTTCGTCGGGGGCGACCTCTTGGTGCTCCTGCGGCTGCGGCTCCACTTCTGCACAAGACAACAAGACATCAATAAGGATAACAACCTCAAGCGCGCCCGTCGAGCGGAAAAATGAATACCAGACTTACGCTGGGGGCTGCTCTCCGGAGCAGCAGGCTGGTCCGGCAAGCCTGTCGCTGGCGCATCACCCGTCGCTGCGGCAGGCTCGTCGTCCTCGAGATCAACCATAGGGATCTTGGCCCTCTTCGCCATCCGCTGGGTCAAGGTCCTGAAAGCCAAAAAAGATCAGAGTTAGACGAAAAAGAAATCAAGACAGAAGCAACAAAAACAAAAGGAAATTGAAATTGGAAATGCTTACTCTTCCTCCTCTTCGTCGGAGCTGAGAGCGGAGAAGTCAAACCCAGCCTCGCGTGCTCCAGCGCGAGGAGCTGGAGGAGAAGGCTCCCTCGGGCGCTTGGCGGGCTCCGGGGCTGTGGGCTGTGAAGACCCAGCACCGGTCGTCGCCGAGGACCGAGGGGAGGAAGGAGCACCAGAGCCACTCCGGGAAGATCCCCCTCCGCTTGTCGCTCGGGCACGGGGCGCCTCCTTGACGACCTCGCTCGTCATGGTGGCACGCGTCGCACGGTGCTTCGGCTGCTGTCGGGGAGCCTGTGGCCTCGTCGTCTCAGCTGCCTTGCGGAGGCGCTTCTTCTGCTGTGTCGGAGGACTTGGCGCCGGCGGAGAGTTCTCCGAGGATGAGGAGGCGTCGTCGTCAAGATTCAGAGACCCGCGAGAATCTTCGTCGGAATCACCGGACTCGGCGTCCTCCTCCTCCTCGGCGGGCCCACTGGACTCAGTACCGTGCCCAGCAGCCTCTCCCATCCCGGCAGGCTCCCCGGTAGGCTCCCCGGCAAACTCCTCGGGCGCGAGCTTCAACAACTTAAGGATTTCCTCCTCCTCAGCCTGACTCACCGCTTCCGCCGCCTCCGCTTCATCCACAGTGTATCCAAATTCACCTGCCGCCGCAGCCGCAGCGGCCTCCTCCATCCTGGAGGCAATGTATGCCACATCTCGCTCGGTGGTCTCCCGGGTGAGCCCCTTCTTCTCCTCGGCGTTGCGTGGTTTTTCAACCAGGTTGTCGAAGAAGGCTTGCACGGTCTCCGCTGAAGGCACCAGCCAAGTGGGTACGATCTCGTGGGAGTCGCACTCAGGCATTGCCGCGCGGATGGCACTGAGGGCAGTATTGTTACATAGAGGAACTACTCCGACCGACGGTCTGAACCACTCCGGGTGCTTGGGGTCATGCTTGAACAGCTCCCGGACCATCCCCTTCAGTTCCAAGACGGTGAAATTATAGTTCAGCCCGGGGCGCAGCCTCATACGGTCTGCCGCGTTGCCGAACTCCCAGGCAGGCCTCTTCCTTTCCTGCAGGGGGGCAATGCGGCGGCGGAGGAAATCGGCCCCGACTTCGCCTACAGTAAGATTGGCAGCCCGGAGACGAAGGATCCTTGTAAGGGCAATCTGCAGCTTGTCGTCTTTCGGGGCCAAGTCGCTCCAATCCTTGCCGCGCACTATTGCAGTCTGGCGCGGCAAGGTAAACTTCTCGGGCTCATCTTCCAGAATCCAGCACCAGTCAGCTCTCCACTCCTCCAACTTGCCGCGAAGCTCTCCTTTCAAGTACGCCTCCTTCTTGTTCAGCCTAAATATCCAGGAGATACCGCCGGAGAGTGGGGATCCAGATTCTACTCTAGGCGTGAAGAAGTGGCAGAAAAGAGCTACATTTGGGTGGACCCCAACATATTTTTCGCACAGATGTGCGAAAACGGCCAAGGTGAGAACGACATTTGGGGTGAAATCTAAGAGGTGGAGGCCATACGTGTTCATCACATCACAGAAGAACTCCGAATACGGAGGGCAGAGACCGCAATAGAAGAATGAAGCGAAGAAGTGGTAACCTCCCGGGAACATGTCGACGGCCACGGCGGGGAGGACTCTGGTGCGCGGGTGATCCTTCGTCTCCCTCGCCCAGAACATGTAGTACTTGTCCCGCAGCTCCCTCGGGCCGAGCCTCGGCGGGAAGACCACCATTCTTCTCTGCATGGCTGCCAGCTTCGCCGCCTGCTCAGACTTATCCTTCTTCGCCTTCTCGCTCTTCGCCTTGTCGCTCTTCGCCTGGTCGCTCTTCGGGGCCATGGCGGGGACGGCGAGGGAGGACGACGGCGCTGCGGGTGGGGAAGACGGCGGAGGAAGGGCGGAAGCAGGGAGTGGCGGGGGTTTCTGAGGATTCAAGGCACAATGAAAGCAATGGGGGAAAACTGCCCCTGCTTCCTCTGCTTTTAAGGGGGAAGTGGGGGACGTTCCGCATTTCCCCATTAAAGAAACAGGCCACGATCTCTCCCACGACGCCGCAATCGACGCGTGCCGTTAGGGAGGGATGCGGCGAATCTGGAGTGGGAAACGGCGCGCCGTGGGCCGCGTGTGCCCGTGCACTGTTCTGGGCCTGGCCCAACAGCGCTCGGCACCGTGTGTGGCCCAGGCCCGGGGGCTCCTGTTGGTGTACTAAAGTAGGGGTACCTTACTATCCCGACTTGTGCACGGGCAGCAGCAGTATCCCATGGTCTGGCTCACCACGCGCCCGCCAAAGCCCACTCTAGACCCCTTTAAGCCATTCAAGAACAAAGTATTCAAGTTAAGAGACAAGACCCCGGCAAGAGGAGCTTGCCGGGAAGGCCGCTCCAGGCTCAAGGTTATCATTCCAGCACGAGACCCTGGCAAGAGGAGCTTGCCAGGTAGGCCAAAAGAACGGCACCTCAAGAAGGTGCATCGTGGCGCATCATGCGCCCCGCCAGGACCCGGAGAGCGCCAAGCTTCCGGGCCCGGCAAGGTTACGCCCCCGGCAACGTGCTTGCCGGGGAAAGCCTACACTATGTGCCTGCGCTCCAGCTCATCTGGCCACGCGTCTCCCTGGGGCCCTTCCAGGGGGCACGTGGCAGATGGTTGTGCAGCCTAGGGTACACGGTGGCAAGCCGCGGTGACGAGGCTATCGCCGTGGCGAACGGAGACGCATGGACGGACGCTTTTTGGGGCGACGGCGACGGGCATTCAATGCCTTTGTCCCCCACCGTCAAAGTTAGGTGAAGACCACTGTTCATGCACTGTTACAACCACCACCGGTTTTACATTTTTACCCTCCTCTACGTTGGCACCTGTCGGTGACCCCTTTGAGCTATAAAAGTAGGCCCATGCACAACGTAGAGGGGGTTCGATCCCAGAAACTCGATCACCCCTACGCTCGGTGTAGCTGGTACTGTAGATCTTCAAGCTCCCGAGCTCAAGAACTCAATACAACCAAGGCAGGAGTAGGGTGTTACGCGTACGCGCGACCCGAACCTGGGTAAACTGCCCGCGTGTGCTCCTCGATCTGCTCTCCGTGCTCGCTCCGCTCCCTTACCGCAACGTAGAAGGGGCTCCGGTCCCATAGGTGTTCGTGGGCGTCCAGTTTCCCCAACAGATGTTATCATGTTAGATGGCCTTATGCCATATATTTTGTAGTAAGTTCTATTTTGAGACACTCGATGTAATAAGTGTGTGATTGCCACTCTTTTATAAATCCTTCAAGTACTATGTGTGTGACCATTACCGATCCAGGGATGACATAGAGCATAGAGACGTCGGTCCATTCGGATCGTGGTCGCTACAATGATAGTTGAGTATGTGGAGTTTGCTAAATCAAAGCTCTTACATGGACCCTTCCTAAAAATAAGATGAATTGCAATTGTTTGATGACTAAGATCATGGTTTGTTAGTTATAAGAAAGTATATGATCTATACTTTAACATGTGAATAGATTGTTACTTGATCATGAGAAGTTTTATGAGTTGAGCTACTGTTATGATATATAATGATGCTAAAAAAGTGATTGAAACTATCATTGATTAAACTTAAGCACTTGCTAGCATTCACACTTCATAAATTATTTCTTTTATCATTTACCTACTCGAGGACAAGCAGGAATTAAGCTTGGGGATGTTGATACGTCTCCAACGTATCTATAAATTATGAAGTATTCATGCCATGCTTACAGTAGTTCTATATGATTTTGGAATGATTTTATTAGAATTAACCCGGAGTGACGCCGTTTTCAGCAGAACTACCGTGGTGTTGTTTTTGTGCTGAAATAAAAGTTCTTGGAATGCACTGAAAATCAACGGAGAATTTTTCTGGAAAATATAAAAAATAATGGAACAAAGAGTTACTGGAGGGGAGTCATGTGGGCCCCACGAGGGTGGAGGATGCGCCCACCCCCCTGGGGCGCACCCCTGTGCCTGATGGACTTCTCATGTGGCCCCTGACTTGTTCTCGACGCCAACCTCTCCTATAAATGCCCAAACCTCCAGAAAATAACCCAGATTGGAAGTTCCGCTGCCACAAGCCTCTGTAGCCACGAGAAATCAATCTAGGCCCTCTCTGGCACCGTGTCGGAGGGGGCCATGATCACCGGAGGCCATGGAGGAGGATCCCGGAGAGGCCATCATCGCCATGAAGGCCAAGGACCGGAGGGAGAACCTCTCCCCATCTAGGGGGGAGGCCATGGAGGAGGAAGCACAAGGGGGAGAACCTCTCCTCTGCTCTCTCGATGGCGCCAAAGTGCCATCGGGAGGGGAATCATCATCGCGTTGATCGTCTTCATCAACATCATCATCCTCATCTCTTTTACGCGGTCCACTCTCTCGCACCCCGCTGTAATCCCTACTTGAACATGGTGCTTTATGCCACATATTATGATCCAATGATGTGTTGCCATCCTATGATGTTTTGAGTAGATATCCTTTGTCTTTGGGTTGATTGATGATCTAGATTGGTATGAGTTGTATGTTTTATTTTGGTGCTATCCTATTGTTCCCTCCGTGACGCGCAAGCATGAGGGATTCCCGCTGTAGGGTGTTGCAATATGTTCATGATTCACTTATAGTGGGTTGCTTGTGTGACAAAAGCATAAACCCGAGTAAGGGGGTTGTTGCGTATGGGATAAAGGGGACTTGATGCTTTAATGCTATGCTTGGGTTTTACCTGAATGATCTTTAGTAGTTGCGGATGGTTTCTTGTGTTCCAATCATAAGTGCATATGATCCAAGAAGATAAAGTATGTGTGATGCCCCAAGACCGATGCTCCAGAAGACTTCCAGCTATTCTGGGCTTCACCGTGTGTTTCTTTTTGCTTGCTACATTTTATTTCGCATTGCATCATGTCATCATGCCATCATGTCATTAATTTTTGCAACTCAAATAAATAAATCATGTGGATCTTTGATCCATTTAAATCGAGGGAATTCACATATTGATTTCTCTTTACAACATATTCAAAGCCTCTCAATATTTAGAGAGCTATATTAAATTATTCCATTATTATGGAATTCACCAAAACAAACTTACATTTAAAGCTCTCTCGTTTCCAAATATTATAATCCCCATATTTCTCCTTTTTTCTTCGGTTCTTGTTGTGGCGCTTTGAAATTAGTCAAAGTAGCTCCATGCCAGTTTTTCCATCTCAACTTGTATTTATTTGGCCTTAATTTTGCCTTGCAAAATAAGTATATCCACTTCCCTTTCCTTTTTTTTAAAAAATGAGAGAAACCTGTTTTTTTCTTTCTTTTCTTTTAGAGCTAACAAGGCAGGCCGTCCATCCTCGCAGCCAGGCGTCGTGCCCGAGGCCCAGCTACTGGCCTCCTCGCCTCCCCCCTCTCCACCTGTAGCCAGGCCGGCCCAATTTCCATAGGCCTAGCTGCACCTCCTCCAACCCTAGCCGTCAGGAGCCCGTTCCCCATTGCTACCTCTTGAGCTTGCGTTGTATTCCCTCGAAGAGGAAAGGGAGATGCAGCACAGTAGAGTAAGTATTTCCCTCAGTTTTTGAGAACCAAGGTATCAATCTAGTAGGAGACCACGCGCGAGTCCCTCGCACCTGCACAAACAAATAAGAACTTCGCAACCAACGCGATAAGGAGTTGCCAATCCCTTTACGGTCACTTACGAGAGTGAGATCTGATAGAGATGATAATTATTTTTTTGGTATTTTTGGTTTAATAAAATAGCAAATAAAAGCAACAAAAGTAAAGTAGATGTAGATTGATATGTTGAGAATAGACCCGGGGGCCATAGTTTTCTCTAGTGGCTTCTCTCATGATAGCGATATTCTACGGTAGGTAAACAAATTACTGTCGAGCAATTGATAGAAAAGCGAATAATTATGAGACTATCTAGGCATGATCATTGTATATAGGCATCACGTATGAGACAAGTAGACCGACTCCTGCCTACATCTACTACTATTACTCCAGACATCGACCGCTATCCAGCATGCATCTAGTGTATTGAGTTCATAAGAATAGAGTAACGCCTTAAGCAAGATGACATGATGTAGAGGGATAAACTCAAGCAATATGATGTAAACCCCACCTTTTTATCCTCGATGGCAACAATACAATACGTGCCTTGCTGCCCCTACTGTCACTGGGAAAGGACACCGCAAGATTGAACCCAAAGCCAAGCACTTCTCCCATTGCAAGAACTATAGATCTAGTAGGCCAAACCAAACCAATAATTCAAAGAGACTTGCAAGGATATTATGAGCACACATAAAAAGTTCAGAGAAGAACCAAATATCTTTCATAGATAACCTTGATCATAAACTCACAATTCATCAGATCTCGACAAACACACCGCAAAAAGAGATTACATCGAATAGATCTCCTCGAAGACCGAGGAGAACTTTGTATTGAGATCTAGAGAGAGAGAAGAAGCCATCTAGATACTAGCTATGGACTCGAAGGTCTGTGGTAAACTACTCACAACTCATGGTGAGGGTGATGATGATGATGATGATGATGAAGGCCTCTGTGATGGATCCCCCTCCCGGAACAGGCTCCAAGATGGGATCTACACGAGAACAGAAGCTACGGCGGTGGAATTAGGGTTTTCTCTCTGCGTATGGAGTTTCTGGGGTACGTAGGTATATATACGAAGAAGGAGGGAACCGGGGGGCACACGAGGGGGCCTCGAGGCAGGGGGCGCGCCCTGGGAAGGGGGGCGCGTCCCCCACCCTCGAGGGCTGCCCCTCTATCCCCTGACTTGGTCCTGACATTTCCCGTGCGTGATTTTCTCCAAAAATATCTCTCGCGAAGGTTTCATTCCACTTGGACTCCGTTTGATATTCCTTTTCTGCAAAACCCTGAAATAGGCAAAAAAACAACAATCTGGACTGGGCCTTTGGGTTAGTAGGTTAGTCCCAGAAAATGATATAAAAGTGAATGATAAAGCCCATTAAACATCCAAGACTTCATAAATAATAGCATGGAACAATCAAAAATTATAGATACGTTGGAGACGTATCAAGCATCCCCAAGCTTAATTCCTGCTCGTCCTCGAGTAGGTAAATGATAAAGAAAGAATTTTTTATGTGGAATGCTAACCAACATAATTTTTCAATGCAATTCTCTTAATTGTGGCATGAATGTTCAGATCTAAAATATTCAAGATAAAACTCTATATTGACATAAGAAATAACAATACTTCGAGCAATACTAACAAAGCAATCATGTCTTCTCAAAATACTATGGCTAAAGAAAGTTATCCCTACAAAATCATATAGTGTTGGCTATGCTCCCTTATTATCACACAAAAGTATTCATATCATGCACAACCCCGATTTCAGCCAAGCATTTGTTTTCATACTCTATCTTTTCAAACCTTTCAACTTTCACGCAATACATGAGCGTGAGCCATGGATATAGCACTATGGGTGGAATAGAGGTGGTTGTGGAGAAGACAAAAAATAGGGAGATAGTCTCACATCAACTAGGCGTATCAACGGGCTATGGAGATGCCCATCAATAGATATCAATGTGAGTGAGTAGGGATTGCCATACAATGGATGCACTAGAGCTAAATATGAATGAAAGCTCAACAAAAGAAACTAGTGGGTGTGCATACAACTTGCTTGCTCACGAAGACCTAGGGCATTTGAGGAAGCCCATCGTTGGAATATACAAGCCAAGTTCTATAATGTAAATTCCCACTAGTATATGGAAGTGACTAAGCATGAGACTCTCTACAATGAAGAATATGGTGCTACTTTGAAGCACAAGTGTGGAAAAAGATAGTAGCAATTGCGCACCCCCCTTTTTTGGGCCTTTCTTTTTTTTCTTTGGCCTTTTTTTGCGGAGGGGCTTTATAGATTCAGCCTTTCCTCCCATGGGAAAATGCTCTAAAAATGATGATCATCACACTTTCATGACAACACGATATTACAACTCGATACTACAACAACAAATTATGACTCTATATGAATGCCTCCGGCGATGTACCGGTATGTGCAATGAAACAAGAGTGACATGTATGAAAAGATTATGCATGGTGGCTTTTCCACAAATACGATGTCAACTACATGATCATGCATTTCAATATGATAATATGATGCGTGTCATATAAACGGAACAGTGGAAAGTTGCATGGCAATATATCTCAGAATGGCTATGGAAATGCCATGATAGGTAGGTATGGTGGCTGTTTTTAGGAACAATATGGTGGCAGTTTTGAGGAAGGATATATAGTGGGTTTATGGCACCGGCGAAAGTTGCGCGGTACAAGAGATGCTAGCAATGGTGGAAGGGTGACAGTGCGTATAATCCATGGACTCAACATTAGTCATAAGAACTCATATACTTATTGCAAAAATTTACGAGTCATCAAAACAAAGCAATCAACGCATGCTCCTAGGGGGGAGGTTGGTAGGAGTTAACCATCGTGCGCCCCTGATCTCCACACAAAGGTTGGCACTCTACAAATACATCATGCTCTAACTTAGTCACACAACGGTTCACCATACGTGCATGCTACGGGAATCACTAACCTTAACACAAGTATTTCTCAATTTCATAATAACTCCACTAACATGACTCTAATATCACTATCCTCATGTCTCAAAACATTTATCAAGAATCCAACATCTCATTCTATTCAATGCACTTGGTGTGAAAATTCTTACTACATTGACATTGGATGTTTATCATGTGAAGACTAGTTTCTTTACCCTAAACACTTTACCATGCTGTTCTTATATACTCTCAAATAGATAAAAGTGCAGCATGAGAGTTCAACAATTTCAACAAAATATTACCACCACCATGCTCTAAAAGATATAAGTGAAGCACTAGAGCAAAAACTATTCAACTCAAAAGATATAAGTGAAGCACATAGAGTGTTCTAATAATTTCTAGGCCATATTTATCTCTCTCAAATATGTGTGTCCAGCAAGGATGATTGTGGCAAACAAACAAGCAAATACAAAAATTATACAAGACGCTCCAAGCAAAACACATAGCATGTTGCGAATAAAAATATAGCTCCAAGTATAGTTACCGATGGATGAAGACGAAAGAGGGGATGCCTTCCCGGGGCATCCCCAAGCTTAGGCTTTTAATTATCTTGAATTTACTTGGGGTGCCATGGGAATCCCCAAGCTTAGGCCTTTGCTACTCCTTGTTCCATAGTCCATAAAAGCAATACTCAAAACTTGAAAACTTCACAACACAAAACTTAGACAAAAATTCTCGTGAGCTCCGTTAGTATGAGAAAGCAAACCACTACTCAAAGCTACATCAATGAATTCATTCTTTGTTTATTTTGGTGTTAATCTTACTGTACTCCAAGTTCTCTATGGTTCATATCCTCCAATATTACTCATAGATGCATCGGAATAAGCAAACAACACAAGAAAAACAGAATATGTCAAAGACAGAACAATTTGTACTAATCTGCAGGGATCGCCTACTTCTGGAACTCCAACAAATTCAAAATAAATTGTTAAATTTGAGCAATTTGTCTACCAATCAGCAGCAAAAAGAATCGACTAAAAACACGCTCCAGTAAAATCCCACGACTACTTTAGCAAGCGCTAACGGTTCTGTTTTTCACAGCAAGATCATATAAACTTCACACAAGTCTTACCAAAGGTTCTACTTGGCACAAACACTAAACAAAACATGAAACCACATGTAATCAGAGGCTAGATGCAATATTTATTCCCTAACAGTAGCAAAAGCAAAAAACATAAAATTGGGTTGCCTCCCAACAAGCGCTATCGTTTTACGCCCCTAGCTAGGCACGATACAAGATAGATCTTGGTATTGCCATCTTTGGAAGGCAATCCATAAGTGGCTCTCATGATAGATTCATATTGTAATTTGATTTTCTTTCTAGGAAAGTGTTCCATGCCTTTCCTTAATGGAAATTGGAATCTAATATTTCCTTCCTTCATATTAATAATTGCACCAATCATTATAAGGAAAGGTATACCAAGAATAATAGGACATGAAGGATTGCAATCTATATCAAGAACAATGAAATCTACAGGCACATAATTCCTATTGGCAACAATAAGTACATCATTAATTATTCCCATAGGTTTCTTAATAGTGGAATCCACAAGATGCAAATTCAAAGAACAATCATCAAGCTCATGGAACCTTAGCAAATCACATCAGGTTTTTGGGATAGTGGAGACACTTGCACCCAAATCAAACAAAGCATAGCATTCATGATCTTTTTTTATAGTAGGTTCCCATTCATCATAAAGCTTTCTAGGTATAGAAACTTCCAACTCAAGTTTTTCTTCATAAGATTGCATCAAAGCGTCAACTATATGTTTAGTGAAAGCTTTATTTTGACTATAAACATACGGATTATTTAGCACGGATTGCAACAAGGAAATACAATCAATCAAAGAGCAATTATCATAATTGAATACATTGAAATCCAAAGTAGTGGGTTCATCACTATGCAAGGTTCTAATCTCTTCACTCCCACTTTTAGCAATTTTAGCATCAAGATCTAAAAACTCCGAATTATTGGGACACCTTAAAGCAGAATCATCTCCAATCCTATTCTCATCAAGATTAATACTAGAAAACAAGGATCTAATAGGAGACACATCAATAACTTTCAGATCTTCATTTTTATTTTCATAATAACTAGAAGAACACGATTTAATATAATCATCTCTTTTAGCATGCATTCTAGCGGTTCTTTCTTTGCATTCATCAATGGAAATTCTCATGGCTTTGGTAGACTCATTGATATCATGCTTAGGTGGGATAGATCTAAGTTTCAAAGAATCAACATCAAGAGTAATTCTATCCACAATTCTAGCCAATTCATCAACCTTAAGCAATTTCTCTTCAAGCATAGTATCGAAATTCTTTTGCGAGACCATAAACTCTTTAGCACTAGTTTCAAATTCAGAAGGCATCTTTCCATAAGAGTTGTTGTAGGAATTACCATAATTATTAGAGGAATTACTAGGAAAATGCCTAGGATGAAATTACCTCTATAAGCATTGTTACCAAAATTATTCCT
This sequence comes from Secale cereale, assembly GCA_902687465.1. Taxonomy (NCBI): domain Eukaryota; kingdom Viridiplantae; phylum Streptophyta; class Magnoliopsida; order Poales; family Poaceae; genus Secale; species Secale cereale. The sequence continues at coordinate 478,097,618 of LR738714.1, forward strand.
ACCAACAAAATTCACATCCAAAGATTCATTGGTATTCTTAATCAAAGTGGACAAAGGCATATCATTAGGATCAGAAGAAGCACTCCTAGCAGCAAACAATTTCATAAGTTCATCCATCTTTCCACTCAAAACACTAATTTCTTCGATAGCATGCACTTTTTTACTAGTAGATCTTTCGGTGTGCCATTGAGAATAATTAACCATAATATTATCTACGAGTTTGGTAGCTTCTCCTAAGGTGGTTTCCATGAAAGTGCCTCCGGCGGCCGAATCTAAAAGATTTCTAGAAGCAAAATTCAAGCCAGCATAAAAGTTTTGAATAATCATCCATAGATTCAAACCATGAGTAGGGCAATTACGTATCATCAATTTCATTCTCTCCCAAGCTTGTGCAACATGCTCATAATCTAGTTGATTAAAATTCATAATATCGTTTCTAAGAGAGATGATCTTAGCAGGAGGGAAATACTTAGAGATAAAAGCATCCTTGCACTTATTCCACAAATCAATACTATTTCTAAGCAAAGAGGAGAACAAAGTTTTAGCACGATCTCTAAGTGAAAACGGAAATAACTTCAATTTAACAATATTGTTATATGTATCCCTTTTCTTTTGCATATCACACAAATCAACAAAGTTGTTTAAATGGGTAGCGGCATCTTCACTAGGAAGGCCGGAGAACTGATCTTTCATGACAAGATTCAACAAAGCAGCATTGATCTCACAAGATTCAGCATCGGTAATAGGAGTAATCGGAGTGCTAATAAAGTCATTGTTGTTGGTATTGGAGAAGTCACACAATTTGGTATTGTTCTGAGCCATAGTGACAAGCAAGCAATCCAACACACACAAGCGAACAAGAAGCAAGCGAACGAAAAACACACAACCGAAGAAGGGCGAATAAAATGGCAAGGGTGAAGTGGGGGAGAGGAAAACGAGAGGCAAATAAATGTAATGCGAAGGATAAGGGTTTGTGGTAGGTACTTGGTATATGACTTTTGCATAAGCCTCCCCGGCAACGGCGCCATAAATTCTTTTTGCTACCTCTTGAGCTTGCGTTGTATTCCCTCGAAGAGGAAATGGGGATGCAGCACAGTAGCGTAAGTATTTCCCTCAGTTTTTGAGAACCAAGGTATCAATCCAGTAGGAGACCATGCGTGAGTCCCTCGCACCTACACAAACAAATAAGAACTTCGCAGCCAACGCGATAAGGGGTTGTCAACCCCTTTACGGTCACTTACGAGAGTGAGATCTGATAGAGATGATAATTATATTTTTTGTATTTTTGGTTTAATAAAACAGCAAATAAAAGCAAGGAAAGTAAAGTAGATGTAGATTGATATGTTCAGAATAGACCCGGGGGCCATAGTTTTCTCTAGTGGCTTCTCTCATGATAGCGATATTCTATGGCGGGTAAACAAAAAACTGTCGAGCAATTGATAGAAAAGCGAATAATTATGAGACTATCTAGGCATGATCATTGTATATAGGCATCACCTCCGAGACAAGTAGACCGACTCCTGCCTGCATCTACTACTATTACTCCACACATCGACCGCTATCCAGCATGCATCTAGTGTATTGAGTTCATAAGAATAGAGTAACGCCTTAAGAAAGATGACATGATGTAGAGGGATAAACTCAAGCAATATGATGTAAACTCCATCTTTTTATCCTCGATGGCAACAATACAATACGTGCCTTGCTGTCCCTACTGTCACTGGGAAAGGACACCGCAAGATTGAACCCAAAGCCAAGCACTTCTCCCATTGCAAGAACTATAGATCTAGTAGGCCAAACCAAACCAATAATTCGAAGAGACTTGCAAGGATATTATGAGCACACATAAAAATTTCAGAGAAGAACCAAATAACTTTCATAGATAACCTTGATCATAAACTCACAATTCATCAGATCTCGACAAACACACCGCAAAAAGAGATTATATCGAATAGATCTCCTCGAAGACCGAGGAGAACTTTGTATTGAGATCCAGAGAGAGAGAAGAAGCCATCTTGATACTAGCTATGAACCCGAAGGTCTGTGCTAAACTACTCACAACTCATGGTGAGGGCGATGTTGATGATGATGAAGGCCTCCGTGATGGATCCCCCTCCCGGAACAGGCTCCAAGATGGGATCTCCATGGGAATAAAAGCTATGGCGGTGGAATTAGGGTTTTCTCTCTGCGTATGGAGTTTCTGGGGTACGTAGGTATATATAGGAAGAAGGAGGGCACCGGGGGCCACACGAGGGGGCCTCGAGGCAGGGGGGCGCGCCCTGGGAAGGGAGGCGCGCCCCCACCCTCGAGGGCAGCCCCTCTGTCCCCTGAGTTGGTCCTGACGTTTCCCGTGCGTGAGTTTCTCCAAAAATATCTCTCGCGAAGGTTTCATTCCTTTGATATTCCTTTTCTACAAAACCATGAAATAGGCAAAAAACAGCACTCTGGACTGGGCCTTTGGGTTAGTAGGTTAGTCCCAAAAATGATATAAAAGTGAATGATAAAGCCCATTAAACATCCAAGACTTCATAAATAATAGCATGGAACAATCAAAAATTATAGATACGTTGGAGACGTATCACCCATCTCATCTCTCGCTGGATCTCCCTCTCCCCTTCGTCCTCCTCCCTCGCCGCCGCTCATGCCAAGAGAGGAAGGAGCGACTCCTCGCTCCTCCCCGCCTCCCGCACCTGGACCCCACTGGTCGCCTGCCCCGCGCCTCTCCACCGTCCTCCGCCGTGCCACGCCCCCTCCTCTGTTCCGCCTCCTCCGCGCCGTTGCCTCGCCAAGGTCCCGTGCTCGACCTTCGCACCACCACCGGAGCAGCCAAGTACGGCGGCCCCATCGCCGTCACGTCCTTCTGCCACCATCATGGACCACCGCGTCGCCCCTCCGCGCGACTGCTTCCCGCGACCTCGTCTCCACCTCGCCAAACACCGGCGACCAAGGCTCAGAGCCGCGCCGGACCTCCTACGCCACCCCGCCTCCCTACTTCCCCGTGCTCCTCCACCTCACCTCGTCATCCGGCGACCGGTGCCGTCGCTGGCGACCGCAAGACAGGAGCGCTGCTGCCTGTCCTTGCCAACGCCGCCAACCACGAGCTCCTCCATCCTCACCTGCCTCCTCCCTTCGGACCTCCTTGCAGCTGCCGATCTGCCATGCTCCAACGTCACCTCAAGCTCAACATCCTCGACCTCCGCGTTATCCCGGAGTCCCTCGTCGGCTTCGTGACCCCTGAGTCATGTACCATTTTTTGTTGCTGCACGGGAACCTGCCAGGTACCGCGATGTTCTTCGATGTGCACGACTATAAAGGACCAACTACCACCGATGCCCCTAGGACCATGAGTACGACTACACCCGGTGTTGCGTCAAGTACCTCTACGGAAGACCCGAACGTCTACGAACCATGTACGACGACAGTCGCCGAAGACCCGTGTCCGACTACCATCGCCAAAGACAATCGTAGGGCTGGACCAAAAGCCCGAAGCTCGCGAGCTTAATGAGCGCTCGATAGTTCGGCTTGTTAAGCTCGTGGCTCGCTTCTTAATGAACAGAGCCAATCATTGATTTCAGCTCGTTAAGCTTAACGAGCTTAACGAACGAGCTAACGAGTTTCACGAGTAGCTCGTTAAGCTCGTTAGTAACAACACAACACATATTTTCATCTTATCTGACAAAATTTTCATAGCACCTCGGCCCATCCACTCAATCTAATCTACATAGAAGGCAAAAAACTTGTGCATTTTGTTTTCTAGTCACCATCTTCTTTTTAAAAAACCAAATATACGCGCTTATCGTGTAAACCGTAACACATCAAAATCTGTTAAGGAGCGCTCGCGAGCGCTCACGAGCTTAACGAGCTTTAAACGAACCGAGCCGAGCAGGGTTTTCTGCTCGTTAATCTTAACGAGCTTAACGAGCCGAGCCTTAACGAGCACGAGCTTAACGAGTACGAGCTTAACGAGCCGAGCAGCTCGGTAATCCACCCCTAGACAATCGACATGTACAACTACGGGGATTCATCAAGTTCCGCTTCTGTCGCCGAGTTCGACTACCGCCAAAATGTACAACTACCGTCGACCCATGGATGTCAAGTTCCTCGCCGTGACCCCGAATGTCTACGAAAACGTGAATGACTACTTCCACTACCGCCGCGAGAACATCTACTTCCTCTACATCCCATCGAACTCGATCAGCTCTGAAAATAGAGGCTTCAAAGGTAACCGCCGAGACGACCACCCGCGGATCGAATGTTTGCGATGTATGAGATGAAATACTTGTTTGCCTCGAGTCCGAAGTGCCCCTCGTTTGCCTTGTCGCCAACTCGTGGGACACCCGGTTACCGGGATCACCCCACCTCTCTTGCATGACACGCTCACGTCGTCCTTCATCTTTTGCACCGGTCTCTCGATGAGTTACCAAAACGATATGTTGCCGTGGCATCATTCTCGGTTATCGCCGCCGTGGCACCCTTCCTTTACACCATGGTGGCGAAATACTCCATATCTTGCTCATGTCCACTTTTTATAAAAAATGCATAAAACTTGAAAATGTCATCCGCATCATGATAACAACATTAAAATGTTTAAATTGTTGTTTGCTTTAAAATTGCTAAATGACATGTGGGGATTTCTCGGAATTGTTGTTTGTCATTCCGGCCTCGTTTAAACTTCCCTAAATAGGTAGTCTACATTTGTTTCACCTCTTGCCATGTTAACAAACATTTAATCTTCTCTTGTAAATAAACGAGAGTCAACTAAATAATAGAATGTGGTGTTTCGTCGATATGCAACTCGTTGCATATTGAGCTCCGCTCAAATTGTAGTGTTGTTTGATGCACTTTGCCATGCCTTGCATATTTACACCGGACATGCATCATACTTGCTTGTGCATCATGACATGCTTATGCTTGTGTGTTTACCATGTTGTTTGCTTCTTTTTGGTATGCTTCTCTCGTTAGCTTCGGTTTCGTTCCGGAGTTGTGAGGATTTATTCGACTACTTCATGGACTCGTTCTTCTTGCTTGCGGAATCCCAGGCAAGATGACCATTCCCCGATATCACCTCTATCTTTGCCTATGCTAGTTGTATTGCTCTTTAGGCCTCGATGCCTATTCCTGTTTGTCGGCCTCCTTTTGTTGCCATGAAACCTCTAACCTTTGACACCTTCCAAGCAAACCGTTGTTTGGCTATGTTATCTGCTTGCTCAGCCCTCTTATAGGGTTGTTAGTTGCAGGTGAAGATGAAGATTGCTCCATGTTGGAACTTGTTGTTGGAATGTCACAATATCTCTTAAATGTATTAACACACCTATATACTTGGCAATGGGTGGAAGGCTTGGCCTTTTTCTTAGTGTTTTGTTCCACTCATGCCATCTTAGGACCCGATAAACCGGTGTTTTGTTCCTTGATTTTGCGTTCCTAACACGGTTGGGGTTTATGGGCCCCCCTTGATAATTCGCACTGCTTAAAGCTTTTCCAGCAAGACCCAACTTTGGTTCTACATTTGCCTAACAACTAAAATTTGCCGAGGGAGTAATTAACCCGAGGATTTATTAATCAACCCCCCCCCCCGGGCCAGTGCTCGTCTTGAGTGTTGGTCCAAATCTGTCAACCGACGATGACCGCCAGGGGCAACTCTGGTATTTTGGTCTACCGTAAGTTTGGACAATCCGATTGTCGCCTGAGACGAGATATGTGCGGCTACTATCAGGGTGTCGGCACGCCGGGAGGTCTTACTGGATTAGTTTTACCTTTGTCGAAATATCTTGAGCACGGGATTCCGAGAATATTCGGGTCTTCCCACTTTGTAGTTGCGACTCCGCAGATCGTGAGCTTGTGATGGGCTAAGTTGGGACACCCCTGCAGGGTCTTGAACTTTCAAAAGTCGTGCCCGCGGTTATGTGGCAGATGGGAATTTGTTAATATCCGGTTGTAGATAACTTGACACCATATCCTTAAGAATACACTACCTGTGTGAGTATCGTGATGGTCTCTTTCCGAAGGGCTTCGGGAACTGAACACGGTGGGGTTAAGTTTGATTGTGAGTAGCTAGGATCACTTCTTGATCAACTTGGCGACCGTTGGCACTTGTTCTCTTCTCCCTCTGAACTCGTAAGTTAGATGCTTAGTGCTTGCTGCAGACACTTTTATAGCATTTCCTCACCTAAAGGCTTTGTTAGTTTTGATACCCGGGAACGGGATTGCTGAGTCCTTGTGGCTCACAGATTCAACACACACCAGATGGAGGTACCGCCGAGTACAATGCAGGAGATGGACAAGAACTTCACCAAGATTTCGATGAAGAGCTTGGCCGTATGTATGTGACGTTTTCGATGATCAGTAGTGGTTCCTACTAGGGGCGATCCGGGCTTGTGTTTATGGCATCTTTCTCGTTTTGGATTTCGTCCGTAGCCGGACCCTGTGTTATTTGGATGATGTATGCTATTGTATTCATTGTGTGACATGGCAAGTGTAAGGCAACTATCTTTTCTATTTCATCCCTGAATTTTACATGAGATGTGCAAATATACCATACTTGAGATCATTCTAGTATGCGCTTATGTCTTTAAGTCGCGCCTCGACATGTGAGAGACATAGTCGCATACTGGGCATTACAGTATGTTAGCTTATGCCCGATAACCCACAAGTGTAGGGGATCGCAACAGTTTTAGAGGGTAAAGTATTCAACCCAGATTTATTGATTCGACACAAGGGGAGCCAAACAATACTCTTAAGTATTAGCAGCTGAGTTGTCAATTCAACCACACCTGGAAACTTAGTATCTGCAGCAAGGTAGTTTAGTAGCAAAGTAATATGATAGTGGCAGTAGCAGCAATAAAAGTAATGATAGTGTTCTTGTAGTTTTTGTAATAGTAGCAACGGAAAAGTAGATAAGCGACAAGCAATATAGTAAAGCTCGTAGGCGTTGGGTCGGTGATGGGAAATTATGTCGAATGCGATTCATCATGTAGAAGTTATAACCTAGGGTGACACAGAACTAGCTCCAGTTCATCAATGCAATGTAGGCATGTATTCCGAATATAGTCATACGTGCTTGTGGAAAAGAACTTGCATGACATCTTTTGTCCTACCCTCCCATGGCAGGGGGGTCCTATTGGAAACTAAGGGATATTAAGGCCTCCTTTTAATAGAGTACCAGACCAAAGCATTAACACATAGTGAATACATGAACTCCTCAAACTATGGTCATCACCGGGAGTGGTCCCGATTATTGTCACTTCGGGGTTGCCGGATCATAACACATAGTAGGTGACTATAGACTTGCAAGATAGGATCAAGAACACACATATATTCATGAAAACATAATAGGTTCAGATCTGAAATCATGGCACTCGGGCCCTGGTGACAAGCATTAAGCATAGCAAAGTCATAGCAACATCAATCTCAGAACATAGTGGATACTAGGGATCAAACCCTAACAAACCTAACTCGATTACATGAAAGATCCCATCCAACCCATCACTGTCCAGCAAGCCTACGATGGAGTTACTCACACACGACGGTGAGCATCATGGAATTAGTGATGGAGGAAGGTTGATGATGACGATGGCAACGATCTCCACTCTGCGGAGCCCCGAACGGACTCGAGATCAGCCCTCCCGAGAGAGATTAGGGCTTGGCGGCGGCTCCGCCTCTTGAAACGCGATAATTCCTTCTCCCTGAAATGGAAGATATAGGATCTGGGGTACGTCGATGGAGCACCAGGGGGCCCACGAGGCAGGGGGCGCGCCCTGGGCAGGGGGGCGCGCCCCCCACCCTCGTGGACAGGCCCTGGGCCCCCTAGGGTGGATCTTCTTGAAGGTATTTTTTATATTTTCTGAAATAATTCTCCATTGATTTTCAGGCGATTTTTATTCTGCACAAAAACAACACCATGACAGTTCTGCTGAAAACAGCGTCAGTCGGGTTAGTTCCATTCAAATCATGCAAGTTAGAGTCCAAAACAAGGGCAAAAGGGTTTAGAAAAGTAGATACGTTGGAGACGTATCAACTCCGCCAAGCTTAAACCTTTGCTTGTCCTCAAGCAATTCAGTTGATAAACTGAAAGTGATAAAGAAAAACTTTGAAAAACTCTGTTTGCTCTTGTTGTTGTAAATATGTAAGCTAGCATTGAGGTTTTCTACAAGATCATGAACTAACCACATTCATAATAACTTTCAGGTCTCAAGACTACTCACATCAATGGCATAACCAACTAGCGAGCAATAATAATAAACCTCGGATGACAACACTTTCTCAAAACAATCATGATATGATATAACAAGATGGTATCTCGCTAGCCCTTTCTGAGACTGCAAAACATAAATGCAGAGCACCTTTAAAGATCAAGGACTGACTAGACATTGTAATTCATGGTAAAAGAAATCCAGTCATGATCATACTCAATGCAAATTAATAGTAATACATGCAATGACAGAGGTGCTCTCCTACTGGTGCTCTTTGATAAGAGGGTGATGACTCTGCATAAAAGTAAATAAATAGGCCCTTCGCAGAGGGGAGCAGGGATTTGTAGAGGTGCTAGAGCTTGATTTTTAAATAGAGATTGAATAACATTTTGAGCGGTATACTTTCTTTGTCAACATAACAACTAAGCATCTCGATATCTCCCATGCTACGCACATTATAGGCAGTTCCCAAACAGAATGGTAAAGTTTATACTCCCCCAACCACCAACAAGCACACTCCACGGCTAGCCCGAAACAACGGGTACCGTCCAAACTAGCAACAGCCCTGGGGGAGTTTTGTTTAATTATTATGATTTTGAGCATGGGACTGGGCATCCCTATTACCAGCCATTTTCTCATGAATGATGAGCGGAGTCCACTCATCATGAGAATAACCCACCTAGAATGGAAGATATAGACATCCCTAGTTGATACATGAACTGTTCGAGCATACAAAACAGAATTTCATTTGAAGGTTTAGAGTTTGGCACATACAAATTTACTTGGAACGGCAGGTAAATACCGCATATAGGAAGGTATGGTGGACTCATATGGAATAACTTTGAGGTTTATGGAAGTGGATGCACAAGCAGTATTCCCGCTTAGTATAGGTGAAGGCTAGAAAGAGACTGGGAAGCGACCAGCTGAAGAGTAACAACGGTCATGAACATGCAATAAAATTAATCAACAATGAATGCAAGCATGAGTAGGATATAAATCACCAAGAACATAAATATCGTGAAGGCTATGTTGATTTGTTTCAACTACATGCATGAACATGTGCCAAGTAAGATCACTTAAATCATTCAAAGGAGGATACCACCCATCATACCACATCACAGCCGTTTTATTATCATGTTGGCACGCAAGATAGACCATTATAAACTCTCAGCTAATTAAGCATGGCATAAGCAGCTATGATCTCTAACTGTCATTGCAAGCATGTTTCATTCATAACAAGCTGAATCAGGAACGATGAACAATCATATTTACAAAAACAAGAGAGGTCGAGTTCATACCAGCTTTTCTTATCTCAATTAGTTCATCATATATCTTCCTTATTGCCTTTCACTCGCACGACCGAACGGTGTGTATAAAAATAATAGTGCACGTGCATTGGACTAAGCTGGAATCTGCAGGCATTTAATACAAGAGAGAAGACAAGGTAATATGGCTCAAGGTTAATTCACAACAAAGCATATGAGAGCCACTAAACAATTTAATCATGGTCTTCTACTCTTAACCCCTAAAGAAAAGAAAAGAAACTATTTACATGAGAAAGCTCCCAATAGGCAAATGAAGAACGGGAAATCTTTTTGAGTTTTCAATTTAACTACTACTACAAGCAAAGAAAGTAAACTAGCTAGAAGCTGCAACTAATTTTTTTTTGTTTTTCTGGGTTTTTCTAACACACAAGAAAAAGATTAAGAAAAAGAAATTGTAATTAAGCATGGATGGTATAGTGAAAGAGTGTGAACACCGGCAACTAGAATAAGTGTGTGAACATGAATGTAAGTCAGTGAGAAACACGTACTCCCCCAAGCTTAGGCTTTTGCCCTAAGTTGGTCTATGGCCAGTATTGGCCTGATGGATTTCCAAAGTTACAGTTGAGGTCGTACTGAGACGTAGGAGATGATGCATGCTGAGCTGCAGCTCGAAGGCGGGCTGCCTCCGTCATGTTATAATAAGCATTTGCCTCCTCCATGGTTATAGTGTATCTCCCTTTTTCCTGAAAGTTAAACAAAGTAGGGGCAGGAAGACCAATAGGGATGGCATGCTGCCTGTTAAAGATTAGTCGATATTTGAGGGTTTGATTATCCCACTCTATAAACTGGTGACTGGTTTATATTTGAGGGTTTGAGGGATGGCATTGCAGTCTAAATAAGCAGGAGGTAAAGGTTCATCATTCACGTGCACAGACACACCAAGAAAGCGGGCTATGCGGGTAGCATAGATCCCACCAAATAAACCTCCATGCAAACCATTATGGTGTAGTCTATCTGCAACAATAGCTCCCAAGTTATATTGCCTATCACCTAGTATAGCACTCCTGAGAACACTAAGATCAGGGACACACATGTGACAAGCCTCATCCTTACCGTTTATGCATCTACCGATAAAGAGAGCAAAGTAATGAATAGCAGGAAAATGTATGCTCCCCATGGTAGCCTGTGTGACTTCCCTGGACTCCCCCACTATAATACTAGCAAGGAATTCTCTAAATTCAGATTTGCGAGGATCACTCATATAGCCCCACTGTGGGAGTTTGCAAGCAACAATAAAATCCTCTAAATCCATAGTATAAGATTTATCATATAGGTCAAATAGTATAGTGTGAGAATTACATGAAGATGAAAATTTAAACCTTCTCACAAAGCTATCAGTTAAGCCACGGTATTGAGGACACTTATCTTGTACGAAGTCCTCGAGGTCAGCATTGCGTATGTATGCGTAAAATTCATCTTTGATGCCAGCTTGACCCATGAATTCATCTGGCGGCCATTCACAAGGCCGCACATCAGCATACCTCGGTGGTTGATCATCCGTCTCATGGAACGCGAGCCTCGGTTCTTGCTTCCTTGAAGGACCACCTTCGAAGTTTCTCCTAGACATTTTTCTGATATTTTCTGAATTTTTTAGTAACTTCAAAATAAAGGTTAACCAAACTCAACAAGATTGATAGCAACAACTCCTATAAGTGCCTAGAGGCTATATCATGCATTAGAACTACTTGGGGCCAAGAAACTTTGACATGCAAGCTCAAGAACAAGGTCACCACAGCAACATAAATTTGCAACGAATAAAGCACTAGAGCAATAACTAATTGGACCAATGGAGGAGTCACATACCAAGGAACAATCTCCCCAAACAGTTTGGTGAATGGTGCTTTGAGCAAGGAGATCGAAAATGGCAGCAAGATGAGCTAGAACTCGGGTTTGAGCTCGTGGGGGATTTTTTGGGAGGAAGAAGAAGAGCATGGGTGCAGGAATAAGTGGAGGGGGGCCATGTGGGGCCCACGAGGTAGGGGGCGCGCCCTGGACCCTCATGGCCACGTGTTGGCCCCCCTCGCTGTGTGTTCAGTGCCATATTTCCTCAAATATTCTAGAAAAAATCAGATTTCATTTTCATGGCATTTGGAGAACTTTTATTTTGGGGATATTTTTTTATTGCACGGATAAGTCTGGAAACAGACAAAAAATACTATTTTTGCTTTACTTATCCTAATTAACAGAAAGTAAGAGGAGGGTACAGAAGGTTGTGCTATCTAGATTCACCTATCCCATGCCAATCAAAAGGAATCCATTAACAAGGTTGATCAGGTCTTGTTAATAAACTCTTTCTGAGTAACATGAAACCGGAGAATTTTTTAATAACACTAGGTTACCTCAATGGGGATATGTATGTCCCCAACAATAAGTATGTCATGTGTCTTCTTGATAGTAAGAATAGGAAACTCAAAACCTCCAATAGTAATAGTTGAAAATTTTCCAATATAATTGATACTATGGACCTGACGTCGTTTCCTCAGAAAATGTACCGTATGCTCATTACCATTGACATGAAAAGTGACATTGCCTTTGTTGCAATCAATAACAGCCCCTGCAGTATTCAAAAAGGGTCTTCCAAGAATAATAGACATACTATCGTCCTCGGGAATATCAAGTATAACAAAGTCCGTTAGAATAGTATCATTTGCAACTACAACATGCACATCCTCACAAATACCGACAGGTATAGCAGTTGATTTATCGGCCATTTGCAAAGATATTTCAGTAGGTGTCAACTTACTCAAGTCAAGTCTACGATATAAAGAGAGAGGCATAACACTAACACCAGTTCCAAGATCACCCAAAGCAGTTTTAACATAATTTCTCTTAATGGAGCAAGGTATAGTAGGTACTCCTGGATCTCCTAATTTCTTAGGCATTCCACCTTCAAAAGTGTAATTAGAAAGCATCGTGGAAATTTCCACTTTAGGTATCTTTCTTTTGTTCGTAATAATATCTTTCATATACTTAGCATAAGGATTTGTTTTAAGCACATCAGTCAAACACATACGCAAAAAGATAGGTCTAATCATTTGAGCAAAGCGCTCAAAATCCTCATCATCCTTTTTCTTGGATGGTTTCGGAGGAAAAGGCATGGGTTTCTCAACCCATGGTTCTCTTTCCCTATCGTGCTTCCTAGAAACAAAGTCTCTCTTATCATAACGTGGATTCTTTTATTGTGGGTTATCAAGACCAACAACAGGTTCAATCTCTTCATCATTATCATTGCTAGGTTGAGCATCATCATGAACATCATCATGAACATCATCATTAATATTATCACTAGGTTTATGTTCATTAGCAGATTGTATCTCAGCATCAGAAACATATATATCATTGGGATTCTTAGGTGTGTCAACTACAGGTTCACTAGAAGCATGCAAAGTCCTATCATTTTCATTTTCTTCTTCTTAGAAGAACTAGGTGTATCTAAATTAGATCTTTGAGAATCTTGCTTAATTCTCTTAGGATGGCCTTCAGGATATAGAGGTTCCTGAGTCACTTTACCACCTCTAGTTGCAACTCTAACAGCAGAGTCATTATTCTTACTATTTAATTCATTGAACAAATCATTCTTAGCCTTAAGTACTTGTTCTACTTGAGTGGTGACCATAGAAGCATGTATACTAATGAGTTTCAGTTCACCTTTACTCTAGACAGATAATCACTCAAGCGTTCAATCATATAAGCATTGTGTTGTAATTGTCTACCAACATAAGCATTGAAGTTTTCTTGTTTCACAATAAAATTGTCAAACTCATCTAAGCATTGGCTAGCAGACTTATAACGAGGAATATCACCTTCATCAAATCTATAAAGATAATTACCTTTACTACCTGTGTTGGGTTATCAAGACCATGTATTTCTCCAATAGGCGGTAAATTCTTAACATCTTCAGCTTTAATACCTTTTTTCTTTCTTAGATTTCTTTGCCTCTTGCATATCTTCAGGACTGAGAAATAGAACATCTCTTTTCTTCGGAGTTGGCTTAGGGGCTGGTTTAGGAAGTGTCCAATTATTTTCATTGGCCAGCATATTTTTCAATAGTAATTCAGCTTGTTCAACTGTTCTTTCCCTGAAAACACAACCATCACAACTATCCAGGTGGTCTCTGGAAGCATCAGTTAGTCCATTATAAAAGACATCAAGTATATCATGCATCTCAAGAGGATGATCAGGCAAAGCATTAAGTAACTGGAGAAGCCTCCCACAAGCTTGTGGGAGACTCTCTTCTTCAGTTTGAGCAAAGTTATATATTTCCCGTAAGGCAGCTTGTTTCTTATGAGCGGGAAAATATTTAGCAGAGAAATAATACCTCATATCCTGGGGACTAGGCACACAACCAGGATCAAGAGAATTGAACCAAGTCTTAGCATCACCCTTTAATGAGAACGGGAATAGCTTAAGAATATTGTAGTAACGAATCTTTTCATCATTGGTAAACAGGGTGGCTATATCATTCAACTTAGTAAGATGTGCCACAACAGTTTCAGACTCACTGCCATGGAAAGGATCAGATTCAACCAAAGTAATTAACTCGGGATCAATAGAGAATTCGTAATCCTTATTAGTAACAGAGATAGGTGAAGTAGCAAAAGCAGGGTCATGTTTCATTCTAGCATTCAAGGACTTTTCTTTCAGCTTAGCTAATAACTTCTTAAGATCATATCTATCATTGCAAGCAAGAAAGTCTCTAGCAGTTTCTTCATCCATAACATAACCCTCAGGCACAACAGGCAATTCATATCTATTGGGAGTAGTTCATCATCACTTTCATAAATATCATCATTTTCAACATTTGCACTCTCCCTAGCCTTAGCAATTTGTTCATCTAGAAATTCACCTAGTGGCACGGTATCAGGCATAGAGGTAGTTTCATCATACATAGCAGAAGTAGCATCATCAAGAAGGTACGACATATCAGATTCAATAGCAGGAGTAGGTGTCACAAGTTTACTCATAATAGAAGGTGAATCAAGTGCAGAGCTAGATGGCAGTTCCTTACCTCCTCTCGTAGTTGAGGGTTTGATCTTGGTTTTTGAGTCCTTCAAATTCTTCATAGTGATCAGCAGATATAAATCCCAAGTGACCTAAAGAATACAGCTATGCTCCCCCGCAACGGCGCCAGAAAATAGTCTTAATAACCCACAAGTGTAGGGGATTGCAACAGTTTTCGAGGGTAAAGTATTCAACCCAAATTTATTGATTAGACACATGGAGAGCCAAAGAATACTCTTTTGTATTAGCAACTGACTTGTCAATTCAACCACACTCGGAAACTTAGTATCTGCAGCAAGATAGTTTAGTAGCAAAGTAATATGATAGTGGCGGTAGCAGCAATAAAAGTAACGATAGTGTTTTTGTAGTTTTTGTAATAGTAGCAACGGAAAAGTAGATAAGCGATAAGCAATATAGGTAAAGCTCGTAGGCGTTGGATCGGTGATGGGAAATTATGTCGGATGCGATTCATCATGTAGAAGTTATAACCTAGGGTGACACAGAACTAGCTCCAGTTCATCAATGCAATGTAGGCATGTATTCCGAATATAGTCATACGTGCTTATGGAAAAGAACTTGCATGACATCTTTTGTCCTACCCTCCCGTGGCAGCGGGGTCCTATTGGAAACTAAGGGATATTAAGGCCTCCTTTTAATAGAGTACCAGACCAAAGCATTAACACATAGTGAATACATGAACTCCTCAAACTATTGTTCTCACCGGGAGTGGTCCCGATTATTGTCACTTCAGGGTTGCCGGATCATAACACATAGTAGGTGACTATAGACTTGCAAGATAGGATCAAGAACACACATATATTCATGAAAACATAATAGGTTCAGATCTGAAATCATGGCACAAGGGCCCTAGTGACAAGCATTAAGCATAGCAAAGTCATAGCAACATCAATCTCAGAACATAGTGGATACTAGGGATCAAACCTTAACAAAACTAACTCGATTACATGATAGATCCCATCCAACCCATCACCGTCCAGCAAGCCTACGATGGAATTACTCACACACGGCGGTGAGCATCATGGAACTGTTGATGGAGGAAGGTTGATGATGACGATGGCGACGATCTCCACTCTCCGGAGCCCCGAACGGACTCCAGATCAGCCCTCCTGAGAGAGATTAGGGCTTGGCGGCGGGTCTGTCTCGTGAAACGCAATAATTCCTTCTCCCTGATTTTTTTTCTCCCCGAAACGGAAGATATAGGATCTTGGGGTACGTCGGTGGAGAACTAGGGGACCCACGAGGCAGGGGGTGATACGTCTCCAACGTATCTACTTTTCCAAACCCTTTTGCCCTTGTTTTGGACTCTAACTTGCATGATTTGAATGGAACTAACCCGGACTGATGCTGTTTTCAGCAGAACTGCCATGGTGTTGTTTTTGTGGAGAATAAAAAGTTCCCGGAATTGCCTGAAAATCAATGGAGAATTATTTCAGAAAATATAAAAAATATTTGCAAGAAGATCCTCATCGGGGGGGCCACACCCTGTCCTCGAGAGTGGGGGGCGCGCCCCCCTTCCCAGGGCGCGCCCCCTGCCTCGAGGGCCCCCCGATGCTCCACCGACGTACGCCCAGATCATATATCTTCCGTTTCGGGGAGAAAAAATAGGAGAGATGGAATTATCACGTTTCACGAGACGGAGCCGCCGCCAAGCCCTAATCTCTCTCAGGAGGGCTGGTCTGGAGTCCGTTCGGGGCTCCGGAGAGTGGAGATCGTCGCCATCGTCATCATCAACCTTCCTCCATCACCAATTCCATGATGCTCACCGCCGTGTGTGAGTAATTCCATCGTAGGCTTGCTGGACGGTGATGGTTTGGATGAGATCTATCATGTAATTGAGTTAGTTTTTTAAGGTTTGATCCCCTAGTATCCACTATGTTCTGAGATTGATGTTGCTATGACTTTGCTATGCTTAATGCTTGTCACTAGGGCCCGAGTGCCATGATTTCAAATCTGAACCTATTATGTTTCCATGAATATATACGTGTTCTTGATCCTATCTTGCAAGTCTATAGTCACCTACTATGTGTTATAATCCGGCAACCCCGAAGTGACAATAATCGGGACCACTCCCGGTGATGACCATAGTTTGAGGAGTTCATGTATTCACTATGTGTTAATGCTTTGGTCCGGTACTCTATTAAAAGGAGGCCTTAATATCCCTTAGTTTCCAATAGGACCCCGCTGCCACAGGAGGGTAGGACAAAAGATGTCATGCAAGTTCTTTTCCATAAGCACGTATGACTATATTCGGAATACATTCCTACATTGCATTGATGAACTGGAGCTAGTTCTGTGTCACCCTAGGTTATAACTTCTACATGATGAATTGCATCCGACGTAATTTCCCATCACCGATCCAATGCCTACGAGCTTTACCTATATTGCTTGTTGCTTATTTACTTTTCAGTTGCTACTATCACAAAAACTACAAAAGCACTATCTTTACTTTTATTGCTGCTACCGCCACTTTCGTATTACTTTGCTACTAAACTATCTTGCTGCAGATACTAAGTTTCCAGGTGTGGTTGAATTGACAACTCAGCTGCTAATACTTAAGAGTATTCTATGGCTCCCCTTGTGTCGAATCAACAAATTTGGGCTTAATACTTTACCCTCAAAAGCTATTGCGATCCCCTACACTTGTGGGTTATCAAGAATATTTTCTAGCGCCGTTGCCGGGGAGCATAGCTCTATTCTTTAAGTCACTTGGGATTTATATCTGTTTATCACTATGAAGAATTTGAAGGACACAAAAGCCAAGATCTTACCCTCAACAACGAGGGGAGGTAAGGAACTGCCATCTAGCTCTGCACTTGATTCTCCTTCTGTTATGAGTAAACTTGCAACACCTACTCCTGCTATTGAATCTGATATGTCGTATGTTCTTGATGATGCTACTTCTGCTATGTATGATGAAACTACCTCTATGCCTGATACTGTGCCACTAGGTGAATTTCTAGATGAACAAATTGCAAAGGTTAGGGAGAGTGCAAATGTTGATGATATTTATGAAAGTGATGATGAAACTACTCCCAATAGATATGAATTGCCTGTTGTGCCCGAGGGTTATGTTATGGATGAAGAAACTGCTAGAAACTTTCTTGCTTGCAGTGATAGATATGATCTTAAGAAGTTATTATCTAAGCTGAAAGAGAAGTCCTTGAATGCTAGAATGAAACATGACCTTGATTTTGCTACTTCACCTATATGTGTTACTGATAAGGATTATGAATTCTCTATTGATCCTGAGTTAATTACTTTGGTTGAATCCGATCCTTTCCAT
The DNA here is from genome assembly GCA_902687465.1 of Secale cereale. Lineage (NCBI taxonomy): Eukaryota > Viridiplantae > Streptophyta > Magnoliopsida > Poales > Poaceae > Secale > Secale cereale. The sequence continues at coordinate 478,115,437 of LR738714.1, forward strand.
GGCTATGAGTCTGAAACTGTTGTGGCACATCTTACTAAGTTGAATGATATAGCCACCCTGTTTACCAATGATGAAAAGATTCGCTACTACTATATCCTTAAGTTATTTCCGTTCTCGTTAAAGGGTGATGCTAAGACTTGGTTTAATTCTCTTGATCCTGGTTTTGTGCCTTGTCCCCAGGATATGATGTATTACTTTTCTGCTAAATATTTTCCCACTCATAAGAAACAAGCTGCCTTATAGGAAATATATAACTTTGCTCAAACTGAAGAAGAGAGTCTCCCACAAGCTTGGGGGAGGCTTCTCCAGTTACTTAATGCTTTTCCTGATCAACCTCTTGAGATGCATGATATACTTGATGTATTTTATAATGGACTAACCGATGCTTCCAGAGACCACCTGGATAGTTGTGCTGGTTGTGTTTTCAGGGAAAGAATAGTGGAACAAGCTGAATTACTATTGAATAATATGCTAGCCAGTGAAAATAATTTTACACTTCCTGAACCAGCCCCTAAGCCAACTCCGAAGAAAAGAGGTATTATATTTCTTAGTCCTGAAGATATGCAAGAGGCAAAGAAATCCATCAAAGAAAAAGGTACTAAAGTTGAAGATGTTAAGAATTTACCGCCTATTGAAGAAATGCATGGTCTTGATAACCCGACACAGGTAGTAAAGGTAAATTCTCTTTACATATTTGATGAAGGTGATATTCCTCATTATAAGTCTGCTAGCCAATGCTTAGATGAGTTTGACAATTTCATTGTGAAACAAGAAAACTTCAATGCTTATGTTGGTAGACAACTACAACACAATGCTCATATGATTGAACGCTTGAGTGATTATCTGTCTAGTGCTAAGAGTGAACTGGAACTTATTAGTAAACATGCTTCCATGGTTACCACTCAAGTAGAACAAGTACTTAAGGCTCAGAATGATTTGCTCGATGAATTGAATAGTAAAAATAATGACTATGCTGTTAGAGTTGCAACTAGAGGTGGTAAAATAACTCAGGAACCTTTGTATCCTGAAGGTAATCCTAAGAGAATTGAGCAAGATTCTCAGAGAGCTAATTTAGATGCACCTAGTTCTTCTAAGAAGAAGAAAACGAAAAATGATAAGACTTTGCATGCTTCTAGTGAACCTGTAGCTGACACACCTAAGAATCCCAATGATATACCTGATTCTGATGCTGAGACACAATCTAGTAATGAACCTGAACCTACTGATAATATTAATAATGATGTTCATGATGATGCTCAACCTAGCAATGATAATGATGTAGAGATTGAACCTGCTGTTGATCTTGATAATCCACAATCAAAGAATCAATGTTATGATAAGAGAGACTTTGTTGCTAGGAAGCACGGTAGGGAAAGAGAACCCTGGGTGCAGAAACCCATGCGTTTTCCTCCGAAATCATCCAAGAAAAAGGATGATGGGGATTTTGAGCGCTTCGCTGAAATGATTAGACCTATCTTTTTGCGTATGCGTTTGAGTGATGTGCTTAAAACAAATCCTTATGCCAAGTATATGAAAGACATTATTACCAACAAAAGAAAGATACCTGAAGTAGAAATCTCCACCATTCTTGCCAATTACACTTTTGAGGGTGGAATGCCTAAAAATTAGGAGATCCAGGAGTACCTACTATACCTTGCTCCATTAAGAGAAACTATGTTCAAACTGCTTTGTGTGATCTTGGAGCTGGTGTTAGTGTTATGCCTCTCTCTATATATCGTAGACTTGACTTGAGTAAGCTGACACCTACTGAAATATCTTTGCAAATGGCTGATAAATCAACTGCTATACCTGTCGGTATTTGTGAGGATGTGCCTGTTGTAGTTGCAAATGTTACTATTCCAACGAACTTTGTTATACTTGATATTCCCGAGGACGATAGTATGTCTATTATTCTTGGAAGACCTTTTTTGAATACTGTAGGGGCTGTTATTGATTGCAACAAAGGCAATGTCACTTTTCATGTCAATGGTAATGAGTATACGGTACACTTTCCGAGGAAACAACCTCAGGTCCATAGTATCAACTGTATTGGAAAAACTTCAACTATTACTGTTGGAGGTTTTGAATTTCCTATTCCTACTATCAAGAAGGCATATGACATACTTATTGTTGGGAACATACATATCCCCATTGAGGTAACCTAGTGTTATTAGAAAATTCTCCGGTTTCATGTTACTCGGAAAGAGTTTATTAGCAAGACCTGATCAACCTTGTTAATGGATTCCTTTTGATGAACATGGGATAGGTGAATCTAGATAGCACAAACCTACTGTACCCTCTTTTACTTTCTGTTAATTAGGTTAAATAAAACAAATATAGCATTGTCTGTCTGTTTCCAGACTTATCCATGCAATAAAAATATTCCAAAAATAAAAGTTCTCCAAATGCCATGAAAATTCTCCAAATGCCATGAAAATGAAATATGATTTTTTCTAGAATATTTAAGAAAATATGGCACTGAACACACAGTGAGGGGAGCCAGCACATGGCCTCGAGGGCCCCACGTGCCCCCCCCCCCTCCACTTATCCTTTCACGCATGCTCTTCTTCTTCCTCCCAAAAAAACCCCCAACCAGCTCAAACCTGAGTTCTAGCTCATTTTGCTGCCATTTTCGATCTCCTTGCTCAAAGCACCATTCACCAAACTGTTTGGGGAGATTGTTCCTTGGTATGTGACTCCTCCATTGGTCCAATTAGATTTTGCTCTAGTGCTTTATTTGTTGCAAATTTATGCTGCTGTGGTGACCTTGTTCTTGAGCTTGCATGTCAAATTTTCTCAGTCCCAAGTAGTTCTAATGCATGATATAGCCTCTAGGCACTTATAGGAGTCGTTCCTATCAATCTTGTTGAGTTTGGTTAACTTTTATTGTGAGTTACTATTTTTTTTAGAAAATTTCAGAAAAAATTCTAGGAGAAACTTCCAAGGTGGTCCTTTAAGGAAGCAAGAACCGAGGCTCGCGTTCCGTGAGCCGGACGATGAACCACCGAGGGATGCTGATGTGCGGCCTTGTGAATGGCCGTCAGATGAATTTATGGGTCAAGCGGGCATCAAAGATGAATTTTATGCATATGTGCACAATGCTGACCTCAAGGACTTCATGCAAGATAAGTGTCTTCAATACCATGGCTTAACTAATAGCTTTGTGAGAAGGTTTAAATTTTCATCTTCACATAATTCTCACACTGTCCTGTTTGACCTTCATGATAAGTCTTATACCATGGATTTAGTGGATTTTAATGTTGCTTGAAAGCTCCCACAGTGGGGCAGTATGAGTGATCCTCGCAAATCTGAATTTAGAGAATTCCTAGCTAGTATTACAGTGGGGGAATCCAGGGATATCATACAAGCTACCAGGGGGAGCATACATTTTCCTGGTATTCATTACTTGGCTCTCTTTATTGGTAGATGCATAAACGGTAAAGATGAGGCATGTCACATGTGTGTCCCTGATCTTAGTGTTCTTAGGAGTGTTGTACTAGGCGATAGGCAATATAATCTAGGAGCTATTGTTGCACGTAGACTACACCATAATGGTTTGCATGGAGATTTATTTGGTGGATCTATGCTACTCGCATAGCCCGCTATCTTGGTGTGTCTGTGCACACGTATGATGAACCTTTACCTCCTGCTAATTTAGACTGTAATGCTATGGTGAGTCATCGGTTTATAGAGTGGGATAATCAAACCGTCAAATATCGACTAATCTTTAACCGGTAGCATGTCATCCCTATTGTTTTTCCTGCCCCTACTTTGTTTAACTTTTAGGAAAAAGGAAGATACACTATAACTATGGAGGAGGCAAATGCCTATTATAACATGACGGGGGCAATCCGCCTTCGAGCTGCAGCTCAGCATGCAACATCTGCTGCATCTTAGTATGACCCCAACTACAACTTTGGATATCCGTCAGGCCAATACTGGCCATAGACCAACTTAGGCCAAAAGCCTAAGCTTGGGGGAGTACGTGTTTCTCACCGACTTACTTTCACATTCACACTTATTCTATTTGTCGGTGCTCACACTCTTTCAATGTACCATCCATGCTTAGTTTCAATTTCTTTTTCTTAGTCTTTTTCTTGTGTGCTAGAAAAATCCAGAAAAGGAAAAAAAATATTAGTTGTAGCTTCTAGCTAGTTTGCTTTCTTTGCTTGTAGTAGTAGTTAAAAAATGAAAACTCAAAAAGATTTCCCGTTCTTGTTTTGCTTGTTGGGAGCTTTCCCGTGTAAATAGTTTCTATTCTTTTCTTTAGGGGTTAAGAGTAGAAGACCATGATTGAAAATGCTTAGTGGCTCTCATATGCTTTGTTGTTGATTTAACCTTGAGCCATATTACCTTGTCTTCTCTCTTGTATTAAGTATCTGCAGATTCCAGCTTAGTCTGATGCACGTGCACAATTATTATTTCCACACCGTTCAGTCGTGCGAGTGAAAGGCAATAAGGATGATATATGATGAACTAATTGAGATAAGAAAAGCTGGTATGAACTCGACCTCTCTTGTTTTTGTAAATATGATTGCTTGTCGTTCTTGATTCAGCTTGTCATGAATGAAACACGCTTGCAATGAAAATTAGAGATCATAGCTTCTTATGCCATGCTAAATTAGCTGAGAGTTTATAATGGTCTATCTTGCGTGCCAACATGATATTAAAATGGTTGTGATGTGGTATGAAGGGTGGTATCCTCCTTTGAACGATTTAAGTGACTTGACTTGGCACGTGTTCACGCATGTAGTTGAAACAAATCAACATAGGTTTCACGATATTTATGTTCAGGGTGATTTATATCCTACTCATGATTGCATTCATTGTTGATTAATGTTAATGCATGTTCATGACCATTGTTGCTCTCTAGCTGGTCACTTCCCAGTCTCTTTCTAGCCTTCACCTGTACTAAGAGGGAATACTGCTTGTGCATCCATTTCCATAAACCCCAAAGTTATTCCATATGAGTCCACCATACCTTACTATATGCGGTATTTACCTGTCGTTCCAAGTAAATTTTTATGTGCCAAACTCTAAACCTTCAAATGAAATTTTGTTTTTTGTGCTCGAACAGCTCATGTATCAACTAGGGCTGTCTATATCTTCCATGCTAGGTGGGTTATTCTCACGATGAGTGGACTCTGCTCATCATTCAAGATAAAATGGCCGGTAACCGGGATGCCCAGTCCCATGCTCAAATCATTATAATTAAACAAAACTCCCCCAGGGCTGTTGCTGGTTTGGACGGTACCCATTGTTTCGGGCTAGCCGTGGAGTGTGCTTGTTGGTGGTTGGGGGAGTAGAAACTTTACCATTCTGTTTGGGAACCGCCTATAATGTGCGTAGCATGGGAGATATTGAGATTCTTGGTTGTTATGTTGACAATGAAAGTATATCACTCAAAATGTTATTCAATCTCTATATAAAAATCTAGCTCTCGCACCTCTACAAATCCCTGCTTCCCTCTGCGAAGGGCCTATCTATTTACTTTTATGCAGAGTCATCATCCTCTTATCAAAGAGCACCAGTAGGAGAGCACCTCTGTCATTGCATGTATTACTATTAATTTGCATTGAGTATGATCATGACTGGATCTCTTTTAACATGAATTACAATGTCTAGTGAGTCCTTGATCTTTAAAGGTGCTCTGCATTTATGTTTTGCGATCTCAGAAATGGCTAGCGAGATACCATCCTGTTATATCATATCATGATTGTTTTGAGAAGTGTTGTCATCCGAGCTTTATTATTATTGCTCGCTAGTTGATTATGCCATTGATGTGAGTAGTCTTGAGACTTGAAAGTTATTGTGAATGTGGTTAGTTCATGATCTTGTTGAAAACATGAATGATAGCTTACATATTTACAACAACAAAAGCAAACAGAGTTTGTCAAAGTTTTTCTTTATCACTTTCAGTTTATCAACTGAATTGCTTGAGGGAAATCAAAGGTTTAAGCTTGGGAGAGTTGATAAGTCTCCAACGTATCTACTTTTCCAAACCCTTTTGCCCTTGTTTTGGACTCTAAATTGCATGATTTGAATGGAACTAACTCGGACTGACGCTGTTTTCAGCAGAACTGCCATGGTGTTGTTTTTGTACAGAATAAAAATTTCTTAGAATCACCTGAAAATCAACGGAGAACTATTTCAGAAAATATAAAAAATATCTGCAAGAAGATCCTCACTGGGGGGCCCACACCCTGTCCTCGAGGGTGGGGGGCGCGCCCCTCTTCCCAAGGCGCGCCCCCTGCCTCGAGGGCCCCCCGATGCTCCACCGACGTACCCCCAGATCCTATATCTTCCATTTCAGGGAGAAAAAATAGGAGAGAAGGAATTATCATGTTTCACGAGCCGCCAAGCCCTAATCTCTCTCGGGAGGGCTGATCTGGAGTCCGTTCGGGGCTCCGGAGAGTGGAGATCGTCGCCATCATCATCATCAACCTTCCTCCATCACCAATTCCATGATTCTCATTGCCGTGTGTGAGTAATTCCATCGTAGGCTTGCTGGACGTTGATGGGTTGGATGGGATATATCATGTAATCGAGTTAGTTTTGTTAGGGTTTGATCCCTAGTATCCACTATGTTCTGAGATTGATGTTGCTATGACTTTGCTATGCTTAATGCTTGTCACTAGGGCCCGAGTGCCATGATTTCAGATCTGAACCTATTATGTTTTCATGAATATATGTGTGTTCTTGATCCTATCTTGCAAGTCTATAGTCACCTACTATGTGTTATGATCCGGCAACCCCGAAGTGACAATAATCGGGACCACTCCCGGTGATAACCATAGTTTGAGGAGTTCATGTATTCACTATGTGTTAATGCCTTGGTCCGGTACTCTATTAAAAGAAGGCCTTAATATCCATTAGTTTCCAATAGGACCCCGCTGCCACGGGAGAGTAGGACAAAAGATGTCATGCAAGTTATTTTCCATAAGCACGTATGACTATATTCGGAATACATGCCTACATTGCATTGATGAACTAGAGCTAGTTCTGTGTCACCCTAGGTTATAACTTCTACATGATGAATTGCATCCGACGTAATTTCCCATCACCAAACCAGTGCCTACGAGCTTTACCTATATTGCTTGTCGCTTATTTACTTTTCCGTTGCTACTATCACAAAAAATACAAAAAAGACTATCTTTACTTTTATTGCTGCTACTGCCACTATCATATTACTTTGCTACTAAACTATCTTGTTGCAGATACTAAGTTTCCAGGTGTGGTTGAATTGACAACTCAGCTGCTAATACTTAAGAGTATTCTTTGGCTCCCCTTGTGTCGAATCAACAAATTTGGGTTTAATACTTTACCCTCAAAAACTATTGTGATCCCCTACACTTGTGGGTTATCAGGGGGCGCGTCCCCCACCCTCGTGGACAGGCCCTGGGCCCCCTATTGTGGATCTACTTGCAGGTATTTTTTATACTTTCCGAAATATTTCTCCGTTGATTTTCACGCGATTCCGAGAACTTTTTATTCTGCACAAAAACAACACCATGGCAGTTCAGCTGAAAACAACATCAGTCCGGGTTAGTTCCATTCAAATCATGCAAGTTAGAGTCCAAAACAAGGGCAAAAGGGTTCGGAAAAGTAGATACGTTGTAGACGTATCAATGCCTCTCCCTCATATGAAATTGCAATAGTGATTACCGGTCTTGTTAACAATTACCTAGGAATATTCCGCACACCGATTCATCATTATTCCACACTCGCTATTTCTAATATTTAGTACTATATTCTAACTTTATGATAACAGCACCTACTTTTATGTTTTAAATCTCCGATATCATGCAAAGTTATCATCTTCATACCCACAACGTAGGTTTATTTCTCGTTTCTAGTTGGAAGCAAATGTTTGGTGTACGTAGAGTCGTATCAGTGGCAGATAGGTCTTGAGAGAATATTAATCTTACCTTTAGCTCCTTGTGGGTTCGACAATCCATACTTATCACTTCCACCATTGGGAATTGCTACGATGATTCCCTGCACTTGGGGATTATCAGCAGGCTCTAGACTAGCTGTATAATTAGAGACCTTGGGGGGCCTTGAAATCTGGCGGCATGCACTCGCTCCGGAGAGCCGGTCCTAAATATGGTATCCTATTCTGTACTGCTGGTTATTCCGGCACCCCGCGGAGCTTTCTAGGGTGAGGCTGGTAGCAGTTGCACCGTATGCTGGGCGTATGCCGCCCCTGCACTTCCTGCCCCTGCTTCTCGCATAGCATGAGCAGCATAAACAATCGCTTACGCTTCCGAGAATGCTGGTTGCAGTGGATTATAGTGCGGCTACATATCCCTTTGTGGGCGTTCACTGCTAGAAACCTCCCAGAATTCGGTGTGTCGACTCCTGCTGGGACTCTAGTTCGAAGTAGAATGAAGATGTGTTGGCTATGAGAATAATTTTCCTGCTACATGATGGCAGTTTTCAACATCTCGATAGCATTACTAGCCTCAGTCTCTATCGGATTGTTCCCAGTAATAGGCATTGTAGCCAGATTGTGAGTTGCTGCCAAAACGTTGTTGACTAGGTTGGAAAAATGACCAGACGGCATCTGAAAACGATGGGGAGGATGCTAAACTGATTGGTATTGCTGAGAAAGCAACGTCTGCTGAGCCGGCCGGTGTTGCTGAGTTGACTGACGCAACTGCGGATGTGTTTGAGCTAGTGAAGGAATATTTGGGGTAAACTGGGTATGATAGAGGCTACCCCTAGCAAGACGGGTCCAACACCCTATACTGCCAACTCATGTGGGTCATGTGGCATCTCAAATAGCCACGTTTGTTCGATCGCCATTGGAAGTCATCTCTAGTACCTCCGTTGGTGTACCACAGAGGATTCGTTCTGGCGGAAACAAAGATGAAGCACTTCTGCCGTCAGGTTCTTGGTATCGCTACAAACATGGGCCTGTGTTTCCGCCATGCAATTATTTTTAGCATTAATATCCTCTTGTATCTCACCCATATGCTCACGAAGCTTTGTAACACATGTGTTACGCTCGGCTAGGTTCTCGGCGGTCACTAGAGCTGCCAAGAGATTGCCCAAGGTAGTCATAAACTTCGCGAGCACCTGATCTAGTGTTTGGTTTGAGCCGGTTGTTGCGAAAGCCGCCGCCTCAGCCGCAGCCGCCATAGAGTTTGACCCACCGATGTGTCAGTCGTGGCCCCTGCCATGTAGACTGCCGCTCGGTGGGGCAGCTCGTAAACCTCCAGGCTGATCTCTTCATTGGAGTAGCCCCAAGTCTGTCATGAAAAAGCGGGAGGATCGATTCGGTGTCTGTCACCGAGGATTCGACATCCAATTGACCAGCGTGTCACCGCTAGACATGAAACTGCCCGATAGGTCGACCCCATGAGTGAAACCGATGAAAACGAGGCTCCGGTCGGCTTGTGCCTGTCGGGGTCTCGCGCGACGAGTCGGCTCAATGTTGTTGGAGCTGATGTCCGGCTCGGGACCAGATTCGCCGAATATGCCGATGAAGATGTGGATCTTGCCGAAAGGGACCCGGTATCCGTACTCGATTGAATCGGCCTCGGGAGCCCAGTCAGAGTCATCGATGTAGAGCTTGCCTCAGCAACTCTTCGACATCCGGTCAATCGCGTATCCTCGGTCCCCGGGAGAGCACCCTCCAAGAACTCAACACCACCGTGCGTAGGCCCACATCCCTTGACGTGGAACAAGCCAAGGGTGGTGCCCATACTCGTGTACTCAAGTTTCTTTCTGCAACAACGGTGGTGATGAGGTAGTACACTTTTCTGTGTCTTTCAAGGTGTATGCTCCACATCACAAAAGGATGGATGTATCTCCGGAATCCTGAAATCTATAGCTAAACTCATCCTCTTTAATCCGGACTCATACTCACAATTTTGAATTTGTAGATCATAGATCTGCGCTTGGAGGTGTTCAAATCTCTTATGAAGTTTGAAGATAGCCTCCCCAATATTATTTATATCTAGCTTGTGCTCTCGGATGAATTCCATGATCTTTGACTGGTTGGCACTGAGACTGCGCACCACCATCCCCTGGCACTTGAAGATTTCCTTCTCCACTACTTCAAGCCTAGCCTTCTCGCTTCCCTCCTTCTTCGGGACTTGAACATCCTAGATATGTAGCACCCCTCATGTATCTCAATGGCTTGAGGGTGTTTCATCACCTCGGAAGACAGGATTGATGACCTTGTCGAAGAACTTGTCCATGGATGAACTTGGCGGTGCCATGGCGATCTAGATATGTTAGAAAAACAACATGAAACAAGAACAGAGGAGAAACTTATGGTACAGTTGTCAAAACATTCAGGAGTATATATAATGAATGTTTATCCTACAAAACAAGTAATCTGGAAGAAATGGAGTCGGGAAAGTCCACGAGGAAACCACGAGCTCACACGACGCGCCCTGGGGGGTAGGGCGCGCCCGCTGAGCTCGTCGCTCCCTCATACACTTTCCTGATTTTTTATTATTTTGATAATTTGTCATATATTCTGAAACGATCAAAAAGTACTTATGGAACTTTTGGAGTCGGTTTACTTACCATATCACATACATATTCCTTTTTAGTGTTCTGGAGCATTCTGGAAGGTCTCTTTTATGTGTTCATATGGTATCATTGTTTGAATAATATTAGTCTCAATATTAATTAGCGTACCTAAGATAAATATTTAATTCTTTGTCCATTAACCACTCTCAGATTAGTGCCTTCGGAATTGTTGATCTTGATAGCTCTGGAGCGATAAACTTCTTCAATAATGTATGGTCCTTCCCATTTAGAGAAAAGTTTTCTTGCAAAGAACATCAAACAATAATTGTATAATAGAACTTGTTCACCGACTTTAAATTCCCATTTTTGGATTCTTTTGTCATGCCATGTTTTAACCTTTTATTGATATAACTTGGCATTTTCATAAGCTCGTGTTCTCCATTTATCAAGAGAACTAATATAAAATAATCTCTTTTCACCGGCAAGTTTGAAATCATGGTTAAGTTCTTTAATAGCCCATTAAGCCTTATGTTTTAACTCAAGAGGTAAATGACATGCTTTTCAATAGACCATTTTATATGGATACATACCCATATGATTTTTATAAGCAGTTCTATAAGCCCATAATGCATCATCAAGTTTCTTAGAACAATTATTTTTGGATCTATTAACAATGTTTTGCAATATTAATTTTATTTCTCTATTGCTCAATTCAACTTGACCGCTAGACTGAGGATGATAAGGCGGTGCAATTCTATCGTGGACATCGTGTTTATCAAGAAGTTTACGGAATGCACCATGAATAAAATGTGAACGAAATGCACCATGAATAAAATGTGGACCACCATCATTGATTAAGTATCTAGGGACTACAAACCTTAGGAAAACAACTTATTTAAGCATTTTAATAGATGTGTTATGATTAACACTACAATTTGGAATAGCTTCTTACCACTTAGTAATGTAATCAATAGCAACTAACATATGAGTATACCCATTCGAGTAAGGAAAGGGTCTCATATAATCAAAACCCCACACATCGAATGGTTCAATAACAAGCGAATAATTCATAGGCATTTCCTCACATCTACCAATATTTTCATTTATTTGAAATTCATCACAAGATAGGAAAAACTTACGTGCATCCTTGAAATGAGTAGGCCAATAAAAACTAGACTGTAATACCTTATGTGCAGTTCTATCTCCAGCATGGTGTCCTTCGTATGCCTCGAAATGACACTCCCATAGGATTTGTTCCCACTCATGCTCAGATATGCATCATCTAATAACACCATCTGCACCTATTGTATATTGATGCGAGTCATCCCTAAAGTAATGTCTTAAATCAAAGAAGAATTTCTTGTTTTGTTGGTATGTGTAACTAGGTGGTATATATTTAGCAACAATGTAATTAGCATAGTATGCATACCAATTATTATTATGAGAGGCATTTATATATAGTTGTTCGTTAGAAAAATTATAATAGATAGGCAGTGGGTCATCAAGAACATTCTCCATTCTAAACAACATATCTGCTACATGATTCTTAGCACGTTTTCTATCAACAATATGCAAGTCAAATTCTTGTAGTAAAAGAATCCACCTAATTAGTCTAGGTTTAGCCTCTTTCTTTTCCAAAGATATTTAATAGCAACACGACCTGAATTTCTCACATGCAAACACAACCGCTAAAAATTATATCACATTAGTAGCATAATTTCTCCGAGCACCATCCAAGGTCTTACTAGCATAATGAATAACATCCAGTTTCTTATCAACTCTTTGACCTAGAACAACACTGGTAGCACAATCACTAGCATCACACACAATCACGGAACGGTGGAGTTACATGGCAATATATATCGGAATGACTATGAAAATGCCATAATAGGTAGCTAGGTATGCTTGCTGTTTTGAGGAAGGGTATAAGGTGGGTTTAATGCACCAGCAAAAGTTGTGCGGTACTAGAGTGGCTAGCAAAGGTGGAAGGGTGAGAGTGTGTATAATCCATGGACTCAACATTAGTCATAAAGAACTCACATACTTGTTGCAAATAGTTTATTAGCCCTTGAAGCAAAGTACTACTACGCATGCTCCTAGGGGAAAGGTTGGTAGGAGTTAACCATCGTGCGCTCCCGACATTCACACAAAGGAAGACAATCAAGTATAAATTGCGCTCCAACTTTATCACATAACTAGAAGACCATACGTGCATGCTACGGGAATCACAAACTTTAACACAAGTATTTCTTTTATTCCACAATTCACTACTAGCATGGCTCTAATATTACCATATTCATATCTCAGAACAATTGCAAGGAATAGAACTTCTCATATATTCAATGCTCTTTGTGAAAGTTTTTATTATATCCCCCTTGGATGCCTATCATATTAGGACTAACTACACAACCCAAGCAAATTACCATGTTGTTATTAGACTCTCAAAATAATATAAGTGAACCATGAGAGTTCATCAATTTATTCAAAATAACATCACCGACGTGCTCAAAAAGATACAAGTGAAGCACTAGAGCAACTACCTAGCTCAAAAAATATAAGTGAAGCACATAGAGTATTCTAATAAATTCATGATTAATGTGTGTCCCTATCAAAAGGTGTGTACATTAAGGATGATTGTGACAAACTAAAAAAAGACTCAAATAATACAAGACGGTCCAAGCAAAACACATATCATGTGGTGAATAAAAATATAGCCTCAAGTAAATTTATGGATGGATTGAAGACTAAAGAGGGGATGCCATCCGGGGCATCCCCAAGCTTAGATGCTTGGTTGTCCTTGAATATTACCTTGGGGTGCCTTAGGCATCCCCAAGATTAGGCTCTTGCCACTCCTTATTCCGCAGTCCATCAAATCTTTTCGCAAAACTTGAAAACTTCACAACACAAAACTCAATAGAAAACTCGTGAGATCCGTTAGTATAATAAATCAAATTACCACTTTAGGTACTGTTGCGAACTCATTATAATTTTATATTGGTGTTATATCTATTTTATTCCAACTTCTCCATGGTTCATACCCCCGATACTACCCATAGATTCATCGAAATAAGGAAACGACACAATGAAACAGAATCTGTCCAAAACAAAAAAGTCTGTAGCAGTCTGAAAATTTTGCATGCTTATGCACCTCTGACACCATGATCTTCATCGTAGCGTCATGGTCGTCTCGCCAACTGTTGCTACTACTACTATCGCTAACTCATAGTGATAAAGTAAAGCAATTACATGGCTTCGCAATTCATACAATAAAGAGACAACCATAAGGATCATGCCGGTTGCCGATAACTTTACAAAACATGATCATCTCATACAATAACGTATAACTCATCACGTCTTGACCATATCACATCACAAGATGCCCTGCAAAAACAAGTTAGATGTCCTCTACTTTGTTGTTGCAAGTTTTACATGGCTGCTACGGGCTTAGTAAGAACCGTTCTTACCTACGCATACAAAAACAACAACGATTTTTCGTTAATATGTGTTGTGTTAACCTTCACAAGGACCGGGCGTAGCCACACTCGATTCAACTAAAGTTGGAGAAACTGACACCCGCCAGCCACCTGTGTGCGAAGCACGTCGGTAGAACCAGTCTCGCGTAAGCATACGCGTCGATCTAGGCCGCTTCATCCAACAATACCGTCGAATCAAAGTATGACATGATGGTAAGCAGTATGACTATTATCGCCCACAACTCATTGTGTTCTACTCGTGCATATCATCTACGCATAGACCTGGCTCATGATGCCACTGTTGGGGAATGTAGTATTCCAAAAAAATCCTACGATCATGCAAGATCTATCTACTAGAAGCATAGCAACGAGAGGGGAGAATGTGTCTACGTACCCTCGTAGACCGAAAGCAGAAGCGTCTAGTCACGCGGTTGATGTAGTCGAACGTCTTCGCGATCCAATCGATCCTAGCACACAACGTACGGCACCTCCGCGTTCAGCACACGTTCAGCTTGATGACATCCCACGAGCTCTTGATCAAGTTGAGCTTCACGGGAGAGTTTTTTCAACACAATGGCGTGGTGACGATGATGATGAAGCTACCGGTGCAGGGCTTCGCCTAAGCACTGCAACGATATGACCGAGGTGTGTAACTGTGGGGAGGGGCACCGCACACGGCTAGAATCAACTTGTGTGTCTATGGGGTGCCCCCTCCCCACGTATATAAAGGAGTGGAGGAGGGGAGGGCCGGCCCTTTACTATGGCGCACCCTAGGGGAGTCCTACTCCCACCGGGAGTAGGATTCCCCCCTTCCATGTAGTAGGAGTAGGAGAGAAGGAAGGGAAGGAGAGGGGGGGGGAAAGAGGGGGGGCAGCCCCCTCCCAATTCGGATTCGGCTAGGGGGGCACGCCCTCCACCTTTTCTCTTCCTCTCCTCTATTCCACTAAGGCCCAATAAGGCCCATATACTCCCCGGGGGGTTCCGGTAGCCCGCTGGTACTCCGGTAAATGCCCGAAATCATCCGGAACCATTCCGATGTCCATATATAGGCTTCCAATATATCGATCTTTATATCTGGGAAATTCCGAGACTCCTCGTCATGCTCGTGATCACATCCGGGACTCCGAACTACCTTCGGTACATCAAAACACATAAACTCATAATACCGATCGTCATCAAACATTAAGCGTGCGGACCCTACGGGTTCGAAAACTATGTAGACATGACCGAGACTCATCTCCGGTCAATAACCAATAGCGGAACCTAGATTCTCATGTTGGTTCCTACATATTCTACGAAGATCTTTATCGGTCAAACCGCAAAACAACATACGTTGTTCCCTTTGTCATCGGTATGTTACTTGCCCGAGATTCAGTCGTCGGTATCACCATACCTAGTTAATCTCGTTACCGGCAAGTCTCTTTACTCGTTCGATAATACATCATCTCATGACTAACTCAATCACTTGCTTACAAGGCTTATTATGATGTGTACTACCGAGAGGGCCCAGAGATACCTCTCCGACACTCGCAGTGACAAATCCTATTCTTGATCTATGCCAACACCACAAACACCTTCGGAGACACCTGTAGAGCATCTTTATAATCACCCAGTTACGTTGTGACGTTTAATAGCACAGAAGGTGTTCCTCCTTTATTCGGGAGTTGCATAATCTCATAGTCATAGGAACATGTATAAGTCATGAAGAAAGCAATAGCAGTAAAACTAAATGATCAAGTTGCTAAGCTAATGGATGGGTCTTGCCCATCACATCAGTCTCCTAATGATGTGATCCCTTCGATCAAATGACAACTCATGTCTATGGCTAGGAAACATAAACATCTTTGATCAATGAGCTAGTCTAGTAGAGGCATACAAGGGACACTCTGTTTTGTCTATGTATTCACACATGTACTAAGTTTCCGGTTAATACAATTCTAGCATGAATAATAAACATTTATCATGATATATGGAAATACAAATTACAACTTTATTATTGCCTCTAGGGAATATTTCCTTAAGTCCCCCACTTGAACTAGAGTCAATAATCCAGATTACATAGTAATTATTCTAACACCCATGGAGTCTTGGTGCTGATCATATTTTGCTCGTGGAAGAGGCTTAGTCAACGGGTATGCAACATTCAGATCCGTATGTATCTTGCAAATTTCTATGTCTCCCTCCTTGACTTGATCACGGATGGAATTGAAGCGTCTCTTGATGTGATTTGTTCTCTTGTGAAACCTGGATTCCTTCGCCAAGGCTATTGCTCAAGTGTTGTCACAAAAGATTTTCAATGAACCCGATGCACTAGGTATTACACCTAGATCGGATATGAACTCCTTCATCCAGACTCCTTCATTTGCTGCTTCCGAAGCAGCTATGTACTCCGCTTCACACGTAGATCCCGCCACGACGCTCTGCTCGGAACTGCACCAACTGACACCCCCACCGTTCAAAAAATACATATCCGGTCTGTGACTTAGAGTCATCCGGATTAGTGTCAAAGCTTGAATCGATGTAACCATTTACGATGAGCTCTTCGTCACCTCCATTAACGAGAAACATATCCTTTGTCCTTTTTAGGTACTTCAGGATGTTCTTGACCGTTGTCCAGTGATCCACTCCTGGATTACTTTTGTACCTCCCTACTAAACTTATAGCAAGTCACACATTAGGTCTGGTACACAGCATTGCATACATGATAGATCCTATGGCTGAGGCATAGGGAATGACTTTCATTTTCTATCTATCTTCTGCAGTGGTCGGGCATTGAGTCCTACTCAATTTCACACCTTGTAACACAGGCAAGAACCCTTTCCTCGACTGATCCATTTTGAACTTCTTCAAAACTTTATCAAGGTATGTGCTTTGTGAAAGTCCAATTAAGCTTCTTGATCTATCTCTATAGATCTTGATGCCTAATATATAAGCAACTTCACCGAGGTCTTTCATTGAAAAATTCTTATCCATGTATCCTTTTGTGCCATCTAGAGATTCTATATCATTTCCAATCAACAATATGTCATCTACATACAAAGTTAGAAATGCTACAGAGCTCCCACTCACTTTCTTGTAAATACAGGCTTCCCTAGAAGTCTGCATAAAACCATATGCTTTGATCACCTCATCAAAGCGTATATTCCAACTCCGAGATGCTTGCACCAGTCCATAGATGGATCGCTTGAGCTTGCACACTTTGTTATCACCTTTAGGATCGGCAAAACCTTCTGGTTGCATCATATAAAACTCTTCTTTGAGGTATCCATTTAGGAATGCAGTTTTGACATCCATTTGCCAGATTTCATGATCATAAAATGCGGCAATTGCTAACATGATTCGGATAGACTTACGCATCGCTACGGTGAGAAAGTCTCATCGTAGTCAACTCCTTGAACTTGTCAAAAGCCTTTCGCAACAAGTCGAGCTTCGTAGGCAGTAACATTACTGTCGGCGTCGGTCTTCCTCTTGAAGATCCATTTATTTTCAATGGCTTTCCGATCATCGGGCAAGTCAACCAAAGTCCACACATTGTTCTCATACATGGATCCCATCTCAGATTTCATGGACTCAAGCCATTTTGCGGAATCTGGGCTCGTCATCGCTTCGTCATAGTTCGTAGGTTCATCATGGTCTAGTAACATGACTTCTAGGACTGGGTTGCCATACCACTCTGGTGCGGAACGTACTCTGGTTGACCTATGAGGTTCAGTAGTAACTTGATCCGAAGTTTCATGATCATCATTATTAGCTTCCTCACTAATTGGTGTAGGAATCACTGGAACTAGTTTCTGTGATGTACTACTTTCCAATTTGGGAGAAGGTACAATTACCTCATCAAATTTTACTTTCCTCCCACTCACTTCTTTCGAGGGAAACTCCTTCTCTAGAAAGGATCCATTCTTAGCAACGAATATCTTGCCTTCGGATCTGTGATAGAAGGTGTACCCAACAGTCTACTTTGGGTATCTTATGAAGACACATTTCTCCGACTTGGGTTCGAGCTTATCAGGTTGAAGCTTTTTCACATAAGCATCGCAGCCCCAAACTTTAAGAAACGACAACTTCACTACTAGGAAAAGGGCTATAGAAGTGGCGCACCAGATATAGGTGCTCCATTAATATCATATTAATAATGGCGCACCTGGTGTGCGGTGCGCCATTACTAGTTATGAAAAAAATTCGAAAAAATGTTAGTAGTGGCGCACCAGGGTATAGTGCGCCATTACTAGTTTAACTAGTAATGGCGCACCGCACCCACGGTGCGCCACTACTAACATTTTTTTCGTTTTTTTTAACTAGTAATGGCGCACCGCACACCAGGTGCGCCATTACTATGTCAAACTTAGTAATGTCGCACCTATACAAAGTGCGCCATTACTAACTTTGGCTGAGGTTTAACTTTGACTGAGGTTTGACCAAGTAATACACATAGTAATGACGCACTTTGTAAAGGTGCGCCATTACTATGTCCAACTTTCACCAAATGCACCCCCCGGGTGGACCGCCTTTTCAGTTTAGAAAAATATAAAAGAAAATGATGGAAATGTCAAAAAAATTAAAAGAAAATAAGTTTCCCATGTGATATGTGGTCTAGTTATTGGAAAAAATTACAAATATGAATTTCGACTTTATTTGCAAAATCTCTCTGGAATTTAGTAAAATAGGCATAACTTACGAACTGGAACTAAAAAGTTTTTTATATGAAAAATCATCTACTCGAAAAGTTACATCCGAATTCAACCTAATAGAATGAAAGTTATGGGGCTTTTAAGATCTAGATGGGGGAAATATGAAAAAAAATCAAACTTAGTAGAGGCACACCATTTGCTAGGTGCGCCACTAGTAACAAAAAAAAATTGGAATTTTTTTTTGGAAATTGTTTTCAAAATATGATACGTAATATGACCCGGAAGTTTGAAATATTTTTTCAAAATTTCATCACACTCATGAACATTACTGGGAGGTTTAATAGGATTGATATGATACTAGCAAAAGAGCTCGGCCGTTGCAATGGGAGAGAAAACATAACACACGCTCTTAACCCAACAACCATCACTCAAGACCATAATAGGTTCATTTCCTTTATTTTTGCGAGGCGTCATATTTGTGTTGCCGCTTATCCTACTTCTCACATTCGTCGGCGATGGCCTTGGTGTTCACACAAAACAAAACAAAACGTGTTTGAATATGGTTAATCATAAGGCGTCTCCCTCTCTCTCTCTCTCTCTCTCTCTCTCTCTCTCTCTCTCTCTCTCTCTCTCTCTCTCTCTCTCTCTCACTCTCTCTCTCGCTTTCTCTCACTCTCGCGATGAGAAAATTGTTGTTTTACCCTACGACATTTTTCAGAAGTATGCATGTGTAGTTATTGATGTTTTCTATTCCCTATATGGTTATAATGGGGTGTTTATTTTGTAACATCCCAAAATTCTAAATTTTGGAATGTTATAATAAATAGATAGATTTGATTGCTTGTTTGATGTGCTGAGTGAAATTGAGTGAAATTCAAAACTTTTGAAAGTTAAATGAGAGGGAATAAAATGACTTTCCCAAAACTTTCACTTTGCATTTTGATCTCTGGGAATTCAAATTCTTTTCAACACAAAACCCCCCTCGCCCACGCCACCACCTCCCCTCCCCCTATAAAAGAAACCGCGCCCGGCCCGCTGCCCTCCTCGCATCGCGACCGCCGCTGCCGCAGCTGCTTGCTGCTGCTGCCTCGCCGCCTCCCGCCGCTCCACCACGCCGCGCCGCCGCACGCCTCTGGCCTCGCGCGCCCGCGCCGCCGCCCGCAGTCGCGCTGCTTCCTCCACCGCCGTCGCTCGCCGGTGAAGCTGTCGCCTTCGCCGCCGGCCGGAGCTCACCGTCGGTCGGATCCGATATGCCCGACCCGCCAGCTTCTTTCCACAAACAGGTAAAACCGCAAAAAACCTTCTAGTTCTCCTCTTTAGGTTTTCTGTTAAAACCCTAGATCGGTTTTATTTTATAAACCCGATTTAGTTTTTTTATTAGGTCTATCCAATGAACGTTCTCTGGTTACGTCTTAATAGTGAACGTTCGTTCAGTAGTTCTTTTCTTTTTCTTTTAGTTTTCTACCAGGGACTTAGCTGTAAATAAAAGTTTTGCAGTTTAGCCCCTGAACTTCAAACGGCCATAACTTTTTGCTCGTTGGTCCAAATCCAACGAAACCAATGCCCACATCTTCGTTACGATCCCCTCTTTCTAGTAATATAACTCAAACAAGTTTTTGAAAGTTTTAAAATTTGAATTCAACTAGTTTTAGGTTCAAACTTGTTTTGTTCATAACTTGAGTTTCGTAATTCTGTTTTAGTTGATTCTTTTTGCAAATCGAAGCTCTTGACATAAACTTTCTGATAAGGCCAAATTCACATAATTTTGGTACTGTTAGAAATTGGTTTCGGTTTTAAGAGTCATTCGTTTGTTCTCGAAGTTTTCCGAAGTGTTTTCTGTGTTCTTTCCGATCTGCTGAATGATTGCTTATGTGTGATTACTATTGTTTGCTTACGATAGATTGAACGGAGTGTGACGAGTAGATCTATCCTGAGTTCTGAGTATGAATCTTCTACATCGTCAATACAAGGCAAGTTCACACTTTGATCATATTTTTCCAATACCTAGTTTTCATTGCATTAGAACAAACCCTCACACATTGCATGAGTAGGATCTGTTAACTTGTGGGACTGGGAAGTAGTTTGAGGTAGAACCTTTTTCCTGCATTACTTTCAAACCCTTGGGAGTTACTTCTACGCTATGCTTAGGTTATTATGCTATGCTCGTAGACGTGGTTTGGGTTTGAGTGAAATCCATGGTAGATGTGAGTTGTTAATTAATGGTTCAACTTAAGGTGGCTACTTGAATACACATCTGGGTGGATTGGTTGCAGGGCACCTGGGGTATCCAGTGTTGTCCTAGGAAATCCCGTGGTTTCTATGTGATTGTCCTATGGAATGCCACCCAGGCTCAAAGGGATCATCAAACTATTCATGCTAGAAACTTCCGTGTGCAGCCACCATGCCATTATGGGCTCTGGCATAGTTGAGTAAGTTGCGGGAACCTTTCCATGATGGGCCAGTAGATGTAGAGGGATTGTAGGTGTACCGGCCTATCTATCGGTTAAGGAGACCTCTTCGGAAAGACTGTGTCTCGGTCATCCGTTTCTCAAACACCATGCAGTGCGAGAAATCAGACGGAGGCGATCGAGTCTTGTGGGAAAAGTGCACAAACCTCTGCAGAGTGTACAAACTGATCATGATTAGCCGTGTCCCCGGTTATGGACAATCTTGAGTATCTGGTACTTGAATTATTGGTTGATCTCATCACTCTAAAGTTAATTTGTTGGGTTAATGATTACTTTCATTGGGATTGAGTTGGAGTTACCTTCTCAATGATGTTTCAACTACCATGATAGTTAAAATAAAATTTATTCCTTTGTTGTAGGGAAAAAATGGCTTTACGCAAAAACTTTAAACTTAGAGCCTCCACTAGCCAAATATGCATATAGTGTAGCCTTTATTTAAGTTACTTGCATCTTCTGTGTTATCTTGCCAGCATATTCCATGTGCTGACCTGTTTCGGGCTGCAACATGTTAAGTTGCAGACTTTTCAGACGAGGAGTAAGACGTTCTAGGTCGTTTTTCATGCACTTAGCTATGCCGGTTGAGTTGATGGACTCACTTATCTTCCAAGCCTTCCGCTGTTATTTTGTTAGATGGCCTTATGCCATAGACTTTTGTAATAAGTTATCTTTGGAGACATTCGATGTAATAAGTGTGTGATTGCCACTCTGTTGTAAATCCTTCAAGTACTGTGTGTGTCAGCATTACCGATCGAGGGATGACACTGAAACACAGAGACTTCGGTCCATTCGGATCGTTGTCGCTACATTTTTGCAATCCGGATCACCGCTGGTACGAAAGAAAAAATGAATCTTCCGCTATAAATTATAAGTTTGCTTCCAAAACGATATTATAAAAATATTTAACAGGTAAAATTAACATCATCTTTAGATTCCACACATTTTTCTAATAATATTTCATATATAATATGTTAAAATCGAAGTTACGGTTTAAAAGATACGTATAATTTAGAAAATCATTAGTTTGACTTAAATATAGTCCAAAATAATATTTAAAAGTACTTAATAGGTAAAAATAATCTCATATTCCTATTCTACATATTTTTCTAATCAAATTTCATATATATCATGTTCAAATCGGAGTTACGGTTTAAAAGATATTGATGATTTAAAAAAGCATTTATTTGACTTAAATATGATTCGCGGATGAATTACTTAAAACATGAGGGGGGTTTCGAAACATATAAAATAACAGTTCAGGAGTGACTTAAACCCGGACTGCGGGTTGATTTCAAGAAAACACTAGGACTTCTGTGTAAAATACGAAAAAACAATTCGATTTGACTTAAAACAGGACTACGGGTTGAATTATCTGAAATAGAGGGACTTTTCTGAAAAATGCAATGACGGACGAGAAGAAACCCAATTTTCTTTATTATTATTAGGTAAATATATATATATATATATATATATATATATATATATATATATATATATATATATATATATATATATATATATATATATATATATATATATATATATATATATCAACAAGTGCGTGTGAATTGAGTTGGTGCTGGGGTTGGATAGAATTGCGAAGTTAAGCGTGCTCGGGGTGATTTGACTTGAGATTAAGCATATTGACCCGAGATTAAGCCATAGTGACCTGAGATTAAGAAAATCAGAAAAAAATTATGAAAAAATTGAATTTTTTTAAAATTCTGTTTTTTTAGTAATGGCGCACTTCTATGTGGAGCGTCATTACTATGTCAGATAGTAATGGCGCACCTCTAGGCATAGTAATGGCCCACCAGGTGATGCGCCATTAGTGTCTGGGATACTAATGGCGCACCAGAGGTGCACCATTAGTATTAATTACTAATGGCGTGATAATAGTGGCGCACCTATAGTGCGCCATTAATGGCCAAAATAGGTGCGGCACTAACAGGCTTTTTCCTAGTAGTGCTTTGGTTTCTTGCCAAACCACAGTTCATAAGGCGTCGTCTCAACGGATTTAGGTGGTACCCTATTTAACGTGAATGCAGCTATCTCTAAAGCATAACCCCAAAACGATAGTGATAAATCAGTAAGAGACATCATAGATCGCACCATATCTAATAAAGTACTATTACGATGTTCGGACACACCATTACGCTGTGGTGTTCCGGGTGGCGTGAGTTGTGAAACTATTCCACATTGTTTCAAATTAAGACCAAGCTCATAACTCAAATATTCTCCTCCACGATCGGATCGTAGAAACTTTATTTTCTTGTTATGATGATTCTCTACTTCACTCTGAAATTCTTTGAACTTTTCAAATGTTTCGGACTTGTGTTTCGTCAAGTAGATATACCCATATCTTCTCAAATCATCAGTGAAAGTTAGAAAATAATGATACCCGCCACGAGCTTCAACACTCATCGGTCCACATACATCAGTATGTATGATTTACAACAAATCAGTTGCTCGCTCCATTGTTCCGGAGAACGGAGTTTTAGTCATCTTTCCCATGAGGCATGGTTCGCTACCACCAAGTGATTCATAATCAAATGATTCCAAAAGTCCATCAGTATGGAGTTTCTTCATGCGCTTTACACCAATATGACGTAAACGGCAGTGCCACAAATAAGTTGCACTATCATTATCAACCTTGCATCTTTTGGCTTCAATATTATGAATATGTGTATCACTACGATCGAGATCTAACAAGAATAAACCACTCTTCAAGGGTGCATGACCATAAAAGATATTACTCATATAAATAGTACAACCATTATTCTCCAATTTAAATGAATAACCGTCTCGCAACAAACAAGATCCAGATATAATGTTCCTGCTCAACTCTGGCACCAAATAACAATTATTTAGGTCTAAAACCAATCCCGATGGTAGATGCAGAGGTAGCGTGCCGCCGGCGATCACATCGACTTTGGAGCCATTTCCCACGCGCATTGTCACCTCGTCCTTAGCTAATCTTCATTTAATCTGTAGCCCCTGTTTCAAGTTACAAATATTAGCAACCGAACCAGTATCAAATACCCAGGTGCTACTACAAGCATTAGTAAGGTACACTTCAATAACATGTATATCAAATATAACTTTGTTCACTTTGCCATCCTTCTTATCCGCCAAACACTTGGGGCAGTTCCGCTTCCAGTGTCTAATTCCTTCGTAGTAGAAGCACTTAGTTTCAAGCTTGGCTCCAGACTTGGGTTTCTTTGTGGGAGTAGCAACTATCTTGTTATTCTTCTTTAAGTTCCCCTTCTTTCCCTTGCCCCTTTTCTTGAAACTAGTGGTCCTGTTAACCATCAACACTTGATGCTCCTTTTTTATTTCTACCTCTGCAGCTTTGAGCATAGCGAAGAGCTCGGGAATTATCTTTGGCATCCCTTGCATGTTATAGTTCACCACGAAACCTTTATAGCTTGGTGGCAGTGATTGAAGAACTCTATCAATAACACTATCTTCGTCAACTTTGCATCCAAGTTGAGTCATATGATTGTAGTACCCAGACATTCTGAGCAAGTGTTCACTGATTGAACTGTTCTCCTCCATCTGGCAGCTATAGAACTTATTGGAAATTTCATATTTCTCAATCCGGGCATTTGCTTGAAATATTAACTTCAACTCTTGGAACATCTCATATGTTCCATGACGTTCGAAACGTCTTTGAAGACTCGGTTATAAGCCGTGAAGCATGGCACACTGAACTATTGTGTAGTCATCAGAACGAGCTTGCCAGACGTTCATAACGTCCGGAGTTGCTCCTGCAGCAGGCCTGTCACCTAGTGGTGCTTCCAGGACATAATTATTCTGTGCAGCAATGAGGATAATCCTCAAGTTACGGACCCAGTCCGTGTAATTGATACCATCATCTTTTAACTTAGCTTTCTCTAGGAATGCATTAAAATTCAAGGGAACGGTAGCACGGGCCATTGATCTACAACAACATAGATATGCAAAACTATCAGGACTAAGTTCATGATAAATTAAAGTTCAATTAATCATATTACTAAAGAACTCCCACTTAGATAGACATCCCTCTAGTCAGATCATCACGTGAGATGGAGTAGTTTTCAATGGTGAACATCTTATCACCACCAAAAAAATACACTTCCGTGGGTATACGTGTTTGTCACAGTAGGCCACGTTTTCTGTCATGTATGTACATCCATGACAAATTTATGACAGAATCAAGATAGTCATACATGTGCTGTCATAGAAGTGTTCCATGACATTACCAAATTTATCATCACGGAAGTGTTCACTTCCATGACGATAAATCATGCGTCACGGAAGTGCTTTCGTCAAGGGTGACTGACACGTGGCATCCATCGTAACGGAACGCCGTTAAGCTATCGGGTCTGGTTTTGGATCCGATAACTGTAACATCCCAAATTTTCAATTTGGAATGTCATACATAGATCATATTGCATTGCATGTTCTTTTGCATTTTTGTTTGTGGCGTTCCTCGAAATTCTAAGCAACTCAAGGACCTACGAAGAGAGTTAGGAATTTTACCGTTTTCGTATTTGAGTTCGCTCGAATACCGGTACGAGGACAGTGTGATTCTAATTATTTTTCTCTCCTAAAAATATTTCTAAATACAAACTATGAGCGGACATAATATGACTTCTCCAAAATAACAGAAATATTGGAGGAAATATGTTAAAATCACTTTTGGTTTTTCTGGATTTATTTGCGATTTTATTTGCATAGGAAAAATGCGCGTTTTTCAAAATTGCATTTAGGCCCGGGAAAAATGCTCACTTTGTCCTAAATATTATTAGAGGAAGGTGAAAATTTATTTCGGGAATTTTGGAGTACGTTTAGTATTTCTTTCCTTAGTTTTTCTACGCCAGGACTCTATTTAAAAAAAAGAGCAACCGACTTGGAGTCGTAGAGGCCCGGGACTCTGGGCTTTATAAGCCGCCGCCCCGGCCCATCAGCCCCAAACCGCCCCTACCCTAGCCAGCCGCGCCGCCAGCCACCAGTCGCCGCCGCCCCCGCGCCGCCGCCCGCCGCCGTCGCCTCGCACACCGCCGCGCCAGACCGCCGCCGCCGCCGGACTGCCATTCGCCGGAGTTCGTCGTTTGAGGTAGTTATCGGTTTTTTTTAAAGAACCGATCGGTTTTAGTAAAACCGTAGATCTGTTTTTTTATTAGATTAGATCGGTTCGGTTTTCGTCGGTTTAGTTATTTAGCGGACGTTCGTCCGTACGTTTGTTTTAACGAATGGTTTTCGTCCGTTAGCCGCAGACAGCGAACATTCGTTCGTTATCCTGTTCGTCCGTTTTCTTTTTTGGGGTATTTATCTGCGATTATTCCGATCGAGATTTCTGCCCTGATCTTGTTTTTCGTTTTTCTTTTCGCTCGAGAGTCGGAATCAGGTGATTCAAAATCCCAGATCTTCGTCTCGATGCCCTCTTTACGTTTAACCAACTTGAACAAGGTTTTGACTACTGTAAAATTTGACCTTAGGCTAATTAGCAAACCGGAGCTCGTTTCTTTCACAGTTTGAGTTTCGTTGCTTCTTTCGAGTTGATTCTTTTTGCAAACTGGAGTTCTTAAGTTGAAATTTCTGGTTAGATCTCTTATTTCAGTTTTACCCGTGCATTAGTTAAGTTCTTATTGTGTGCTTGTTTGTTTGCGATAGAGTACCCGAAGTGCGCCGCTTGCTACTTTGAATCTCTAGGTTTTGCGGATCATCAGCAAGGCAAGTAACACTTTGATCATACTTTCCAGCTACCCAGTTTTCATTGCATTAGTCCAACCCTCACACATTGCATGAGTAGGATCAATTAACTTGTGGGACTGGGAAGTAGATTGAGGTAGTACCTATTACCTGCATTACATTCAAACATTTGGGAGTTACTTCTACATTTGCTGTTAGGACATGCTATGCTCGTAGATGTGGATTGGGTGAGTGTATCCATGACAGATGTGAGTTTGTTAATTAATGGTTCAACTTAAGGTATCAACATTAACACACATATGGGTGGATTGAGGCATGTGGGTATTCCAGTGATTGCCTGTTTTTCTTTTGGACCGCCACCCAGGCTCAAAGGGATCATGAGATTTTTCATACTAGAAACTTCCGTGTGTAGCCACATGCCAATATGGGCTCTGGCATAGTTGAGTAAGTTGTGAGAAACCTTTCCATGATGGGCTAGCAGATGTAGAGGGTTTGTAGGTGTACCGGCCTATCTATCTGGTTAAGGGGACCTCTTCGGAAAGACTGTGTCTCGGTCATCCGTTTCTCAAACACCATGCAGTGCGAGAAACCAAACGGAGGCGATCGAGTGTTGTGGGGAATAGTGCACAAACCTCTACAGAGTGTACAAACTGATCATGATTAGCCGTGTCCCCGGTTACGGACGTCTTGAGTATCTAGTACTTGGATTATCATGTGAATCTCATCATGTTACTCTAATTAATATTGTTGGGTTTAAGGATGATTTCAATTGGGGTTGAGAGGATGTCTATCTTCTCAACGATGTTTCAACTACCATGATAGTTAATTAAAATCTATTCCTTTGAA
Organism: Secale cereale; assembly: GCA_902687465.1. Taxonomy (NCBI): domain Eukaryota; kingdom Viridiplantae; phylum Streptophyta; class Magnoliopsida; order Poales; family Poaceae; genus Secale; species Secale cereale. The sequence goes on from LR738714.1 coordinate 478,143,037, forward strand.
GTAGGGAAAAATTGGCTTTACGCAAAAACTGTAACCATAGAGCTTTCCACCAGCCAAATATGCATATAGTATAACTTTACTTTCATTGCTCTCTTGTGTTACCTTGCCAGCATATTCCATGTGCTGACCCATTTTCGGGTTGCAACGTTTCATGTTGCAGATTTTTCAGACGACGGTTAAGGTGCCTTTTAGGTCGTGGTTCTATACTCAGTGATGCCGTTGGAGTTGATGGACTCACTTATCTTCCAAGCCTTCCGCTGTTATCGTGTTAGATGGCCTTCAGCCATTTTTATTGTAATAAGTTCATCGTTGGAACTATCGATGTAATAAGTGTGTGATTGCTTCTCTGTTATAAATCCTTCAAGTACTGTGCGTGTCAGCATTACTGATCCAGGGATGACACTGATGCACAGAGATCAAACTGTTTGAGGTCTGGTCGCTACAAGATGGTATTAGAGCACACATTGACTGTAGGACACGACCACTAAGCTAAAACCCTAGAGCACTATTCACTCTTCTCTTTTCTGACTCCTCATCTTTTCTACTCTTTTAGGATGGTGGATGCAAAGAACAAGTTCACGCAACCGGATGATGATACACCATTTGGACGACACCTGAAGGAAGTCACCAGATATGTAAACATTGGACTACCAAGTTTCACCGGAACCTACAATGCCACTCTACCCGAGGAGGAGCGTTGGTTGATTCAAGCCCAAGTTCCAGGAAGGACGTTCGAGCCCGTCACTGCACTCATAGCATTTTCTTTTAATGCGCCTACATGGAGCCTAGGCAGGAGCATGGCAGCCCACATCGCTATGTGAAGGATTGGAGAAGTCTACAAGCAGGAGCTAAAGGACACCATCTACCAAATTTGTGGACGCCGAGATGTGAATTGGGAAATAATCAGCACCCGGAAGGATAGATCCATTGCAGCCTTCATCCAGGAGTTGAAATATCACATTCGTCGTCAGGAGCACCAGATGTGTGTAGGGATGATATATTTGAAGAAATCCCTAAATAGGAATTTGGAGCTAGAGGAAGAACTCAAGTCTACGCGCGACGGATACGAGGAGGAGATGCTAATACTTGTGGAGAAGAATGATGACTTGACACGGAAGTTAGGGATACTCATGGGAGAAGAAGACGAAGAAGAAGAACCCAAGGAGATTCCACCGGAAGACTATATCATTATTAACGATACGGATTCGGAACCTGGTGATAGCAAAGACGAAGACTATGAAGATGAAGCTGGAGCAGATATCATGGAATCCTCTGCCGATCAATATTTTTAGAAGACCACCCTGTGACTAGTAGTTTACCTCCATATATTTGTTTTAGACCACTTTTGTAACGTTAGTTAGACTTGTAAGATCTTGCTTGAAATTGATTGGCGTGATATGATTGTGTTTGTCTCATGTGCATATGGGTAGTGATTTTCCCTTAGACCTCTTTTCTATTGTAATCTCTTCCCTCTACACCCATCAGATGCCTCCAAGACGTGAGCCCGGATTTGAGTTTCCCCCTGAGCTCACCCAGTTGATCCAGCAGCAGAACACCCTGATGCAACTTCTTGTCCAGAATACTCAGAACAACCAGAACAACAACAACAACAACCCTCCACCACCACCACCTGTGGACAACCTGACAAGTTTCTTAAGGTTGCAACCACCCGTGTTTGCTAGCAGCATCGAACCAATAGTGGCTGATGACTGGCTACGCAAGATTGGAAGGGATTTGACCACCGCCAATTGCTCGGATGCTGAGAAGGTGCGATTTGCCGCACACCAGTTGTCTGGACCAGCCGCAGCATGGTGGGAGAATTACACAACCACTTTTCCCATAGCCAATGTGACTTGGGATCAGTTTCAGCAAGCTTTTCGTACCGCCCATGTCTCAACTGGAGCTATGAGTATGAAGAAGCAGGAGTTTCGTAGTTTGCGCCAAGGCAACCGTACTGTGGCCCAGTACGTGGATGAGTTTAGTACCCTATCTCGTTATGCCCTAGATGATGTGGCCACAGATGCCGCTAAGCAGGAGAGATTCATGGAAGGGCTGAATGATGAGATGAGTGTACAGTTGATGGTGGCAACTTTCAATAATTACCAGGAGCTGGTTGACCGCGCCCTAATGATTGAAAGGAAGCACCAACAGATTGAAAGTCGCAAAAGGGAGTATGGACAAGGAAAGTATAACTCTGGAGCTCAGCAGAAGCCTCGTTTTACCCCTAAAACAGTAGGACAGTTTGAACATACCCATGGAGGAGGTAGCTCGCACAATCACAATGGCACAAAGAATGGGAATGGAAATGGAGCAAATGGTAACCAGAGCCGCCCTACACCGTCCACACCCACCAAGAAGGATTTCAGCCATGTCACCTGTTACAAGTGCGGGAAGAATGGACATTATGCCAATGAATGCCCAGAAGCTAAGAATGGGAACGGCAATGGAAGCGCCGCGGAGAAGCCCAACCTGTTCAACAAAGGACAAGTGAACCACGTGTCTGTGGAGGAGGTAGAAGAGCAACTAGATGTTGTTGTCGGTAAGTTTTTGGTTAAGACATTTACCGCAATAGTTCTTTTCGATATTGGTGCATCGCATTCCTATATTTCAAGGGGATTCGTAAATAGACATAGGATGTCCACCCGAGTTCTTAAGACCCCCATGTTAGTAAGTTCACCTGGAGCAGATTATATGGCACACCAAGGATGTTTTCAGACGCCATTGATCATAGGACGCCATACTTTCCCCTCTGAACTAATAGTCCTGGAGTCACAAGGATTGGATGTGATATTAGGTATGGATTGACTATCGAAGTATGGAGGTAACATTGACTGTGCTAGTAAGTCAATTTTGCTCACCACCCCGGAGGGAAAAGGATTAAGTATGTATCTAGGCATTCGCCAATAAGGACTCAAGTACATTCTCTCACGGGAGTTGTTCAGGAGGAAGTGCCAGTAGTGAAGGATTATCCGGATGTGTTTCTAGAGGAGTTACCTGACATGCCACCGGATAGAGATATAGAGTTTTTGATTGAACTTTTGCCAAGCATCGGGCCAATTTCTAAGAGACCATATAGGATGCCCGCAAAGGATTTGGAGGAGATTAAAAAACAGATTAAGGAGTTACTGGATAAAGGATTCATACGCCCAAGTTCTTCACCTTGGGGTTCGCCAGTACTTTTAGTGGAGAAGAAGGATGGATCGTTAAGAATGGTTGTTGATTACAGAGGGCTGAACGAAGTAACGATCAAAAACAAGTACCCACTGCCAATGATCAATGATCTGTTCGATAGATTGCAAGGAGCTAAGATATTTTCCAAGATCGATCTGCGATCAGGGTACCATCAATTGAAGATCCGAGAGCAGGATATACCTAAGACGGCCTTTACCACCAGGTACGGGTTGTACGAGTATACCGTTATGTCTTTTGGTTTGACTAACGCACCAGCACTTTATGAAACTGATGAACAAAGTGTTTATGGAGTATTTGGATAAGTTCGTCATAGTGTTCATAGATGATATATTGATCTTCTCGAAGGATGAAGAGGAGCATGCAGAGCATTTGCGTTTGGTATTGGAGAAGCTCAGAGAACATCAGTTATATGCCAAGTTTAGCAAATGCGAGTTTTGGTTGAAGGAAGTCGGATTTCTTGGACACGTTATATCTGGAGAAGGAATAGCAGTAGATCCCGCTAAGGTGGACACTGTGACCCATTGGGAAGTACCAACAACAGTTGGAGAGATCCGGAGTTTTCTTCGACTTGCAGGATACTACCGGAGATTTATTGAGAATTTCTCAAGGATTGCAAAGCCAATGACGGAGTTGTTAAAGAAGGACACCAAGTTCAGTTAGACAGAAGAATGTGAGGACAATTTTCAGGAATTAAAGAAAAGGTTGGTCTCATCCCCTGTGTTGATTCTGCCAGATCAACATAAGGATTATGAGGTGTACTGCGACGCTTCACGTCGAGGACTTGGAGCAGTTCTTATGCAGGAAGGAAGAGTTGTTTTGTATGCTTCACGACAACTGAAGCCTCATGAGCTGAACTATGCCACCCACGATTTGGAGTTAGAAGCCGTAGTGCATGCATTGAAGACGTGGAGACATTTTCTTATTGGAAACCATTGTGAAGTATATACGGATCACAAGAGTTTGAAGTATATATTCACTCAGAAGGAACTAAATCTTAGGCAAAGGAGATGGCTGGAACTCATTAAGGATTACGACATGAGATTGCATTATCATCCCGGAAAGGCTAACGTAGTAGCCGATGCTCTAAGCCGTAAGAGCCATGTCAATACCCTAATGATGGAGGAATTTCCAAAGGAGTTAGCCGAGGACTTACGAGAACTACGTTTGGAGATAGTTCCGAGAGGCTACATAGCAACACTAGAAATCCAGTCTACCTTGATGGATAAAATCAGAGAAGCTCAGAAAACTGACGAGGAGGTTGTCTCTATAAAGGAGAGGATGAGCGAAGGAAGAGCTAAAGGTTTTCGTGAGGATGAACACGACACCTTATGGTTTGAGGATTGCATTTATGTGCCTAATGACCCGGAGATCAGGAAGTTGATTCTACAGGAGGCCCATGATTCACCATACTCGATTCACCCAGGAAATACTAAGATGTATTTGGATTTGAAGGACATTCTCTGGTGGACCGGTATGAAGAAACATATCGCGGAGTATGTAGCAGTTTGTGATGTATGTCAGAGAGTAAAGGCAGAACATCAGAAGCTAGCAGGATTATTACAACCTATGCCGATACCCGAATGGAAGTGGGAGAAGCTTGGCATGGATTTTATCACTGGATTGCCCAGGACCAAAGCGGGATATGATTCAATCTGGGTAGTAGTGGACCGATTGACGAAGGTAGCCCACTTTATCCCTGTGAAAACCACATATACCAGTGCAAAGTTGGCAAAGATATACATGACCCGAATAGTATGTCTGCATGGAGTTCCGAGGAGCATCGTATCAGATAGAGGAACCCAGTTTACCTCAAAGTTCTGGAATCAGTTACATGAAACTTCGGGTACCAGGATAGAGTTTAGCACAACTTTTCACCCGCAGACAGATGGACAGACTGAGAGAGTCAATCAGATTTTGTAAGATATGCTGAGAGCCTGTGCACTAGATTATGGATCTAGTTGGGATGACAATTTGCCCTACGCGAAGTTCTCATACAACAACAGTTACCAAGCTAGTTTGAAGATGGCACCGTTCGAGGCATTGTATGGAAGGAGATGCCGAACACCGTTAATGTGGGATGAAGTTGGAGACCGACAGTTGTTTGTACTAGACTTAATCAAAGAGTCTGAGGAGAAGGTGAAGTTGATTCGGGATAGATTGAAGGTAGCTCAGTCCAGACAGAAGAGTTATGCAGACTTGAAGTGCAAGAAGATAGCCTATGAGATCAGAGATAGAGCATACTTGAGAGTATCTCCTCTGCGAGGAGTTAAACGTTTCAGAGTTAAAGGGAAGTTAGCCCCAAGATTTGTGGGACCTTACCGTGTTTTGGAGCGCATGGGAGAGGTTGCCTACAAGTTCGAATTGCCCAAAGGATTTTCAGGAGTGCACGACGTGTTTCACGTTTCACAGCTTAAGAAGTGCCATGCAGAGATGGCCGATATACCGCTTAGAGACACAGTACCCCTGGAAGCAATTCAGTTGGACAGTGATCTGACTAACGAGGAGAAACCTGTTAAGATTCTCGAATTTTCGAGCAGAGTCACCCGCAGTAAGGTTATCAAGTTTTGCAAAGTTTAGTGGAGTCACCACACCGAGGAATAAGCCACCTGGGAATGAGAAGATGATCTACGCAAGGACCACCCACACCTGTTCTCTAGCCAAGACGAATCTCGAGGGCGAGATTCATTCTAAGGGGAGTAGGTTTGTAACATCCCAAAATTTCAATTTGGAATGTTATACATAGATCATATTGCATTGCATGTTCTTTTGTATTTTTGTATGTGGCGTTCCTCGAAATTCTAAGCAACTCAAGGACCTACGGAGAGAGTTGGGAATTTTACCGTTTTCGTATTTGAGTTCGCTTGAATACCGGTACGAGGACAGTGTAATTCTAATTATTTTTCTCTCCTAAAAATATTTATATATACAAACTATGAGCGGAGATAATATGACTTCTCCAAAATAACAGAAATATTGGAGTAAATATGTTAAAATCACTTTTGGTTTTTCTGGATTTATTTGCGATTTTATTTGCATAGGAAAAATGCGCATTTTTCAAAATTGCATTTAGGTCCGGGAAAAATGTTCACTTTGTCCTAAATATTATTAGAGGATGGTAAAAATTTATTTCGGGAATTTTGGAGTCCGTTTAGTATTTCTTTCGTTAGTTTTTCTGCGCCAGGACTCTATTTACAAAAAAGTGCAGCCGACTTGGAGTGGTAGAGGCCCGGGACTCTGGGCTTTATAAGCCGCTGCCCCGGCCCATCAGCCCCAAACCGCCCCTGCCCTAGCCAGCCGCCGCCGCCCGCGCCGCCGCTCTCCGCCGCCCGCACCGCCGCTCGCCGCCGCCGCCCGCCGCCTAGCCAGCCGCCGCCGCCTCGCCCGCCGCCGCGCCGAACCGCCGTTCGCCGGAGTTCGTCGTTTGAGGTACTTATCGGGTTTTTTTAAAAGAACCGATCGGTTTTAGTAAAACCGTAGATCTGTTTTTTTATTATATTAGATCGGTTCGGTTTTTCGTCGGTTTAGTTATTTAGCGGACGTTCGTCTGTACGTTCGTTTTAATGAACGGTTTTCGTCCATTAGCCGCAGACAGCGAACATTCGTTCGTTAGCCTGTTCGTCCGTTTTCTTTTTCGGGGTATTTATCTGCGATTATTTCGATCGCGATTTCTACCCTGATCTTGTTTTTCGTTTTTCTTTTCGCTCGAGAGTCGGAATCAGGTGATTCAAAATCCCAGATCTTCGTCTCGATGCCCTCTTTACGTTTAACCAACTCGAACAAGGTTTTGACTACTGTAAAATCTGACCTTAGGCCAATTAGCAAACCGGAGCTCGTTTCTTTCGCAGTTTGAGTTTCGTTGCTTCTTTCGAGTTGATTCTTTTTGCAAACCAGAGTTCTTAAGTTGAACTTTCTGGTTAGATCTCTTATTTGAGTTTTACCCGTGCATTAGTTAAGTACTTATTGTGTGCTTGTTTGTTTGTTATAGAGTACCCGGAGTGCGCCGCTTGCTACTTTGAATCTCTAGGTTTTGCGGATCATCAGCAAGGCAAGTAACACTTTGATCATACTTTCCAACTACCCACTTTTCATTGCATTAGTCCAACCCTCACACATTGCATGAGTAGGATCAATTAACTTGTGGGACTGGGAAGTAGATTGAGGTAGTACCTATTACCTGAATTACATTCAAACCTTTGGGAGTTACTTCTACGTTTCCTGTTATGACATGCTATGCTCGTAGACGTGGATTGGGTGAGTGTATCCATGACAGATGTGAGTTTGTTAATTAATGGTTCAACTTAAGGTGGAAACATTAACACACATCTGGGTGGATTGAGGCATCTGGGTATTTCAGTGATTGCCTATTTTTCTTTTGGATCGCCACTCAGGCTCAAAGGGATCATGAGATTTTTCATACAAGAAACTTCTGTGTGCAGCCACATGCCAATATGGGCTCTGTCATAGTTGAGTAAGTTGTGGGAAACCTTTCCATGATGGGCTAGCAGATGTAGAGGGTTTGTAGGTGTACCGGCCTATCTATCTGGTTAAGGGGACCTCTTCGGAAAGACTGTGTCTCGATCATCCGTTTCTCAAACACCATGCAGTGCGAGAAACCAAACGGAGGCGACCGATTCTTGTGGGGAAAAGTGCACAAACCTCTGCAGAGTGTACAAACTGATCATGATTAGCCGTGTCCCTGGTTACGGACGTCTTGAGTATCTAGTACTTGGATTATCATGTGAATCTGATCATGTTACTCTAATTAATATTGTTGGGTTTAAGGATGATTTTAATTGGGGTTGAGATGATGTCTATCTTCTGAACGATGTTTCAACTACCATTTTAGTTAATTAAAATATATTCCTTTGAAGTAGGGAAAAATTGGCTTTACGCAAAAACTGTGACCATAGAGCTTTCCAGCAGTGAAATATGCATATAGTATAGCTTTACTTTCATTGCTCTCTTGTGTTACCTTGCCAGCATATTCCATGTGCTGACCCGTTTTCGGGCTGCAACGTTTCATGTTGCAGACTTTTCAGACGACGATTAAGGTGCCTTTTAGGTCGTGGTTCTATACTCAGTGATGCCGTTGGAGTTGATGGACTCACTTATCTTCCAAGCCTTCCGCTGTTATCGTGTTAGATGGCCTTCAGCCATTTTTATTGTAATAAGTTCATCGTTGGAACTATCGATGTAATAAGTGTGTGATTGCTACTCTGTTATAAATCCTTCAAGTACTGTGCGTGTCAGCATTACTGATCCAGGGATGACTCTGATGCATAGAGATCAGACTATTTGAGGTCTGGTCGCTACAATAACCCATTAACAGCCCCGACCAATGGGGATTTTCCACGTGTAAAATCATCATTGGCTGGAGGAAACACATGTCGGCTCATCGCTGGGACAGATGTTATCCACTCATTGGACCCAAAGCGCCTATGATACGTCGACACGTGGCACGGCCCAACAGAAGCCCATTCCTGTGAAAAGGCCGGCCTGTTTGACTTGGTCAAAAGGTGGAGGGCCGGCCCACGGCAAGCCTATTAACGACCTGTTCGCATATAGCCCATTTACAGCCCGCTAACCCAGGGCCCGTTTACGTCCTGTTCGAATTAGACCCAGTAGCGTCATCTGGGCCATCCAATATAATTCCAACCCATTTTAACTTCCGGCCCAAGTGTGGCCCATGACGTCTTTCGGCCCATATGAGGCCCTTATTACTCTCGGCCCATTAACGTCCCGTGGTAAAACTGGCCCGTAATGAACAGTGTATCACTTTATACCCATTAACGGCACGTGGTGAAACTGGCCCGTAATGAACATTGTATCACTTTATACCCATTAACAGCCCATTATTCCGTTGGGCCATTTCCAGCCCATGTTATCTTTCGGCCTTCTCGGGGCCCATTTATTCTTGGGCTCATTTCCACATTCGTTTACTTACGGCCCGTTAATGTCATTTTCTGCTTGTGGGCCAAATTCAGCCCGTGGTTACAGTCGGCTCGTTTGTGGCCCGTTAGTACGTTGGCCCGTTTTCATAGTGTCATCAAAATATGGCCGATTGACGACGGCCCGTTATGGTCGGCCCATGAACGGACGATTTCAACTCCAGACCATTTACTGCCCTAATGTGGTCTGTTATTGGCCCATGTTTGGCCAACCGATCATACGGCCCGTAGAAGGCCCATTGATGATACGACCCATAGAAGGCCCACTATGTCTACAGGCCGTATAAGGCCCATTGTTTCTACGCCACGTACAAGGCCCATTATTTTTTTTTTGAAAGAAAGAAGGCCCATTGTTTCTACGGCCCTTAGAAGGCCTATTGTTTCTACGGCCCATAGGAGGCCCATGTTAACTACAGCCGGTGGGCATCAAAGTTCGCCACCAGTGCAAATATAGGAACACCCTACACTATACAAAAATGGCTTGCTATTTTCTTTAGCCGGTGGCTGCACGTTAAGAACAAATTTTGTATCTCACCAAAACAAATTACAACAATAAAACAAAAGGAAGGTTGTCATATAATTTAACAGTCTAGCAGATAAATGCACCACCAGAAGTTTAGAAGCTCAGTTCATTTGACCTGACTGTTATGTTTCAATGCAGTATTGTTCGATGGAGCACCATAACCTTCGCCTTCAGTTCTCCTAGGCTCCTGAACAACATAGCAATTGTCTGATAGTCTGGTTTCAAAACCATGCATATCTTGACAACATCGAACAATGTCTCTCCTTGTTTCACAAAGGGTCTCTGTTAGGGAATGGACTTGTGTCTGGAGTGCAGATACAACATTGTTTTGAGCTTGCATATCTTGATCATGAGGCAGTTTGGACGAGATTGCCTTAACAACCAAGACAGTATTACGCAGGAACGTGCTTTTGGTACTGTTAGTGGACAGGTACTCACCCACTGCAGCAAGAGCTGACATTGCGGTTATAGTTGGCTCGCCACCTTCACAAGGTGGCGGTTCCACCATTTTTTTCCATAGCTCGCTGAAAAGTTGAGGTTTTACATTAGTAGTACCAGAACAGAAGATATTAAGGAGGCGGCAAAACCAAACAAAATAGCTTTGGTCTATATACAGAACTTATTCTGGTGAACCCATGTAAAATAATAGTTGTATTTTATTGCAAAGTACATAATAAAACCAGGTTCCAAACATATGACCATGTACCATCGCTAATGTATTGTCTATTTCTTCACATTGTATTGAGGGCTAAGGATAAAGAGACGAAGTTTATAATATGGTAAGCATAGTATGACATCATTCATATCACAAAACAACTGAGAACAAACAAACATGCAATTGTAACGTTGTGTGGGCAAGTCCAGCACGGAACTAGATTATAGGTCAATATCAAAGGAACTTCACTCCTCTCTTTTAAACCTTGTAAGGTGCAATGATACGCTAAAACAAATGTGTATAAAATTGAAAAGATTAATAGACATTGGCTGCAAACCATGCAGTTCAAGGCACAAGTCATAGTAAGTAGTAGTTAAAAGGCATGAGGATTAAGGACTTACAACAGCGGCTTTGACTGGTGTAGTCATGCCCTTCTTCTTGCTGGTGTGACAGTCCTTGAAGATTTCCACATCATTTTGTTCAGGTACTTTTTGGTCCTGGCGGGCTTTCCTCTGCATTTGGAACAAGTCAATATAGATCTGATAATATGGTACATCGAAAAGAGTGAAACAGCAGCTAATTACAAGAGCCTCGCAGTGTGCAATATAGCTACGAGATCCTGTCGTCTGTTGGAATTTCACTTTCGTACGGTTGGCCTTGTTCTTTGAACAGTTCACCAACAAGAAGATAGATTTGTGTGGCACATGCGTAAATAGGACTTCAACATGTGATCTGATCACATATATAT
>LR738714.1:478155375-478182863 GCA_902687465.1 Secale cereale
TATATATATATTGTACCTGATACTTTGGATCGGACCAGTGTTTAACGAGGCCTCTCCAGTCTTCATCAGATATATTTTCCACTTGAGATGTTTGGGCAAGTTCACTGTTAGCCTGGCCTTCAAAGTGAGTTTTCCTCAAGTTATACTGATACTATCGTGGAGCAGACTTGAAAACATGGGTGCAAGCTTGTCTGGTTGCATCATCTTGGCTATCCAACTTGAACCTCATCTGTTGAAAATTATGGGAGTCTCATTATCAGCAACCTAGAAAGTATTGGACAGAGCAAGACGGTATTACTAGTTTCCATACATAACCATACTTACAGATAAATGGTCGGGGAAGGTGTTGAACTGGGTTTCTTCTTTGTCGTTCATGTATTGAATCCATGTTGGGAGGATACGTACATGACACCTAACAGCAACCGCTGCCTCTGATATTAACTTGGCTAACTCTGTAGCATCGTGGCCTTTTTAAACCTGCCTCAAAATAGATATCCATTCTTCCTCCTCTAGATTTAGTTAACCTATCGAGAATTATGCCTGATGTTTGTTTCCTCTTGCTCCTAGGTGCTAGTCTAACAACAAACATAGGAAGTGTTAGTGTACATCAGACTGTGAGACTACATATAAAGAAGCATGCAACTGTAACTTGACTCCAGCAACTACCTTCTTGCTGTTGAAGCTCACAAAGTTCATCTGATCTTGCCAACTCATCTTGTGTCAAGAGTGCTTCGGAAGTAGTGTCAGGTGGCATGGGAGCTTGGGAACGTGCTGCTAGCTGAGTTGACCAATGAGTAAATCGTGCAGCTGGTGGTACCGTGGAAGGTGTTGCAACAACTAGGGTTGTCTCTGCTTGTTTGGTGGCAGCTATTTGTTTCTGTTTGGCTTGTTCTGCAGCTCGTGTAGCACAGGATACCCTGTCGGTACAATTTCCCGCTGGACTTTGACCTTCTATTGCACCATCAGTACCAGCAGAATCTGCATGATTGCTCCGCTTCCCTTTCCCTGTCGTTATGTCTTGCTTCCTCTTTCTCCGTGCCATGTTAAGTCAAGCCGACAAGAAAAACGAATATCAATTTAATTCTTCAGAACAAATGTACTTTGATGTAAGAACATGGTGTGATAGACAAATATTGTATGTTCTAGAAACAGGAACACGTGTCTTAGTCACAAGTATAATGTGCAAAGTAAGCAGATGAAATTCTAAAAAATTAGAAGCAATACAAGCTAGAAATCATACATAACATGCAACCACATATAACAGTGCCAAGTTAGAGGGAGCACCTATGATGGTGCACTAGGGGAGACGTGCTGATCACCAACATAGCTGCGTTGAGTGTCTCTGCATGTGTTGTCTTGGAAATCATCTTGGGGGGATGGAGGAGTAGAATCTGTAGAGGCCCTCCATTTGGAAGGAGCACCTTCATCCGTTGCCTTGCTAACTTCCTTTCGCTTTATCGATTTTGAATTGTCAAGTAAAACCGACAAGAAAAAGCAATAAAATTCACTCTTCAGAACTCATTCGTGCATGATACTGACAATCACTACTTTGATGTAAGGCAAACACATGGTTGTAGGATGTAATAATACGAAAAACAGGACGGCATGGCATATTCACAATTGTTTGTGTAAACTAAGCAGAAACCATTTCACCAAATAAGAAGCAATGCAAGCTAGACACCACGTGAAAGATGCAACCAATATGACTCTGCCAAGTTAAAAGTGTCCCATCATAAATGGCTTTTCAACAAATTAGAAGCAGCGCATGCTATATATCATATCAAAGATGCAACTAATATCACACTGCATATACTGAAGGTGTCTCGTCATATAGATTTATGCGGGATACAAAAAAACTATAGTTTTATGTGAGGACATGCTTAATAGACAGATGTACTATGTACTAAATATAGGAAGGCATGTCACATTAACAGGTATAATGTATAAGCTAAGAAGAATAGCACATGCAGTTTAACCAGATTGGAAAAATTGCAATCTAGACACCATATGCAACATGCAACCACATATCACGCTGCCAAGTTAGAGCAAGCACCTACGATGCTAGTGTAGGGGAAATGCGGTAATCAACTAGAGTGCTACGTTCACAATCTTCATCTAGCCTTGCTGTTTCTCGAGAATCATGTTGGGAGGCTGACGCTGCATTCTTTAAATGAGGAGTAATCAACTTGCCTGACTGCCTCATCATAAGTGATTGATGAGGGATACACAAGAACATTAGTTTGATGTAAGAACATGGTTAATACACAGATGTACTAGTATGTATTAAAAATAGAAAGGCATGTCATATTCAAAGGTATAATGTGTAAGCTAAGCAGATGCAATTTAAACAAGTTGGAAGCAATACAAGCTAGACATCCGGCTGGAGTGGTGAGCATGATCATCTAGGACCTGAGAGCCTGGTGGGAGGCGGGCTTCTTCGCCACCATCGCGGCTTTTTAGTTGGCTTCCAGGTGATGCCTCTCTTTGCTGGGCTTGTCACTGGCTCGGCCAGTGCCCTGACTAGCTATTTGTCTTCTGGTGCTCATGGGATGGTGGTTCATGTAAAAATATCTTTCCTTATCTTAATAAAGATCGACTTCGGCCTTTCGAATACAAGCTAGACACCATATGGAACATGCAACCACATATGACACCGCGAAGTTAAAGCAAGCACCTGGGATGGTGGTTCATTGCGAGCGAGGTCATCAACATCAGAGCTACGTTTACCGTCTCCATCTGCTGACACTGCACCTATTATAAGGCTTAAACGTGTCTGCCCTATCCGCATACGACGCTGGAGCGACTTCTCTCTTTTCTTTTTTGCTTCTCTCATAGCAGCAGAGTCTGAAATACCCTTGCATAAAAACACAATAGTGAGAGTATGGGTGAATTGTGTGCAGAACTAGTGCACTGTAAAAGTAGCAGATAGCAGGTGGCTGAAAAATAAATGACAGGAGACATATGATAGCTCCACAACATTGCATGGCAAACAAAATTGGATTCTACTCTGTGTGATTTTGTAATATATGAGCACAGGAAATGCAGGTACTCCTCCAGCACACCACCACATGTGGTCATATCAAGATAACAGTCGACTGAAAATAAATAGGTTAGTCGATTTTTTAATTAACCGTCCGATCTATAAGGAACGGGCAGATGGCCTTCGTCTACCTCCCGCCAGTCACTGTTGACGATCTTTCTCGAACAGCCAGCAACCACCTGCCCAGACCCCAGCCTCCGCCGCCCCGCCCTCCCCTCGACCTCACACCACCGCCGTGCTTGGCAGCGCCCCCAGGCCATCCCTTTAATCCCGGCCGACCTCCAGATCGGGCACCAGTAGCTCTAGGCCCCATACGCCCCTAAGATAAACACCGAGACGCTGCTCCCCCGGCGTAAGAGGTGGACTAGCGCCTGTTACACCAGGGAATGCTTCCGTTAATTGGGAATCAACTGACCAGGAATTGAAATTCAGGGGGGCAACGGACCTCTAGCTAAGGTGAAATAGTATATGAGGAGAAACCTTGTGCATCGCGAGTTACTAGGAACATCTAGTATCAAGAAGAAGCGGTCAACTAGTGTCTTCTGTGGGATGAATACCGTGCAAGAAGACACGTAAGATTTGCACGAATAAGGGAAGAGGAGTACCATTTTCGGTTGCCGGTGTGGTCACATCCACATGTCGCGCCGATCTTCTTCTTTCTGCCGGGGAAACCGATGTTCTGGAGGAGGGTGCAGGCTTGGACGAACCCATGGCCAAATTGTTGACTCTGTTGCCGTGGCCGTATGTGGGCAGAGGGGAAGCAGATCCGAGGCGGTGCAGGACGGCGTAGCAGGAACAGCTCCGTTGCGATGGAGGGTGGCAAAGTTGGAGCGGCAGCGGTGAGGCGCGGGATGGCGTGGTTGAATTGGCTCAGGTACGGACGGCTCGGACTCGGCTTCAACTACTAGCCGTGGAAAGCGTTGCGGTTGACGTTGCAGTGGACGACAACATCGGGGTATCGGCTCCGGCATGATGGAGGAGGGCGGCGGTTGATAGGTGGAATGGGGTGGCGGACGGAGGACGTCAGGGTTTCGCGGCTGGTGGAGAGGTAGTTTTCGCGCCCACGGAGTAGAAATGGGGAATCGGACGGGTGGGCGGAGGGGGAGGGGGAGAACCATGTTTCGGTCTAGGACGCGCTTGTTCTTGGCTTTTTTAAACAAAATATGGGACGCGCTTGTTTGAAATTTGGGGAAGTACAAACTTTGCCCCCCTCTTAAATTTCGGACCTACTGCGGGTCGGGAGTAGGATGGTAATCCCAGGTGTCCCAAATAGTGGGCGGGAGTGATTTCGGCCGCGTGCATGTGTGCTTAGGCGGCCATTGTGTATGAATGTTTTTCGGAGGCGGTTGCGTGGCGTCTAGATGAAGCTACAAACCTACCCTGGTTTAGACCTTTGGACGTCGGGCCGGTAGGTTTCACGGGTCGGAGTTATTAGAAAAGTAATTTCCTTCCACTACCAAACATTGGTCTCACGCAGTTTCAGGCGAGTAGAGGCTCTTTTGGCGCTTTGTTCGAAATTTTGAAACACAAGCATTCACGTTTAGAGTACTCTTGAACTTTGAGGATTGACCTAAATAGACAACGTTAAATTTGACCTTGTATGTTTGAAAACCTCATTAACTTATCCGCTTCTTTTTGAAATTTTGACACTTGAAAATCATATAACTACGATTATTTTGGAATGGAGGAGGTAAATTAGAATCTATTTTGTACACGACTACATATGCTATTATGTACAAAATCAGAGCAAAGATTGCTGCCCCCATAATTTAGGTATGATTTACAAATGCCATGATATCAAATTCAAATAATTGAATGGACTTCATGTTGAATTCGATTTTTTTAAACCACCTTAAGTTGAATTCAAATGTATGCTAGTTCATAGGTAGCTATTTATAATGTTCATTGT
This sequence comes from Secale cereale, assembly GCA_902687465.1. NCBI lineage: Eukaryota > Viridiplantae > Streptophyta > Magnoliopsida > Poales > Poaceae > Secale > Secale cereale. The sequence continues at coordinate 478,160,325 of LR738714.1, forward strand.
GTAACTTTCGTATGTATAATGTGCTTTACACACACAACATGAACTATACTCACGTTTATATTCGATTGCTAAAGCGATGCATTGTCTGGAGTTCAAAATACTAACTATGTGGATCAATTGTGTCGAATAATAACATAGACATGCTCAAATTCGATAGAATCTAGATATCTGATGGATCAATGACCGTTCCTTACGCGAATTGCAAATAGCATGATCCCATCCTAATATTTGGATACAATTTATATCTTTAATCAATGTGTACAGCAGTCTTGTATGTGTAGTTTCACTCTCCATCGGTGGTCTCTCACACATGCTCACACACTCTCTCCCGAGGTGTCTTTCTCGCACACATGCTCTCGATATAACCCTCCCCCCCCCTCGTAACCATTTACGATTGTTTTCACTAACCTTTATCACAAGCACTCACCCTCTCGCAAGCATACACACGCACAATCCCCATCGACCCTTTCTATATACATAGACCTGCCTACGTGTCTCCTATACGCACATTATCTTTAGGCCTGTCTCTCACTCATTGTCTCACACCTCTCTTCCTAATCGATGAGTATGATTCTAGCAGAGCATTCTATAGGATGCCCCTTAAAGTTAGGTTGGATGAATAGTAATATGAGAGATAAAGGGGTTACCTTAGTCTGAGAACCTAGGGTTACAAATCCTAGCCGGCTTTGTCAGTGGGCATAAAGTCCTTCACAATTATGCTATCTTTGTCCTGTACGACTAGTCATCCATGGGTCTCCCTAAATGCGTTACGGGCCGACCAATGTGGCGCAGGACGGAACTGAACGAAGGGCCTCACCTCGACCCACCGGACCTCACGCGGTGACACACTATCTTCCCCCTCGTCTCGTTATCTTCTCACACCCACACATACCAACGCAAACACCACACACAAAAAAATATTTTCCTGGTGCCTCTATCCACTCCCCCCTTGCATATACACACTCAAGGGAATCTCTCACTGTGATGTCATATTCGTCTCTCTCTCTAGACCACTCTCATTTCTCGTGCTATCTCTCCCACGCCCCCCCTGCCGGCCCCTCTATCCATGCCTCTCTCGGATATTTAATACACACACATACCTCTCTAGGCCCTGCCAAATGCATCAACTACACATTCACACATGTTACATCACGTACCCCATCGATCTAAAAAGCCCTCTCTTCACGTTTATTTCGCATACAACATTACTTTTGAATAAAGTGTGGCCGAAAAATATTTTAGAATTTCTACATATATACAACATTACAAAGATATATGGAGGAGTATGAACGCTTGCATTGCATGCACTAGTAGAAAACAGAGCTTTGGTTCGGGCCTGGCCAACCCATTAGTCTCGGTTCATTCACGAACCAGGACCCATGGGGACATACGTCCCAATTCGTGCACCCAGGGGACTGGCCGGGCCTCGTGGGGCATCTGTCCCGGTTGGTCTGGACCCATTTCTCCCGGTTCCAGGCACGAACCGGGACTAATGGGCCTCGCTCCTGGCCCACACCCATTGGTCCCGGGTCATGGCTGGAACTGGGACACAAGGGGAGCCTTTAGCCCCGGTTCCAGTCACCAACCGGGACCAATGGGTTGCCTATATATACTCATCGCCGGCGAGCAGAGCACTCCACACTGATCTATTTTTTCTGACCGGCGAGGGGAGAGCTTTGTGGTGCTCTAGCTCACCTCCTATGCACATGAGGTGTTCGATGAAATGCCCGAGCCACACTAGTTAAGCTTTCTCCTCTCGAAACTCGAACTCCAAGCTCCATTTTCCCCGAGATTTGGCTAGGTTTAGAGGTCCGTCACGTCCCGTCCCGGTCTTCACCGTCGTCGATCGCTCGCGCCGATCTCGTCGCCGGCACCACCGTGGTGAGCTATGCATGTACTTTGAATATAATGTGATGATGAACTTATATTAATTTGAGTGGAAATGTATCCATGATGTTCTGTAATGGTTTTTGACACGCTTAATTATATATAAATGCAAGCAGATGAACCAGGAGTGGATGTACGGTGGCAGACCCACCTCCGAGTACATTAATGGCATGCATAATTTTCTCGAAGTGGCTAAGGCAAGCAAGCAGAATGGTTTTATGTGCTGTCCATGCACTATCTGTTGGAATACGAGGTCTTACTCCGACTCGAAAACCCTTCACACCCACCGGCTTTATAACGGTTTCATGCCACACTATAATGTTTAGACCAAGAACGGAGAAATAGGGGTTATGATGGAAGACAACGAAGAAGAAGAGGACGATGACAACTATGTGCCCCCGGAATACGGTGATGCTGCAACGAGGGAAGCTGCTGAAGGTCAAGAGGAAACAGACGATGTTGTGCCCGATGATGAACTCCGATGGGTCATTGTTGATGCAAGGAAACAATGCGAAAGTGAAAAGGAGAAGCTGAAGTTCGATCACATGTTGGAGGATTACAAAAAAGGGTTGTACCCAATTGTGAAGATGGCAACACGAAGCTCGGTACCATACTGGAATTGCTGCAATGGAAGGCAGAGAATGGTGTGCCTGACAAAGGATTTGAGAATCTACTCAAAATATTGAAGAAGAAGCTTCCAAAGGATAACGAATTGCCCGACAGTACGTATGCAGCAAAGAAGGTCGTATGCCCTCTAGGATTGGAGGTGCATAAGATACATGCATGCCCTAATGACTGCATCATGTACCGCGGTGCGTACGAGGATTTGAACGCATGCCCGGTATGCGGTGCATTGCGGTATATGATCAGATGAGATGACCCTGGTGATGTTGACGGTGAGCGCCCAAGGAAGAGGGTTCCTGCCAAGGTGATGTGGTATGCTCCTATAATACCACGGTTGAAACATCTGTTCAGAAACAAAGAGCATGCCAAGTTGATGCGATGGCACGCAGAGGATCGTAAGAAAGACGGGAAGTTGGGAGCACCCGCTGACGGGTCGCACTGGAGAAAAATCGAGAGAACGTACCGGGAGGAGTTTGCAGGTGACGCAAGGAACGTATGATTTGGTTTAAGCACGGATGGCATTAAACCTTTTGGGGAGCAGAGCAGCAATCACAGCACCTGGCCCGTTACTCTATGTATCTATAACCTTCCTCTTTGGTTGTGCATGAAGCGGAAGTTCATTATGATGCCAATACTCATCCAAGGCCCAAAGCAACCCGGCAACGACATTGATGTGTACCTAAGGCCATTAGTGGAACAACTTTTACAGCTGTGGAATGGACAAGGTGTACGTGTGTGGAATGAGGCCAACTAGGAGGAATTTGACCTACATGCGCTGCTGTTTGTAACCATCAATGATTTGCATGCTCTCAGTAACCTTTCAAGACAAACAAACAAGGGATACCACGCATGCACGCACTGTTTAGATGACACCCAAAGTATATACCTGGACAGATGCAGGAAGAATGTGTACCTGGGGCATCGTCGATTTCTTTCGACCAACCATCAATGTCGAAAGAAAGGCAAGCATTTCAAAGGCGAGGCAGATCACTGAAAGAAGCCCGCCATGCGTACCGGTGATCATGTACTTGCTATGGTCAATGATTTACAGGTGATCTTTGGAAAGGGTCTCGGCGGACTATCTGTTCCGAATGACGCTGAGGGACGCGCACCCATGTGGAAGTAGAAATCTATATTTTGGGACCTACCCTACCGGAAAGACCTAGAGGTCCGCTCTTCAATCAACGTGATGCACGTGACGAAGAACCTTTGCGTGAACCTGCTAGGCTTCTTGGGCGTGTATGGGAAGACAAAAGATACACAGGAGGCACGAGAGGACCTGCAACGTTTGCACGAAAAAGACGGAAAGCCTCCAAAGAAGTATGAAGGTCCTGCCAGCTACGCTCTTACCAAAGAAGAGAAGGGAATCTTCTTTGCATGCCTTCTCAGTATGAAGGTCCCGTGTGGCTTCGTGTCTAATATAAAGGGGATAATAAATATGGCAGAGAAAAAGTTCCAGAACCTAAAGTCTGATGACTACCACGTGATTATGACGCAACTGCTTCCGGTTGCACTAAGGGGGCTTCTATCGGAAAACGTTCGATTAGCCATTGTGAAGCTATGTGCATTCCTCAATGAAATCTCTCAAAAGGTGATCGATCCAGAAATCATACCAAGGCTAAGGAGTGATGTGGCGCAGTGTCTTGTTAGTTTCGAGCTGGTGTTCCCACCATCCTTCTTCAATATCATGACGCACGTCCTAGTTCACCTAGTCGACGAGATTGTCATTCGGGGCCCTGTATTTCTACACAATATGTTCCCCTTTGAGAGGTTCATGGGAGTCCTAAAGAAATATGTCTGTAACCGTGCTATGCCAGAAGGAAGCATCTCCATGGGCCATCAAACAGAGGATGTCATTGGGTTTTGTGTTGACTTCATTCCTGGCCTTAAGACGATTGGTCTCCCTAAATCGCGGTATGAGGGGAGACAGACTGGGAAAGGCACGCTTGGAGGGGAGTCAATAATATGCAGGGACAGACATTCTTGGTTTGAAGCACACTACACAGTTCTACAGAACTCTACCCTGGTGACCCCTTATGTCGATGAACACAAGAACAGTCTACGCTCCAAACACCCGGAGCAGTTTGACGACTGGATTACATGTGAACACATCAAGACTTTCGGCAGTTGGTTGGAAACACGTCTCAGATGTGACACCACTGTTTGTGATGAGTTGTACTCGTTGTCCAGGGGACCATCTTAGACTATATTGACTTACAAAGGATACGAGATAAATGGGAATACATTTTACACGAACGCCCAAGATCAAAAGAGCATCAACCAAAACAGCGGTGTCCACTTTGATGCAGCAACCAAGAAGGGAAAGGACACATATTATGGTTACATAGTGGACATATGGGAACTTTACTACAAACATGATTTTAAGGTCCCTTTGTTTAAGTGCAAATGGGTCAATCTATCAGGAGGCGGGGTACAGGTAGACAAAGATTACGGAATGACAACAGTGGATCTGAACAATCTTGGGTACACACATGAACCGTTCGTCCTAGCCAATGATGTGGCGCAGGTTTTCTATGTGAAGGACATGTCTACCAAAACCAGAAGAAGAAAAGATAAGGAAGCGAACACATCATACGATGAGCCAAAGCACCACATAGCTCTTTCAGGAAAAAGAGACATCGTGGGAGTGGAGGGCAAGATAGACATTTCCGAAGATTATGAAAAGTTTCATGAAATTCCCCCCTTCAAAGTCAAGGCTGACCCAAGCACCCTGATAAACGATGAAGAGTATCCATGGTTACGGCGCAATAAGCAAAGGACACAAGCGAAGAAAAAGTGAAGACTTTCTCTCCACAACTATTGTGATGATGCCTTTGATCTAAAATATCACTTTGTAATGGTGCATTTTGAACACAGAAAAAGTCTGTAGTTCAAATATATTAAAAAAATGAAATCCCTTCGTAAGAGATGAGTTTTCGTCTCAAACCCTGATACCTCAAAACAGATAGTCCGTTTTGTACACGAAGTGCATCCAGTTTTTGTCGTAACCCTCTCAACTTTTAGCACATGCTATGTGGGTGAAATGATGATGCCAAGCCAACTTTCAACCTTTTTAGAGTTCATTTGAAATGCTTTTCAATTTCAGGGTCATTTAGCTCAACCAAATCAGTAAATGCATGAAAAAATAACAAATGAAGTCAGAAAGGGTTGAAAATTGATGATGTGGCTTTGAATTGTCCATTTTGAACACAAAAAAAGTCTGGAGTTCAAATAAGTTCAAAAAAGGTTAAAAGTTTCTGTTTCTGTTCAAAACGTTAAAAGCAAAAAGAATTTTCTAAGAATTTATGCAACTAAAAGCAAAAGGAATCAACTAAAAAGCTTTTATAAACCTCTAGTATTTTTGAAACTAAAATTATATAAATTTATGCAACTAAAATTATCTAAGAATTATCTGTTCAAAACATTAAAAGCAAAAAGAATTTTCATAAAGAAATTTTTTGTTAGAAACTTTAATAGCAAACTAAAATAACACAATCTGTTTTTTCATTAAAACAAATATTTAAAATAACCTAAAATTACCAAATTTAGTATAATGATGAAACACACTTATATTAAATAGTACGAAAAAGAATAACTTAAAAATCTATTTTTATAGTAAAGTTATTCACAAACTAGTGATTCATAGAAATTTCAAAAAAAAACAAATTTCAAACTAATGGCACTAACAGAAAGTTTATAATTTTAGTGACCTAAAAGCAAAAAGAAAAAGAAAATAAATAATGCAAAAAACAAAACAAAAAAACAAAAAAATGCCACCTACTGGGCCACCACGGCCTGAATACGACTAGAAACCCAACCAGCTAGGTGGGCCAGGATTCAGGCCCGCAGAAGGCCCACTAGGCCCACATGCATGTATAGAGAGGATAGGCCAGCAAGCCTTCTTTAGAGAGGAGCTCAACAGCTCAGGCGCACCGCACCTTATAAACAGGTGCGGCTCTCTCTCAGCTAGCGAGGTGGGACTAAACTCCCACCACCAGGCCGCTGTGCAAGGCCTTTGGTCCCGGTCGGTGGCACCAACCGGGACTACAGGTGTGCATTGGTACCGGTTCGTCGCACCAACCGGGACCAATGCCCCCTTTAGTCCCGGTTGGTGCCACCAACCGGGACCAAAGGCCTCTTTTCAGCAGCCCAAAGGGCGGGAAGCAGAGGCCTTTGGTCCCGGTTGGTAGCACCAACCGAGACTAAAGGGGGTCATTGGTCCCGGTTGGTGCTACGAACCGGGACCAAAGCTTCGTATATATAATGAACACTTGCGAAAATTTCAGTTATCTTCTTCCCCCCGTCCCGACGACGCCGCCAGGCTGCCCCGCTGTCTTGCCGTCGCAAGTCGTCGCCTTGCCTCCGACGCCGTCCCGCGCCACCCCGACGCTGTCGCCGCCCCGCGCCGAGCCCTGCCCCGACCTCGCCGCCCCGTGCCGAGCCCTACCCCGACCTCACGGCCGCTCGATCCCCTGCACTCTGTGAGCCTCACCGCGTTGTTCCCCCTCCTCTCCCCCTTCCGCCCGTGCCCCAAAGCCGTCGCGAGCCCTCCCCAACGCCGCCGCCCACCCCGATGCCGCTGATGATGTTGTGTATAGATTTTTTTTTTCTGTTCACATTGTAGTCTATATGATGATGATGATGATGATTTATGTTCATATGCAAAGAATATGCAAAAGTTAGAATTTTTCATAGAATTTTTATGAATTTTTCTATAGTAATTTTGTTCATAGAATTTTTATTTTATCATAGAATTTTTATTGTTTTTTTCTGTTGTAATTTTATTCATAAAGTTTTAGGATGAAAAAAAGAAGAAGAAGAAAAAAGGAGGAGAAGTTTCGTTTAGTTTTAGGATTATTTTAGATTATGTTTAGGTTAGGAAAAAGGAAAAGAAAAAGGAGAAGAAGAAGAGAAGGAAGAAGAGGAGAAATAAATAAGAAGAGGAAGAAGAAGAAGAAAAGGTCGAGGGGTCGAGGGTCGCCGAAGGGTCGAGGTGTCGAGGGTCGAGGGTTCGAGGGTCGTCGAGGGGCCGAGGGTTCGAGGGTCGAGGGGTCGAGGGTCGAGGGGTCAAGGGTCGTCGAGAGGCTGACGGTTCGAGGGTCGAGAGTCATCGAGGGGTCAAGAGGTTGCCTAGTGTGAAAGTATTGAAGAAATCCATGCCTTCATCAGTTGAAGAAATGTTTTTTAAATGTACTTGGTCAATTTATATATGAAAACTTGGTCAATTTTTTCTGTAGTAGATGATGATGATATATGAAAACTTGCTTGGTCAATTTTTTGTACTAGATGATGATATATATTATGGGTGATATATGAAAACTTTTTTAGATGTATAATATATGATGATGATGATGTAATTTTATTCTATGATATATGATGATGTAATTTTCTCGATATACCCCCTCCCCAATAACTTCGACATGAGGGGGTCGATCTACCCCCTCCCCGATAACATTTTTTTCTACGTATATGTCATCGTTGTCGATATACCTCCTCCCCCGATAACTTTGACATGAGGGGGGGCTCGATCTACCCCCTCCCAAATAACATTTTTTTTCTACGTATATGTCGTCGTTGTCGATATACCCCCTCCCCGATAACTTGGACATGAGGGGGGAGGGGTAGCCGAGTGGTCGAGGGTAGCTGAGGGTTCGAGGGTCGAGGGGTCGAGGGTCGCCGAGGCCACCGCAAACCCTAGAGAAGCGTCGAGGCCACTAACATGGTTCCTTGTTGTGATTAGCTAGCTAGGTCTATGTTTTTCACTAATATATCCGTCTGTCATGTTTGTATAATAATTGTCATGTCGTAATATTTGCAGAAACTATGGAGATAGGACGAGACGAGGTAGCAGAACAGGTGTTGGGGGACATAATCACAGACGGAGTTGCTGTCGAAATGTATATCAACGTCGACTACGATGGTCATTTGGAAGGACATGGTGATGAAGAAGCAGACTACGGTGATACAATGGAGGAGGAACACATGATTATGATGGCTCCTGTGACCGATTACCGGTGGTAGAAGGACACTGTGATGACGTCTTCGGTGACCTAACGGAGTCCGGCCAGGTATATATGTATATTAATTAAGCATGTGATGACACTATAGCTAATTGATGCACTGATTGTTTTGGTATGTACACGTATTAACTCTCTTCTTTCTTCTTTTCTAGCTCTCCGGATCGAGCCAAAGTTCGGTAAGGACACGAGGCCCGAAGAAAAGGTTGCGGCAGGATGAAAAGTTCATCATTGAAGAAATCGGGCGCGATGGCCTACCGAGTAATCCCATCAAGGCCAAGGATGCATTTTCTGCTCAGTGCGGGGTTGTTGTTAGGGACATGATCCCGATCAGCATCCACCTATGGTACAAGCCAAAGAACAAAGACCCTCAGGTGTCTTATATCAACGATATGCAGAAAAGTGATCTTTGGACCGCGCTGAAGGCCAATTTCACCCTACCGCCAGAGGAGGATCCGGAGAAGCCACCAGTTATAAACTGGTCAAGGAGGCCGCTCTTAAGAAGATGGGGGAACTATTCAGGAGGTGGAAGAATGAGCTGAATGCAAAGTTTGGCGAAAAAACAAGACTCCATAATTCACCGGCCGGTTTGAGAAGATCAGAGGTCACTGGGACGCATTTGTGGCCCACAAGAAATAGGAAAAGAGTAAGCAGATGTCAGAGAGAAACAAGAAAAATGTTGCGAAGAAGAAGTATCACCATCGCACGGGGTCAGGTGGCTACCTCAAAGCCCGGCCGTTGTGGGCCAAGGCCGAGAATGACATGCTTGTTAAAGGGGTCGAACCACAGACATTACACTGGCCAGACTATTCAAGGACTTGGTTCTTCAAAGTTGGGGGAACCTTGGACCCTGTAACAGGGAAGTGTGTTTGGACGAAGGAGCAACTTGCAATACCCATCAAGAAGCTTCAGTTCTATATCGAAGCAGCGCAGGAAGGGATGTTCGTTCCCGACAGAGAGAACGACGAGCTCATAATGGCCCTCGGTAATCCTGAGCACCCTGGACGGACACGAGGCACGCCAGGCTCCCTTTCGTGGAAGGCCAGGTTTCCCAACGCAGGCGGTTACAAATGCAGGGAGAGAAAGAAGAAAGTGGATCAGAGCACTCTGCAGGTGCTGCACGCAAGAGTAAAAGCGCTAGAGGACAAACGAGAAGTAGCGCGCAGCAAGCGACCTGCCGAAGCTACCCCCGGAGCTACCCCGCCATCTCGGTGGAAAAGCATTGTGGCTTCCACCGAGCTGTCCGATGAGCCTTTCTTCACGGCTCTTGCTAGCTACCCCGTGGATGCTATCACGGAGTCTCAACATTGCCACCTTATGACGCAATGGCTGCAATTGAAAGTCAAGGCGGCTGTAGGCTCTATTTTTCCTGCTGAACCCGGCGCAACTTTTCACTACCGTCCGATTCCAGAAGGATATTCTAGGGTGATGATGGATCAAATAACGGAGGGGTTTGAGGATCTCGAGCTTGACCACCCTACCGGTGAAGGGGAGACTCGGCTGGGTTCTTCTCTGAAGACTCCATGCCTACGGCGAAAGGACCTCATCAACCTTGTGAACTGGACGCCTCCACCTCCTCCGGCTAGTTAGTGCACTCCGCCTCCTCCTCCGCCTCCTCCTCCGGCAAGGGATCAGCACACTCCGCCTCCTTCTCTGGGTGATCAGGTGCGTGGCGGCACTCTGCCTCCTTCTCCGCCTGCACCGGCGCGTCCGAGCAACCCGCCTCCTCCTCCGCCTCGTCAGCAAGGCGTGAAGAGAGCCGCCGATGCTCCGGCTACTCCGGCGCGTGGTAGCACCCCGCCTCCTCCACCGCCTTGTAAGCAACAAAAGAAGGCAGCCGCTGGGACTGCTCAAGCGTCTAGCAGTACAACCAGAGGCAGGAGGCAATACAGATACGGTCCATATCTCAGGCCTTTAGAGAAGTTAGCATACGAGAGGACCGACGAGGAGAATGCGGAGATCTGTAAAGCCGAAGTGAAGGACTTTTTTGCAAAGAAACCTCCACCTCCAGAGCAGAAGATAGATCCGGTGAGAGCGAAGTGCACTATTGATGCCCTGAAGAAACCACCACAGTCTCCACCGAAAAACAACTATGAGCGCATTATTGAAAATTCATATGTCGAAGCATCGCGGTCGGGAAGTACTTGCAGTGATCACAGGTTAGCACAAAAAAAAGTGGGGAAAATTTCCCCAGCTCGGCGAACAAGAGAACCAATCGTGCCCCCCGCTCAAGGTTCCTAGCGACATCGTCCCTAATCATCCGGGGATGGCGCCCGGTACCAATCTTGGAGATTACCTGCAGATGATGTATTTCTTGATGTGTTAGAGGTGGATGATCACAAATACCGGTACGGGAAGCCTCTCGTCAAATATGTCAGAACTCTACCCACGATGATGCGAAGATTGCATGAGTGGTATATGGATACCTGCAGAGACTCTGGTGGCGAGGATACTTTGATGCTGAAAGTTAAATAGGACCATGACCTCATTGGAATTGAGATGTTGTCTATTACATTTGAGGAGTTCTTCCAGTTTTTCAATCAAAAGGCCCTCGATAAACCAACGATCACTTGCTACTGTATGTAAGTACTAGTTGTGTCATTAAGTCTCTATATATAGATCATCTCTTCATTGCAAGTATACTTCATTGCCAGTATATATAATTATCCTCACTATATTATGCAGATTGAAGATCGCCGAAAGTAGAAAAGCTGATATCTATGATATTGGGTTCATTAACACAAATCTCATAGATGAATATCAGGTTCAACTTCATGCCAAAGAAGCCGAGGCCAACTTACTACAATCGTTGATAATAAATCAAAACAAAGATAAAATACTCTTTCCTTACAACTTCAAGTGAGTGTTACTGTCTTGTGCATATTCAGTTTCCCTTAATTATATATTACTCGAGGTGATAGTAATTAATGTAATTGATGAGTTATATGCATGCGTACGCAGGTTCCACTATATTTTCCTAGAGATTAAGCTTGAGGAGGGACTAGTAACCGTCTTAGACTCGAGACGAAAAGATCCCGAGACCTTTGCGGACATGTCTAAAATGTTCAACAAGTATGTTCAATCGATCATTACCGCACCATATCGGCAACTTTGTTCATTTCCTGATATAAAGTAATTGTTTTCTTTGTCTCGCAGGGTTTGGAAAGAATTCACCAAAAAAGTTCCGGCACTGCTCCGGGAACTGCGATGGATTTACCCGAAAGTAAGTACTACTAGCTAGCTAGTTCCGCGCATCTCCCGTTTACTCTAGCTATACTTTCATCAATGCCATTTATAATGCTTCATTATCAGTTTGATTGATCTCTATTTCTCATAAAGTGCTTGTGGCAGGAAGCCGGGAATAATTACTGTGGATACTACATCTGCGAGTTCATCTACAACAGGACGGCCAAGAATAGGTGGGGCTACTCTAAAAGACAATTTGATGTGCGTAAGCAAAAATATTCACAATTTCATTTTATTACCATCATTTCTGTTGAGTTTAATTCATATATATGTATTGACCCCCTTCTTCAAATTAGATGTGGCAGATGCGGGATGAACTCCTACCATAAGATCGCATACGGGCAATTCAAGAGGAATTGGCGGGATTCTTTCTTGACCACGTCATAAATAAAGCCAGAGAATACCATCTGGAATTTGACATTAGATGTTAGGGAATTGTAAGAGATCTTATATTGTATGTATGTAGCCAGTAGCGTCGGATAGATATACGAAAACTTGATGTTGGACCAATCTCTCATAGAAGGAGAGAGGTCGATCTTCTGTACTTAATGGTTTCCTTCATTTGCTTACTAGCTAGCGTGTCGAGTCCTCCGATCTATACGTATAGTATGTATCGTCGACCAAGCACGGAGCTAAGAGAGGACACTTCTCTCTATTAGCGGGCTAACACAATATATGAAACTCCTAAATTAACCCTACAAAACCCCCAGACCCCCTCCCCCCCCCTTCAGAAAAAAAACAAAAAACCTAGCCCCATGAACTGCTGACGCATGGAAGCTTATTTGCCCCGGTTGGTGCTACCAACCAGGACAAAAGGCCCCCTTGCCTGGGCAAGCCGCAGTGGCCACGTGGAATCCCATCTGTCCCGGTTGGTATAAGAACCGAGACTAATGGTCTAGGGCATTTGTATCGACCATTTAGTCCCGGTTGCCCAACCGGGATAAATGGCCCTTATGAACCGGGACAGATGGCCCTTTTTCTACTAGTGATGGTGCCCACAATGATATTTATTCCGCACTATGAATTTGTATATTTTTATAATATATATAAAGTTAGTCATAATAAAGAGAAATGAAGAGCATCTCTCTTTCCATCACATACCTGCCTCTACGCCCCTTTCACGTACGAACACAAACTATCTCCAGGTCCTCTGAAAGTAAGCCCCCAGCACATTCACGCATGTTTCATCTTTCTCTCGCGATATAAACAATGACGATCATTGAATTTGAAGAGAAAGCACGATACGTACATTGGACTTCAGAATCCACTCATTACGGTCACCATTTACATTTTGTGGTTATTATATAGTCACGGGCTCACCGTACAACTCTGTATTTGCTCAAGACACGACTAGTTGACCAGTTAAACGCTCCACATGGCACCTCTAGTGTTGCATCACATTATCTCACTACCATCGGGCCCACCTGTCGGCTTGTATCTACTCTACGTCTATACTCTTATAAAATACTAGCAAGATGTCCATGCGTTGCACGGAACATCAAGATGCATTTGTATGAGTAGTTTATCTTGTGAGAGAAAAGGATGAACAAGGGAAGGCCTTATTTGCAAGTGTGGAGAGGGGTGTGGGTTTCTTTTTGCAAAATTTCCAAAGTTTCCTTCCTATTCGTCAGATATAGATCGGACGGCCTATATTGCAGGATGGCACGCACATGATCATCACCGACTATGTTTTTTATGAGAGTAGGGATAAAATACACTTTTATAAAAAACAGAGTTGGTGATGATGGTGTGTCTGCCATCCTGCAGTATAGGCCATTCGATTTATCTCTGACGGATAGGAAAGAAACTATGAAAATTTTGCAAAAAGGTACCCACACACCTCTCCACATTTGCAAATAAGGACTTCCCTCGTTCATCCTTTTCTCTCACAAGATAAACTAGTCATACAAATGCATATTGATGTTACATGCAACGCACGGGCATCTTGCAAGTAAGAATGAAAAAAAGCGACAAAAAACTATTGGATGGTGGTTCGAAGTCATGACCGCGGGCACAGCGGACAAGGTGGCCTTGTATTGGTATGTTGAGCCGTCTGTTTTAACACACATGAGCTGGTGTGGTAATTATACACACACACACACACACATGCACACGAATTGCATGCACGCAACACTCACACAAACACATGCACCCACACACGAACGCAACACTCACATGTACACACGCAAGCACGCGACACTCACACGCACACACGCACGCATGCATGCACACACCAGTACACCACACGACCAACACACACTCTCATGCTCAAGTGCTCAACCCACATGCGCATGCGCACACACCAGGCCCTGATAGACACATACACAACCAGGTGATTCCCGCGCATGGGGTGGAGTCTTATCGCGTGTGAGTAAATTTGTGTTTATCTGACCTTTTCACTATGCGAACTGACAGGTGGGACCCACTAGGAACGTGATCAATTTAACTAGTCAACATGGTGCCATGCAGACAATTTCGCCAGTCAATAGAGTGCAATCCGATGCTGAACCGTGAGCAAGTGACCGTATAATCACCGCAAAACGTATATAGTGACCGTAATCAGCTTATTCTAAAGTTCGGTGAATGTATTACGCTTTTCTCTCTGTAGGCCCTCCAAAACTACATCTCTACACGTTCTCGCATGTTACATCTAACAACTATGCAATACAGCACTACTACTACACTCTAACACAATAAATCATATGTGTTTTTAGTTTTACTAGATATCATATTGTTACTTAATTATTCAGTTTGCATACATTAAAATTGCATTCGAAATGTATGGCCAGTATCATATACCGTGCGGGAAAAATCCCGCCCTTTCCTGTTTAATCGGGTTTCTATCGATGGATCGTGCAAAACAGCAAAACTATAGTACTATATACAGTACAAGTGATAGTTCACCGGGCCGTCGTGTCGTGTACTCCTCCGTCGTAAGAGTGGAGCGCTCGCTTTCATAAATCTTCTAGTCCCTTTCGCCGACATGTGGGGCATCAAGCTACCGGGTCCACATGCCATACCAGAATACAATGCAGAGCAGCCGGGGTGAAGCACCCAGTCATGGCGACGGCGTAGTAATGAGCAATGAGGCGTCAAATCACAAAGTTGCACCTTTCCCGCAGTTAAGTTGGAGGGACGAAGTAATAATTCTAAAAAAAGAAGTTGGGGGACGAAGCAACCATCATTTCACTCGTTGTTGAATCCGCTTCTCCCTCATCTTCTTCAAGTTAACCATGTGTTGCTTCTGCCGTTGTTCTGCCTCATGTGGGAAGAGGATCGGCTTGGTGAAACATTGACACGTGGGACCGCATGTTAGCAAACCGCCAGGACAACGTCCTCTAAAAATAAGAAACCTCCACCGCCATCCGCGCGGCAAAATTACCTCCTTTTACTAATCTTGATTCTATAATTTTTTAGATCAATATAATTGAGATTTGTATAGATAGCACATAGGAGCAAAACCAAGTGGTACGGTTAAGGGCATCCACAATGTGTAGCCAAATGTGAAAATATATTTTGGCATCGTGGGAACCATTGTGGATGGTGTTGCCAAAGCCAAAAGGATGGAACCGAAGCTCCCTGATTGATTGATTGAAGGAATAGAAAAATGCAACATCTCTCCTCTTTCTTCCGTGCTTGGACACATGTACAGTATAGAAGACAAAGTCTACTCCCCTGTCCCTTCTATCACAAATCACAAAGCAGTGCGGCATCAAATCACAAAGCACGGATGAAGCAACCATTATTTCACTCTTCGCTGACTCCGATTCTCCATCGTCTTCTTCGAGAAACCATCTCACCATACTAAGCTGGACGGACGACGCTATTGTGGACGAGTAGTACTAGTACATTTACGCGTCCTTTGGTTCAACGGACTTCTTGGATGCAAATAAGGCGGTTGTCTTGGCTTGCAGGCAGCACTTGTGAATGACTTACCGTGGTCTCCCTCAATGGTGTTCTCCGTCGAACGCGCTTCGCCAAACCACAACGTTCGAGATATCGTCGACGTCACCGCAATGGGGAAGGAAGTCAAATTTAGTGACTACCTCCATTTTTTGTACACAAGGCCAGTATATCAAAATCACAATTTGCAAAAGGCCACTAACACTAACCGAGGCAAAATTGATGGGGTTTGCCTCGTACTAGCAACCAAGGACATTAATATCCCCTGCATGCATGCGGAAGTGAGAAGGTTGGTTTGCATGGCGCTGCATTAATCAAGCGATGAGGAGTGAGATGGTTAGCTCTTTCAGATTTGGAGAAAAAAATACGCATTAATTGACACGTGAAACGAGGATTTGTATCTATTAATCCCGCATTTCATTTTTAACACTAGTACTCCTAGTACGTAGTACTACGTACTTATCCTGTTTGGGTCTAGGCCTTGCATTGCCATACTTCGCCACACATTTTTGCCAAGCTTGCCTAAAGTTTTCAAAATGAAAAGGAGGTACACTTGCGCACGGCTGTCACGATCGCTCCTGCACGCCACGGTCGCACCGCACCCTCACATGCACAGTCGCTCATGCATGCCGCAAACCCAACCAAGGGAATGCACCCTCATAGAGACGTGATGTCGCATGTGAACAAACCAAACTCAGCCATCCTATCGCTGACACATAATTTTAGTTCATAGAGTATGTTTATCCAACCACATGTTGGGGAGTATCCGTACGGCCCGTGCGGTGGTTCGTTGGGGAAGAAGAAGAGGTGATGAAGAAGGGTTAGGAGACATAGGATATTCATCCAACCGCCTGAAATGGTAGACTGACCCAAGTCAGGCGACTTGCATAACAATATATGTTTTTAAACAACAAAAGATCCATAAAAACAACAACATAAAGAAAAACTATCACTGCTTGCGGAACGAGACGGCCTCGTCGTCTTTGGCTGCCAGCACGAACCAGCTGTAGCTGCCGACATGTGTCTCCGCACCGTGGTTGTCCCCGGCCTCCAGCTACTCGTTCACGCGGAGCGCGCGAGCGCTTTGCACGGACGAGAGCACAGCCCAGTTCAAGTCGAGGACGTCCGGTTCTGCCTGCAAGAGGGCCTCGATGGCAGCGGCATCCGCACGCTCCGCGTAGAGTCGAGCCTCCGCCGCCCGGTTCAAGTCTAGGACGTCCAGTTCCGCCTGCAGGAGGGCCTCGATGAGAGCGGCATCCGCGTGCTCCGCGTCGAGTTGAGCCTCTGCCGCCCGGTTCAAGTCCAGGACGTCCGGTTCCTCCTGCAGGAGGGCCTCGATGGCAGTGGCATCCGTGTGCTCTGCCTCAAGTTGAGCCTCCGCCGCCCAGTTCACATCCACGACATCTGGTTCCGCCTGCAGGAGAGCCTCGATGGCAGCGGCATGCGCGCGTGATGACCCACAAGTGTAGGGGATCTATCGTAGTCCTTTCGATAAGTAAGAGTGTCAAACACAACGAGGAGCAGAAGGAAATGATAGGCAGTTTTCAGTAAGGTATTTTCTGCAAGCGCTGAAATTATAGGTAACGGATAGTTTTGTGATAAGGTAATTGGTAGCAAGTGACAAAAGGCAAAAGTAAATAAGGTGCAGCAAGGTGGCCCAATCTTTTTTGTAGAAAAGGACAAGCCTAAACAAACTCTTATATAAAGGAAAGCACTCCCGAGGACACATGGGAATTATCGTCAAGCTAGTTTTCATCACGACCATCTGATTCGCATTCGGTACTTTGATAATTTGGTATGTGGATGGACTGGTGCTTGGGTGTTGTCCTTACTTGGACAAGCCTCCCACTTATGATTAACCTCTAATACAAGCATCCGCAACTACAAAATAAGAATTAAGGTTAGCCTAACCATAGCATGAAACAAGTGGATCCCAATCAGCCCCCTACGAAGCAACGCATAAACTAGGGTTTAAGCTTCTGTCACTCTAGAAACCCATCATCTACTTATTACTTCCCAATGCCTTCCTCTAGGCCCAAATAATGGTGAAGTGTCATGTAGTCGACGTTCACATGACACCACTAGAGGAGAGACAACATACATCTCATCAAAATATCGAACGAATACCAAATTCACATGACTACTAATAGCAAGGCTTCTCCCATGTCCTCCTGAACAAAAGTAACTACTCACAAGACATAATATTGTTCATGATCGGAGGGGTATTAATATGCATAAAGGATCTGAACATATGATCTTCCACCAAATAAATCAACTAGCATCAACTACAAGGAGTATTCAAAACTACTAGCAACCCACAGGTACCAATATGAGGTTTGGGGTACAAAGATTGGATACAAGAGATGAACTAGGGTTTGAGAGGAGATGGTGCTAGTGAAGATGTTGATGCAGATAGCTCTCCCCAAGTTGGGAGAGTTGTTGGTGATGACGGCGGTGACGATTTCTCCCTCCTCGGCAGAACAGCTCTGCCGGAGCCCTAGATTGGTTTCCGCCAAGGTTCCGCCTCGAGATGGCGGCGTCTGCTCCCGAAAGCCTCCTTATGATTTTTTTTCCAGGTCAAAACACTTCATATAGGAAAAGATGGGCATCGAGGGGCCGTCAGGGGGCCCACGAGGCAGGGGGTGCGCCTAGAGAGGGGGGCGCGCCCCCACCCTCGTGGACAGCTGGTGGCCCCCTGGTTCTCTTCTTTTGCCAAATATTTTATATATATTCTGAAACGGAGTCCTTTGAAGTTTCGGGGCTTTTTGAGTTGTGCAGAATAGGTTTCCAGCATTTGCTTCTTTTCCAGCCCAGAATTCCAGCTGTCGGCATTCTCCCTCTTCATGTAAACCTTGTAAAATAAGAGAGAAAAGGCATAAGTATTGTGACATAACGTGTAATAACAGCCCATAACGCAATAAATATCAACATATAAGCATGATGCAAAATGGATGTATCAGCGCGCTCCGCATCGAGTTGAGCCTCTGCCTCCTGGTCCTCCTTTAGTATCGCCAGGTTGAACTGCTGGTCTGCCTGCACCATGGGGGACTCGGACGTCGGCACGAAGTCGACGTCCATCATCTCATACCCATCGGGGGCCTTCTGCGCCGCGACCTCCGACATGAACATTCGATTGGCTTCCTCCTCCTTGTAGCTTTGCTCCAGAGAATTCGGGGATTGGCCCGCCGCATAGCGAGCTTGGGAAAGGAGGTCTCTGGTGCCGACCGCCGCCACGATTTGTGCGCGGCGCTCCAGCGTCAGCATCTTGTAGTACGTGATCTTGTGGCACACCATGGCTTTCCGGCGAACTAGGGGACGCGTGATGCGGGCTAGGGGGTCGAAAGGTGGGGGAAGGGGCTGGAGGTTAGGTGTGGTTTTAGGGCAGTGGCTGGCATAGGCCGAGCAGCGAAGGTTCTGGTCTGAATAGTGGTTCCGGTGACGACCTATCAATCGATTTTCACTGTACATCGCTCTTGTCGCGTTCGCGTTGCAGCCCGGCACGGTGGACCCTCCGCGTCGCTCGCTCACCGAATGGAACATGCTTCGTCTTGAGTTTTTGCTCGCTTGTGGGACCGCAGTTGAGAAAAAACCGACGTCCCTCCCCTCCCCCGCCCGCGTCATTTTATGCGGAGTAAATAAAAACAAAGGGAGTATACTACGGATGAGGATCCCCTGACATGGCTGAACCCATTGAGTAACTGACATGCGGGGCCTAGCAAGCATGGGGTCTGCCAGTAAGTGACTGAAAGGGAGGGTAAGGCAGGGATACGTATGTGAAAGGAGCTTCCAATGATATAATTTTCACATTACACATCTCATGTACTATTAATCTTTTCAATAGTCAAATGCGGTTTTGAAAAACGCATTAGAGGATGGCTAATAATATAGCCAGTCGATGGCTACAAGGAACTGCCATGTCATCTATAGCCATCATCTATTATATGCACTCATATAGTAGTGTGGGCTATAAGGTTGGCTATTTCCCGCAAAAAAAAAATAAGGTTGGCTATTGTATTAGTACTTTTTTCCAACTCCTCTCCATCTCTTTCTTCATATTTATTGTACATATTTAACTAGGAATGCGTATCTAGCTAGGCTCTTGCATGAGAGCTCACTCCCCTTACTTTTTCACATCTCTCTCCTCCACATAGGCCCTATATAAATGGAAGGAGGGAGTACAATTATAAGCACTACATACTCTAGTACATATGTTGTCAGTACTCCACTAGTTCTATTGGACAGGGAGCTTAAAAAAAGTTACTATTGGAGTGGCTATACGTGGCGAAATCCTAGTAGGAAGAGCATGCGCGAGAACAAGCACATTCACGTGGTTGAAAACAAATTGGAAACCATCTCGAGTAAAAATCTAGGAGTACGTACGAATCTAACAATATTGATTGGGCCTTGTTGAATGTTGATACTTTTTTATCAAAGTAAAGATACTTTGACTACACATAAAACTTATATGTAAACTAGAAAGGATAGGAGGGAGTATATTGTAGGTTCAAAAACGAAACAAACATTAAATACCCTTTATATATGATTTGCGGATGCTATGATCACCGGTTCAAAATTTTGAATCCGCCTTAGGTATCACACATGGCCCCACTCGTTCTCTCTCGATTTCATCACGGGGCCGAAGATCGATTGAAAGAGGACTAGGGTGGGTACAATACGTTTGTTTTGCTTATGAACACACAATATACTCCCTCTGATCCCCACAGACACCCCCCCCCCGCGCGGGTCATTTCTATCATAGAAACAAACCAAACATTTATCTCCTTGCATGACGCGCAATTGATCTGAGAACATCAATCGATCTTGTCAACATGTGTCGGGGTATGAACCGAATGGGATGTCAAAACAAAGACGTGAAGCGACACGTAGTGGAGGCAAAGTGAAACTTCTTCAAACGAACCGTTTGTTTGTATGCATGTCGGGCAAATTACAAATAAACATTGGAAATACAAGCATGGTCTAGGCCCACATGCGAATGATACTCCGCGGAATGTTCAAGTGAGGCATGCCGGAGGGTGGACTCGACCGGAGGGCGACATGATCGATGGAGAAGAGGGTTGGAGAGGAATGAGAAATAAGCAAACGCCACATAATTATACTTGAACGGCTCAAATAAACAATAAGTTGTCTCGCTTGGACTACATAGTGAAAGGCCTAATGCGCAACGCGGAGCACTAACGCTCGAATATGGCTGGGAAAACAGGGAAACCGACATGTGGGGCACAACTATCGGGACGACGTAGCGCAAACTAGTCCAATGGAGGAGCTGGCCCACGACCTCCTCGCCACCGGGAACCGTTCATGTGGGTCGTGGGATCCAACAACGTGGTGCGGCTCTAGCATCGCCTCTGGACACGGCGACCGCGGTGAGTGACACGCTCATCGTTGCTAGACATGGTCGGTTTCAGTGTGCCGATGGTGGCGTCTTGCTTTTTCAATGACATGTGTCGATCGCATGTGAACAAAGGGCATCTCCAATGTTGCCACGACAGCAGCTGACTACCCTGGCACACAAAAAACCCTCGTCCCTCGCGCCGTCGCGCGGTGCATTCCCAGCCGGCGCCAGCTGCCCGCATTCATGTCGTTCGTCCGTATGCCGTCGTTAAGAGGCTTGGTTCACGAGGAACCAACTCCGGCGACTTAACGACGCACCAGGACGCTCGGCCTCACCGGAATGCGCTACTTAAAGCGGCAACACCCATCTAACCTCCACACCATAGCGCATCGTCCTCCTACCTGGCACCACATCCGCCATGACCGCAAGCGCGAACGCTCTGCGGGGGAGCTTGTCTTCGGGGATGGAGCTCGAGGTCGCCACCCTCGCTCAAGTTGCCGCACAAGCGGTGGCCACGCTGGCTGCCGACGACGGGAGCACCATCAGCCACGCGTCCTACTTGCCGCCGTCCAGCGTCCAGCACCGCCGAGGCCAGGGACTCCTCCGAGGATGAGTAGGGCATGGGAGGCAGCAGGGCATGGTGTGGCAACTGGCCGGTCCGTCTCCCGTGTTCTACTTTTCCTCGCCGGAGACCACACCTTCACTTCACGGGTCTTGAACCCCGCCCCCATACATGGAGATCATAGATGGAGGACGTCGGTCACCTTCGTAGAATAGGTTTAGGGTCGGGTTTCTTTTTGTTGTCCTATAAAAGTTCGAAATGTTATGAAAATCTATCGTGTTTGCATTAATCTCGGCCGGTGTATATGAACTTTCACAATAATATAGTATTTTCTAGGATTACTAGCAAGATGCCCATGTGTTGCATGGAAGATCAAGATCTTATGGGAGAAAAGGATGAACGAGGGAAGGCCTTATCTGCAAATGCACATTCACGCATTTCACATCTACGGGAACCTACGAAAGGGTTAACGTAAATTGCCTCTCTCTCCTCCCCTGATTTTCATGGTGGTGGGCCCCTCCCTCCCCCCAATCTACAATCAACAGCTCACAAGTTTCACATTATGTTAATTACGTAACTGGGACTACGTAGGTGTAGCATTACTCGTCCTAAAAAACCCAACTAAGCCAACCTCCGAGCATATCGCGCGGGAAAAGACCCGGCCGTGCTATTTTAGTCAGGATTACCGGATTACTAGTAGTAGTATCGATGGATCGCGCGAAGCAACAAGTTTTTTTTAGGGGACGAAGCACCTAGTTTAAAATGAAAAAAGGCGGTACACTCACAACACCCCTGTCGCGGTCGCATTGCACCCCACACATGTTCGGTCCTGCACACGGCTCACGCAAACGGAACGCGCTTCGGCTTGCCTCTTCACCGACACGAGGGACTGCACTTGGAGAAACCGACCATGCGCCAAACTCCCCCTGCCCACCGCGTGAAAATCC
>LR738714.1:478182902-478354504 GCA_902687465.1 Secale cereale
CCAAAAATTCCCCCCCAAATCCTAGATTCAAACACACTTCGGCCAACTAGCCAATAATATTCCCCAAACCACCTCCCCCCGTCCCCCTCCACTCCATTCGCTCCGCCAAAGCCGTCCTCCCCGCCACGCCGATACGTCGGTGCCGCGGTTCGTCGAGGGGACGCATGGCGACCCTCTCGCTCCCACAGTATGCTCTCGTAGACTGCCATCCTCTAGCCGTGTCGCCACTGCTGGCGACGTTCTTGTGGAGGCGCACGGCGGTCAGCGTCGCCCCCGCTGGCGACGTTCATGTGGAGACGCACGGCGGTCAACTTCTCCCACGGTACATGCATTCTAGACTGAGGCCCCATGCAT
The DNA here is from genome assembly GCA_902687465.1 of Secale cereale. Lineage (NCBI taxonomy): Eukaryota > Viridiplantae > Streptophyta > Magnoliopsida > Poales > Poaceae > Secale > Secale cereale. The sequence goes on from LR738714.1 coordinate 478,183,257, forward strand.
GTCGGTGTAGCGCTGAATGTTAGCTGATAGACGTTGTTAATCTCACTGTTTGCCTAAGTAGTTTACAGTCAATATGCTCTGCTTAAGAAGCTTCCTTGCCCTGTTCTGCACTCAATGTACTTAGCTGAGATGGCATGCCAAGGCCGATTAGTTGCTAAAATATCCTGCCATATATTTATTGTGACGTAGATTGCCATGGTTTAGTAGCCAATCTGTTAGGTGAAATAGCTCTACACCATTTTATACTCGATCTTTGTTGTTGTGATGGCCTTCAATAGTTTGATGGCTGTGTGCTCGGCCTCATTGACTACTGAAACAGCCTGGCATAATTTAGCACTCAAATTTGTTTGCTGAATTACCTTTACATATATTTCGTTACTTAGATCTGCTCGTCCAAATATCTTGCCATAGCTTTAGACATCGACCTAGGTATTTTCTTCTGGACTTCATAAAAAAGCATATATGTTTTTCATGTAATATCTAGTAGATGAACTAATTTGTATGTCTAACAGATGGACAGGACTTGGATAACTTCTGCTCGAAGATTCTCCGCTGCATATGTCGAGGGAGTTGAAAACTTCATGAACTTTATCAGAGCTGAGTACGATGGTCCGAAATCAGATGTGCTCTGCCCGTGTGGCAGCTGTATGAATTTAGTTACAAGACCCCCAGTCAGCTGTGCAAAATCATTTACACTTGTATGGGATGTCGGTCACATATACTAGGTGGGTTCATCATGGTGAAGCTGTGAACGTCAATGTTATTGACTACGTGGAAGCAGCAGATCACCATCTTGATCTGCCTGATGCTGAGGTGGAAGAGGAGGAGGAGGAGGTGGAGGTGGTGGCAGAGCCAGTGAGTTTGACCAACATTGAAACAATGCTACGAAATGCTCGTGCATTCCGTGAACTTTCACCTGCAAAAGAAAAATGGTGGGCCCGCATGTTGGAACAATGCAACGTGGCTGTCACCCGAGGAAATAAGTTGTCAGTATCCTCAGCTATGGTCACCTTTCTTCAGGTGAAGACATCTGAGCGGATGACCAATAAATCATTCGATGCGATGTTGGCTGCTTTCCGCAAAGCTTTCCTAGATGCGTTTGAGCTACCACACACCTACAGTAAAATGAAGAATTTCCTTCGTGCAGTTGGAATTGGATATAATATGATCCATGTTTGTAAGAGTAATTGTGTTCTATTCCGGAAGGATTATGCCAACTTAAGTGAATGCACGAAATGCAAATCATCAAGATGGAAAGATGGCGATGTTGTGAAGAGGATTCCTCAGAATGTTCTGAGACATTTTCCAATTACACCAAGATTGTAGAGGTTGTTTCATGATGCTGAAACAAGAGAGGATGTACTATGGCATTCTAGGAACCAGGAGTATAGAGATCAGAATGTAATGAGCCATCAATCACATGGTAGTGAATGGAAAAGCTTCAATCAGAAGCACGAAAAGTTTGTTGCTGGCCCGAGAAACATTAGACTTGGCTTAGCTTCAGATGGATTTAACCCATTTATCCACCATAGCGCCACGTATAGCACATGGCCAGTGTTTGTTATCCTTTACAACATGCATCCAAACGTCTGCACCAAAGAATCAAACTACATGATGGCCTTGCTCATCCCATGTCCAAAAAGTCCTGGAAAGGATTTTTATTTGTTCATGGAGCCTCTTGTGGAGGAACTTCAACAGCTATGGAGGCGTGTTCTCACTCGAGACCTATATAGCAGCCCACCAGCTGATTTCTTTCTGCGTGCTGTTATAATTTGGTGCATCCATGATTATCCAGCTTTGGGCACTATGTCAGGGCGAACGACACATGGTTACAATGCATGTATTCGCTGTGACAGGAATCCGCTCTCATACACAATACTTAGCAAGATCTGTTACATTGGGCACCACCGTTTCCTTGCCAAGGACAAGCCGCATCCTAGAATATACCGAAGACATGTGTTCAATGCAAAGCATGAAAACTGTGATGCACCAAAGAGGCCCACCGCCGATGAGTTGCAAGTGGACTTAGAGAAGGTCAGGCATATTACACCAGGAAACCATCCTGATAATGGTAGCGGGAAAAGGAAGCGTGGCAGGGCAGAAAAGAGATTATTGTTTACCAGCAGGTCCACTTTGTGGGACATGGAGTATTGGAAAGATTTGGATCTGCGGCATAATCTTGATGTGATGCACATTGAGAAAAATATATATGACACCATTATCGGCACACTTCTTAATATTGAAGGCAAGACGAAAGATACCTTAAAATCTAAGATTGATTTGACACACCTGTGTATCAGACTGGATTTGCATGTGCAAGATGAAGGTAAACCACGGGATATGGCACTAGCTGTGTACGTCTTGGACAAGGTAAAAAGAAAAGAATTCTGCGAGGTCCTGTCACGTGTGAGATTCCCACATGGATTTGCTTCCAACCCTGAAAGGAGAGTCAGTGTAGATGGAAACAAGGTACAAGGGTTGAAAACTCATGACTGCCACATCCTACTTCAAAGGGTTTTACTTGTTATCCTTAGAGGATTGGGCCGCCCTGACTTATACAGAGCAGTTGCAGAGTTGGGACAATTCTTCAGGGAACTCTGCAGTAGAAATATGAGGATAGATGCTTTGGAGCATCTTAGAGACAAGATACCAACTATCCTATGCGACCTTGAGAAGATATATCCTCCAGCCTTCTTTGATGTGATGGTGCATTTGGTTGTTCATCTACCTAATGAAGCACTACTTAGAGGTCCAGTACAGTATGGCTGGATGTACCCTATTGAAAGGCGGCTAGGCACTTTCAAGGGCTATGTTAGGAACAGAGCTAGACCCGAGGGTTCCATTGCAGAGGCCTACATTGCTACAGAAGCGTTGACATTCTGCTCAAAATACATTGAAACAGCTTATCAGCTTAACAAAGAGGTGGATGAAGACAATCCCGGGCTCAATGTTTTTGATTATTCTGTTCGAGTTATCGGGGAGAGTCGACAAGAGGACAAACCTAAAGATTTGGACAAAATGGTTTGGTATGTGTTGAATAACTATCCTGAGATACTACCTTATATCAAGTAAGTGCTAAGTACTGCAGCTTATACATCGTAATCTACTAAACTTGTAGCACATTCTTATATATTTAGATGTTTGACGCGATCACTATGTTGTGCAGCATCTACAAAAAAGGAGTTAGTGTCGCAAAATCCAAGAAACATTGACAAACTGGTTATGGCAGGATTTGCGAAATGGTTCAAGAGCCCTGTAAGCTTTTGCACTGTCAGTTTTTTTAATATATTGAGTACATAATATGATTAGCTTATCTATTTTCTAACCATAGGTTAAGAAGATGTGGGAGGATGGGCAGGCAGTTGATGATGCCCTTTACTCACTAGCAATGGGTCCTGATACTCGGGTAAGACATTATGAATCTTGCGTGGTTCGAGATGTGCGCTACAACACCCTTGCACGAGACGAAGGCAGGAAGACACAAAACAGTGCCATCATGAGCACGGATACGTATGACAAAGAGACAACTGAAATGTATGCTAACATAACAGAAAATGTTCAGTTGCAGTATATCTCCAGTTTCGAGGATCATCGGTGTGTGGTTCTGTTGTGCTGTCGTTGGTATAACCTATTTTCCAGGATGGCAAAACCCAGAGCTGATGATTATTTCAAATCCATCAATGTCAAGGTGGCGTACCAGACCAACGAGCCTTTTTATTTTAGCAAATCAAGCAACAGAAATATTTTTCTTGGAAGACACATTTGCACGTAGCGATGACTGGAGAGTATTGCAAAGGTTTAAGTAGAGGAATTCGTTTAATGAAGTTGCACAACAATTTTAGTCTTACACTGCTGCTGATGTACAAGATAACACAGATGTTCCTAATATCTTTGAGAACCATCACGTCAATGACGCCGACGAAAAGATTGCCTATCGTGCTGTGGATATACAAGAGTTGACCAAGAAGAAGCCAACGTTCGAGGACGTTGAGGACGAAGAACAAGATGACACCGTGGGGAATTACGATTCAGACTGATACACATGGCGAAGATGTTGACGCTGCTGCTGCGGATGATGATTACATTGCTTTTGTCGTATTTGCCTGTTAGAAGACGTTTTTTATCTACTATGTGAAATTGTGTTTGCTATGACAACTGAAACCTGATGAACATGTTGTTTAGTATTTTCCTGTGACAACATCACTTGTTATATATGCTGATTTGTGTTTGGTGATTGTATGACGACTAAATAATGATGACATTGTTGTTTAGTTGTACTCATATTTGGCTGTGAAACTTGAATTTGATGACATAGTTTGATGTTGGACTGCAATTTGCTCGACGTCTTCGAATGAGAACAAAGTTGACCTGACAGGGCCTCTACTAATTTCTTTATTTATTACCAAAAGGGCCTCTGCTATTTATTTATTTATGCGCAAAAGGGGATACCCCCTGATTTCTGTTAATAGAAAACATTAGATGTTCACAACACTACGCCCAGCCTGCTACACAGGTTTCATTCATTACTAGTTTCAGCAAAGTGCTCATGTCATAGCCACTGAATACATCAAGAGTGCTACATACACTGCAAATAAAGAGACAATCATCCTACAGAGCACATAGATTTTGCCCATTATCTTCACAAGCTCTTTCATCTCCTCATTGGTGTCAAGGCCGTTCAGCAGCTGTTGCTTGACCATGATCAGAGGAACTGCATCTTTAACCTTCTGCTCTGCATCTTCCTCTTCTGTCGTTCCTTCAGTTACTTGTCCAACACCCCAACCTGCTGGTATTGGGATTCCTCGGCTAACCAAATAATCAGCGTAGTTGCACTCCCCCACATCAGCAACTTCCCAGAAATATAAATCACACGAATCTTCCCTTTTCTGCACGAATCAAATTGGAAGATCATCAACCAAACTATTAAAAAAATCAACAACTGAAAGCAGCAGAACAACACTTAAACATATTATTAGCCATGATTCGGGCATTTGTAGAAGACTCGGCGAGGGTTGAGGATTGTGGTTGAGACGCGACGGATGACTCTGCGTGATTTGAAGCAGTGGCACCACACCAACGGCAGCGGGTTGCGATGAGCAACCGGCTGCGGTGTGCGTGCCGGCGGGGGTGTGATGAGACCCACAGACGATGGTACGGGTGGCGACTTGGCACATATTTGGTTGTTGCCTGATGAAGAGAAGGTGGACGAGCAGCCAGCGAACATGGTTGCTGTGGCCAGAGCTTCTGATGCTAGGCAGAGTAAGTAGAGAAGAGGAGAAGCGAATGTTGGATATGTCAATTTCATTACTTGCAGAGTAGCATAGCACCATATATAGTCATAGTCTAGGTTTGGATTCGAACCAGCTACAGGAGCACGTCTCTCTTTTTTCTAAAACTGAGCAACGTCTCTTTACTGGTACACTAGCTTGTTTTGTACGTCTTCTCAAGTCTTTGATTCCTCCGCCTGACATCTGGGACCCACCAGAAGGGCCTCTGTATTTCGCGAAAAAAGTGCCCCTCGCTGACAGGTCGGACCCAACAGTTATCTTCGCACGCAAGGAAGTGCCTCCTTATTACGCACGAAAAAATGAATACTCCCCCTGCCAACTAGAACCCAGCATCATGGGAGGCTGACTTGTGGGCCTACCAAGTTGACGGGGACGGAGGGCTTTGTCAACTTAGTCAATATGAACGATTCTAGCTCCAGGTACCGTACGATGTTCATCCAACGGCAGTAGTGCTTCTTCAACCTCTGGTCTTCTTGCTCCAGCCGCCCAAACAAGCGCTGGTCGTGCCGCGTGCTCCTGCCTCTCGTGGCCGGCTGTGATGCCACAGAGGCCTCACCGCCCCCTACTACTCCCTCCGCTGGCCAGGGCAACCCTCTACTCACCCACACCCCCTGTTATTCTGCGGCGACGGCAGCCTCACACCGCAGCCGAACCAGTGAACCCTCGTACGCCTCTCCGCGTGGGCATCCACTGCCGCATCTTCCCCGGCTCCGCGTCGTCCCCTTCCTAGGCCTCTCTGTCATCCACTGCCTTGGTGCTCTCGGCATGGCGTGGTCAATGTGGTCAACGACCGACTTCCATCGGAAGAGGACTGACAGTCGGGTCCACGGCCGCAGCTGGGTCCACGGCCACAGCCCAGTTTTTTTGTGATTTGCCAAGTAAGTCGCTTTGTCAGGCCTGTTGGGCTGCAAATCTTTGAAGACGAGGAGAGCTTCATTCGGCTGGCCGAGAAATGGCCTATCAGTAATGAGAAATGGGTTGTACATTTTTAAAACACATCAAACCAACAATTAGCTTCAAATTTCTTTTTTTCATTTCAAGATTTTAAATTGCATTGATTTTTATGCGTGGACAATTTGTTGGATTTTATATTGATATACATTTATTTTTAAAATCAGTTTGAATGTGACTCGAACTCTCCTTCATCCATAGGCCGGCCTCATACGTAAACAGCTTAAACCGTCTGATCCTTACTATCAGGAGGCTCCTCTGTCCTCTTCCGGCGTGTCAACTGCTACGCAGGTCCCCGTGCTGAAGATCGTGCATGGGTAAGTACTTTGTTTTCAAACATCCGGTTTGCCTTCATGTTTTTAACTTCATGATTCTCATTGTTCCTTTGATATTTACGAGAAAGCCGAAGCCTAGCAAGAAAGTGAAAGCAAATAAAGCGGCTGCTGAAACCACTGCCGCTGAACCGGCTGATGACCCTGAAGCGGCTATCCTTCTAGAAGATATCCCTGAAGCTCAATTTGATGACCCTATTCCTATGGATCGTGACGACATTGTTGCTCCGGGAGATGATAATACGGAGAATGTGGCTAAACCGGCGAGCCCTGTCCGGGTTAGCCCTCCTCGGGCTAGCCCGGCTCCTGCGAGCCCGGCGCCTACTGCTGTCCCTCTCCAGCCAACTGCCGCTTCATCCGTGGATGTTGAAATAACCGGGCTAGGCTTCACTACTCCCACTGAGCCTGTCACCTTAGCCAGGCATACTGCCAAGGAGGAAAAATTCAACAAGACAAAGGCAAGTGGAGCACAGACTTATCCAGCTATGCCCAGTTGAGTGCCCAGGAACTTCATTCCGGGTATTTGAACCGGCTCTTTACCAGCCGCGAGTATGAAGCCGGATTGGTTAATATGATGAAGGATAAGTATGAGGTAACTTTCTTTCCTTTTATTTGTCTCTGTTTTGTGTTCTTGCAATCCTGTCCTCAGGCCATAGTAGCCCCCAAGTGCCGGTTTAGCTTCATTGTAGGTGAACCGGGACTTCCATTGTATCTGAAAATGAACTTACATTAGCCCCCAAGTGCCAAGGGCATAACTAGTTTTATGCGCTTGGGACTTGTCTGAAATTCTCTTTCATTACTTCAGTTGCACATTAGCCCCCAAGTGTCAAGTGTATAACTTGTTATATGCTTGAGACTTGATTGATCTGCCTTTCTAATCCGTTTGACTTCTTTGTTAGGCTGACTTGACCCGGAGGGCGTCGGAGGTAACTGAAATAGCTTGGCTATTAATGAAACCGCCTCCGCCAAAGCCAAGGAAGAACTTGTGCTTACCTCGACCAACATGGAGAAACTGGAAAAGGACTTTGGAGCGGAGCGGTCCACATGGGACGTGCAGAGGAATGCTCTTGAAAAAAGAGCAAAGGACGCTGAAGCTGCCCTTAATCCGGTTACGCGGGAGTTGACAGGTTTAAGACAACAAATAGAACTCATGACTTCTGCTATCTTCGGTGAGTACCCAACTGCATATGTTTTTCATCTTTGCAATCTTTTGTTCCGCTCCGGTTTAACTTGGCCAACGTATTCAGGGAGGCGCATAACTCATCTTAGAGATGATGTCCGGAAGAAGCTCAAGGCCTCTTATACCCTAGTGGAGCAGCTTTATTCCGGCGCTCAAAGGGTTATTAGTGCAATGTCCCATAACTAGCAAGCACCAACTACCATCCAAGGCACTTTGGAGAAGCTATATGTCCTGCCTGTGCGTCTTGTGGAAGTGAAGAAGTCTGCTGCACGGGCTGGTTCTCTTATGGCTCTGACCCGGGCGAAATCATGGGTCCCTAACTTTGATCCGGCTGAAGCTATGAACGGTTATCCCAGCAACAAAGAGGACGGCTCAATCTTCTCTGCCGAAGACCTCCGTGCTTTGACTAAGGACATGCGCCCGCTTGCCAGTAAACTTGCCGATGAAGCGGATTTGACGAGGTATCATCCGGCTTATGATTTAGAAAATGAGCGGGTAGAGCGGCTGGTTTACGATACTGAAAATCTGATCCCGCCAGTTCGTGACCATACTTTCGCTCCAGATATTGATCTGTCCGATCTTATCAATGAGGAAATGTACTTCCGCGCACTCTCCAAGATTGATTGGCGCGCTCCTGATTTCCAGCCACTGTCCGAAGCTGAAGAAGACCCGGATCAAGTCGACCCTCAGCCTTCGCAGTGTGAAGAAGAGTCGTAAGCCGTCCGGCTTAATTTGTAGTTGTTGAATACTCTTGCCAAAACTTTAATCTATTCGGGCCTGCAGGTGCCTTGTAATAGGATAGTTGAAACATTGTCTTTGTCCCAATATGGATATCACAGCTTGACTTGGCACCTGCCAATTTAATTCTTTGTTTTGCCATGCTTGATCCATTTATATTATCTGTGCCTGCATAAATGAGGCTAAAAAGATGTCCTGGCGGTTTACCACCGGACCTATTACCCTGCTCCAATAGATATATATCAAAGGAATAACTGTTTTATACCAAAGATACATCATACCTCTGATTAAGTGTACCTGACGTCCTTAATCCGGTAGGCATAATTGAAAGCGTAGATGCTGATGAGGCTCTTGGCTCTCTTATTTGGCTTTTGCCTGATGACTGATCCGGGTTATAATGAACGCCGGTTTAACTTATGTTGGTATTCATGACCCAGAATTTTAACTCATGCTGGTGTTCATGACCCAGACTTTTTAACTCATGCTAGTGTTCATGACCCAGACTTTTTTAACTCATGCTGGTGTTCATGACCCAGACTTTTAATTTTGCAGATGTACGGTCAACTTTGCAGTTGCCCAATCCCGGATCAATAGACTTGGTTAAAAACAAAATTTGTAAAATCACAGAAACAAAGCTTTTTTGGCAAATAAGACCATGTAGTCGAGGCTTTTTACGAGCTGCCAGGCTCCAAATTCGACGCTTTTTATGAGCTTCCAGGCTCGAAATCGAGGCTTTTTACGAGCTGGCAGGCTCCAGGCTTTTTATGAGCGGCCTTTAGGCTCTAGGCTTTTTACGAGCTACCACGCTCCAGGCTTTTTACGAGCTGCCACGCTCCAGGATTTTTACGAGCTGCCAGGCTCCAGGCTTTTTACCACAAAACGGGACTCCACGGGATAGTGTTCATCACCACCGTCGACACCCTCAAGCCTCCACGAGCTATTGTTCATCCACCGTCGACCTCCTCTAGCCTCCACCTGCGACTGTTCATCCATGGGCTCCTATTCATCCCGCCTCCACCGCGCGCTACTCCACCTTCTTGAAGGGGAACTTCAAGAAGAATTGCAAGCCAGTTGATACTCCCGGGAAGAAACCTAAGTCCGGTGCCAAGCCTGAAACCGAGTGCTTCTACTGCAAAGGGACTAGTCACTGTAAGCGGAACTGCCCCAAGTATTTGGCGGATAAGAAGGATGACAAAGTGAACAAAGGTATATTTGATATACACGTTATTGATGTGTACCTTACTAATACTCGTAGTAGCGCTTGGGTATTTGATACTCGTTCGGTTGCTCATATTTGTAACTCAAATCAGGGCTTACAGATGAAATGAAGATTGGCTAAGGACGAAGTGACGATGCGCGTGAGAAATGGTTCCAAAGTTGAGTGATCGTCGTCGGCACGCTACCTCTACATCTAAATTCAAGATTATTTTTAGACCTAAATAATTGTTATTTGGTGCTAGTGTTGAGCATGAACATTATATCTGGATCATGTTTGTTGCGAGACGGTTATTCATTTAAATCAGTGAATAATGGTTGTTCTATTTACATGATTAATATCTTTTATGGTCATGCACCATTGATGAGTGGTCTATTTTTGTTGACTCTCGATCGTAGTGATACACATATTCATAATATTGATGCCATTATTTGTGGCACTATTGTTTAGGTCATATTGTTGTAAAGCGTGATACGTCTCCAACGTAATTATAATTTTTTATTGTTCCATGATATTATATTATCCTTTTAGGATGTTTTATGGGCTTTATTATACATTTTTATATTATTTTTGGGACTAACCTATTAACCCAGACCCTAGTGCCAGTTTCAGTTTTTCCCTTGTTTTAGGGTTTTGCAGAAAAGGAATATCAAACGGAGCCCAATTGACCTGAAATTCAACGGAGATTGTTTTTGGACCAGAAGAAACCCACTGAGTATCGGGGGAGGACCAGGAGATGCACGGGCTTCCCACGAGGGTGGAGGCGCGCCCCCCTGCCTCGTGGACAGCCCGTAGACCCCCTTTGCTTGGCCCCGACTCCAACACCTCCTATATATACTGAAACCTCCGGAAAATAACCTAGATCGGGAGTTCCGCCGCCGAAAGCCTCTGTTGCCAACAAAAACCAATCTAGACCCTGTTCCGGCACCCTGCCGGAGGGGGAATCCATCTCTGGTGGCTATCTTCATCATCCCAGCGCTCTCCATGACGAGGAGGGGATAGTCCACCCTCAGGGCTGAGGGTATGTACCAGTAGCTATGTGTTTGATCTCTCTCTCTCTCATGTTCTTGAGATGGCACGATCTTGATGTATGGCGAGCTTTGCTATTATAGTTGGATCTTATGATGTTTCTCCCCCTCTACTCTCTTGTCATGGATTGAGTTTTCCCTTTGAAGTTATCTTATCGAATTGAGTCATTAAGGATTTGAGAACACTTGATGTATGTCTTGCGTGGGATACCTGTGGTAACAATGGGGTATTCTATTGATTCACTTGATGTATGTTTTTGTGATCAACTTGCGGGTTCCGTGACCTTGGGAATCTATGCATAGGGGTTGGCACACATTTTCGTCTTGACTCTCCGGTAGAAACCTTGGGACACTCTTTGAAGTTCTTTGTGCTGGTTGAATAGATGAATCTGAGATTGTGTGATGCATATCGTATAATCATACCCACGGATACTTGAGGTGACTATGGAGTATCTTGGTGACATTAGGGTTTTGGTTGATTTGCATCTTAGGGTGTTATTCTAGTACGAACTCTATGATAGATCGATCAGAAAGAATAACTTTGAGGTGGTTTCATACCGTACCATAATCTCTTCGTTTGTTCTCCGCTTTTAGTGACTTTGGAGTGAGTCTTTGTTGCATGTTGAGGGATAGTTATATGATCCAGTTATGTTATTATTGTTGAGAGAACTTCCACTAGTGAAAGTATGAACCCTAGGCCTTGTTTCCTATCATTGCAACACCATTTATGCTCACTTTTACAACTTGCTACCCTGCTGTTTTTATATTTTCTTATTACAAAAACTTATATCTACCATCAATATTGCACTTGTATGACCATCTCTTCCCCGAACTAGTGCACCTATACAATTTACCATTGTATTGGGTGTGTTGGGGACACATGAGACTCTTTGTTATTTGGTTGTAGGGTTGCTTGAGAGAGACCATCTTCATCCTATGCCTCCCACGGATTGATAAACCTTAGGTCATCCACTTGAGGGAAATTTGCTACTGTCCTACAAACCTCTGCACTTGGAGGCCCAACAACGTCTACAAGAAGAAGGTTGCGTAGTAGACATCAAACTCTTTTCCCGCGTCGTTGTCGGGGAAGTTAGTGCTTGAAGGTATATCTTTAGATCTTGCAATCGAATCTTTTAGTTTCTTGTTTTATCACTACTTTGGTCTATAAAAGAAAACTACAAAAAAAGGAATTAAGGTTACCTCATATGCTTCATATTTTTCATATCTTTCGTGAAAATGGTGCAAAGGAAAATTGTGCTCAAGTACTAGAAGAAGAATTACATAGAATGCTTGGCAAAAAATATGTTCATGATGAGCATGATTGCAATGTTGTTAGTATGAATTCTTTGAATACCCATGATGCTAATGATATGCAAAACCACAAGCTTGGGGAAGCTATGTTTGATGAAGATGATATTTTTAGTCCCCCAAGTTTTGATGATAATATTTATTATGATGAAAGCATGCCTCCTATTTATGATGATTATATTGATGAAAGTGGATTTGGAGAGTAATGACTTTATTTAGTGATGAATCCACTATTTCGGAAGAGGTTCCAATTGATTATGAGAACAAAGTTGCTATCTATGATGATTATTGTGATGAATTGTATGCTATTATGAATAATGATAACCATGAAACTTGTCATCATGATTTTAGTTTTCAATTGGGTTATGCCTCACATGATAATTATTTTGTTGAGTTTGCTCCCACTATTATTCATGAGAAGAATTTTGCTTATGTGGAGAGTAATAAAATTTATATGCTTGGGGATCATGAAAAGAATGCTTTATGTGATGGTTATATTGTTGAATTCATTCATGATGCTACTAAAAATTATTATGAGAGAGGATCATATGCTTGTAGGAATTGCAATAATATCAAGTTTCCTCTCTATGTGCTTAAAGTTTTGAAGTTATGCTTGTTTTGCTTTCCTATGCTAGTTGATTATTGTTCCCATAAGTTGTTTGCTTACAAAATCCCTATGCATAGGAAGTGGGTTAGACTTAAATGTGCTAGTCATATTCTTCATGATGCTCCCGTATGTTTCAACTCTTATCTTTTATGCGACCATCATTGGCATCATCATGCCTAGCTAGGGGCGTTAAACGATAGCGCTTGTTGGGAGGCAACCCTACTTTATTTTTGTTCTTTGTTTTTGCTTCTGTTTAGGAATAAATAATGCATCTAGCTTCTGTTTAGATGTGGTTTTGTGTTTTAATTAGTGTTTGTGCCAAGTACAACCTTTGGGAAGACTTCTGTGAAGTTTATGCGATCATGCTGTAAAAAACAGAAACTTTAGCGCTCATGAGATTAGCTACCTTTTTTACAGAAGAGTGCTTTTAAGTTGATTCTTTTTGTAGATGATTAATAGACAAATTCCTCACGTCCACCAATTTATTTCAGAATTTTTAGAGTTACAGAAGTATTCGAAAGTTACAGATTGCTACAGACTGTTCTGTTTTTGACAGATTCTGTTTTCTGTGTGTTGTTTGCTTATTTTGATGAATCTATGAGTAGTATCACAGGGTATGAACCATAGAGAAGTTGGAATACAGTAGATATTAAACCATTATGAATTTAGAATGAGTTCACAACAGTACCTAACTGGTGGTTTCATTTTCTTATAATAACAGAGCTTACAAGTTTTCTATTGAGTTTTGTGTTGTGAAGTTTTCAAGTTTTGGGTAAAGATTCGATGGACTATGGAATAAGGAGTAGCAAGAGCCTAAGCTTGGGGATGCCCAAGGCACCCCAAGGTAATATTCAAGGACAACCAAAAGCCTAAGCTTGTGGATGCCCCGGGAAGGCATCCCCTCTTTCATCTTCGTTCATCAGTAACTTTACTTGAGGCTATATTTTTATTCACAACATGATATGTGTTTTGCTTGGAATGTCATTTTGTTTTGCTTGTTGTTTGAATAATATCCCAAGATCTGAAATTCTTAAATGTTAGAGAGTCTTCACATAGTTATATAATTATTCAACTACTCATTGATCTTCACTTATATAGTTTGGAGTGGTTTGTCTTTTGCTCTAGTGCTTCACTTATATCTTTTAGAGCACGGCGGTGGTTTTATTTTGAAGAAATAGATGAACTCTCATGCTTCACTTATATCCTTTTGAGAGCCTATTAGAACAGCATGGTAATGTGCTTTGGCTATAAAACTAGCCTTCACATGATAGGCATCCAAGATCAATGTAGTAAAAACTTTCATACTAAGTGCATTGAATATGATGAGAAGTTGGATGCTTGATAATTGTTTTGAGATATGAGGATAGTGATATTAGAGTCATCCTAGTGGAGTTATTATGAAATTGAGAAATACTTGTGTAAAAGTTTGTGATTCCCGTAGCATGCACGTATGGTGAACAGCTATGTGACGAAGTTAGAGCATGAGGTATTTGTAGAGTGTCATCCTTTGTGTGGAGGTCGGGGGCACGCGATGGTTAACTCCTACCAACCTCCCCCCTAGGAGTATGCGTTGATTACTTTGTTTTCATGACTCGTAAATTTTTGCAATAAGTATATGAGTTCTTTATGACTAATGTTGAGTCCATGGATTATACACACTCTCACCCTTCACCATTGCTAGCCTCTCTTGTACCGCGCAACTTTCGCCGGTACCATACACCCACCATATATCTTCCTCAAAACAGCCACCATACCTACCTATCATGGCATTTCCATAGCCATTCCGAGATATATTGCCATGCAACTTTCCACCGTTCCGTTCATATGACACGCTTCATATTGTCATATTGCCATGCATGATCATGTAGTTGACATCGTATTTGTGGCAAAGCCACCATGCATAACTTTTCATACATGTCACTCTTGATTCATTGCACATCCCGGCACATCGCCGGAGGCATTCATATAGAGTCATACTTTGTTCTAATATCGAGTTGTAAATCAATATAAGTGTGATGATCATCATTATTAGAGCATTGTCCCATGTGAGGAAAGGCTAAATAAAGAAAGCCCCTCCAAAAAAAGAAAAAAAAAGAAGGAAAGGCCAAAGAAAAAAAAGAAAACAAAGAAAAAAGGACAATGCTAGTATCTTTTTTCCACACTTGTGCTTCAAAGTAGCACCATGATCTTCATGATAGAGAGTCGAAAAAGGACAATGCTACTATCTTTTTTCACACTTGTGCTTCAAAGTAGCACCATGATCTTCATGATAGAGAGTCTCTTGTTTAGTCACTTTCATATACTAGTGGGAATTTTAATTATAGAACTTGGCTTGTATATTCCAACGATGGGTTTCTCAAATGCCCTAGGTCTTCGAGAGCAAGCAAGTTGGATGCACACCCACTTAGTTTCTTTTGTTGAGCTTTCATACATTTATAGCTCTAGTGCATCCGTTGCATGGCAATCCCTACTCACTCACATTGATATCTATTGATGGGCATCTCCATAGCCCATTTGTCACATCCCTAGCTAGCACTTGCATTAGGACCTAACTAGAGTGTGCATCATGTCTACTTTCAAAGAAACTTGAAATGGGATTAACAGAAACCCCAGCACCCCTCTCCTAACAACTAGGGTTTGCTAAAATATTTTCCAATGTACCCAAAATGCCCTTCAAAAATGTTCATCATTTCTGCCTTGGTCTTAAACCTCTGCCAAAAATGGTGCACAATTTTCTAGGACAATCTAGGGCTTTGGATTAAATCTTATGGTATTTGAATTGGGCATTTAAATGCTATAAAATATTTTAAATGCTCAAATAATCATAAACTATAATGTTTCCTACTGTTCATAATATATACAGTAGGTATGACAAGTGTTATGAGTTACAAAAATGCTCTGGCATTTTATTTAAATGAACAAAGCTGCAAAAGAAATGAAACAGAAAAGAAAATAGAAAAAAAGGGAGAGAGAAAAGCTTACCTAGCGCCCCCACCCGGCCCACCTGCCGGCCCAGCCCAGCTGCCGCTCCAGCGAGCTGCTTGGCTCGGCCAGGCAGGCAGACAGGTGCTCGACGGCGACCGCGCCGCGCGCCACGCAGCTGCCCGCCGCCCTGCTTCATCCCCTCGCCGTCCTGGAGGGATGGTTCGGTCGTTCTCGTCCTCCCCGACCCCGCAGACACCTCCACCTCCCCCCCAGTTCCTCTCCCTCGCTCTCCCCGCGCCATGGCCGACGCCGCCGTGCTCGCACCGTCGTAGAAGCCGCGCCCACCGTCGTCTCTGAGCCCCGCCTTGGTGTCCATCGTCTCCGCCGTCCTCGACTGCTTCGAACAGGCCGAGCCCCGAGCGCTCGCCCGCCCTGGAGACGCCCCCGACCTCTTCTTCCCCAACTCCGGCCGCGGAGATCCCCCTCGCCGTCCCGCTCAGCTCCGACCACCCCCGAGCTCGCTCAGGCGCCTGCTGCAACCCCTGTGAGCCTAGCTTCATCCTCCCCTTCTCCATTGGCTCTCTTTTACCGTGTAACGCACTGCACGAAGCTCACCCGCACGAACCGCCGCCGTGCTCGCCGCCGGTGATGCTCCGGTGACCATTTGGTCACTGGCACCCGTCCATCACACTCACCGCAGCACGTAGATGAGAAAGGTGCTACGCACGCATCGCCTAGGCCCCTACAGCCGCACCTCCACACACGACCGATGCCGGTCGCCGCTGTCGAGCTTGTTGCCGTCGTCTCCGGCCACCCCAGGTCCGGCGACCACCACCATCCGACGCGCAACAGCAAGGGCTTTCCAAAGCACCCAACCGCAGCCCGAGCCGTGCACCGTAGGCGTTTTCCGAAGCACGCCGCCGTGTTTGGCCTCGCCGGCGGCTAAACGCCGGCGGGATGGACCTGTTTTGACCACGGGTTTGACCCCCCTGGGT
The DNA here is from genome assembly GCA_902687465.1 of Secale cereale. Lineage (NCBI taxonomy): Eukaryota > Viridiplantae > Streptophyta > Magnoliopsida > Poales > Poaceae > Secale > Secale cereale. Next base: position 478,199,825 of record LR738714.1, read on the forward strand.
CACTGACATGTGGGCCCTGCCCGCAAGTCAAACCTAGTTTAGGTGTTAATTTAATTCTAATTAGTTAATTAGCTAACTGTGACACTGACCAGTGGGTCCCACTGGTCAGGTTTGACTTGGACTGGCCCTGTTGACTGCCTGACGTCAGCATGATGTCATGCTGACGCAGTAAAGGTTTTTCTGGGATTTTTAGATTTAAAATAATTCAGGAAATTCCAGAAAATACCCAAAACTTCTAAAAATCATATAAAATCAACCATAGCTCATATGGAAAAGTTTTATATATGAAAAATGATCAGAAAAATCCAATCTTTCCAATGGCACTGGTTTCAAGCATGTTTGAACAAGTTAACTTGCTGTATACATCAAAAACATGATAATGCACTTATTTAAATAATAGATTGAACTCCAATTTGAATCTTTGATTCAAATAGGTTCAAACCCTTCTGGTTTTAGTTGCATTAGTCAACACACATGCATCTTGCCATGTCATGAGCATGCATCATATTGTTGCATTTGTTTGTTAATGATTGTATCGCCGGTATTCTCTATGTTAGGTCCTGCTCCCGAGGCTGCGTATCCAGTTGAAGAGCAGTACCCGACAACTACCTTGTCAGGCAAGCAATCATTGATCATTCCGATACAAACCCAATCTTCTCGCTCCTGCTCTCTTTTACTGCATTAAAGCAACAGTGTGTGAACTGCTACTTGCTGCGGTAGTTGAACCCTATCCCTTGCATGACCTGTCATTGCCACAGTAAATAGTTGAAACCCACTAGCATGTGTAGGAGTTGATTGAGCCATGTGATGTGTGATCGACCATGCTATTTGTTTATGTTCCCTGCTATGCTTAGAGTTGTGTCTGGTCTGGTTCATCTGGGTGATGGATCAGAGTGAAACAATCTCTCGATAAAGAGAAGGAAGTGTGGAATACGCTTGGTAAAGGTATCGATGAAAGGCCATGTAGGAGTACGTGGTGGGTTGTTTCATTGGAACCGTACATAGGACCTGAGATCTGTATGTGTGGTTCAAGTTCCAGTTACTACCATGCATTGGGCCCGAAACCAATGGACCCTCTCGGCTTATTAATTACCCTCGATCTCTGTCCAGGAGTTGCAACTAGTTTCTGGTGTTTATAGTTTACTGGAGGTCGTGCACAACGCTGACCCTCGGGGTGGGTTGTGATGCGACAGGTACGTGGCACGGTGTACCGGTTGCCCGTTTGGTGACTCGGGAACCCTGTACACATCGTTTGGGGCCGTGAGCGACACCCCGGCCGGATCTCCCCACGGATGGAACCCAAATAGGCGACAAACCTGGACGAGGGACATGAGTAGTTAGTCAGGTCGTGGCCGACACCCCCGCTGGGCTTCCGCTTGAAGGTTGCCGAGTACACGCCGAGTAAACGGCGATAAGTGGTGAAAGCGTGTGTGAAGAAGTACACCCCTGCAGGGTTATCAAACTATTCGAATAGCCGTTGTTCGCGGTACGAACTACTTGGTTGCTCTTACAGTTCATAGACAAGTTGATGGATACTACTAAAAGCCTCAAGATAAGCGTGAGTGCCGTGGATGGCCCTTCCGTAGGATGACGGAAGAGGATCCTCGGTAGTGTATTGATGTGGTGAGTAGTGGACTCGTGTTCGTAATAACATCTTGCAATCTGTTGAGAGTTGTAGTATAGGTTAGCCAAGGTCAAAGCTGGCATTCTGCTATAAACTCCACTACCCCCCCTTGATAATGTTTCATGTATGATAGGTTCTGTGGTAAGACTTGCTGAGTACCTTTGTACTCATGTTTGCTTAATAACTGTTGCAGAGGAGAACCCTGCCCCTGCTGAAGGGTTCTACATAGACGTTGACGTCGACGAGTAGCTTGACACCCAGACGGAGATCTGGAGCTTGTGAAGGGCCTTGTAGATAGTCAGGCTACACCAAGCCTGTTTTATTTTCTAAGTTGTCTGTACTCAGACATGTAGCTTCCGCTTGTGCTTGTATGACTGTATGACTTGAGTGTTGGGTCATGTGACCCCTACCTGTATGGATATGTTATGTATGGCTCTTGGAGCCTTTTAAATAAAGTACTTTGAGTCATAGAGTTCTGTTGTGATGCAATGTTGTATTTGCACATATTGAGCATATTGCGTGTATGATTGAAATGCTTGGTATGTGTGGGATCCGACACCTAGTTGTTTTCCTTTGGTAGCCTATCTTATAGGGAAATGCCTCTTAGTGTCTCCAATGAGCCTTGGTAGCTTGCTACTGCTCGGAACACGTAGGCTGGCCGACATGTGTCCTTCTTCGTTCCTGTGTCTGTCCCTTAGGGGAAATGTCACGCGTTGTTCCTTTAATTCCATGTAGCTTGCTACGACTTGGGTTCATACGTTGATGACCGACACGTTCGTTGCTGGGTCATGGATGCATGTCTCTGTAATTTAGTGCCACTTTTGGTTTATAACTAGCCATGTCGGCCCGGGTTCTCTGTCATATGGATGCTAGCGACACTGTCATATACGTGTGCCAAAATGCGCAAACGGTCCCGGGCCAGGTAAGGTGGCACCCGTGGGGTTACCGTGCGTGAGGCCGCAAAGTGATATGACGTGTTACAGCTAGATCGGTGTGACTTAGGATCGGGGTCCTGACAGCGTTGGCATCAGAGCTGGACTGCCTGTAGGTTTCTCAAGCCAAACTGGTCGATGTTGAGTCTAGAAAAATTCTTAGTTATATGTAGGGGAATTGTTTGTGGAAGGGAACGTAAGGCTCTTTTTACTCCTTTACCTTATGCCCTTCTGATATGAGTCTGTCTATTCTTTCTACGGGGGTTTAGGACTAGGCCTCTTATCCTTACTAGGTTCACGTGTTACTAATCCGTAGACTCTTAGGATTGTTGGTTTCAAGCCTCAGTTCGGTTTCTATCCTTTTGGTATGATGATTGTTGGACCCGGAACCTTGATATGGAATTGTTGAGTGGCTATGCTATCATTTGTATGACGTCTCAAATCTTTGTTTGAGCATTTACAGTTGTTATGCTGCCCGATTTCTTCCAGAAACACTAATGCCTTTGCATTATTTCGTGGTTCAGATGTCTGGCCGCATCCCTCACCAAGTGGTTCGTTTGACTCGGTGCATTAATGTGCCCGGTCACACGGCCATGCTAGTCCGTGTGATGACTGAGACCGGTTATCGCTGGTATCCTGAATACACTGTGGAGGAACAGTACCGGGATTTTAATCAAAGTCAGTATTTCTGCACAGTCCGGATATACCCCTCATATCCCGGAGCTAATGATCCCATTCATTGGTCTTATGGACTCGGGATTACCATCGAGATGGCAGTGCAGGATGCCACTTATTCGATGATGACCATTCTCCGTGCTAGGCATGCCCTGTTGCTGAACACTGAGTTCTGTTACATGCCAGCCTCACTTCCCGGAGAGGAAGGCTACTACACTGGTCTGTATACCGATGCTGCTCATGAAGAGCCACTGCTTCAGACCACTGTTCAGATGTTGGAGGATAGGGACCATGAGGTTCGTGCCCTCCGAATGGAGCTGTATAACACTCGAGCCGCTCATTGGACTACTTTGACACGGCTTGCACCAGCTGTGCACGCGGGATATCTGGACATGCGAGATTTGTACCCTGTGCGGACTCGTCTGCCTGATCGCATGGATTGGCGTGACGTTGGGGGTATTACACCTCCACGTCGGCGTCGGTTACCACCAGCATCGGGACCGAGACCACACCCATGCCCTTATGGTCCACAGCCTTCGAGTGCTCGCGAGTTCCAAGATCCGTCTGTACCACTTCCAGGCTACGGTGGTAATCTTTACGAGGATTACTACGCGAATGTCTGAGCTAGACCGTGGTTGTAGTAGTATCGTAGTAGTTGTATTTCCACAGTCCTGCGCGTCTTGTGGAATATGACATAGTGTGTACTGAGTTCCGGAGGTGTAGTTAAATAATGTATAGGAGCTTGGAATGCCTCTGATGGGATGTATCGTCTTTCACCGCAGTTGTACTTTAGCCTTGGCTTGTACTAAACTTTGTATGGTGTGTATGACCACTGGTGTATATATAGCAGTTCCTATATTACCATGTCGTACGGATGAGCATACTAGCATTCCATGTTATCCATTACATTCTGCACTTCTATGTCAAATTTTTGCCATCCTTGTCTAAACCGTTGTTTTGTTTTCCTAGGATGGTCAACACTCGCAGCACTCCTGCTACTCAGGAGGAGGGTGAGGCTAGTGGGGCTAGAGATGGGAATCTGCCCCAGCCACCCTCTTTGGCGGAAGTTATGCTTGAAGCAGAACGGAACAAGAGAGAGACCAACCGTCTGCTGGAATGCATAGAGCAGAACACTGGGTTCCGTCAGAGGAATGACGTGGTGTCAATCCACGATTTTATCAAGATGTGTCCACCAAAGTTCCATCACTCCACTGAACCTCTGGATGCTGATGACTGGCTACGTAGTATCACCCACAAGCTACACTCTGCCCGTGTGGCCGAAGCTGACAAGGTTATCTACGCCGCCTACCATCTTGAGGGCCCTGCCAGTCTTTGGTGGGAAAACTTTGAATCTATGCGTCCTGCTGGCCAAATCACTACCTGGGTTGAATTCAGTGAGGCATTCCGTGAACATCACATTCCGGAAGGTCTCATGGATCGCAAGCGGGAGGAATTCTGCAATTTCACCCAGGGCCGTTTAACTGTGGATGGCTATAGTCGTGAGTTTGGTAATCTGGCACGCTATGCACCTGAAGAAGTATCCACCGATGCCAAGAAACAGGCGAGGTTCCGCAAGGGACTCAGCCCTGAACTCCGCCGAGATCTACGTCTGCACGAGTGCACTTCCTTCCAGAAGTTGGTAAACAAGGCTATCAGTGCTGAAACAGGCCAGACCGACTTCGAGGCCACCCGCAAGCATACTCGAGACTTTGGTTCCTCATCCGGCTCTGGCTCTCATAAGCGCCGTGTGTGGGTTCCTAACACTGCTCTGCCACCCAAGTACACACCGAGGCCATCCTATGAGGCGCCTCGCCCAACTCAACAGTTTGCACCTGCCAAGACCTATGGAGGACCACCTTCCAACTTTGCTCCACGCACCACCACTATGACCTGTTTCAAGTGTGGAGAACCAGGACACTACATGCGTGATTGTCCCCAGAACCAGCCAGGAAAACCCGTTGGCCATGGTAAGCCAACCGGCAAGGTGAACTATGTCAAGCCAATCCCCACTGCACGTGGTCATGTCAACTATGTTTCTGCCGAGGAAGCTTATGAGGATCCTAACGTCGTCCTTGGTACGCTTCTCGTAAACTGCCATCCGGCATCTGTTCTTTTCGATACTGGAGCATCCCATTCGTTCATATCTGAGAGCTATGCTCGATTGCACAACATGACTTTTTGTGACATGCCTACTTCCATGGTTATTCAAACTCCTGGTTCAAAGTGGCAAACCTCTAGGGTAAGCCATGGAAATGAAATCCTTGTCGATAGACTTGTTTTCCTTGCATCTTTAATCGCTCTCAAGTCCTCGGACATAAACATCATTTTGGGCATGGATTGGATGACAACCCACTACGCCAAAATTGATTGCTTTACTAGGACCGTTCAACTTACACATCCATCCGGCAAGATAGTCAATGTCTTGGCCCGAATGGCTGAACGTCAGCTCTATTCTCTTAATGCCAGCCCTCTACCAGAACTCGAAGATATCCCGGTAGTCCGTGACTTTCCAGATGTTTTTCCAAAAGAACTGCCAGGAGTTCCACCTGACAGAGATGTCGAGTTCGTGATAGATCTTATTCCTGGAACTGTCCCAATCTCTAGGAGACCTTATAAGATGGCACCACTAGAATTAGCTGAGCTAAAGAAACAACTCGATGAGTCCTTGCAAAAAGGTTTCATCCGTCCTAGTTCTTCCCCTTGGGCTTACCCCGTCCTCTTCGTCAAGAAGAAGGATGGAACGGAGCGGATGGTTGTAGATTACCGACCTATCAATCTGGTCACCATAAAGAATAAGTATCCGCTCCCCAGGATCAACGACCTGTATGATCAGCTCGCTGGATCCTCAGTCTTCTCTAAGATGGATTTGAGGTTGGGTTACCATCAAATCAAAATCAAGAACGGGGACATTCCTAAAACGGCTTTTGTTACTCGTTATGGCCAATATGAGTACACCGTCATGTCCTTCGGATTAACCAATGCCCCAGCTACCTTTTCTCGGTTAATGAATTCTATATTCATGGAGTATTTGGATAAATTCGTCGTGGTATACCTCGATGATATACTCATTTTCTCCAAGAACAAGGAAGATCATGCCGAGCATTTAAGGCTGGTATTGACGAAACTTCGAGAGCACCGCCTTTATGCCAAATTATCTAAATGTGAATTCTGGTTGCCAGAAGTAACCTATCTAGGTCATGTGATCTCTGGCAAGGGTATTGCTGTCAATCCCGAGCGAGTTCAAGCCGTCCTTGATTGGACTCCCCCTGAATCGGTCAAGCAAGTTAGGAGTTTTCTTGGCTTAGCGAGCTATTGCCGACGTTTCGTCGAGAACTTCTCCAAGGTTGCTAAACCTCTAACTGAACACCTCAAGAAAGATAAAAAGTTTGAGTGGACCCCACAGTGCGAGTCCAGTTTTCAGGAACTGAAAAGACGCCTGACATCTGCACCTGTACTGGTACCACCAGACTTTTCCAAGGATTTTATAATCTATTGCGGCGCCTCACGACAAGGACTAGGTTGCATTCTCATGCAAGATCGTCAAGTGATTGCATACGCATCCCGACAGTTGCGTCCACATGAGGATAACTATCCTACTCATGATTTAGAGCTTGCAGCCGTAGTCCATGCACTCAAAACATGGCGACATTACCTCCTTGGTAATCGCTTTGAAATCTTCACTGATCACCAAAGTTTGAAGTATATCTTCACCCAACCGGATCTAAATCTCAGGCAAAGACGTTGGGTTGAGTTGCTCACCGACTACGACTTAGAAATCACTTACACCCCTGGAAAGGCCAATGTCATGGCTGATGCACTAAGTCGTAAGTCATATTGTAACAACTTAATGTTACAACAAAGTCAACCACTTCTCCACGAAGAATTTCGTAAGCTTAACCTTCACATTGTTCCTCGAGGATTCCATTCCACCTTGGTGGCGAAACCTACCCTTATGGATCAGGTCATCAAAGCACAGAAGGTTGATCCCGGAATTTCCCGTATTAAGAGGAACATCAAGAAAGGAGTTGCAGGATGTTTCTCAATTGATGATCAAGGAGTCGTATTCTTTAGCAACCGTTTAGTGGTTCCTAAAGTACGAAATCTAAGACGTTTGATCCTTAAGGAGGCTCATGAATCTCCTCTCACGATTCATCCCGGTAGTACCAAAATGTATCAAGACCTACGTCAAAGATTCTGGTGGACTAGGATGAAGAGAGAAATCGCTCAATTCATTGCTAACTGCGACGTTTGTCGTCGAGTCAAAGCAGAGCATCAACGGCCTGCTTGCACCCTTCAACCTTTAGCTATTCCTAAATGGAAGTGGGACAAAGTCGGTATGGACTTCATTACCGGGTTTCCCAGGTCCAGGAAAGGGAATAATGCTATCTTCGTCGTTATCGACCGTCTCTCTAAAGTAGCTCATTTCCTGCCTGTTCGAGAGAGTATTACCGCTAGCCAGCTAGCAGACTTATATGTCTCTCGAATAGTATCACTTCATGGTGTACCGTTGGAGATTAACTCAGACCGTGGAAGTCTTTTCACTTCTCGATTTTGGGAAAGTTTCCAGAATGCTATGGGAACTCATCTCTCTTTCAGTACTGCCTTCCATCCGCAGTCAAGTGGTCAAGTGGAACGAGTCAATCAAATTCTGGAAGACATGCTTCGAGCCTCTGTCATCTCTTTCGGTATGGAATGGGAAAAATGTCTTCCATTTGCCGAATTCGCTTATAACAATAGTTATCAAGCCAGCCTGGGTAAATCTCCCTTCGAAGTTCTATATGGACGAAGGTGTCGAACACCTCTTAACTGGTCGGAGACCGGGGAAAGACAATTCTTTGGCCCGGATATGATTCAGGAAGCAGAAGAGCAAGTTCGCATCGTTCGTGAGAGATTGAAAACAGCCCAGTCTCGCCAAAAGAGCCAATATGATAGTCATCATAAGGCTGTGACTTTTGAAGTCGGCGACAAGGCTTACCTTCGGGTTACTCCTCTTAAGGGAACCCATCGCTTCGGTATCAAAGGCAAATTGGCCCCTCGTTACATCGGTCCTTTTCACATTCTTGCCAAACGAGGAGAAGTTGCCTACCAATTGGAACTACCTCCGCACCTCTCCAGAGTTCATGATGTTTTCCACGTTTCTCAACTCAGGCGTTGCTTCTCGGATCCTATCCGCGGAGTGGACCACGAAACGCTTGATCTCCAAGAAAATCTCACATATCGAGAATACCCCGTTCGTATTCTTGATCAAACTGAGCGCACCACTCGACGCCTCAATATCAAGTTTCTCAAGGTTCAATGGTCACATCATTCCGAGAGTGAAGCTACTTGGGAAAGGGAGGATCGTCTTCGACTTGAGTACCCCACCCTCTTTCCGGAGGAACCCGAATCTCGGGACGCGATTCTTTTAAGTGGGGGTGAGTTGTCACATCCCTAGCTAGCACTTGCATTAGGACCTAACTAGAGTGTGCATCATGTCTACTTTCAAAGAAACTTGAAATGGGATTAACATAAACCCCAGCACCCCTCTCCTAACAACTAGGGTTTGCTAAAATATTTTCCAATGTACCCAAAATGCCCTTCAAAAATGTTCGTCATTTCTGCCTTGGTCTTAAACCTCTGCCAAAAATGGTGCACAATTTTCTAGGACAATCTAGGGCTTTGGATTAAATCTTATGGTATTTGAATTTGGGCATTTAAATGCTATAAAATATTTTAAATGCTCAAATAATCATAAACTATAATGTTTCCTACTGTTCATAATATATACAGTAGGTATGACAAGTGTTATGAGTTACAAAAATGCTCTGGCATTTTATTTAAATGAACAAAGCTGCAAAAGAAATGAAACAGAAAAGAAAATAGAAAAAAAAGGAGAGAGAAAAGCTTACCTGGCGCCCCCACCCGGCCCACCTGCCGGCCCAGCCCAGCTGCCGCTCCAGCGAGCTGCTTGGCTCGGCCAGGCAGGCAGGCAGGTGCTCGACGGCGACCGTGCCGCGCGCCACGCAGCTGCCCGCCGCCCTGCTTCATCCCCTCGCCGTCCTGGAGGGATGGTTCGGTCGTTCTCGTCCTCCCCGACCCCGCAGACACCTCCACCTCCCCCAAGTTCCTCTCCCTCGCTCTCCCCGCGCCATGGCCGACGCCGCCGTGCTCGCACCGTTGTAGAAGCCGCGCCCACCGTCGTCTCTGAGCCCCGCCTTGGTGTCCATCGTCTCCGCCGTCCTCGACTGCTTCGAACAGGCCGAGCCCCGAGCGCTCGCCCGCCCTAGAGACGCCCCCGACCTCTTCTTCCCCAACTCCGGCCGCGGAGATCCCCCTCGCCGTCCCGCTCAGCTCCGACCACCCCCAACCTCGCTCAGGCGCCTGCTGCAACCCCTGTGAGCCTAGCTTCATCCTCCCCCTCTCCGTTGGCTCTCTTTTGCCCTGTAACGCACTGCACGAAGCTCACCCGCACGCACCGCCGCCGTGCTCGCCGCCGGTGATGCTCCGATGACCATTTGGTCACTGGCACCCGTCCATCACACTCACCGCAGCACGTAGATGCGAAAGGTGCTACGCACGCATCGCCTAGGCCCCTGCAGCCGCACCTCCACACACGCCCGACGCCGGTCGCCGCCGTCGAGCTTGTTGCCGTCGTCTCCGGCCACCCCAGGTCCGGCGACCACCACCATCCGACGCGTAACAGCAAGGGCTTTCCAACGCACCCAACCGCAGCCCGAGCCGTGCACCGTAGGCGTTTTCCGAAGCACGCCGCCGTGTTTGGCCTCGCCGGCGGCTAAACGCCGGCGGGATGGACCTGTTTTGACCACGGGTTTGACCCCCTGGGTCACTGACATGTGGGCCCTGCCCGCAAGTCAAACCTAGTTTAGGTGTTAATTTAATTCTAATTAGTTAATTAGCTAACTGTGACACTGACCAGTGGGTCCCACTGGTCAGGTTTGACTTGGACTGGCCCTGTTGACTGCCTGACGTCAGCATGATGTCATGCTGACGCAGTAAAGGTTTTTCTGGGATTTTTAGATTTAAAATAATTCAGGAAATTCCAGAAAATACCCAAAACTTCTAAAAATCATATAAAATCAACCATAGCTCAGATGGAAAAGTTTTATATATGAAAAATGATCAGAAAAATCCAATCTTTCCAATGGCACCGATTTCATGCATGTTTGAACAAGTTAACTTGCTGTATACATCAAAAACATGATAATGCACTTATTTAAATAATAGATTGAACTCCAATTTGAATCTTTGATTCAAATAGGTTCAAACCCTTCTGGTTTTAGTTGCATTAGCCAACACACATGCATCTTGCCATGTCATGAGCATGCATCATATTGTTGCATTTGTTTGTTAATGATTGTATCACCGGTATTCTCTGTGTTAGGTCCTGCTCCCGAGGATACTGCTGCGTATCCAGTTGAAGAGCAGTACCCGACAACTACCTTGTCAGGCAAGCAATCATTGATCATTCCGATACAAACCCAATCTTCTCGCTCCTGCTCTCTTTTACTGCATTAAAGCAACAGCGTGTGAACTGCTACTTGCTGCGGTAGTTGAACCCTATCCCTTGCATGACCTGTCATTGCCACAGTAAATAGTTGAAACCCACTAGCATGTGTAGGAGTTGATTGAGCCATGTGATGTGTGATCCACCATGCTATTTGTTTATGTTGCCTGCTATGCTTAGAGTTGTGTCTAGTCTGGTTCATCTGGGTGATGGATCAGAGTGAAACAATCTCTCGATAAAGAGAAGGAAGTGTGGAATACGCTTGGTAAAGGTATCGATGAAAGGCCATGTAGGAGTACGTGGTGGGTTGTTTCATTGGAACCGTACATAGGACCTGAGATCTGTATGTGTGGTTCAAGTTCCAGTTATTACCATGCAATGGGCCCGAAACCAATGGACCCTCGCGGCTTATTAATTACCCTCGATCTCTGTCCAGGAGTTGCAACTAGTTTCTGGTGTTTATAGTTTACTGGAGGTCGTGCACAACGCTGACCCTCGGGGTGGGTTGTGATGCGACAGGTACGTGGCACGGTGTACCGGTTGCCCATTTGGTGACTCGGGAACCCTGTACACATCGTTTGGGGCTGTGAGCGACACCCCGGCCGGATCTCCCCACGGATGGAACCCAAATAGGCGACAAACCTGGACGAGGGACGTGAGTAGTTAGTCAGGTCGTGGCCGACACCCCCGGTGGGCTTCCGCTTGAAGGTTGCCGAGTACACGCCGAGTAAACGGCGATAAGTGGTGAAAGCGTGTGTGAAGAAGTACACCCCTGCATGGTTATCAAACTATTCGAATAGCCGTTGTTCGCGGTACGAACTACTTGGTTGCTCTTACAGTTCATAGACAAGTTGATGGATACTACTAAAAGCCTCAAGATAAGCGTGAGTGTCGTGGATGGCCCTTCCGTAGGATGACGGAAGAGGATCCTCGGTAGTGTATTGATGTGGTGAGTAGTGGACTCGTGTTCGTAATAACATCTTGCAATCTGTTGAGAGTTGTAGTATAGGTTAGCCAAGGTCAAAGCTGGCATTCTGCTATAAACTCCACTACCCCCCCTTGATAATGTTGCATGTATGATAGGTTCTGTGGTAAGACTTGCTGAGTACCTTTGTACTCATGTTTGCTTAATAACTGTTGCAGAGGAGAACCCTGCCCCTGCTGAAGGGTTCTACATAGACGTTGACGTCGACGAGTAGCTTGACACCTAGACGGAGATCTGGAGCTTGTGAAGGGCCTTGTAGATAGTCAGGCTACACCAAGCCTGTTTTATTTTCTAAGTTGTCTGTACTCAGACATGTAGCTTCCGCTTGTGCTTGTATGACTGTATGACTTGAGTGTTGGGTCATGTGACCCCTACCTGTATGGATATGTTATGTATGGCTCTTGGAGACTTTTAAATAAAGTACTTTGAGTCATAGAGTTCTGTTGTGATGCAATGTTGTATTTGCACATATTGAGCATATTGCGTGTATGATTGAAATGCTTGGTATGTGTGGGATCCGACACCTAGTTGTTTTCCTTTGGTAGCCTATCTTACAGGGAAATGCCTCCTAGTGTCTCCAATGAGCCTTGGTAGCTTGCTACTGCTCGGAACACGTAGGCTGGCCGGCATGTGTCCTTCTTCGTTCCTGTGTCTGTCCCTTAGGGGAAATGTCACGCGTTGTTCCTTTAAGTCCATGTAGCTTGCTACGACTTGGGTTCATACGTTGATGACCAACACGTTCGTTGCTGGGTCATGGATGCCTGTCTCTGTAATTTAGTGCCACTTTTGGTTTATAACTAGCCATGTCGGCCCGGGTTCTCTGTCATATGGATGCTAGTGACACTGTCATATACGTGTGCCAAAATGCGCAAACGGTCCCGGGCCAGGTAAGGTGGCACCCGTGGGGTTACCGTGCGTGAGGCCGCAAAGTGATATGACGTGTTACAGCTAGATCGGTGTGACTTAGGATCGGGGTCCTGACACCATTGATACGCCTAGTTGATGTGAGATCATCTTCCTCCTTTTTGTCTTCTCCATGACCACCACTCTATTCCACATAGTGCAATATCCATGGCTCATGCTCATGTATTGCGTGAAAGTTGAAAGGTTTGAAAGAATTAAAGTGTGAAACAATTGCTTGGCTGAAACCGGGGTTGTGCATGATTTGAGTATTTTGTGTGACGAAGATGGAGCATAGCCTAACTATATGATTTTGTAGGGATGAACTTGCTTTGGCCATGTTATTTTGAAAAGACATAATTGCTTTGTTAGTATGCTTGAAGTATTCTTCTTCTTATGTCAATATAAACTTTTATCTTGAATCTTATGGATCTGAACATTCATGCCACAATAAAGAAAATCACTTTGAAATTATGTTGGTTAGCATTCCACATCAAAAATTCTGTTTTTATCATTTACCTACTTGAGGATGAGCAGGAATTAAGCTTGGGGATGCTGATACGTCTCCAACGTATCTATAATTTTTTATTGTTCCATGCTATTATATTATCCTTCTAGGATGCTTTATGGGCTTTATTATACAATTTAATATTATTTTTGGGACTAACCTATTAACCCAGATCCCAGTGCCAGTTTCTGTTTTTCCCCTGCTTTAGGGTTTCGCAGAAAAGGAATATCAAACGGAGCCCAATTGACCTGAAATTCAACGGGGATTGTTTTTGGACCAGAAGAAGCCCACGGAGTACCGGGGGAGGACCAGGAGATGCACGGGCTGCCCACGAGGGTGGGGGCGCCCCCCCCCCCCTATGTGGCGCGCCCCCCTGCCTCGTGGACAGCCCGTAGACCCCTTTGCTTGGCCCCGACTCCAACACATCCTATATATACTGACACCTCCGCAAAATAACCTAGATCGGGAGTTCCGCCGCCGAAAGCCTCTGTTGCCACCAAAAACCAATCTAGACCGCGTTCCGGCACCGTGCCGGAGGGGAATCCCTCTCCGGTGGCTATCTTCATCATCCCGGCGCTCTCCATGACGAGGAGGGAGTAGTCCACCCTCGGGGCTGAGGGTATGTACCAGTAGCTATGTGGTTTATCTCTCTCTCTCGTGTTCTTGAGATGGCACGATCATGATGTACCGCGAGCTTTGCTATTATAGTTGGATCTTATGATGTTTCTCCCCCTCTACTCTCTTGTGATGGATTGAGTTTTCCCTTTGAAGTTATCTTATCGAATTGAGTCTTTAAGGATTTGAGAACACTTTATGTATGTCTTGCTTGGAATACCTATGGTGACAATGGGGTATTCTATTGATTCACTTGATGTATGTTTTGGTGATCAACTTGCGGGTTCCGTGACCTTGGGAATCTATGCATAGGGGTTGGCACACGTTTTCGTCTTGACTCTCCGGTAGAAACCTTGGGACACTCTTTGAAGTTCTTTGTGTTGGTTGAATAGATGAATCTGAGATTGTGTGATGCATATCGTATAATCATACCCACGGATACTTGAGGTGACAATGGAGTATCTAGGTGACATTAGGGTTTTGGTTGATTTGCATCTTAAGGTGTTATTCTAGCACGAACTCTATGATAGATCGATCAGAAAGAGTAACTTTGAGGTCGTTTCTTACCCTACCATAATCTCTTCGTTTGTTCTCCGCTATTAGTGACTTTGGACTGACTAAAACTCCGTTCTCCGGAACAATGGAGCTAGCAACTGACTTATTGGAAATCATACCTACTGATGTATGCGGTCCAGTGAGTGTTGAGGCTCGCGGCGGGTATCGTTATTTTCTGACCTTCACAGATGATTTTAGCAGATATGGGTATATCTACTTGATGAAACACAACTCTGAAACATTTGAAAAGTTCAAAGAATTTCAGAGTGAAGTAGAGAATCATCGTAACCAGAAAAATAAAGTTTCTATGATCTGATCGCGGAGGCGAATATTTGAGTTATGAGTTTGGTCTTCATTTGAAACAATGTGGAATAGTTTCAAAACTAACGCCACCTGGAACACCACAGTGTAATGGTGTGTCTGAACGTCGTAACCGTACTTTATTAGATATGGTGCCATCTATGATGTCTCTTACCGATTTGCCACTATCGTTTTGGGGTTATGCTTTAGAGACTGCTGCATTCACGTTAAATAGGGCACCATCTAAATCCGTTGAGACGACACCTTATAAACTGTGGTTTGGCAAGAAACCCAAGTTGTTGTTTCTTAAACTTTGGGGTTGTGATGCTTATGTGAAAAGCTTCTACCTGATAAGCTCGAACCCAAGTTGGATAAATATATCTTCATAGGATACCCAAAGGAAACTGTTGGGTACACCTTCTATCATAGATCCGAAGGCAAGATATTCGTAGCTAAGAATGGATCATTTCTAGAGAAGGAGTTTCTCTCGAAAGAAGTGAGTGGGAGGAAAGTAGAACTTGAATATGGTAATTGTACCTTCTCCCGAATTGGAAAGTAGTTCGTCACAGAAATTAGTTCCAGTGATTCCTACACCAATTAGTGAGGAAGCTAATGATGATGATCATGAAACTTCAGATCAAGTTACTACTGAACCTCGTAGGTCAACCAGAGTACGTTCCGCACCAGAGTGGTACGGTCACCCTCTTCTGGAAATTGTGTTACTAGACCATGACGAACTTACGAACTATGAGAAAGCGATGATGAGCCCAAATTCCGCAAAATGGCTTGAGGCCATGAAATCTGAGATGGGATCTGATACGTCTCCAACGTATCTACTTTTCCAAACACTTTTGCCCTTGTTTTGGACTCTAACTTGCATGATTTGAATGGTACTAACCTGGACTTACGTTGTTTTCAGCAGAACTGCCATGGTGTTATTTTTGTGCAGAAATAAAAGTTCTCGGAATATATAAAAAATATCTGCGGAAAGAACCAGACCAGGGGGCTGAAGGAAATATGCTCTAGAGGCAATAATAAATTTATTATTTATATTTCCTTATATCATGATAAATGTTTATTATTCGTGCTAGAATTGTATTAACCAGAAACATAATACATGTGTGGACATATAGACAAACAAAGTGTCACTAGTATGCCTCTACTTCACTAGCTCGTTGAATGAAAGATGGTTAAGTTTCCTAGCCATAGGCATGAGTTGTCATTTGATTAACGAGATCACATCATTAGTGAATAATGTGATTGACTTGACCCATTCCGTTAGCCGAGGACTTTATCGTTTAGTTTTACTGCTATTGCTTTCTTCATGACTTATACATGTTCCTATGAATATGAGATTATGCAACTCCCAAATACCGGAAGAACACTTTGTGTGCTACCAAACGTCACAACGTAACTGGGTGATTATAAAGGTGCTCTACAGGTGTCTCCGATGTTGTTTGTTGAGTTGGCATAGATCGAGATTAGGATTTGTCACTCCGATTGTCGGAGAGGTAACTCTGGGCCCTCTCAGTAATGCACATCACTATAAGCCTTGCAAATAATGTGACTAATGAGTTAGTTGCGGGATGATGCATTACGGAACGAGTAAAGAGACTTGCTGGTAACGAGATTAAACTAGGTATGGTGATACCCAAGATCGAATCTCGGGCAAATAACATACCGATGACAAAGGGAACAACGTATGTTGTTATGCGGTTTGACTGATAAAGATCTTCGTAGAATATGTAGGAACCAATATGAGCATCCAGGTTCCGCTATTGGTTACTGACCGCAGATGAGTCTCGGTCATGTCTACATAGTTCTTGAACCCGTAGGGTCCGCATGCTTAACGTTCGGTGACGATTGGTATTATGAGTTTATGTGTTTTGATGCACCGAAGGTAGTTCGGAGTCCCGGATGAGATCAGGGACATGACGAGGAGTCTCGAAATGGTCGAGATGTAAAGATCGATATATTGGACGACTATATTCGGATATCGGAAAGGTTCCGAGTGATTTGGGTATTTTTCGGAGTACCAGAGAGTTACGGGAATTCGCAGGGGAGTATATGGGCCTTATTGGGCTTTAGGGGAAAGGGAGAGGGGAGGCTGCCCCCCCCCCCAAGGCTTAGTCCGAATTGGACTAGCGGGAGGGGCGGCGCCCCCTCCTTCCTTCTTTTCTCTTTTCCCTTTCCTTCTCTCCTACTCCTACTACTTGGAAGGGCTCCTAGTTCTACTAGGAAAGGGGGAATCCTACTCCCAGTGGGAGTAGGACTCCCCTAGGGTGCGCCATAGAGAGGGCCGGCCTCTCCCCCTCCTCCACTCCTTTATATACGGGGGTGGGGGGCACCCCATGAACACACAAGTTGATCATTGATCTTTTAGCCGTGTGCGGCGCCCCTCCACAGAAACACACATCGGTCATATCGTTGCGGTGCTTAGGCGAAGCCCTGCAGCGGTAACTTCATCATCACCGTCATCACACCGTCATGCTGACGGAACTCTCCCTCGAAGCTCTACTGGATCGCGAGTTCTTGGGACGTCACCGAGCTGAACGTGTGCAGATTGCGGAGGTGTCGTACGTTCGGTACTAGGAACGGTCGATCATGAAGACGTACGACTACATCAACCGCGTTGTCATAATGCTTCTGCTTACGGTCTACGAGGATACATGGACGACACCCTCCCCTCTCGTTGCTATGCATCTAGTAGATAGATCTTGCGTGATCGTAGGAAATTTTTGAAATACTATGTTCCCCAAAAGTTGCATCATGAGCCAGGTCTATGCGTAGATGATATGCACGAGTAGAACACAAGTGAGTTGTGAACGATACTAGTCATACTGCTTACCAGCATGTCATACTTTGTTTTGGCAGTATTGTTGTATGAAGCGGCCCGGACCGACATTACGCGTACGCTTACGCGAGACTGGTTCTACTGACGTGCTTCGCACACAGGTGGCTGGCGGGTGTCAGTTTCTCCAGCTTTAGTTGGATCGAGTGTGGCTACGCCCGGTCCTTGTGAAGATTAAAACATCACATACTTGACAAAAAATCGTTGTGGTTTTTGTATGCATAGGTAAGAACGGTTCTTGCTAAGCCCGTAGCAGCCACGTAAGACTTGCAACAACAAAGTAGAGGACGTCTAACTTGTTTTTTCAGGGCATGTTATGATGTGTTATGGTCAAGACGTGATGAGTTATACGTTATTGTATGAGATGATCATGTTTTGTAAAGTTATCGGCAACTGGCAAGAGCCATATGGTTGTCGCTTTATTGTATGAAATGCAATCGCCATGTAATTGCTTTACTTTATCACTAAGCGGTAGCAATAGTCGTGGAAGCAATAGTTGGCGAGACAACAATGATGCTACGATGGAGACCAAGGTGTCGCGCTGGTGACGATGGTGATCATGACGGTGCCTTGGAGATGGAGATCAAAGGCACAAGATGATGACGGCCATATCATATCACTTATATTGATTGCATGTGATGTTTATCTTTTATGCATCTTATTTTGCTTAGATCGACGGTAGCATTATAAGATGATCTCTCACTAAATTTCAAGGTATAAGTGTTCTCGCTGAGTATGCACCGTTGCGAAAGTTCGTCGTGCCGAGACACCACGTGATGATCGGGTGTTATAAGCTCTACGTTCAAATACAATGGGTGTAAGACAGTTTTGTACATGCAGAATACTCGGGTTAAACTTGAGGAGCCTAGTATATGCAGATATGGCCTCGGAACACTGGAGACCGAAAGGTCGAGCGTGAATCATATAGTAGATATGATCAATATAAGATGTTCACCATTGAAAACTACTCCATCTCACGTGATGACCGGGCATGGTTTAGTTGATATGGATCACGTGATCAGTTAGATGATTAGAGAGATGTCTGTCTAAGTGGGAGTTCTTAAGTAATTTTATTAATTGAACTTTAATTTATCATGAACATAGTCCTGGTAGTATTAGCATATCTATCTTGTAGATCAATAGCTCGCGATGTAGCTCCCCGTTTATTTTTATATGTTCCTAGAGAAATTGAAAGATGTTAGTAGCAATGATGCGGACTTGGTCCGTGATCTGAGGATTTTTCCTCATTGCTGCACAGAAGTATTATGTCCTTGATGCACCGCTAGGTGAAAAACCTATTGCAGGAGCAGATGCAGACGTTATGAACGTTTGACAAGCTCGGTATGATAACTACTTGATAGTTTAGTGCGCCATGCTTTACGGCTTATAACCGGGACTTCAAAAATGTTTTGAACGCCACGGAGCATATAAGATGTTCCAAGAGTTGAAATTAGTATTTCATACTCATGCCCGTGTCAAGAGGTATGAGACCTCTGACAGTACTTTGCCTACAAGATGGAGGAGAATAGCTCAACCAGTGAGCATGTGCTCAGATGGTCTGGGTACTACAAATTTCTTGAATCAAATGGGAGTTAATCTTCCATATATGATAGTAATTGACAAAGTTCTCTAGTCAGTATCACCAAGTTAGAAGAACTTCGTGATGAACTATAATATGCAAAGGATGACGAAAGTAATTCCCAAGCTCTTCGCGATGCTGAAATCGGAAAAGGTAGAAATCAAGAAAGAGCATCAAGTGTTGATGGTTAACAAGACCACTAGTTTCAAGTAAAGGGCAAAGGGATAGAAGAGGAACTTCAAGAAGAATGGCAAGCAAGTTGATACTCCCATGAAGAAACCCAAAGCTAAACTCAAGCCTAAAACCAAGTGCTTCTACTACAAAGGAAATGGTCACTGGAAGTGGAACTTCCCTAGATACTTGGCGGATAAGAAGGATGGAAAAGTGAACAAAGGTATATTCAATATACAGATTATTGATGTGTACTTTACTAGTGTTCATAAGCAACCCTGGGTATTTGATACTGGTTCAGTTGCTAAAATTAGTAACTCGAAACGTGAGTTGCAGAATGAACAGAGACTAGTTTAAGGTGAAGTGGCGATGTGTGTTGGAAGTGGTTCCAAGATTGACATGATCATCATCGCACACTCCCTATGCTTTCGGGATTACTATAGAACCTAAATAAATGTTATTTGGCATTTGCGTTGAGCATGAATATGATTTGATCATGTTTGTTGCAATACCATTATTCATTTAAAGTCATAGAATACTTGTTATTCTATTTACATGAATAAAACCTTCAATGGTCATACACACAATGAAAATAGTTTGGTGGATCTCAATCGTAGTAATACACATATTCATAATACTGAAGCCAAAAGATGCAAAGTTGATAATGATAGTGCAAATTATTTGTGGCACTGTCGTTTAGGTCATATTGGTGTAAAGCGCGTGAACAAACTCCATGCTGATGGGCTTTTGGAATCACTTGATTGTGAATCAATTAGTGCTTGCGAACCATGCCTCATGGGCAATATGACAAAAACTCCATTCTCCGGAACAATGGAGCGAGCAACTGATTTGTTGGAAATCATACATACTGATGTATGTGGACCAATGAGTGTTGAGGATCGCGGCGGGTATCGTTATTTTCTGACCTTCACTGATGATTTGAGCAGATATGGGTATATCTACTTGATGAAGCACACGTCTGAAACATTTGAAAAGTTCAAAGAATTTAAGAGTGAAGTAGAGAATCATCGAAACAAGAAAATTAAATTTCTACGATCTGATCGCGGAGGCGAATTTGAGTTACGAGTTTGGTCTTCATTTAAAACAATGTGGAATAGTTTCATAGCTCACGCCACCCGGAACACCACAGCGTAATGGTGTGTCCGAACGTCATAACCGTACTTTATTAGATATGGTGCGATCTATGAAGTCTCTTACCGATTTACCACTATCATTTTGGGTTATGCATTAGAGACAGCTGCATTCACGTTAAATAAGGGCACCATCTAAATCTGTTGAGACGACGCCTTATGAACTTTGGTTTCACAAGAAACCAAAGTTGTTGTTTCTTAAAGTTTGGGGATGCGATGATTATGTGAAAAAGCTTCAACCTGATAAGCTCGAGCCCAAATTGGAGAAATGTGTCTTCATAGGATACCCAAAGGAGACTGTTGGGTACACCTTCTATCACAAATCCGAAGGCAAGATATTCGTTGCTAAAAATGGATACTTTCTAGAGAAGGAGTTTCTCTCAAAAGAAATGAGTGGGAGGAAAGTGGAACTTGATGAGGTAATTGTACCTTCTCCCGAATTGGAAAGTATTACATCACAGAAACTAGTTCTAGTGATCCCTACACAAATTAGTGAGGAAGCTAATGATGCATGCTTGTGTGTTTTGGGATCACCTTCATGTGCACTTTGATGAGGTGCTTACCCTTTGCCATGTTTAGTTTCGAGGTGACTTAAACATGCTCTTTTAGTTTCTATGATGATATTGCTGTTTTAGGACTTAGTGGTTTTTCACTAAGTCTGAAATCCGTAACGTTCCGATGCCATGTTCGTGTGATGTTCTAGGACAAAGCATGATAGTTTTGGAGTGGATTTTGATTGTTCCTTGTAGTGTATATTGTTGTCTTTCCATCCATGTCCTCACATGTCCATTTAAGTGGCTGTAGCATGTTTATCTTTTGCTCTAAAGTTTCAATAAAATTCTGCTGCCAGAATTTTATTGTCAAGTTCAATATGTCCAAGATCATTGCTGTTGATCCGTGACTCCGTTGGGGGTGCACCTTGGACATAGTTGCTGTACTATATGTCTAGTTTGTGTTCATGTCCTTTGCCATGATATTTGGGTGCTGTAGCTTAATTATTTTGAGCTCCGAAGATGCTATGTTGCTGTAATTTTCAGCTTTCGCTCAAATCTTGTTTCGGGCATAACTTTTAGCCCGTAACTCCGATTTCAGCGAATCTTATATCAAACTTGATTGATTTTCTGTGTAGATTATTAATATCAGATTGTTTTCATGTTTTGAGGTGTTTTGCTTGAGTGATATTTTCCGTGCTCCGTGTGCATCCTTAGTGCATCCATCATGCATTCATGTTTTTCGAGTGCGCATTGCATCTTGTTGATTGGTGCTTGGTGTGATTGTTTTGTTTAGAGCCGGAAGCTGAGACCGAGTACAAAGTTGAGCACGAGCTTTCCAACGAGGTTGAGCACGAGGACCCTTCTTACGATCCAAATGACTTCTCTTCAGGCAAGATGACCGAACCCCGATAACATTACTATCTTTGCCTATTGCTAGTAGTCTCGATCTATAGCTTTGCCTCGATGCCCATGATCTTCCTGTCAGCCTCCTACTTGTAACCAATTGCCATGTTTAACCAACCTACCTATGCAAACCGTTGCTTGGCTAAGTACGCTTCGCTCAGCCCTTCTTATAGTGTTGCTAGTTGCAGGTGAAGTGAAGATGCTTGCTCCATGTTGAAGTTTGGTTGGGTTATATCACACTATATAAATGCTTAAAATGAAATCATCTATATATTGGCAAGGGTGGAAGGCTAAGCCTTTTGCTTGGTGATTTGTTCCACTCATGCCGTTAGGAACCGTATAAACCGGTGTTATGTTCCTTGATTATGCGTTCCTAACACGGTTGGGGTGTATGGGACCCCCTCGATAAACCGCTAAGTGCTAAGTCTTTTCCAGCAAGTCCCAACTTTTGGTACTATTTGCCTCATAATAACAACTTAAATAATTAATTAATTGCATAGGGGGTCATGTCCCCGAGGATTCTTAATTCTACATAGCATGGGGGGCCAGTGCCGATGGTGTTGGTCCCAAACGGGGAGTCTGCGGGAACCACCACGGGGAAACTCGAGGATTGGGTCCTGTAGAATCGCCCATCCGGTCGTGTCCTGAGACTTAGATACGCGCGGCTACTATCAGGGTGTCGACACGCCGAGAGGATTTGCTGGATTAGCCTTACCTTAGTTCGGTATATCTTGAGCACGGGATTCCGAGAATACTCGGGTCTTCCCACTTTGGAGTTGCGACTCCGCGGATCGTGGGCTTGTAATGGGTCAAGTTGGAACACCCCTGCAGGGTTTGAACTTTCGAAAGCCGTGCCCGCGGTTATGTGGCAGATGGGAGCTTGTTAATTCCGGTTGTACATAACTTGACACAATGTTTCTAATACACTACCAGCGTGTGTTCCGTGACTGTCAATTTCCGAATAGGGATTCGGGAGTTGAACACGGAGGGGTTATGTTTGTGAGCTGTAGCTAGGATCACTTCGTGATCACTTCTCGCCGAGGCCTTCTCTTCTCGCTCTCACTTACGTAAGCTAGATGCTAGTTGCTGCTGCAGACTTATTCTTTTCTTCAGCCTTATCCTCACCCAAAGGCTTTGATAGTCTTGTTACCCGGAGACGGGATTGCTGAGTCCTCTGTGGCTCACAGTTACTTCACACACCAGATGCAGGTCCAGCTGTGAGCTATCCAGGTGATGGCACCGAGCTGGATTGGGAGTACGACGAGGAGCGTAGTCGGTACTACGTGCGCTACCCGGACGATCAGTAGTGGAGACTCTTACTAGGATTCGATCCGCCTGTGGTTTATTTATCTGAGTTTGGTACTTTGACTTTTGGCTTTTGCCCTTAGAGGGTTGTGATGTTCTTAATGTATGATGTTTGAGACTTGTACTGTAATTCTGTCACGTGGCGAGTGTAAGCCAACTATTTTTCTGTTTACTATCCCTCTTTTACATGAGTTGTGCAAAGATTACCAAACTTGAGATAATTCTAGGATGGATTTATGCCTTTAAGTCGTGCCTCGACACGTAGGAGGTATAACTCCATCCTGGGCATTACATGATGATCATGAAACTTCGGATCAAGTTACTACTGAACTTCGTAGATCAACCAGAGTACGTTCCGCACCAGAGTGGTACGGCAACCCGGTTCTGGAAGTCATGTTACTAGACCAAGATGAACCTACGAACTATGAGGATGCGATGATGAGTTCAGATTCCGCAAAATGGCTTGAGGCCATGAAATCTAAGATGGGATCCATGTATGAGAACGAAGTGTGGACTTTGGTTGACTTGCCTGATGATCGGCAAGACATCGAAAATAAATGGATCTTCAAGAGGAAGACCGACGCTGATGGTAATGTTACCGTTTACAAAGCTCGACTTGTTGCGAAAGGTTTTCAACAAGTTCAAGGAGTTGACTATGATGAGACTTTCTCACCCGTAGCGATGCTTAAGTCTGTCCGAATCATTTTAGCAATTGCCGCATTTTATGATTATGAAATTTGGCAAATGGATGTCAAAACTGCATTCCTGAATGGATATCTCAAAGAGGAGTTGTATATGATCCAACCAGAAGGTTTTGTCGATCCTAAAGATGCTAACAAAGTGTGCAAGCTCCAGCGATCCATCTATGGACTGGTGCAAGCATCTCGGAGTTGGAATATACACTCTGATGAGGTGATCAAAGCATATGGTTTTATACAAACTTTCGGAGAAGCCTGTATTTACAAGAAAGTGAGTGGGAGCTCTGTAGCATTTCTGATATTATATGTGGATGACATATTGTTGATTGGAAATGATATAGAATTTCTGGATAGCATAAAAGGATACTTGAATAAGAATTTTTCAATGAAAGACCTCGGTGAAGCTGCTTACATATTAGGCATCAAGATCTATAGAGATACATCAAGACGCTTAATTGGATTTTCACAAAGCACATACCTTGATAAAGTTTTGAAGAAGTTCAAAATGGATCGGTCAAAGAAAGGGTTCTTGCATGTGTTTCAAGGTATGTAGTTGAGTAAGACTCAAAACCCGACCATGGCAGAAGATAGAGAAAGAATGAAAGTCATTCCCTATGCCTCAGTCATAGGTTCTATAAAGTATGCCATGCTGTGTGCCAAACCCATTGTGTACCTTGCCATAAGATTGACAAGGAGTTACAATAGTGATCCAGGAGTAGATCACTGGACAACAGTCAAAATTGTCCTTAGTTACTGGATGACTACGGAAATGTTTCTCGATTATGGAGGTGATAAAGAGTTCGTCGTAAAGAGTTACACCGATGCAAGCTTTTGACACTTATCTAGATGACTCTAAATATCAATTTGGATGCGTATTGAAAGTGGGAGCAATTAGCTAGTGTAGCTCCATGCGGATCATTGTAGACATAGAAATTTGCAAAATACATACGGATCTGAATGTAACACACCCGGTGACTAAACTTCTCTCACGAAGCAAAACATGATCACACCTTAGTACTCTTTGGGTGTTAAATCACATGGCGCTGTGAAATAGATTATTGACTCTAGTAACCCTTTGGGTGTTGGTCACATGGCGATACGAACTATGGGTGTCATTCACATAGCAATGTGAATTATCAGTATTAAATCACATGGCAATGTGAACTAGATTATTGACTCTAGTGCAAATGGGAGACTGAAGGAAATATGCCCTAGAGACAATTATAAAGTTGTTGTTTATATTTCCTTATGTCATGATAAATGTTTATTATTCATGCTAGAATTGTATTAACCGGAAACATAATACATGTGTGAATATATAGACAAACAAAGTGTCACCAGTATGCCTCTACTTGACTAGCTCGTTGAATCAAAGATGGTTAAGTTTCCTAGCCATGGGCATGAGTTGTCATTTGATTAACGGGATCACATCATTGATGAATGATGTGATTGACTTGACCCATTCTGTTAGGTTAGGACTTGATCGTTTAGTTTTACTGCTATTGCTTTTTTCATGACTTGTACATGTTCCTATGAGTATGAGATTATGCAACTCCCGAATACTGGAGGAACACTTTGTGTGCTACCAAATGTCACAACGTAACTGGGTGATTATAAAGGTGCTCTACAGGTGTCTCCGATGGTGTTTGTTGAGTTGGCATAGATCGAGATTAGGATTTGTCACTCCGATTGTCGGAGAGGTATCTCTGGGCCTTCTCGATAATGCACATCACTATAAGCCTTGCAAGCAATATGACTAATGAGTTAGTTGCGGGATGATGCATTACGGAACGAGTAAAGAGACTTGCCGGTAACAAGATTGAATTAGGCATGGTGATACCGACGATCGAAGCTCGGGCAAGTGACATACCGATGACAAAGGGAACAACGTATGTTTTTATGTGGTTTGACGGATAAAGATCTTCATAGAATATGTAGGAACCAATACGAGCATCCAGGTTCCGCTATTGGTTATTGACCGCAGATGAGTCTCGGTCATGTCTACATAGTTCTCGAACCCGTAGGGTACGCACGCTTAACGTTCGGTGACGATCTGTATTATGAGTTTATGTGTTTTGATGCACCGAAGGTAGTTCGGAGGCCCGGATGAGGTCGGGGACATGACGAGGAGTCTCTAAATGGTCGAGACGTAAAGATCGATATATTGGACGACTATATTTGGACATCGGAAAGGTTCCGAGTGATTCGGGTATTTTTCGGAGTACCGGAGAGTTACGAGAATTCGCCGGGGAGTATAACGGCCTTATTGGGCTTTAGGGGAAAGAGAGAGGGGAGGCTGCGCGCCCCCCCAAGGCTTAGTCCGAATTGGACTAGGGGGAGGGGCAGCGCCCCCCTCATTCCTTCTCTTCTCTTTTCCCTTTCCTTCTCTCCTACTCCTACTACTTGGAAGGGCTCCTAGTTCTACTAGGAAAGGGGGAATCCTACTCCCTGTGGGAGTAGGACTCCCCTAGGGCGCGCCGTAGAGAGGGCCGGCCTCTCCCCCTCTTCCACTCCTTTATATACGGGGGTGGCAGCAACCCATGAAAACACAAGTTGATCATTGATCTTTTAGCCGTGTGCGGTGCCCCCCTCCATGGAAACACACCTCGGTCATATCGTTGCGGTGCTTAGGCGAAGCCTGTTTCGGTAACTTCATCATCACCGTACTCACGCCGTCATGCTGACAGAACTCTCCCTCGAAGCTCTACTAGATCGTGAGATCGTGGGATATCACCGAGCTGAACGTGTGCAGATCGCGGAGGTGCCGTACGTTCGGTACTAGGATCGGTCAATCGTGAAGAAGTACGACTACATCAACCGCGTTGTCATAACGCTTCCGCTTATGGTCTACGAGGGTACGTGGACAACACTCTCCCCTCTCGTTGTTATGTATCTAGTAGATAGATCTTGTGTGATTTTAGGAAATTTTGGAAATACAACGTTCCCCAACAGGGGCCAACACCCTGTCCACGAGGCTGGGGGGCGTCCCCCTAGGCGCGCCCCCTGCCTCATGGCCCCCCTGATGCACAACCGACATCTCCCCCGACTCCATATATTCACTTTCGGGGAGAAAAAATCAGAGAGATGGAATTATCACGTTTTATGATACGGAGCCGCCGCCAAGCCCTAATCTCTCTCGGCAGGCCTGATCTAGAGTCTGTTCGTGGCTCCGGAGAGTGGAGATCATCGCCATCGTCATCATCAACCTTTCTCCATCACCAATTTCATGATGCTCACTGTTGTGCGTGAGTAGTCCCATCGTAGGCTTGCTGGACGATGATGGGTTGGATGAGATTTACCATGTAATCGATTTAGTTTTGTGAGGGTTTGATCCCGAGTATCCACTATGTTATAAGATTGATGTTGCTATGACTTTGCCATGCTTAATGCATGTCACTAGGGCCCGAGTGCCATGATTTCAGATCTGAACCTATTATGCTTCCATGAATATATGTGTTCTTGATCCTATCTTGCAAGTCAATAGTCACCTACTATGTGTTATGATTCGGCAACCCCGAGTGAAAATAATCGGGACCACTCCCGGTGATGACCATAGTTTGAGGATTTCATGTATTCACTATGTGTTAATGCTTTGGTCCGGTACTCTATTAAAAGGAGGCATTAATATCCCTTAGTTTCCAATAGGACCCCGCTGCCACGGGAGGGTAGGACAAAAGATGTCATGCAAGTTCTTTCCCATAAGCACGTATGACTATATTCGGAATACATGCCTACATTACATTGATGAACTGGAGCTAGTTCTGTGTCACCCTATGTTATAACTATTACATGAGGAATCGCATCCAATATAATTATCCATCACTGATCCAATGCCTACGAGCTTTTCACATATTGCTTGTTGCTTATTTACTTTTCCGCTGCTACTATTACAATCACTACAAAACTACTATCGCTACTTTTGCTACCGTTACTGTTACTTCCATATTACTTTGCTACTAAATTACCTTACTGCAGATACTAAGTTTTCCAGGTGTGGTTGAATTGACAACTCAACTGCTAATAGTTGAGAGTATTCTTTAGCTCCCCTTGTGTCGAATCAATAAATTTGGGTTGAATACTTTACCCTCGAAAATTGTTGCGATCCCCTACACTTGGACTCCTATGTACGTAGAAAGGCAGGTGTAGAGTCCGGATGTATCTATGACTTCCTCCCCAAGTCACCCTTGTATCCCTAGGCCCCCTCTGGCGTGTATATAAGCCAGGGGGTTTAGTCCGTAGAGGCTAACATCAACATCATAATATCCTCATAGGCTAGGCGTTCGGGTTTTAGCCACTACGATCTCGAGGTAGATCAACTGTTGTAATCATATTCATCCATATTAATATAGCACGAAGTAGGGTATTACCTCGATCGAGAGGGCCTGAACCTGGGTAAACATCGTGTCCCCTGACTCCTATTACCATCAATCCTCTAAACGCATAGATTAGGCCCCCCTACCCGAGATCTGCCGGTTTTGACACCTACAATGGTGCTTCATTGAGAGCTCCAATGTGCGCTCGCGATGAGCGATCGATGGCTCGTCTCGTCATCAGCGACGGGATCACCCTCGGAAACAACTTGGCCATCAGCCAGGTCCTCCAGCTCAGCGGGTTCGCTGTATGCGCCCGCGTGGCCTCAAGGCCGGCCGCACTCCCTGCGGTCATCAAGCACCTCCCTTATGTTGACTCCGGCCACTCCGATGACACGACCTTGGCAGATCTCTCACCTTTAAACGAGCTGCTAGATTGTATTGCCGCCCTGGGGCTTTCGTCGCCAGGAGATCAGATCGGACCTAAATCCGGTCATGATGAGATCGATCCCATCCCGATCACTCATCTAGTGGCAGCAGTTGAGGACGGAGCCGAAGAGACTCCCCCTCTTGAGACGGAGACCGTCACAGTTCGGATCTCCGAACCCATCGAGCCGAACATGCCCCTGTCTGGTGGCACTTTGTGTTTTTCGAGCTCCGGGATTGACGCCGGGCCCATGGAATGATTAGATCCTATCGAGCCCGAATCGTCCACATCGGGGGTTGTCAAAACCCCGAATACCACTTTGGGTCGGGACTCAAAATTACCAACACCCACCCACCCTGGGAAAAACTCTCCAAGTAAATCCAGACTTTTGGACATAGATGATCTCGCGAACATACAACAACAGCCCGAGGAAACGGTAAACCACTTCTGGGCCAGATTCCTGCTTGTCCAAAACAAGATCAAGGACTGCTGCGACGACGAGGCGGTCTCCCTATTTTACCGTAACTGTACGGACGAGGGAGTCTTGAACGCCAACAACCGGCATCGTGTTCTGAGTTTTACAGAACTATCGCATTTAGTACGATAGTGTTGCACAATGGAAAATACTTGGAAAGCCCAGAATACACCTCTCGGACAGTCCATATCCGGACAACACACTATTAAGGCTAAACAGACATACCGTAGTAGGTCATCCGATAATATGCCTATTGGCAAGAAGAACAAACCTTTTTAAGGCATAGGTCCGTACTGGATGAACTGCTCGATAAACCTTGCCAAATAGACGCAACCCCGGACAATATCCCAAACCACTGCCTTAGGGCATGTTGGGTACTCCGGCAGGTAGCAAAGAGTGGTGCAGTAATCCTTGCCACCACCGTATCAGGGGAGAAAGACGTCGGTGGCTTTACCGTCTTCGAGACATTCTCCTCAAATAACCGCCGCAAGAGAGCGAATCGCGAACTTGCCGAGGTCTACCAAATTAGCTCTGCAAGCCCATGGAGCGACACGGCAATTAGTTTTTATGCCGAAGACGCAACCCGAGTCCGGCCGATCCGAGCAACAGCAGCTCTTGTACTAGACCCAATAGTGGATGGTTTTTGCCTCACTAAAGTACTTATGGATGGACGAAGCGGATTGAACCTCATATATGAGGAAACGCTTGCAAAAATGCAGGTTGACAAATCCCGCATTGAGCACACTAACACAACCTTTAGAGGAATTATACCTAGCCGAGAAGCTCGGTGTTCGGGAAGCATTAAGTTCGACGTAGTATTCGGTACATCTGATAACTACAGGTCAGAGGAACTGCTCTTCCACATTGTTCCCTTCAATAGCGAATACCACGCCCTTTTAGGACGAGACTCTTTTTCACGCTTTCAAGCTATACCCCATTATGGGTAAATGAAGCTTAAAATGCCAGGGCCCAATGGAGTAATCACATTGCAAGTGATCTGGATAGAGCACTCTGCGCTGAGAACAAAACGACATCTTTAGCCTTAGAGGCATTATCCGAAGCCCTGGCGGCCGAAGAATTAATTACCTTACGATCAACGATGGACAAGGACGATGTATTCCTCGCCAAAAGATCGAAATCTACCTCTTTCAAACCAGCAGACGAAATCATAAAATTCCAAGTGCACCCAACGGACCCTAACAAGACGATGTCTATCGGGGCACAGCTGGATCCGGCGGTAGACAGCGCGTTACACGCCTTCCTTCAGGAAGATTCGGATATATTCTCCTGGCACCCTTCAGATATGCCGGGAATCCCACGCAGGCTGGCCGAACACAGCCTCAATATTATCAAAGGGTTCAAACCAGTCAAGTAGTCATTGCGATGGTTTTCCGAACCCAAAAGACAAGAAATGGGAGAAGAGCTAGCCAAGCTATTGGAAGCCGGATTCATCAGAGAAATTAAACATCCGAATTGGCTAGCCAACCTAGTCATGGTGCCGAAGAAGGATAAATCATGTCGCCTCTGCGTCGACTTTACAAACCTAAATAAGGCCTTCCTCAAGGATCCCTTTCCTTTGCCCCGCGTTGATCAAATTATCGATGCAATGGCCGGACACGACTCGTTGTGCTTCCTTGATGCTTACTCCGGATACCATCAAATAAAGATGAAGGAATCTGATCAGGCTGCAACGGCATTTACCACCCCGTACGGTCCCTTATGTTTCAACACTATGCCCTTTGGACTCAAAAATACTAGCGCCACATATCAACGCATGATTCAAACATGCTTAGAAAAACAAATTGGCAAGATAGTGGAGGCATATGTTGACGACATAGTCGCTAAGACCAAACACGTCGAGACTTTGGTGGATGATCTCCGCCTTACGTTTGATAACCTTCGAGAATATGACATAAGACTCAATTCAGAAAAATGTGTTTTTGGCGTTCTAGCCGGAAAGCTACTAGGGTTCATCGTATCCCATAGAGGAATCAAAGCTAATCCAGCTAAAATCCGGGCCTTGTTAGAGCTCAAAACGCCAACTGATCTCAAACAAGTGCAAAAACTAGCAGGATTCGTAGCGGCCTTAAGCCGCTTCATATCCAGGTTAGGAGAAAAATCATTGCCACTTTATGGATTGCTACGATGCATTGACAACTTCGAATGCACGAACACGGCCACAACTAGATTGGAAGAAATAAAAACTCTACTCGCGAGCAACCCAATTCTAGCCACCCCCGGTGTTGGCGAACCAATGCTGTTGTATATATCAAACACTCACCAGGTAGTGAGTGTCGTGCTCGTCGTCGAACAAGCCGAAGAGGGACATAAATTCCCCGTTCAAAAACATGTATACTATGTATCCGAGGTTCTAACACCGTGCAAATCACGGTACCCCCACTATCAGAAAATTGCCTATGCGGTCTTCATGTCATCTCACAAACTTCGACACTACTTTCAAGAGTGTTCGATCACAGTGGGATCTGAGGTACCACTCAACGATATTATAACAATAAAGACGCCACTGGATGCATAGCCAAATGGGCCATCGAGCTCTTATCGTTCAAAATATCTAATAAATCCCAGGTGTTGGCTGACTTTCTCGCAAAATGGACCGAAGCTGAACTCCCTAAATAGTACGGCCCATACTCCCACTGGACAATGTACTTTGACGGTTCCAAAATGCTAGCCGGACTGGGGGCCAGCGTAATATTGATATCTCCAACAGGGGATACAGTCTGGTACGTTCTACAAATTATGTACACAAACTCGAACAATGCGGCCGAATATGAGGCCCTATTGCATGGTCTCTGCCTAGCTGTATCCATGGGCATACAATGCCTCGAGGTACGCGGAGACTCAAACCTCGCTATCTCCCAAATAAACGGAGATTTTGATGCGCGGGATTCAAAAATGGCAGCTTATCGCAATGCTATATTGAAAATATCGGCTAGATTTGAGGGCTTGGAATTCCATCACGTAGCCCGGGATAATAACCAAGCCGCTGACGTACCCTCCCGTATGGGTGCTAAACGCGACCCTGTCCTGCCTAACACCTTCGTGGAAAGGCTATTTAAGCCATCAGTAACATGGCTGGCCGCGGGCGGCGATACGAATTTGGATCCGAACACACCCTCGGTCGAACTTAACCCAGACGTCATCGGAGACCCAGACATGGAGATAACTTCTTCGGCTCATGAGGTCATGGCTGTCATAGCCTCCTGGACAGAGCCCTTCCTAGCTTACCTTAAAAGGCAAGAGCTCCCCGATGACCAAAATGAGTCCCGCCGCATAGTCCGGCGTTCTAAAGCCTAGAAATTTCATGAAGGTGAACTATATAAGAAAAGCACAACTGGTGTTCTACAAAGGTGCATGTCTGAAGAGGAGGGAAGGCAAATTCTCACCGAAATACACGCTGGAATGGGCGGCCACCATGCTGCAGCCCGGGCGCTTGTAGGCAAAGCTTTTCGAGCTGGCTTTTTCTGTCCCACTGCCCGAGCGGATGCCCAGACCTTAGTCCAACACTGCGTTGGCTGCCAGCTCTTTGCAAATCAAAGTCACATGCCTCTTACCGCTTTGAGAACAATCCCCATTACTTGGCATTTTGCGGTCTGGGGGCTCGATATGGTTGGACCTCTTAAAAGGGGGAAGCCATAAAAAGAAATACTTGCTGGTGATGGTAGATAAATTCACTAAATGGATAGAAGCCAAGCTAGTAAAAACAGCTGAGGCAGGGCTAGTGATAGATTTTTTATCCGGTGTAGTACACTGTTATGGTGTTCCGCACAATATTATCACAGATAATGGCACAAACTTTACAGCTAACGAGGTAAAAAATTGGTGCGCAAAGTTAGGTATTAAACTTGATTATGCTTCTGTGTACCATCCTCAAACAAACGGTCAAGTCGAAAGAGCCAATGGTCTGATAATGAGCGGCATTAAACCCCGACTGGTGCGCTCCCTACGGGAGTCTGATAAACAGTGGGTCAAAGAGCTTGACTCCGTACTCTGGGGGCCGCGGACCACACCTAATCGGACGACCGGATACACACCTTTCTTCATGGTGTACGGTGCAAAGTTTGTTCTGCCCTGTGACATTATTCATGACTCACCTCAAGTGCGCATGTACGAGGAGAGAGAAGACGAGCTAGATCGGCAGGACAACCTAGATGGACTTGAAGAGGAGCGCGATACAGCGCATGCCAGTTCCACTTTTTATCAATAACAAGCTAGGCGATACCAGAGCAGAGAAGTGCGGGCCAAGACATACAACGTCGGCAAACTCATTTTACACCTCCCGGAGAAGAAGAAGGACAAGCTCAAACCAAAATGGGAGGGCCTCTTCATTATCGACGAAGTATTCACCGGTGGAGCCTATCGCCTTCGGAATGCATAGGACAATCGCCTTGAGCCGAAACCGTGGAACGCTGCCAGGCTCCGAATATTCTATGGATAGTTCGGTAGCAATTTTTTCCTCCTTTTAAGTTAGGTCTCATCTCTTATCTTTTATTTTTCTCCTTCTCCTTTTTTTTACATTTTCTCTTATTGGTAAGTATTCGGCTCACCCGAACTACCACAAGATAAGTACATCTTTGAATGTATCTACCTCAAATATACTTGGGGGCTTCTTTGACAAAGCCCATTACCAAAAAAGCTTCTTGCTTAAAATGTCATCTGTTTTTTACAGTCCTTCCTTGCCATTATATGCACCAATATGACTTAAGTTCTGGCCAAGCTGGGTTGCCTAGCTCCTATGCTTACCCCTACGTTTCCAATTGTTCGGCTAGGGCGTAAATGGAGCACCTCTGCGATTGTTACAGCCGGGTAATCCGGACATGTACCTCAGACCGGGTGAAGCCAGAAGCTAGCGCTCTTAAGGGAATAATCGATCGGCGGATACACGACATATCGCTTTTAATGCATATATTTTAAATTATCACAGGATATGGCATCCTACAATCCTTTTTTTACATGATCAAAAGCCTAGGCATGCACATGTATGCACGCCGACCCAGGGAAAGGAACCCTTAACGGAACTATTCTCTCTAGAAGATGTTTCTTACATTAAACAGTAATATAACATAACTCCCCGAAAACAGTTTGTTTGTTCATGCAATTAAGACCAGATTGCCTGGTTTCCGAACATACCACGTGTTCGCCACAGATATAGTATTCGAAAACATTCCGGCCTTTGGGTTTATGGAGGTTGAAGCGGAAGGTCGGCCATGACAACCTTTTTATAATTTCGGTCAGAGATAATTTTGATGGTAAAAGTACATTGATGCACAGAATCAAACGACTACTCTTTCTCTATTCCCTCTATAAGGCTGTCTAGTCTACAGTCCTGTTGGGAAAACTTGGCAGCTGTCTATACTTGGTAATATACCAAGTTCAGGGGGATTTCTTGCCCATCGGACCCTCAAGGTCTCACACAGGCTATATGATTCAGATCAAGACGGGTGTAGCGTGTCTTTACCATGGCCCAGGCTTCTCGAGCACCCATGCGGCATGCTGACGCTTTCCACAGTTTGAAGCGGCATCGAGCCCCTTTGAACAAGTCCGCCAAGTCCACCATAGTTTCTGGAGGGGAATCGCCCGGCCATAAAGTCTTGGCCATTTTCTTCATGGCCTTCCGAGCTTGCTCGTGGACCCTGCTAGGCTTCTCGCCCCTCGTTGGTTACCCCAAGTGGAAGGTGTGAGATGTAGTGTTGCGGAAGTTTTTCCCTTGGCAAAGATACCAAGGATCGAATCCCCAGAGACTCCTAGGTTCAACAAGAAGGTGTCAACTGCTACGGCGCCAGATATTAGCAATCAACGTGGACCTGCACACAGATACAAATAACTTTGCTCCCAACGAGTACAGAGAGGTTGTCAATCCCTCCGGCCTTGTAGTTCACAAAGGATTAAACGCAAGTGATAGTAGTGATAGATATAATTGCAATAGTAAATAATAGCGAAAAGTAAATAGCGGATGTG
The DNA here is from genome assembly GCA_902687465.1 of Secale cereale. Taxonomy (NCBI): domain Eukaryota; kingdom Viridiplantae; phylum Streptophyta; class Magnoliopsida; order Poales; family Poaceae; genus Secale; species Secale cereale. The sequence goes on from LR738714.1 coordinate 478,234,763, forward strand.
ATCAATGATGGTAATATGGACCGGAGTCTCATGATGTTCACTAGTGATGTCTCTCTCCCAAAAGACGATAAAACAGCTATGTGAGGTAAACGAATTACAGCTCGGCAATTGACAGGACCATGTGCGCAAACCAATGCTGACTACATTGCAAGAAAGGTTGAGGTTCAAAGCATGGGCGGTACGCCAAAGTAAGTAGACCGAAATCCATCAATATCTACTACTAATCATCCACCTTGAGATATCTATCCAGAACATCTCGCTGGTATTAAGTTGCGAGTCCCACCCATAGTGTAAACTCAATGCAACAGACAACTGCATTAAAAGAACTTTGCGTAAAGTAAACAATCCTTGCACCCGCGGGCACAAGCACCGTTGTTTTCCCCCTTGTGGCAACAGCACATCCCCTAGACTCATGTTTCTGTCACTCAAACTAGTCATCGAGGGGCATGAACCCACAATCAAGCATAACGTTCCCTCTTGGAGTCACTACCTATTACTTGGCCAAAGCAATAAATAACAACGAAGAACATGCAAGAATTACTTACGAACATAAATATAAAAAAGGTAGATCAAATATATTACTCAAGCACAATCTGAACATAATCTCATAATCCATCGGATCCCAGCAAACTCATCATAGCAACAGCATAAGGATTACATATGTGCCTCGATCATGTAGGGCAGCTCACGAGGGCTAATTAGTGAAGCACAAGAACGGGAGGAGAACATCACATAGCTACTGGTCATGGACTCATGGTCCAAGGGAGACTACTCACAACTCATCCGAGAGGCGTCCATGGTGGTGGAGAGGCTCCCGGTTGTGATCCTCCCCTCCGGTAGGGTGCCGGGAAGAGTTCTCCTGGTGCTCCCGATCTTGGAAGCGGCGGCGGCGGCGGAACAGAGATGAGATCGCGAAAAGAGTTCCTCCCTCAAAGGTTTCGGGATACGCTTTAAATATATGCCAAAGGGGGGCATCGGAGGAGCCTCGGGGGGCCCAGGCGCCCCCCCGGCGCGGCCCAGGGGGGGCGCGCCGCCAGGACGCCTGGAGCCCTGGTGCCCCCCCCCCCCCGGCTGTCCTTCGGGCGCACGGTAGTTTCTGGAACGCTGATTTTTTATATAATTTTTCTGGATTTTTCCTGGCAGTTCTCATAATGTGAAAACCTGAAATACAAAAACAGCCGAAAACAGAAATTGGCACTGGGGTGCACTGAGTTAATAGGTTAGTCCAAATATGATCAAAAGTGTATGGAAGTGTATAAATATCATAGCAATATCACCCAAAAGAGGCATGGAGCAAGCAGAAATTATAGATACGTTTTGGACGTATCAACATCCCCAAGCTTAATTCCTGCTCGTCCTCGAGTAGGTAAATGATAACAAGAATAATTTTTGTGGTGACATGCTATTAACCATATGGGACTTTTTCATAGTCATCTGACAAAAGCTTACTGAGACAATGGATCTGTAGTAATTAAGTTGCCTCATGAGAAAATCACAAAGGACTGAAAGTTTTACAATATGATACTGAAACATCAAATAGATTTGCAATGAACATGATGTGCAAATATGATAAAGTGATATCTAGCTTGCCCCCTTTAGTGAAGCAAAACATAAATGCAGGGGCACCTCCAAGGTTTAAGTGATGACTAGATACAATGATTTCAGAATAAACGATATCACAATCATGCAAAAGACAATGCTACTTTTGGACAATGCACATTACACTCAGAATGACAATCATGCTCTCAGTAGTTGGTGCTTTTAAAAGAAGGTGGAGACTCTCGAACCGTGGCTTTTGTTGGCAAGGTTGAAAACCCGTAGTCGGAAACAAAGACAAAACATGTACCAGAGCTCTTGGCTTTAAAACAGAGGTAATAATTTATTTTAGATCACGCATGTTTCGCCAACGAATGCTAGCAGACAACTCAATCACTTTTCGAGATGGACATGTTTCGAGGAACGGCTCCCGAATGAGGACGATCACATCCTCTTAATCTCCTTTGTTTATCACTGCCAAAGTTTTCTGATTTCTCATGAACAAAGCGTGAAGGAGGGTTTGTTTGTTATATTATCTTTTTGAGCCGGGCGCACTCAATGCCAGTTCCTTCTCGTATTATGGGTTTGCACATTATACATGCAATCCCGGGGTGAAGCTTGTCCAACTTAAAAAGGTCATGAATTAACCACTACTTCCTCATGAACTTACAACAGAGGCACAAAATAAGAATGCTTTTTCTTTGAATAATTTCGAGATGGCACATGCAAGTCTCTGTTAGGAATGGCAGGTAAATACCATGTAGGAAGGTATGGTGGACTCATATGGCATAACTGGATTAAAGGATGTGGATGCACAAGTAGTCAGTCCGCTTAGTACAGGCGAAGGTTAGCAAAAGACTGGGAGCGACCAACTAAGAGAGCAATGACGGTCATAATCATGCAGAGCGACAAAGCAACATTGAATCAGGCATGGTAGTTGTATCGCTACTCAGAAACAAAAGATCATCAAGGCTTGACAGACTTTCTTTACAGTCTTAAATATGCGTGAGCATACGCCAAGTCAATCAAAATAAATTCTCGAAGGAAGATATTACTAAACCATACCACATCATAGGCAAACAAATCATGTTGGTACTCCAATAACACATTGGGAACCCTCCAGCTATTTGAGACTAACCATAAGAAAACATGAACTACTAAGCGCCATCATGCACGTAGCATCTTTATCATAGACATATCAACCAATGCAACGGAAGCAAACTCTCTTAATAAGGTGAGCATGGTAATTAAAGAGAGTTCAAGCAACCAACTAAACAAAAGCTCTTTGAAAAGATAAGCATGAAAGCTAAGAGCTGAACATGATAGTAGCTATTAAAAGACAAAGAACACACACAGCAAGGATAGACATGAAAATTCTATGTTATGTTCTAGGTAGGAGTGGAGCGTGTTTCTCTCCCACATAAAGAAAGCTGAGTTCTGACTCGTTACGAAAAACTAAAGAAAATTAAAAGCAAGACGCTCCAAGCATAGCACATAACACATGAAGTGATTAAAATATAGTGGAACGAAAGACGAACTGATAATGTTGATGGAGAAGGGGATGCACGGGGGCATCCCCAAGCTTAGACGCTTGAGTCTCCTTGAATATTTCTTGGGGGTGCATGGGGGCATCCCCAAGCTTGAGCGCTTGACACTCCTGAATCTTTTTATCATCTTCCCTCGCACACTTGAAAACTCCCTTCATACATAACTCATCATAATCTGATTAGCGAGGTTAGTACCCATAATAAAATAATTGTACCTTGCTGGAAATAAACATATTCTTGAAGGTCTACTGTTTCTCAAGATTGCCAAAAGGTTTTTGCAAAGAAAAAGCAAGCTCTTGGTTTGCAAAATGAAGGAAAGGCAAAACAGGACAGAATCTGTGAAAAACAGAACAGCAAGTAGTAATTGATTTGTTCGGGGCACTTCTGCAACTCTAATAAAATAAACTCAGAATAGACGCACGAAAGACAATTATATAGAGCACGCTGTCGAAAAAATTCAGACCAAAAAGATGATCTGGTGATTTTATACGAATTTTTCTATCCAATGACAGAATCTGTTTCCTAGACAGCACCTCACAACTTTTGAACTTTCTAGCAATCAGAGGCTACACTTGGCACAAAATTGAAAAGTAAAGATACAATGATGATGCTACTGTAGTAACAACATCAAGACACAACAAAAGCAAAATAAAATTTTTATTCATGTGGGCTGCCTCCCAAAAGCGCTTTCTTTTATGCCTTTAAGCTAGGCATAATGCATCGAGGAATCAATAACCATCTTAATAATCGGAGCTATAAATTGCTTCAAATGGTTCCTCAACAAGTTTTCATTCTTGTTCCTTCTAGGAAAGGGGTACACACCTTTTGCCTTTCCGCGCAAGCGGATTTGTCCCTTACCTATATCAATGAAGCCTTTAACTGCTCGGAGGAAGTCCCTTCCAAGCACTATATTTCCTTGGTTTGGCTCCATGATGAAGAAATCAATCATAGCAATCCCTTTAAGGAATTTAACTGGCACGTCTTTTATTCTTCCCTGGATTTCAGAAATATCTCCATTAGTGTGTTCATGATAAGATGGTAATCTATCCATGTTAAATTTTAAAGAATCATGAACAATTTTTGGCATAGTAGAAACCATAGATCCAATATCACAATAAGCAAGGAAGTCTTGATTAGAGATGCTAATCCTAACGAAAGGCTCCCAATCATTGTCTATTTCCAAAATGTCTTTCTTATTGGGTTTAGGTTTCTCTACCTTCATCAAGTCTAGAGCATCCATTCTCTTTTCAATAGTAGCAAGTCTATCTACGACAGTATCAAAGTTATGATCATAAACAAAGTAACTAGATAGACCATGTATAATTTCAAGAGCTCTAGCTTCATCACACTCTAGGAAATCTCCCTCGGCTATAATATCAAGAGAGTGTTTACACCATTTAAAAAGACCATGGTAAAAATTTCTAAGCACAATTTTTATAGGTATCCAAGGCATAATTCTCCTATGTGCATCAGAAATTCTGTCCCATGCCTTCTTCATATTTTCTCCATCCCTTTGATGGAAATCTAGAACTTCTGATTCCCTCAAAGCACCAAATCCTAACATGTTTAGCTAAACAGAAAGGACTACTAACAGGAAAGCAAAATAATTTTTTTTTCGTAATTTTTGATAAAGGATACTAAAGCAAAAACTGAAAGGTAAACTAACAAGACTAAAAGCAAAGGTAAAAGATAGCGTGCAACTCCCCTACCTTGAAGAGTGGAGTCCCCAGCAACGGCGCCAAAAAAACTCTTGCTAGGCTTCTCGCCCCTCGTTGGTTACCCCAAGTGGAAGGTGTGAGATGTAGTGTTGCGGAAGTTTTTCCCTTGGCAAAGATACCAAGGATCGAATCCCCAGAGACTCCTAGGTTCAACAAGAAGGTGTCAACTGCTACGGCACCAGATATTAGCAATCAACGTGGACCTACACACAGATACAAATAACTTTGCTCCCAACGAGTACAGAGAGGTTGTCAATCCCTCCGGCCTTGTAGTTCACAAAGGATTAAACGCAAGTGATAGTAGTGATAGATATAATTGCAATAGTAAATAATAGCGAAAAGTAAATAGCGGATGTGATCAATGATGGTAATATGGACCGGAGTCTCATGATGTTCACTAGTGATGTCTCTCTCCCAAAAGACGATAAAACAGCTATGTGAGGTAAACGAATTACAGCTGGGCAATTGACAGGACCATGTGCGCAAACCAATGTTGACTACATTGCAAGAAAGGTTGAGGTTCAAAGCATGGGCGGTACGCCAAAGTAAGTAGACCGAAATCCATCAATATCTACTACTAATCATCCACCTTGAGATATCTATCCAGAACATCTCGCTGGTATTAAGTTGCGAGTCCCACCCATAGTGTAAACTCAATGCAACAGACAACTGCATTAAAAGAACTTTGCGTAAAGTAAACAATCCTTGCACCCACGGGCACAAGCACCGTTGTTTTCCCCTTGTGGCAAGAGCACATCCCCTAGACTCATGTTTCTGTCACTCAAACTAGTCATCGAGGGGCATGAACCCACAATCAAGCATAACGTTCCCTCTTGGAGTCACTACCTATTACTTGGCCAAAGCAATAAATAACAACGGAGAACATGCAAGAATTACTTACGAACATAAATATAAAAGAGGTAGATCAAATATATTACTCAAGCACAATCTGAACATAATCTCATACTCCATCGGATCCCAGCAAACTCATCATAGCAACAGCATAAGGATTACATATGTGCCTCGATCATGTAGGGCAGCTCACGAGGGCTAATTAGTGAAGCACAAGAACGGGAGGAGAACATCACATAGCTACTGGTCAAGGAACTTGAGAGTTGGGCTCTTACGTCCTTTAGCTCCTGTTCCAGCCTAACATTTTTATCGTGCGCTTGGTTTCTTTTATCTATGGCTTGCGTCAATACGAGCTTACCAGCAGTTGTTTCCCCTTCGGCAAATTTTTTGTTCGCCAAAGCAGCCCTTAGCTCCCTCTCTATTTGGTCGGTCGGCCCTGTTGTTGTATTACAATTAGCATGTACTTAACGACTCAGTGATCAGCGCAAATATCATATTGACCGGGCACCACTGTTCTTACCACCAGCATCCTTTCCAGATTTCTTTGAATTTTCCAATTCGGCGGTGACAGTCGTGAGCTGGGTCCGGCACTCTTCCAGCTCCTTGGATAATGAGTTATTCTTTTCTTGAAGCACCTGCAAAAACACAACGATCCTCAAATCAGTTGTACCAACTGCTTTAAGTCTCAGGGGCTACTTGCATGGGAACATCAAAATGTACAATTACCCGCATATCTTTGGAAAGCCGGTGAGTGGCTCCAGCGAGTCCGTATTGAGCGGCTCGGATATAAGCATCTGCAGAGCTGAGGGCGTTAAAAGCCTCCTCAGAAAAGGCTGGGTCACGCATGGCTGCTTTCCGCCGCCGGTGAACCATCGCAACCTCCACTTCGGAATTAGTGTGACAGCCTAATATTTGCCCTCTTTTATTTGCCCGAGTTTCATTTGGATTTAATTTGAACCTTGGGATTTTTGAATCTTTTCATATGGACTTAATCACTTGGGTATCCTTGGCTTTCACCCAAGTGCCTCATCTCCATCTCAAATCATCTCTTCCCCTCTGGTTCACCCTAAAATAATTATTGGAATATTTTTATTTATTGAAAAATATTCATTTTTCCCTCCAAAACCCTAGTTAGCTCATTGTGCTCCAAAGCAACCCCCATTTTTCTTGCCCACAAAAATCTGAGGAAATTCACAAATATTCTTTGAACCCTAGGACACCTTCCTAAGCAAAAATATTTCACCACTTTTTGGAATAGTTTTGCTACAGAAATTATTTTCTGTTCTGGACAGAAATGGTAGTTTCTACAGCAACTACCATTTTACTTGCCCCATTGTATCTGAAACTCCTTGTGCATCTTTACCTTAGTAACTTAGGGCTAGCCTCCAAAGCACAGCTTCCAAGTCCCAACCATTTTACCTCAGTAAGCTCTCAAAGTTACTGTCCAGAAACTTACCAAGCTGGTGAAATCTCTTCTACTGCGTCAGGGTCCAAACCAAACTAGGATAACATTCAAATCTACCACGAACAACACGACATACATGATCTTTGTCCCCAAGTCGGCCTCGAGGTAGAGTTCACGCGGTGGCCACGCGTGTGCACCATGCTAGGCTGCTAGTCGACGCGCTCTGATTGCCGCCGAGCACTCTGTTTCGCGCGTGCTCGCTTCCCCGCCTGCCAGAGCTTGCCAAACCTCGCCACCATCTTCATCTCGACTTCTACAGCCCCTCCTGGCACTCGCCGACGCCGGAGCTCGCCGCAGCGAGCACGGGCGCGGTTCGGCCAAGGCAACACTGCGGTGCGCACTATGCTCGTCGCCTTCCCAGTGATCATGTGCTCGTCTTCGTTCGTCCGCGGTCCTCACGTGAACCACGTCGCCTTCTCCCCCTCTCACTGACGCGGTTCGCCGCCGGGCGCAGCGTCTAGGTGTCGCCAGCAGAGCCCCGATCCCCCCTCTCGGCTCGCCTATAAATGGAGCCCATCCCAGTCTTCTCGAGCACCTCACTCCACCCACACACACTCCACAACTGCGTAGAAAGCTGTAGCCCGGCCGGGCAGGCCGCATGCCGCCGTTCCCGAGCTTGAGCTCGCCGGCGATCCCCTCGGGTCGTCGCGGTAGCTCCAGCCTCTCTTAGGCCAGGGCAACCCTTCCAGAGCCTTCGCCACTCTTTGGTGGTGATGTTCCACCTAGTTGGAGCCTCTGGAGTCGCCGTTGCTCGTTGTCGTCCTCAACTCCGGCGACCACCTCGTTTTGCCTCCGCTTGCGAGGCCATTTCCGACGCCGTCTGACCACCCCTAGCCACGCTACGGGTACGGGCAGGTGCGCCTCAATCCCCTCTGTAGATCTATCCCTCTCATCTTGGCCAAGGAGCTCGCGTCGCCGGCGTGCGCTCCAGCGAAGCCACGGCCGCCTCTGTTCCTCTCTCCCTCTCCCCCTCACCTGACTAGCGGGGCCCGCTAGTCAGCCACTCTGTACTCACGTGAAGCGGTACGAGTGGTGGCGCCCTGGGTCTTTACGCCATCGACGTCACCCCTTCCCAGACTGTTTATTTAAATTTCAAATTTATATATATTCCAGAGAACTTCAAACAGTATTAACTTTTTAACCATAAGTCCGAATGAATTGATTCTTTTTGCATTGTATTCTTTGTAAATAAATCTTGCAGCACACCCAAAATGAGCTCTTTTGGTGATGTGTAGATTTTCTGGTGAATTTCAGAATGGTTCTTGATAATTTCCTTTTGTGCTTTTAAATCTTTTCAGAAGGTGAAGCTTGTCTTGAGGATCACCAGGAGGCTTGTGAACCTCATTTGCACTAAGGCAAGCCACATTAACATTTTCATGGTGCCATTTCAATATTTGTGATTTTCCAACTTGAATAAATGATTTAATCCATGCACATAAATTATTTTTGTATACATATATTATGTTGGTTGCTGTAGTTAGTTGTTGTATTTAGTTTACAGAAAGTTGAAAGTTGATTTAGTTGTTAATGTAACTAGGAGAAAGTTTGGGTTATGAAGAACTAATATGGTTATGGATATAAATATTTATGTGAAGTCATTTTCTTGCATAAGAACTATGGTAAAATTTTGCTAGAATATATTATGTTTTAATTGAAAGTAAATCCTAACCAGAGGAATATTAGAAGTTGTGATGTTTACACTTAGTATGGTTGAGCTGATCCAGTTCTTTACGGTAATGCATATTGGTATGTTGCATTTGCATGGCATTTTATGACATCAGTTATTTTTAACTTGAACCTGCTAATAACTCAACTTGAATAATTTGTTGACCGGGTCATGGTGCCACTGAATCGAGTTTTTCCCAGTGCAACCACCTTTGCCTTTATGGGAAGGTCTTTATTCGGTTCGTTGTCATGCCTCTGGTCGGTACCTCCAAGTAGGGAAGGTTATGGGCGTGCGGACCGGTAAGCAGGCATAACCTTGTGTGCCCGTTGTTGAGTTTATGGTACCGATTCCCCATTTGGGACAGTTTATGTTTGGCCACGACGGTGGTCGTTGTGCCTTTGGTAGGAACGGGGCCACCCAGGACTATTCCGATGGGAAATAAGTCGGAGTGGCCGAGAGAGTGTCATGGCAATGGAAGGGTTTCGTCGGAACGCCGTTGGTCCACCCGAATGGGAGAGAGAGGCCATGGGTTTCGTGGTATGGGTACAGTGCACTACCTCTACAGAGTGTAACAAAACTATCGATAGCCAAGTCCACGATCACGGACGCGCTCGAAAGTAGGTCACACCATGGGTCAACATTTAATAAAATTTTGCTCACTAAGTTATGAACTTTGTACTATTAAAGATGGTGGAAGAGCCACTGGGATGATTGAGACCAAGTGTGGTCAGGGTTGTGATCACCGGAAACATCATGAGATATGTCCTTTTGAGACGGACAAGTTGGTATGTTAAGAAAGATCACCGTTGGTAAGTCAGTCCGAGGGAGTGTTTTCGCAAAGGCATGAGCACATCATGTTGGTTATATTCATACACACGTATGTTGTGCATTTTAATATTTGAATAATTATCATGATATTATTTGTCATTACGATTATGTTTGCTGTAAGCTTGCAAGTACATTCAATGTACTGACCTGGCGTGTCATGCCAGATTTCAGGAAAGTTTTGCTGGAAAGGAGTGTCGTCCGTGTCTAGATCATGTCCACATCGGTGTCCCTGTGCTATGGAGTTCCGCTACAAAGTCGTTCCGCTGCCGCGTAGTTGTTATGATCGAGGCCTTTTATGTTCACTAAATAATGTACATATTGTTCAGCTGCACCGTGTGTGCCGCTTGGCCTCGCTACCTATTGTAATGTAAAACTTTGATTCGCTAGTATCAATAAAGCGGTTGTTTTTTGTACCAAGATGTTGTGTGTTGCCAGAAGACAAGGTCTCTGGGCTGGCAATGCAGGGTAAACTGGTCGCTCTGAGCCGGGGTGCCACAACTAGTAACTGACATTCCATCTGAATCCTCTTAGAGGGGACAATCCGGCACTGCATCCACATTAACCTTTGACGGGCCGGATGCCGGATTGGCTGGAGCTTGATCTGCATGATTTCTGGAAACAGTCCGGTGTGTATTCCTCCTAAAAGGAAAAATAAAGCGGAAAGTTGTAATACCGACTTCACCACCCAGCGTGTGTCAAAACAAACATACCTCTTTGAAGGTTTGTTGGTGTTCGTGGTCCTCTTTCGCTTCAAGGCCTCACCCGATGCAGGTGTCGCCCTCTGGGATGACGGTCTTCGCACAGTTCAGCGTGAGGAGCGCCGCCCCTTTTGAGCATGGAAAATGCGGTGGGTAAGGCGCGATGGGAATCTTCTCTTTGATGAGATATGTCCTAGGTACTTGCGTGTGAAGAAGGAATGAGGCCAAGGTAATCGGCTACAGTAGCCACCATGGTGCCCTCACGGCAGGCTTGATAGAAGACTCCCTCTTCTAGCTATATGCCTATGTCTGGATCATCATCATATCCGGGGCCCACATTTTGGAATCTGTCCTCTGGCTGTGGGGCGGGACTATTAATCCCCTCGATCACCTTCCTCCACTCATGTTGGAAGAAACCGAATTCAGTTCGGTCAATACAACATAACAAAGAAAAATGGGAGAATATAGCGGTCACGAGAGAGACTTACCCAGTCAGGAGGATTGTACATAGAAAAACCCTCCCGGCACTTCAAATGAAGGAAGTCTTGCTTCTCTCCCTTATAAAGACCCTCCAGGATGACGGCTAGAGCGGCAGGGTCGTCCGGACCCGGGCGTAAGCAGCGTGAGGCATCATTCAGGCCATTATAATGCCACATTGGAAATCCTCTTGCTTGGAGCGGTTGCACGCATCGCTTTATTGAAATTGCCATCACTTCAATTATAAACAACCCTGAACTGGCGAGCAATCTGATCTTGCCGGCCAGTCTGCTAACCTCCGATGTCTCTTCTTCTGAGGGACTACGGGGACACAAGTTGAAAAGCTTCTTTGGCGGAGCACTGGAATATTTGGGGAGGCCTTGCCGAACTGGATCCGGTAGGGCAACGTCCTCAACATGAAACCACTCTGAAGGCCACACTTCGGATGGCTTCTTTGGAGTACCAGGCAGATAGCATGTCCCTACTATGCGCCATACTTCGACGCCCCCGACCTCAAAAATAGATCTCTTTTCCGAGCGAGGGACAAGGCAGAAGAACTTCCGCCATAGCTCAAAATGAGGCTCGCAGCCCAGAAATAGTTCGCATAAAGTGACGAATCCCACGATATGCAGGATAGACCCTGGCGTGAGATCGTGCAGTTGAAGACCATAGAACTCCAGGAGTCCCCTAAGGAAGGGGTGGACGGGGAAACCTACACCTCTTAAAAGGAAAGGGACAAAACATACCCGCTCTCCATCGAAGGGGTTGGGAAAGTCTCTGCCAGGGCTTGATTGTCGATGGAAGTTAGTCCGGCCCGGACGGGGACTAGATCCTCAAGAGGAAGATATACCTGCGCTTGAAGTGTTCTCAGGTGCGCATGGGGAACGGAGCAACTTTTCCAATCACCTGCTCGAGGGTCGTGAGGGCGCGAGGAAGATCTTGGGACACTACCCATATTTGAAGATTTTTTGCAGGCACTAGGGTTTCTTTCGCGTGGAATGGAATGGAAACGCAACTGAGATCTAATCTCTTATATAGGAGCTTTCCCTACATAGTCAAGGGGGTAATTACAAAAATACCCAGACGGTTCGCATTTGTTGGACACGTGGAAGCCAAGGCGACCGCGGCGAGGAATCGACGGAATACAATATTAAAAGAAGCCGAACTATCATCCAGAAGGACTCACCATGCAAGACCGAAGAGATGAAGCCGGGCACAATCTCATCCTTGAAGGAAAGTCCGGGGGCTACTGAGGGAGTCCTGTATTGAGGGGTCCTCAGGCGTCCGGGTCGATGAAGCTGGGCCGTAATGATGGGCCACGAAAGTAGAAGCAGAAGACTCTCCCCCGTATTCGGTCAGGACTCCTATGTACGTAGAAAGGCAAGTGTAGAGTTCGGATGTATCTATTACTTCCTCCCCAAGTCACCCTTGTAACCCTAGGCCCCCTTTGGCGTGTATATAAGCCAGGGGGTTTAGTCCGTAGAGGCTAACATCAACATAATAATATCCTCATAGGCTAGGCGTTAGGGTTTTAGCCACTACGATCTCGAAGTAGATCAACTTTGTAAACATATTCATCCATATTAATATAGCAGGAAGTAGGGTATTACCTCGATCGAGAGGGCCTGAACCTGGGTAAACATTGTGTCCCCAACCTCCTGTTACCATCGATCCTCTAAACGCATAGCTTGGTCCCCCCTATCCGAGATCTGCCGGTTTTGACACCGATAGCAAGCCATTGAATAAATGGATCTTTAAGAGGAAGACTGACGCTGATGGTAATGTTACAGTCTACAAAGCTCGACTTGTTGCGAAAGGTTTTCGACAAGTTCAAGGAGTTGACTACGATGAGACTTTCTCACCCATAGCGATGCTTAAGTCTGTCCGAATCATGTTAGCAATTGCCACATTTTATGATTATGAAATATGGCAAATGGATGTCAAAACTGCATTCCTTAATGGATATCTCAAAGAAGAGTTGTATATGATGCAACTGGATGATTTTTTCGATCCTAAAGTTGCTGACAAAGTGTGCAAGCTCCAGCGATCCATCTATGGACTGATGCAAGCATCTCGGAGTTGGAATATACGCTTTCATGAGGTGATCAAAGCATATGGTTTTATACAGACTTTTGGAGAAGCCTATATTTACAAGAAAGTGAGTGGGAGCTCTGGAGCAGTTCTGATATTATATGTGGATGACATATTGTTGATTGGAAATGATGTTGAATTTCGGGATAGCATAAAAGGATACTTGAATAACAATTTTTCAATGAAATACCTCAGTGAAGCTGCTTATATGTTGGGCATCAAGATCTATAGAGATAGATCAAGAATCTTAATTGGACTTTCACAAAGCACATACCTTGATAAAGTTTTGAAGAAGTTCAAAATGGATAAATCAAAGAAAGGGTTCTTGCGTGTGTTACAAGGTGTGAAGTTGAGTCAGACTCAATGCCCGACCACTACAGAAGATAGAGATAATATGAAAGTCATCCCCTATGCTTCAGCCATAGGTTCTATCATGTATGCAATACTGTCTACCAGACCTGATGTGTGCCTTGCTATAAGTCTAGTAGGGAGGTACCAAAGTAATCCAAAAGTGGATCACTGGACAGCGGTCAAGAACATCCTGAAGTACTTGAAAAGGACAAAGGATATGTTTCTCGTTTATGGAGGTGACAAAGAGCTCATCATAAAAAGTTACCTCGATGCAACCTTTGACACTGATTCGGATGACTCTAAGTCAAAGACCGGATACATATTTTTGTTGAACGGTGGAGCTGTCAGTTGGTGTAGTTCCAAGCAGAGCGTCGTGGCGGGACTACGTGTGAAGCGGAGTACATAGCTGCTTCGAATGCAGCAAATGAAGGAGTCTGGATGAAGGATTTCATATCTAATCTAGGTGTAATACCTAGTGCATCGAGTCCAATGAAAATCTTTTTTGACAACACTGGAGCAATAGCCTTGGCGAAGGAATCCAGGTTTCACAACAGAACCAAGCACATCAAGAGATGCTTCAACTCCATCCGCGATCGAGTCAAGGAGGGAGACATAAAGACTTGCAAAACACATACGGATCTGAATGTCACGGACCCGTTGACTAAGCCTCTTCCACGAGAAAAACATGATCAGCACCAAGACCCCATGGGTGATAGAATCATTACTATGTAATCTAGATTATTAACACTAGTGCAAGTGGGAGACTGAAGGAAATATGCCCTAGAGGCAATAATAAAGTTGTTATTTATATTTCCTTATATATCATGATAAATGTCTTTTATTCATGCTAGAATTGTATTAACCGGAAACTTGATACATGTGTAAATACATAGACAAAATAGAGTGTCCCTAGTATGCCTCTACTAGACTAGCTCATTAATCAAATATGGTTGTGTTTCCTAACCATAGACATGTGTTGTCATTTGATCAACGAGATCACATCATTAGGAGAATGATGTGATGGACAAGGCCCATCCGTTAGCTTAGCACTATGATCATTTAGTTTTATTGCTATTGCTTTCTTCATGACTTATACATGTTCTTCTGACTATGAGATTATGCAACTCCCGAATACCGGAGGAACACCTTGTGTGCTATCAAACGTCACAACGTAACGGGGTGATTATAAAGATGCTCTACAGATGTTTCCAAAGGTGTTTGTGGTGTTGGCATAGATCGAGAACAGGATTTGTCACTCCGAGTGTCGGAGAGGTATCTCTGGGCCCTCTCGGTAATACACATCATAATAAGCCTTGCAAGCAAATGACTAATAAGTTAGTCACATGATGATGTATTACGAAACGAGTAAAGAGACTTGCCGGTAACGAGATTGAACTAGGTATGAAGATACCAACGATTGAATCTCAGGCAAGTAACTTACCGATGACAAAGGGAACAACGTATGTTGTTATGCGGTTTAACCGATAGAGATCTTCGTAGAATATGTAGGAGCCAATATAAGCATCCAGGTTCCGCTATTGGTTATTGACCGGAGATGTGTCTCGGTCATGTCTACATAGTTCTCGAACCCGTAGGGTCCGCACGCTTAACGTTCGATGATGAATAGTATTATGAGTTATGTGATTTTGATGACCGAAGATTGATCGGAGTCTCAAATGAGAGCACAGACATGACAATGAGTCTCGGTATGGTCGAGACATAAAGTTCGATATATTGGAAGGTTATATTCGGACACCAGAATGATTCCGAAGTGTATCGGGTATTTTCCGGAGTGCCTGGGGGTTACCGGAACCCCCCGGGGGGGTTAATGGGCCTTCATGGGCCCTAGTGGAAGAGAGGAGGCAGCAGCCAAGTGGAGGCACGCGCCCCCTAGCCCATCCTACTTGGAGTAGGACTCCCCCCTTGGGCGTGCCACACCTTGGTCGGCCTCCTCCTCCCTCCCCCCTTTGTATATGTGGGAGGAGGGCACCCCAAAGACACACAGGCCAATCTTTTAGCCGTGTGCGGTGCCCCTCCACGGTTACACACCTCGGTCATATCGTTGCAGTGCTTTGGCGAAGCCCTGCGCCGGTAACTTCATCATCATTGTCACCACGCCTTCGTGCTGACGAAACTCTCCCTCGTCCTCAACTAGATCAAGAGCTCAAGGGACGTCATTGTGCTGAACGTGTGCTGAACACGGAGGTGCCATACGTTTGGTACTTGGATCGGTTGGATCGTGAAGACGTTCGACTACATCAACCGCGTTACTAAACGCTTCCGCTTTCGGTCTATGAGGGTACGTGGACACACTCTCCCCGATCGTTGCTATGCTTCTCCTAGATAGATCTTGCGTGATCGTAGGAAAATTTTGAAATACTACGTTCCCAACATTAGTACGTCAAGCGCTGCGAGGCGAACGAGGCGGAGTACTGCCTCCGCGCTGGGAAGATGCCGCGCACTAGGGATATGCTGAGGAGGGGCTGCCGGAACACTACCCCTAGGAGGGATTATTAGTTTTAGTATTGTTCGTTTTCAGTTTTTTGCATCATACCTAGTAGTTAAGTATTATCACGTATATGTGATGATATTATATATATTCTGTGATGAACTAATGAAAAAGTAATATATATTAGGAATTCTGTTTTCGTATACTAATTTGTATCTAGTTGTTATCATCCACATATACAGAATGGAAAGCATATACACACACATTGAAACGGAACATATAAGAACGGAAAACAGAGTACACACATTGAAATAGAGCAATAAACAGAGCAATATTATGATTGTTGTGAACACATAGCGATCCACATCGAAACGACTCAACAAAATAAAACGCATCCATGAGACCATGACCAACAGCCATTGCCTACGGTAGCTCTTGGCTCTGCCTGAACTCGTGCAGGCATTCGTCCAAGCGGTCGACACGCTCATGGTACATCTGTAGCATGATCTCAAGCTCCAAGTTGCCTATTTCATCAAAGATCATCAGCTCGAGGATGCGATGGCCATATTCCGCTACTACGCCCAGGTGGACACCTGGGCCAAGGAGGCGGTCGATCCTAGCGTCCAGCGCATTGGCATCGAGCGGGCCGCGAACAAGGCACACGGTGTGACCCATGCGAACGGCGCGGCGGGCATCCGGTGCAAATACGGCACGCCAGCATCTGGTGCAAGTATGGCGCAGACGGCCTCTGCCCACACCTGGCGAGGAACAAGGGTACTGACAAGACGTGTACCCAGCTGCGACGCCCTGTTGACAACAAGCAAGCAACGATGGATACGCTCATGTTGTGCGGCGTGCCGCGCCTCTCACTCAGTGGCTCCAATGCTCTCGTTGTGCGACGAGCCACAACCTATCGGCGCGGACGCGCCTAGCTTGCTCTGCGGCGCGCCATCGATCATGTTGTACGGCGAGCTGCAGCCTCTCGGCGCTGAAATGCATATCTTGATCTGCAGCGCTGAAGTGCCATGCACCAAAGGTCTGCTCAACCCTAGCGATGACGCGCATCATGGCGTCGTCCATTGCATTGCTGGGGAGCCCCTCAGCCTCGACGGGCCGTGGCGCCTTCTCGTTTTCCTCGTCGAGGAGGTTGATGGCAGAGGCGGCGCTTTGGTGGGTTGGCATGCTTGGAAAAGGTGGATGTGCTACAGGTTGTGCTTGTTGCCTCCGTGCATCGCGCGCCGCCTAGGTTTATGTGCAATATTGCTGGTGGCGGCAGGAAATCGGTGAGGTAATGGTGGGAAACGGTGGCGTGTTCATAAAACGCCATTAATTAATGGAAACATAGCATAGAAGGAACATCGAGCTAGCACGACGCGTGTGGGCACATTGCTCCCCCAAGGCATGATCCATATACTTTGTGTGCCCAACAAAGTACACTATTCACAGTAAATAATACTCCGTTTATCCTAGTAGAGAAGTGGCGACAAGCGTCACAAGAAGTAGATGATGATCAGATGATCGTTTATCTTAGTTAATTATGCATGTAATAGTTTACTTTGGTGTGTGGAAATGGCATGTGTGTACTAGCCACCCATGTAATTGGATGTTTGTCGTGTATCACACACATCTTGTTTATGTGAAACGTTTATGTTCTCTTGGATCAACACAAACAATTTATCGGAATGAACTGTATGCCCTCCATTGCACACACCTTGATCTGGCTGAACCGTTTCTATTGCGTTGCCTAATCGAAAATAGTTCATCCGAGTGAACTGTATGCCGTATATCGCACACACCTTGATCTGGCTGGCCGTTTCTTTTGTGTTGCCTAATCACAAATAGTTCATCAGAGTGAACTATATGTCGTATATCGCCCACGCCTTCATCTGGCTGCCCGTTTCTTTTGATCTGCCACATCACAAACAGTTCATTGAACTGAACCGTACGCCCCGCATCGCACCCGCAACTAAAATATGAACTGTGTTTGATGTATCCTTCATCACAAGCTTTTGCATCTTTTTTAACGGGTTTTTTTACATCATCATTTGTGATTAATGCATCGCACACAGTTTCGTCGAAGGGTTTCTGATCATAGTGTCGCGTTAGCAGCATCCTACAGTAGTGTCGTAAGATAGCTAGGATGATATATTCATTGCTTGTCTAGTTTTTTATATCTTTGTTATGATATATCATTGCACATCCTGGTAAACCGCTAGAGGCATTCATATAGAGTCATATTGTACTAGGTAGCACCGCGCAAAAAATATTGTTCTAAGTATCGAGTTGTAATTTTGTGTTGTAAGTAAATAGAAGTGTGATGAGCATCATTATTCATTATTAGAGCATGTCCAAGTGAGGAAAGGATGGTGGGGATTATGATTCCCCCACAAGTCGGGATGAGACTCCTGACAAAAATGAAAAGAAAAAAAGTGAGGCCAAAAAGAGCCAAAGAAAAAAAGAAAAAAAGAGAGAAAGGAGAGAAGGGACATTGCTACTATCCTTTACCACACTTGTGCTTCAAAGTAGCACCATGTTTTTCATATAGAGAGTCTCCTATGCTTTTACTTTCATATACTAGTGGGAATTTTTCCTTATAGAGCTTGGCTTGTATATTCCGATGATGGGCTTCCTCGAATGCCCGAGGTCTTCGAGCAATCAAGTTGGATGCACACCCACTTAGTTTTCAGTTTAAGCTTTCATACACTTATAGCTCTTAGTGCATCTGTTGCATGGCAATCCCTACTCCTTGCATTGATATCAATTGATGGGCATCTCCATAGCCCGTTGATTAGCTGTGTCAATGTGATACTATCTTCCTTTTTGTCTTGTCTATAATAATGTCTACCACTGCATTATATTCCACTCATAGTGCTATATGCATGGCTTGCGCTCATGTATTGCGTGAGAGTTGGAAATGTTTGAAGCGCATTATAAAGTATGAACCAATTGCTTGGCTGACACCATCGTAGTGCATGATTTATACTTTGCGTTAAGAAGACGGAGCATGACAAGACTATATGATTTTGTAGGGATAGTGTTTTAGCCTTGATATTTTGAAAGACATCATAATTTGTTGGGATGCCTGAGTATTAATGTCTTACTATTGTTTTGAATCACTCGTGTCTTAATATTCATGCCATGATTAGATTATATGATCAAGATTATGCTAGGTAGCATTCCACATCAAAAATTATCTTTTTTATCATTTACCTACTCGAGGACAAGCAGGAATTAAGCTTGGGGATGCTGATACGTCTCCGTCGTATCTATAATTTTTTATTGTTCCATGCCAATATTATACAACTTCCACATACTTTTGGCAACATTTTATATGATTTATTGGACTAACATATTGAGCCAGTGCCCAGTGCCAGTTCATGTTTGTTGCATGTTTTTTTGTTTTGCAGAATATCCATATCAAACGAAGTCCAAACATGATAAAAATTATGGAGAATTATTTTGGAATATATGTAATTTTTGGGAGGTGGAATCAAACGCAAATGGAGTCCCACGGCCTCCACAAGACACCGGCCCACAGCCTCCCCACCTGGCGCGTGATGATTCCTTGTGGGCACCCTGTAAGTCGGTCGGGGCTCTACTTCGGGCCCAAGGAAGCTTATATCCGGAACAAATTGTGTTAAAGTTTCAGCTCTATCGAAGTTACGGATCTCCGGATATTTAAGAAACTGTGAAAAGCCAGATCTGGGAGTCGCGAAATGGAAGAGAAATAGAGAGACAGATCCAATCTAGGAGGGGCTCTCGCCTCTCCGCCTCCATGGATGGACCAGATGGGACACCCTCCTCCCATCTAGGGAGGAGGCAAAGAAAGAAGAAGGAGGGGGCTCTCTCTCTCCCCCTCTCTCTCCCGGTGGCGCCGGAGTGCCGCCGAGGCAAGGATCGTGACAGCGATCTACATCAACAATCTTGCTACCATCAACACCAACTTTGTCCCCCTCTATGCAGCGGTGTAACCTCTCTATTCCCACTATAATTCTCTACTTAAACATGGTGCTCAATACTATATATTATTATCCAATGATATGTGGTTATCCTATGATGTTTGAGTAGATCTATTTTGTCCAACGGGCTAATCACCGATCGTGGTTGGTATGATTTGCATATTTTATTTTGGTGTTGTCCTACGATGCCCTTCATCTCGCGCAAACATGAGGGATCCCCGTTGTAGGGTGTTGCAATATGTTCATGATTATCTTATAGTGGGTGGCGTGAGTGACAGAAACACATACATGAGTAAGGGAGTTGTTGCGTAAGGGAATGAAGAGGACTTTATACTTAATGCTATGGTTGGGATTTACCTTAATGATCTTTAGGAGTTTTAGATGCTTGCTAGAGTTCCAATCATAAGTTCATATGATCCAAGTACGGAAAGTTTGTTAACTCATGCATCTCCCTCATGTAAAATTGCAATAATTATTACCTATCTAGTTATCGATTGCCTAGGGACAAATGTTTCTCTTGTGTTACAAAAAGGTTTCTACTACACTACTAAGTTTATTATCTTGTAATTTATTCTTAGTTTTATTCAGGCAAAGTACTTTAGTTTTGTTCTTGTTCTAGGTAAAGCAAATGTTATGTGTGCGTAGAGTTCTACCGGTGGTCAATAGAACTTGAGGGTATATTTGTTCTACCTTTAGCTCCTCATTGGGTTCGACACTCTTACTTATCAAAAAAGCTACAAACGACCCCCTACACTTGTGGGTTATCACACACTAGGCGCTATTACTGCTTCATGAGGTACTGCTACTCCAGAAGGAATGGTACTACCGCTAGATGCGCAACACCCACAACCTACTGCCGCCCCACTACCATTGATGTGAAAAAGTTTGTGCTGACCCAGTGGTATAGACCATGATACTAGAGACCAGAAGTACTACAGGAGCGGTACTACCAATGCCAGACGCGGTACTATTGTTGCCCCCAAGCGGTACAACCACTAGGGACAATGGCACTACCCCTGGGAAGCCTCATACAGCTCCAACAGAATAACAGTAGGAACTCTGAGTTGCCGGGAGGGAAAGTGGGTGCAAAAGAGATCCTGTATGTGTTGATCATCCAAACCTTTCCACAACGGACCCTCACTTCATAGTACGGATGTCCTACGACTCAAATACCACTGAAAAAGAATCACCGGAAAATAATCTTCTTCACTCTAAACCACCGAGGGGAATAAACCGTCTCGTGCCATATGATAGATTATATGAAATGCTCAATGCACGCGATTAATTCGCAAAATGCATTGTCATCAATCACCCAAACCACTAAGAAAGAAATGTGCCCCAACACTTTTTATTTGGAGAGAGTCTTTACATGGCTACCTATTTACTTAACTAGTCTTGCTCTTCGCTTATATCTTTTTGGAGTATTTTGTTGTTTACTATTTTGCTTTACTTCTATCTTTAGAGTAAGATATTTATGAATGAATTGAGTGTCATGTGATTCATTTATTACATGTATGTTGAGAAGTAAATACGCATCCTCTGTTAGTCTGTTAAAGTGGAAGTGAGATTATGACAATACATGTCTTTAATCAGTTAAGGGAATTATATTATAATGACAATGAGAATTGGTTTTATTAAGCTGAATCTATCATGTTGTGGTGATAAGTATCTTCAAATGGAGGACAAATGATTGGCTTGACACATGTTTACACTTGTTTGATAAATTCCAAATTCAACCTTGGTGATTTTAAGATTTGTAGGTCATCATCATGATTATAATTTTTGAATTGTATTAATATTATGGAATGCATGATTGTGGTTTTCATTCTTGGTAAGGTGGTTGCCCTCTATCTTTTGCTAGACTTATCATGTACTCCCTCCGTAAACTAATATAAGAGCGTTTAGATAACTATTTTAGTGATCTAAACACTCTTATATTAGTTTACAGAGGGAGTACTAAGCAGAAATATTGCTTGTGCATCCAATCTGTTAAACAAGCTCATGCCATAAAGTGTCCAACACACCTACCTATAGATGGTATTTCACTTCCATTCCAAGTGAATTTGCATGAGCCACCTCTAAAAACTTCAAATGAACATATGTTTTGTGTACCCATACCGGATGGGTTAGCAAATATCTTCCATGGTAAGTGTGTTTTACTCACCGATGCGAGTTTATTCACTCGTCATTTTTTAGGGAGGCTGGTAACAAGGATGCACAGTCCTGAATTAATTATGGAAACACTCCCCCGAAAAGTGGAAAGTTCGCAGGTACGCGTGGATTCGGCTGGCCATGGTTTGTGTTGGTGTAGTGAGAAGGGAGAAAAAAATGGTTGCATGGGAACCACCATTAACGTGTTTAACCATAGAAGATATTAGAAACTTTGTCGTAAACCATTGATTGGAAAAGTACACCTCTCAAATGAAATTATCTCTATTTTAAGCAATGAGCTATGGCACATAAGCATATCCATGTTTCCCTCTGTGAAGGGCCTATCTATTTACTTTTCATGTTGAGTCAATTCCCTCTTTGTCTCTATTTTGGCACCATGTATTGAGCATGAGGACCAATCTTAGTTTTGTATGCATTCTTCTAATAGCTATTTGTTGACCATTATATAAGTATGATGGTCATCTTCAAGTGCGGGTACCTAGTCATCATCTTTAATTCAATGATTGGTTTATGTTTGCAATATAATCTTGAATGGTTGCGAGATACTTCATTACCACTTTATGATATGTTAAACTTATTGGAATGATGCTACTTGTTATTAAAGTTATCATTGCCTATGTGATCAAAGATTTGTTCTATCCTAGCGTTCAAAGTTCATAAACTATTTATTTTATCATTTACCTACTTGAGGATGAGGAGGAATTAAGCTTGGGGATGCTGATACGTCTCCAATGTAACTATAATTTATGAAGTATTCATGCTATATTTACATGAGTTCTGTATGGTTTTGGTGCAATCTTATATTATTTTATGGACTAACTTATTAACTTAGTGGCCATTGTTGGTTCCTATTTTTTGACTATTTCTTTGTTTTTAAGAAAAACCATACCAAACAAAGTCCAAACACGATAAAAAATTATAATGATTTTTTGGAACATAAGAGACTCCCAAAGCTTCAGGGAAGGACCATCAGACCCATGAGGATGCCACAAGTTCACATGGCGCGCCTAGAGGGGCAGGAGTGCCATCTGAGATTGTGGGGCCTTCGTAACTCCTTTTAGTGTGATTCCAGCGCTAAAAAATCCTATAAATTGAGAAACTCCTAATAAAACCTAGAACTTTTACTCTCCCGCCGCAAGCCTCTATTCCAAAGCGATCTCATCTAGAGGCCTTTTCTGGTAAGCTAATGGAGGGGGGTCCTTCATGGAGTCCATCATCATCATACTTACTGCCTCCATGGTGATGCGTGAGTAGTTCATCCTTAGGGTTGAGGGTTTGTACCAGTATCTATGAGTTTGACCTCTCTCTCTCTCTCTTGTGTTCTTGATTTGGCGCGATATTAATGTATCATGAGCTTTAGCAATATAGTTTGTTCATATGATGTTCTTACCCTCTATGTCTTTTGTGGTGAATGGAGTCTTGCTCTTTGAATTTTTATGTCGGATTGAATACTTTGGATTTGAGATCACTTAATGCATGTCTCACTCGTGGATTCCCGTGGTCACATTGGGGTAATCTAGGTGACAATAGAATTAATTGATGTGTATCATCCGGTGTTGTCGTAGTATGATCTCTAGGACTCTCGTGAAACTTTCGGGGTAGTTCATAAGATTGATTGAAACACAACTGTGAGGTGGTTTACTACCTGCGCGATTTCGTCCTACTTTCTCTGATAAGAATAGACACTTTGGAGTGATTCTTTGCCGCACTTTGAGGGATTATCATATGATTATATCATGTTAGTATTGTTGAGAGATTGCACTAGTGAAAGTATGAACCCTAGGCCTTATTTCTAAGCATTGATATACCATTTTGCGCCATGTTTTCTACTTGCTATGTTGTAGTTTTTATTTATTAATATTAAACTATTTCTACTATCCATATTACACATATATCATCATCTCTTCACTGAACTGGTGCACCTATACAACTGACAATTGGGTGTGTTGGGGACACAAGAGACTCTTTGTATTTTGATTGAAGGGTTGTTCGAGAGAGACCATCTTCATCCAACCTATGATGGATTGATAAACCTTAGCTCATCAACTTGAGGGAAATTTGATGTTATCCTACAAAACTCTGCGCCTTGAGGCCCAATAGAGTCTGCAAGAATAAAGTTGTGTAGTAGACATCATAAGTAGGTATGGAAATGCGCCTCGGACTATGTGGAAAACCTGAACCTCACCTCCGGGTATGTTTGAGCAATGATTCAATAACTCATTCATGTAAGTATTCTGGCAAATAACCAGCAATTTTAAGTAACAACATTTACAACTAAATTTAAATAATCGCAATAATTTCATCTGATTGCTATATTTAACTACTCTTACATACAAATATTTTGATAGCTTATTACAAAGTGGATATTGTAACAAAATAGTTTATAGACAACATGGAGGTTACTGGAGGTAATAGAGTAAGCTGGGAATATAAGTGGTTTCTCGTTGGCTTTGTTGATCAAATTTGGATGCTCGTGAATGGTTACAATGCTGGACTAATAGATTCCTATGTGCCCCCGCGTCACACTTTTAACAAGACCAACATTGACGACAAACTCATGGTTAGAGTTGTATATACTCTCATTATATTGAGATAGTATGGGTACTTATATATATTGCTTAAAGTATTAAATTGTGTTCTTCCATCAAATACTCCCGCAACATGTTGTGCCTAAGGATGTGGGTGCAAAAGGAGAGTTGTCCATTGTTCTTCATCCTAGAGTCAACATCAGTTCGACTTCATACTCGGCTTCAGGATAAGGAGAAGGAAGAATAGTCTTTAATGGGTGGAGAAAAATAGTAGACGTGTACGACATGGATATTGGAGGCAGGATGATCTTCGTGCTGCACCATGGATGTGCAAGGAGCTTTCTCTCCCTCCATTTCATTGCTACTAAACCATATGAGGAGTAGCTATGTCTAATTGTCGTCTTACCTCATGATCATCCATCAATATAGGTCATGATTCATGCTATTGTTGATACTGATATGATGATGATGCACACGTATATTCAATGGTCAGACCTACTAATTAGTATTAAGAAATTACGACCTTTTGTAGTACTGTCATCTAACTTGGTTGTCCCTTTGCTATTGCGACACACTATTCGAAGTGAAGTTTAGAAATTTTAATGCAATATTTTCATATGTGATCATATTTTTCCGTTCGTGCTCTAATAGTTCACTACAACGACAACACATATGGAAAAATAATCAATGGGTTTTGATACATGCATATGAACCTTAAACCCTGGAAATTTTGTTCTAATATTTTAAAACTCTGCTATTGGAAGAATTTATAAGGTACAACTTTTTGAACACTGACACATCATTTTTCAATCATTTTTCTAACCCGCCGAACATTTTTTGTGATATTGAACATTTTATTTGACATGACAAATCGTCACAGAATATGCACATGGATAATGATGGCCAAATCCATGACCAATAATCATGCCAAAACGTTGCCAAAGTTGCGGAGAGGCTGCCCTGGGAGGAAAACACCTGGTGACGATTGATAGTCACAGAAAAAATGATCTTTGGCAACGTTTCCTATTTTGTCACCGTGGTTTTTGTCACTGAATCGAGCAGATTATGTAGTGGAGAAATTTGGTTTCATCACCTCGGACATGATCCTATGTGACGGGGGAACTCGTACCATTAATATTTTGTTTTCTATGACATCGCTTTAGTGGCGGTGGGGGTGATGGCCGAAAAACGTCACCATGATATTTTTCGTGACACAAGTGAAACATCCCAAAATAGACGAGACAATATAGTGCTTTATGAGAATGTGGCTTATGAATGTTCCTCTTAAGACTAAGGTATTAATTTGGTTCCTGATAAAGAATAGTATTTAGTTAAGGATAATCTTGGTAGTAGAGTATACATTACCAATAAATGAATTTTTTGTAGTTGGGAATAAACTGTTGATCATCTTTTTTCTATATTGTGTGGTAACTAGATATGCTTGTAGTCTGGTGAAGTTTGCATTCAACATAGATCTTAAAGTTCGGAATAGGAAATGCTAGAGCTCCACAAACTTGATGCCTGTAGGGGTTGTCGCGATTCTATGTTCGATATGGAAGACTAGGAATATTGCACATTTTGGGAATAAAAACCCTTTAGTCATACTAGGATAATAATTGCTCAAATCTCTTATCTTCTATCTTACTGATTTATTATTCAGAAACCAAAAGTCACAAAGGTGCAATTAGGAGGACGAGAACAACTGCAATGGGTTGTGGTTTAGGTCTTTCCTCCATGGCAGAGATGGGGACCGATTGTGAGAAGAATCGCCAACTAAGTGAGTTTCATATTTGGTCTTCCCCTCGAGGAGGAAAAAATAACTTGTCGATGGCTTTGGCACTTATTGTATTTGTGGCGCTACATGTTCAAAGCTTGGCGTGATGTAAAGTTGTGAGTAAATGGAGTTGTATCTCCATATTGTTGGTGTCCGACTTTCGTAGATGTTTAGGCATGCTTGTTTCCTTATTAATAGGTTCGGATGATTCTTTTTCCGAGAAGGTTTGGAGGTATGGTATGTCGTTGGTAAGGAAACAAGGGGATCCTAGGTTGTATTACTAGTTTCACTTGGCTATGAAACTAGGGTTATGTCCTTTTATCAGAAAAAGGTGATATTAGTAGAAAAAATGTAATAGTCCTGGTTCTTGGTGTGAATATTTGTTGTAAGAGAGGGAACATATGTTCTTGAGCGAGGGCTTCCCAATTCTCTTAATGATGCAAGTATAAACACTAGAAGAGTAATAAGAAAAAAAGTATAAAAGGAGAAGGTCGAATTTGAGTCAAAGCCTATCCAATGACAAGTAATCTAGGGGAAGTCAAAATCACTAATCCTCACCCCTCATGAACAAGGACAATCTCCCATCCATGAGTTGCGCACATACAAAATACAATTGTATCCTTTTTATGTTTTGGGGCATTTAAGAGTTGTTTATAATAGACTCTTTTAATTGTTTTTCCCTTTCCACCAAGGTACATGTGGTCATTTTTACAAGGCATGAGACTACGAGAGGCACCATGCTTCCACTCCGATAGAAAGGTGTTCTGCCACAAGTGCAACAGTTCATAGAAATCAACAATTTCCCGTGGATGATTTATTGAACGACTATGCGTACTTGGGTTGTAGCTAATGATTAGTACCTACAAACAATCACATAACTTGTCTTGATCCCCAATGAAATTAGTGAGTGTGAGTCACTAGCTTTGGTAGTTACAAGGATTAATGTAATGTGTGGAAGGAATTGATGATCGCAAGAAATTATACAAATAATTCCGATTTTAAAGAATAACGAAAATGGTTGTTCGAGGTTGAAAACATTAAAGATGAAAATGGTTGTTCTAACCAACACGTTTATATCCATCAATTCTTAGGGAACCAAGTTCTCGATGGCTTAGTTGCATTCCATTTCGCATCGAGATTGTCTAGAAGGGCTAAACATCAATTACTTCCAACATTGGAATGCCATTTTTAGAGAGAAAAAGGAACCTAACCTTTTCATTTCAAAGGAGATACATTTGAGTGGTCAAGGAAAGTGGCGGAACTACCTGATTACAAATCTTCAGAACAACAAGGGCCTCTTTGATTCGTAGGATTATAAAAATCAAGAGAATAAAACAAAACATTGTATTGAAATGTCGTGTTCATTCGGATATTATATGATTTTTGTTTGTTTTATTGCATCACACTTAAACGAATATTTTCTAAGAGGTTTGAGTGGATGCTAGATTTCCTATGTAATGTAGTATGAATGTTAAAAATTCTACAAAATTCAATTCTATGAGTCGAACAACCAACGTATAAATTTTTCGAATGATTCTAATCCATATGAAAATTCTCTTAATCAAAGTGACCCAAAAGTAGAACTAAGAAAGGCGTCACCAAACATGTGGTAAGTCGACAAGCCCACAGCTACAAAAGCAGCGAGGAGAAACAAGATTCCTCAAAAAACACATATGTCACCTGCCAAGTGAAAAGATTATTTTTAGGGATTCAGATCCACCACAACATCCTCATGTGAGTATCACTATTTTCCCTGAATGTCATAGCTCAATACATGGATTTGAAAAGATAAATCATGTTAGGAGTTAGGTTCGTATCGCACATTGAGGATGGTATAGCTTTATGTTGGGTTCTGTCATTTTTGAGAAACAATGTGGTTTTCAAAACAAATATATATTTCATGCATGCGCGCATCGGCTTATTATTTGGTCTATCATGCATAGGTCAGACCTTTCTATCATAGCATATTTCTGGTCGAAGCATACATACATTGAAGTGTCCTGCCATGATGGATGGTGGTGTAGTGTTCGGATAGGACTTCATATGTTCTCGGTAACTCTTTGTTTGGTATTCCTGTAAAACGATGTCTTCAACATTTTCTGTGAGCTTCTTGGCTCTACGCATCATGTTGTAAGGAGGCTGAATATTAGTTTTGTGATTGTAACAACTCAATATAATTTTTGAATGAAAATTCCCTTTATTATAAAAGTTATCAGATTATAGTATCCTCGTGCGGTAATATAAATGTCTCCCCAGTACCTCCATAGGTTCTCCCCATTATTTATTTTATATATCCCCAAAGGATCTTATGAACATGACACTCCATTGTTCCTCAAAATAACAATCTGCAACCAAGCTACCTAAGTTAATAACTGGAATTTCAGAGCCGTGTTACCTATCAAAACCTATTTTGTCGTCCATTTGCAACCCGATGAAAGACACCTCACCTAAAACATTGGTTGACCCATTGTCTTTTCTAGGAAAACAACAAGACTTTGTTGCATATTTTTATTTATTTTGGAAGCTTAGTACAAAAGGAGGTCCAAAATAAAATAAAGACTATACAAGAAAGAATAAATAAAATAAGGACCATAGATGGCCCATGGAAAAAAGCAAAAGAAACTACCTACGAAGAAACAATCAAAAAGTGAAAATACAAAGATCAATATGGTTCCATGCGCACCCACGTGAGTAGTAAAATTGATTTTTTTACTAGAATTGTTTTTAAAAAATCTCAATTTTGGGGGTATTAAACTTAGTCGACCATTCTCCTCACGTGTGGAGTTTTGTGATGTATTGACGTCAATGGTATTCTTAGTGAAGAAAATACAATTGTTACCATACTATTCATCAAACAATATTATTTTAATATAGCTTCAATTTTGTTAATTTTGCCTAAATTACCACGGATGTGATTTCTTCGTTAAACTTCATACATGAGTATACCGGCTGACTATGTATATTACAAAAAAAAAACAGTTTTTTTAAATAGTATTATTTTTGAACAGTTTTGCTAGAACCCATCTAGATGCGATATAATTTGGTCACATTCATCTTTTATAGCCATTGGATGTGATGCTATAAGATGCGTGTGTGCTGATGTAAGTTATATTTGTTCTTATTTTTCAGGTGAATAAGACCGAATTATATCTCATCTAGATGAATTATACGTCCTTCCATTTTTTAATGTATTATTCATAAGGGGTGCACGTGGAACCCAAATTTGTGTCCTCGAAAACGCAAGTACACAACAGTAAGATGGGGATCATCTGAAACTTTAATCCAGTCCTCGAAGTTACTCCCTCCGTCACATAATGTAAGACGTTTTTGACTCTAGTGTAGTGTTAAAAAACATCTTATATTATGAGACAGAGGGAGTACCGTATTCCCTCCTCTTTGCTCTGTTGAGAATCCACTTCAGTTCTTCCTTTTCTGCTTAATCCATTGTTGCGGTCCGTTTCAGAACTGAGAACCCATACATTGCTCCTCAAAGAGAGGTTGTCCAGCCTCCAAATGCATCTTCTGAATTTACTTGCGGACGATCCACTCCACGAGCAGCGATATGTTCATAACTGTTGTAGCTAGTTAAGCTTAAGAAAGTAAAGCAGTACTACTAGAGGAGCTGGGTTGGTAGTTTGGTGAGACTGGTCTGTCCGAAAAGGTGATGGATGCCTGTATGGCTGGCACGCCTACACTCGCAAGTTTGTTCGTGTCTATGCTGCGGGAGATTTGTACCCGTCACTGAGCGCTGACTGCGACGTGGTTCTCGAGGAGATCGTCGCCCGTCAGTCATCACATGGATCCCCCGACAAACTGGGCCACGTGGTCCAAGCTAGAACATGGTAGACTGGGAGTAGAACTACAGAAGCGAAGGGACAGACGTGCCCATTTCAAGGTCGAGGTACGTACACTAGTATGCATATACTTCGGGTGCGGCCAAAGAACAGTTGTGGGATATGATCACCGACCGAGATCAATCATTCCGTAGCAGAGAACACGAGGATGACACTCACCGGTGTGACTCCTCGGACCCTATGGCAAGCCCCTCATCCCCCTCGCCGACAACGGCTTCCACTCCGCTGCCGGCGCCGGCTGCGAGAAGGAGGCAGTGCCCAAGGCCAGGGGCGGAAAGGTGCCGACGTTGCCCTGCATTGGTGGTACCATTCGTAGTAAAACCGCGAGAGCGCGTACCTAAGCACGTATGGAACCACGGCCGTGAACTTAGGGAGCGCGGCATGCAGGCCACGAAGCCTTCGGCGGTCCGGCCGACACACTGCACGCAACAGAACGGCCTGCATCGATCCGAGTCACGGGCCTTGTACGCTCCCAGCCTCCCACCATGCATGCGCGCCCACGCGAGGCAGCAAGGTGAACTGTTCGCCCTATAGAAGCTCGCGTCCGATCGAGCGAGCGGACGAGCGCGCTGCCGCCGGGGCGCGTCGGGCGCAGCGGCATGTGCGCCGTGCCGGCCGTTTTTGGAGGGACGCCGCAGGGGCAGGGAGCTGACGCGCGCCCATGCATGCATGCATGCGTACCCGGGACAAGACGCACGGAATCAATGCGTTTTGGTGCCACGCAGATGGCCGGGCATGCCCTCGTGGCGTACGTGGCCGCGACCGGCTGAGCGGCGTGGTTGGAACGGAAGCGACGGCGCTCCTTGACCGTTCGGACGTTCCATGTGTGCACCATTAAGTCTGCTTTCGTCTGCTCCTGCGCGCTACGTGCCGTTGTGGCGATGTCGAAAGGAATGGCCCTCCCGCCCCGCATGCCCAAAGGCACCAAACTACGAAAGAGAAAGGCCCTGTTTGATACTCTAACGCAAGAGTTAGAGTTATTTTCTAACTCACTCTAACTCAAATAAGCACCTCTTCATCGGGATAGTTAGAGGGTGTTTGTTTCCAGGGACTTATTGGTCTAGGGACTTAAATAAGTCCCTATAAGTCCCATCTAAACCAAACGGGGGGACTTATAGGGACTTAAAGTGGACATTTGGACTTATCAAATAAGACTCTCAAGGAGGGACTTATAGGGACTTATAGTTGTAATATGGTCTACTAGTACATGATAAGTCCCAGGAACCAAACGGGTAGGGACTTTTTAGGGACTTATGACTTATAAGTTGGGACTAAAATAAGTCCTAGGACTTATGAACCAAACAGGGCCTTAGGTTATATGAAACTAACCTACTCTAACCCTACCCGTTTGGATACTTTTAGGTTATTTAAGGCCCAACTAACCTAAACTAGCTCTAACTTCGTGATCCAAACAAGGCCAAAAAGATGTGATTTCAATTGACGTTGTGTGGTCCTGTGCATGAGGCACTCTCAAAAGGTGTGCATCTGCATCGGTGATACAAGTAGAACGAATGAATATTGTTTTAGGGCATGTTGGGTAGCCGTAGCACCGCCGTCTGGCTAGCTCAAGCATGACAGGCATGAAGCTGGTTGAGCAAATGCAGCCTTTAAATCATCATTTGTTCCTGTTTGGTTGTCTGCATTTACTTCTGATGCATTAGGGGCAGCGGCGGTGCCTGGGTCTTCCTAGGACTTCTCTGGAATATCCAAAATTTTCGCCTATTTTTTTTACTAGGTATAATATAAAGATTTGACCCACGAATGCAGCCCAAACACTCCAACTTAGCCACGCATTGGACCGGACCGGCGTCTGGTTAGCCGTGCGAGCAGTCGAGGTTGAGCGCCCCGATTCAATCGATCCCCTTCCTTTGGACCCCTCCCCTTGGACCCCTTCCCCAATTCCCCTAACCTAGCTCTATTGAAGGCGGCCGACCCTCTCCAGCGGTCCTGCCCCTCCGTCGAGGTCTGGCTCTGACGGCTAGGCCGGCCATCTCCAGCCTCTCCGTCGCCCCTCCGGCCGGCCCTCTCCCTCCCCTGTCCTCGCCCTCCGACCCTCCCTTCGTCTGTCCTTCACCCAGCTCTGTCCTCTGCCCTTTACCTCTGCGTAGTAATGCCTCTGTGGACTGCGGCTTAGCCATCTAGCGACTGGCGGTCTGGCCTCCGCAGCGCGGCAGCGCCCTCCGGCAGTCTGAGTCTGTCCCATCCACATCCATCCACATCCAGTTTAGCATCCAGCCATCTACCAAGGTATTGTCCAATAGCCAGAGAGTGACCCTCCAGGAGCAGTCGATGTTTGTCTTCAGCTTAAACTCTTGTGGCATGGACGGAAACTGCTTCGTGGAGGCCGGCGGCATAGGTATGGCCTCGAGCTGAAGGGGCGTGGTCACCTTGGAGAAGGCGGTTGGCCCTCCCACCTCATGGTAGTTGCTGCACTTGCTGCTGGGGGGCTCCTCCGGCATGTCGTCGTCTGTGGCCGGGCTCAAGACGGGCGTCACCTCTGAGGGCGGCACCGCATCCTTGCCCTTGTACTGCTCCTTCGATGCCACCACCTCCTTTGCCATATTCTCTGTGTCGATCTGCATTATGAAGAGGTTCAGAGGCTGGGTCTAGGACTGCAAACGAGTCGAGTTCGAGCAAGTTGTAGTTGGCTCATCCCAATTCATATTAAAATTCAAGCGAGCTGAAACTGAGTAAGCTCAAGATCGAGCTGTAGAACATGACTTGTGCTCAGCTTGTAATGATCTCGAGTCAATCTCGAGCTAGTTTCCAGCAAAATTAGACGGTAAAAGTAAATTTATGATGATTATTCCAAATAGAGTAAAATGCACTGGTGCTCATCGAACTTGTCTCGATGGCTCATTTTGATCATTGTACTTAAGAATACGGTTAATACGGTCACTATATACGACTTAGGGTGATTGTACGGCCACCTGCTCAATGTATAGCTCTGTATTTTATGTAGTTGACTAGTCAAACAGTCCACATGTGCATGTCAGCTTGTGTTCCTATCTATCTATCTATCTTTGAGGGCTCACCTGTCAATGGGGGAAAGGAATCGAATCACGAACCGGTCACTGTCGCTGCAAACCCACAATCGTCAGGGTCTCAGGGAACTGAAGGTTAAAAAAAATTACTTTGCGTTAAAGGCACAAAACGACGTTTTATATTATATGTGATGCACGCATTAGCTGACAACATGCACAGACGCAACCAGCATGCACGCCCGCACATACTCAAGCTCACGCCGTCAAACCAAGGTAATGCATGTACGTCATCTCTCAATCAGATTGCTGCTCACGGAGCGACGAGCCCGCCACCTGTGCACCCGAAAAAAAATTCTATGAGACCAGGTCTCACGGATTAGCAGGTGAGACCCATCCTGATGGATGACACGTGACAATTCACAAATCACAAAGCACCTACCCCATCCCATATGAAATCAAGGGAGGGGGGAGATTAGATGCTTTGTGATTTGTGAATGCCACGTGTGATTCATTAGGGTGGGTCTCACGTGCATTATATGAGACCTGGTCTCATATAATTTTTTTCCTGTGCACCCAGGCGGCTCCTTACATTACTGCTGTCGACGCTTGCCGGTGGCCTCTGCGGACACGCCGAGCATGTATTCACCTGGCTCGACCATTACCGACGTCATACTACTCATGCTTGTGCGCCGAGCTGATCGACATTAGTCATGGGTCCACACACACGACGCGACGACGTGACTCAGCGCTTTGCTCACGTATATCAGCCATCACAGCAACAATATGTACATAGCCTAGCTAGAGAGGGTACTACGAGTCCCTATATATGTGTCGTGAGCGATTAATCAGTGTGTGCGCGTCCTCTAGTATGTGCATACTGCGAGTGCGCGCATACTGCGAGTGCGCGCGCGCGTGCGTTCTATCTATGAATTGTGTACGTCTGTGCGTGCCAACTGGGTGTGTGTGCGCGGCTGCGCGCGTCGTTCGCGCATGATGTGTGCTAGTATGTGGGTCGCGCGTCGGGTTTCCTTTTGCAGTACAATTATTCTACGTTTTCAATATGAAGAAGTTTTCGCTGAGAATTAAAGTGGGGCAAATTATCAAAAACCTGGCTGACGGTGTGCATGTGGACTGTTTGACTGGTCAACCAAACAAAATACAGAGTCATACGCTGAGTCAGTGACCATACAATCACCCCAAGTCGTATATAGTGATCGTATTGACTGTATTCTTAAGTACAGTGATGAAAGTAAGCTATCGAGACAAGTTCAATGACTGTCAATGCATTTTACTCTTCCAAATATATAGAGACATAATACCACACGCCTTTGTACGGTCATATCATGCTCGGATAGCTCATCTTGATCTCTTTGACGAACTAGCAATAGATGGTGGTCTCTGTGACAAAAAAAAACAAGAAAACAAAGGTACATATGCTGGGAACTTTTGGCAAAAACAACAAGATATTAACGTATAGTAGACCACGTACCATAATTAGGCCTAAATCTTCTCTGCACTTAATTAAGCTTCCATATTTGTTGGTAAATAAAATTAAGGAAAATCGTGGACATTATATATGGTAACAAATTTTCCTGTTTCTATTTAATAAATGACATGATCATTTAACATAATGATATTATGTCGAGTTCTCAAGCTAAAATCGAGCGAGCTCATATTGTCTCAAGATTGGCCCGTTTCTCGATCGAGCTACGTAAAGTGTTCAAACATAACTCATTTCTTTTCGTGTCGATCTCGAATCGAGCCAAAAAACGAGGTGATCTTCAGCGGCTCACGAGCCTCGAGCTTTTTTTGCAGCCCTAGCTGGGTCAGGAAGTGCATTATGAACCTTGCAACCTCTCCATTGAAATCTATGCTCGTGGGCCCCTTTATTTACCCACCGTGAAGGTCACCACTTACCCTCCACCTCCCTGTCTCTCACTCTTCCCTCAACCCAACGCCATGAGCCCCAACCCCAACCCCATCCCTTGGGGCATTGCATTGAGAGCTTTCATCCTAGGGTGCTAGCTGGGTGACCGCGCCAAGTTTGAGAACACCATGGAAGTGTGCTCAAACTTCAGCGGCATGGAAGATCTCCACAAAGAGGCAGACTGTTGTGAAGAAGGCCACGCCGGAGGAGTTGAAAGCACTTATTCCTGACCTAGTGAAGGGCGCTATGTCAGTCGGCATACTTCGCTGGGCCATGAATCAGGCTGACTCCGGCGACGCTGGACAGAGAACAAAGTGGACAAGTACATCCAGTACCAACGTCCTCATGACCATCGTGCCTCCGAGTACTTTTGCACAAAGATTGTGGTGGTGCCGCAGGAGGATCAAGCAGCGATGACTGTGGAGGTGGAAGACTTCACACCCGAGCCAGGACACCGAAGGATGCCAATCAAGCTGGACTCCGGCGATGAAGAATAGACGGTGGTGCAGGTCGAGGAGAAGACCAAGAACAAGGCCACCCGTCGCTCCAATTGCCACCGGAGTACCCGAGGCTAAAATCTACGCGTATTATATAAGATAAACCATAATCCCCATCTCTATTGTACTCAATCCGGGTCGGAAAACTCATATCTACCGGTAGTCATGACGATGTTATGATCACTCCTCAGGTGTTTAACATGTTCCCCTCGGCAGATCGAATCTAAACTATAATTAAATGCGAAGTACCAGGTGAGGAGGGGAAAATTGCTTACACCATTGCGAAAGTTCTGTTGTGAATGCCGGTGAAGGTGGCCGGAGGTCGACTTGCTGTTGTCCGATCTACGCTGCCGCCGCCGTCGAGAGTGGGGAGAGGGAAGAGGGAAGATAGAGCGGTGATGGATGGTGAAGATAATAACTGCCGGCACTTCAGGAAGCAACACGGCTTCTCGAGGGTGGCTCTTTGCGTGCAGCCGCCGTACCCCACTTGCCTCGCGCGGGCCTGGCTCACGAGAAACTGCCGATTCAAGTGTGCTTCGCGAGACAGGTCCATAGGTACTTTAAACTTTGGACGGTGCACGTTCAATAGTATATGTTGACAATCAATCAGCTTGTTTTCTTTCCGCACGAGCCAATTCAACCGTATGCGGGCAATCAAATACGTCCTTGGTGAGCACCGTTGTCCAGGGTTGGCAACCAGCTCTGCTCATGGCATGTCGTTGGTGGTGGGCTCTAGGGTCTAGGCAACGATAACTTGATTAATCACCTGTAGGTCAAATGTTCTGCATTGATTGTGTACTATTGTGGCACACTGGACCTGAGCAGTACTAGTACATCCTGTTCAAGAAAAAAAGTCAGTACTACATCTCTATTATTCCGGGACAGTGAAAATCATTGATTGTCTATGCAATAGTGTGTGCTCAACACAGGCCAAAACTCGAAGATGACCAGATTGGACACGATGGAACTAATCGAAACCATGCACACATGCGCTGTGTGAATAGCCTTCCATTTTAGTCGGCCCTTACGTACCCGAAATTAATTGCGTATGGTCCAAGGAGGTCGGCTTGTGATCAACATGATTTTAATTATTGGGTCCTGTCGAGCGAGATGAACATGCATGTGTGCAGTACGTGCAAGGATGCATTTGGCACAGAGCTACGCGATGAACATGCATGTGTGCAGTACGTGCAAGGATGCATTTGGCACAGAGCTACGCAAAACGGCACTGAAGAGTGCCACTGGCTCCAAAGATGCTCCAGCACTCTAGGGTAGCTGCGGGGTGCGGTTCCGACACGCAGCAAGGCTGGGACGACCTGCAGAAGTCTATTACTGTTGGACGTAACACTACGCCCTATAGTTATACGTAAATTGTCTGGTTTTTCATAGTTACTAGTAAGTGTGCACGTGCAATGCACGTATAATAGAGTTGTGAAATAGAGACAAAATTGGATCACGGGAAGGGGAGCGGTAGCATAAGTGTCGAGGGAGAAGGATTGATCATTGCGGCGGCCATGCCTGCAGGTTTCCTGGATATTTTCTAACTACTTTATTGACTCCTTTGATTACGTTGGACTATTGTAAAAAAGATCATTGAGAACTTTTTTTTCTGTACAATCAGTAATCAATAATTAAAAAACTTGTCCGTGCTGTATGGAAGAGGCAAAAGAAATTTTCAAGGTAAGACCTTAAGCTTCCTTGAACTGAAAGTTGGTTATGCAAGCAGTCTAAGTTAGGACCTAGCGTGTCAGTTATGCACTCTGAAGAATGTAAATCTTTGAACTTGTCTATCATGTCAACGATACATGATCCAACTATTGACATATTTTATAAAATCTGTCATAACACTATCTATAATAAATATAGCGAAAGCAAGCACATGTAAGCACAATGTCTGAAAACGTCAAACTAACTGTGTACAAGTCAATTTTACACTAAAAGTAGAAATAGATGTTATGCACTGTAAATGACACAATCTACCAACAGAGCTTCAAGGCACGGACTCGCAATATATATTGTGAACCGAACATGACATAAACTCGCAAATAACTTCACGCCGTAGTGTGGAAATAAATATGATGGTACATGACATTAACATTAAAAGTGATGTTAAAGAAATTTCAAGCCATCTGACAAAAATAGAATATCACATTAAACTTAGGCAACAGTCTACCCCATTTTCACTCTAATTTAAGGGAACTAAACATGTTTTTGATATGACAGGAAAGACAACTGACACATGCTCCTTTTCAGTGGCAAAACAATTTCACTTCCGAAAAAAAGAGTTGAAAACATGCACATCCTCTTATTTGACATCTAAACAAGCGATTGGATTGCTTCCAGTATTACATAGACCAAAGGTCATGAAACATCAGTGTGAATCCCAGATCACAGCAATTTGGATTTTCCCGTTCATATCTGCATTGTGTAAAGTTGGATCAGA
Source organism: Secale cereale (assembly GCA_902687465.1). Lineage (NCBI taxonomy): Eukaryota > Viridiplantae > Streptophyta > Magnoliopsida > Poales > Poaceae > Secale > Secale cereale. Next base: position 478,272,579 of record LR738714.1, read on the forward strand.
TTGCAGTATTTATATGTAATTTAGCAAGAGTTCTACCAAGCCATTAACTATAGAATACATATTTATTTCTTAGGTAAACATTAATATTATTTAGGAGTGGAAGTCATACCCGACCCCACAATTTTGGAATATAATAAATTGATTAATAGCCGTAGCAAGTTAGGAAAGTCAAGTATGTGGCCAATCATTAGTTAGGAAGGTCATATCTCCATAAGCGATAGGTAACTACTTCATAATTCATAGGATGAAACCATTTCAGATTCGTAAACACATTTCATAAATCAAAAGCCATCAAAAACATTTCAGAATTCATAGCATGCCCATATGTATTTAGATAAAATGATGATTCAAATTAAAAAAATAAAAAAAAAGCTAACAAAGTATGGTTGACTACAAAATAGCTTGAATAATTATCAATCAAAGAAGAACGAACCTGCATCATCCCTCTAAAACATCTATATAGACAATATTCTTGGTGCTTTTTCCTCATTTATCAATCTGTTTGTTCGGCTTGGCCAAAATCCGTGTCATTCGCCTTGATACACCCTTTGATAAGGCAACATAAAGCTGACCATGGGAGAACACCAGCTCGGGAAGATAAATGCCAACATTTGGGATGGTCTGGCTCTCCGCCTTGTTAATGGTCATCGCAAAACTTAGGCAGATGGGGAATTGTTTCCTCTTAAGCTTGAAGGAAAGCGAGATGTCCTCTGATGGTGACAAAGGGATCCTCGGTATAAAGACCCTCTTTCCAACATCTTGCCCACCAACAATCTCTACATCAATTGCATTATCTTGAAAGGCTCTAATCATTAGCCTTGTTCGATTATAAACGTGTTTGTTACATCAGTAAAAGGAGCGCGTTCACTCTGAACCAATCCGCTAGATGGTGTAAATGACTTAGTTGCATCTTTTTTGGCCTGGCGTGCTATTCGTTGTTTCTTTAGGTATTCCGGATTCTTCTCACCGGACAGCCGAGCATAACACCCTCCACCATTGCTCCGATTATTCTCCAAACCAGTACATGATTCTGAATTCTACAACAAATGGATTTTGAATCTTGATCAGCAAACAGAGAATAGTTATCACCGAAGAGAACTAAAGATGGCAACATACATTACGTTAGTTGGCTGTGAGTCCACTCAGATTCAGATTTGAATAATGCTCTCATGGATGGCTTTTGCAAAGTTTTAAAAAATGATAGTGCACAAAAAATTATCACTTATTTTTTGAGATGGAGAACATAAAATAGCACTTCTGAATTGAAAAATCTAATGTACTATTTGCACACATTATGTCAGTTAGTTAGGTCGATGTAACTCGGCCCCAAAGTTTGTAGAAAGCAAATCGCAACACTCTACTACTCCCTTCGTCCCAAAATTCTTGTCTTAAATTTGTCAAAATATGGACGTATCTAGTCATGATTTAGTGTTTGATACATCTGTATCTAGAGAAATGTTAGGCAAGAATTTTGGGACGGAGGGAGTGCCTTTTAAATTAATCTTTTCAAACTATTATTAGTAATCACGTGCTTCCAGTTAGCACACTCCGAAACCTTTAATGATCAGTACATCACATTCCGAAAGATCTAACAATTTGAGGGAGCTAACAATGACAGTGACAATTCGAGTTGAATTTATTTGATCAGTACACGCACATTTGAATTATGTTGATCGGTCCTAGTGGATTTGATCCCAGACTGCATATCTTGCGTAACACGTCCGCTTGCTCGCTCGCTCGTCGACGTAGCCGCTCAGGGCTGTTGAAACATCTGGCAAAAGATCAATATTGAAAATATGTTGGATCCAGAATGCTAAACCAATTCAAAAAGGAGCGAGCACACGTACGCAAAGCTTCACTCAAACAAACAGAGAGGCGGGTTAATTGATATATGGTATACATGACCGATACCGAGAATTCAGGGGCCCGAGCCCTTCAAGGCTCTTAGTATAAATGTGTAATAGTAATTAAAATACGTAGATATAAAATTGTATCAAAGAAACAGTCAAGTCCATATAAAATCAGTGTGCATATCGAATAAAATATTACATACGCAGTTTTTGCCTAAGCCTGATATGATGATGCTGAAATTAAAAGGATTACTTGGCTTTTCAAAGTAGCGCCGACAATGCAAGTATGAGATAATTTCCTTCCTTGTTCGATCAATCGAGATTCGAGTTTTTAGGTTTACAATAGAGCAGAAAGAATAGCAAAACAGTACATGCGAAGGCATAGGACGCTGGGCGCGACTGCACAAGGAGACATGCTCGTACATGTCATGGTCGCATAGCACTGCAGGCCCACGTCGCCGTCGTTCCTCAGGACGAGAAGACCAGGAGAGTCAAACCAAGAGTCGAGCCGTCGAAGACGACGAACACTCAAATAGGTGAACGAAAAGAAAGAAGTGACGGAAGTCAAGGAACAATCGGAATCAAGGTCAGGGTCTGATCGATCCTATGATCGAAAAAAATAGAGAAACGAGCAATTTGGTTTCCACGTTTGTCTCTGCCTACATGCGAACATGGGAAATACCTTTTTTCTTTTTTCCTTCTCTGCACGCCGTACACAAGGCCGGGTTCAAAAAAAAAATGATGGCATAGATCATGGTAATTATTGTTAATTGATATTTTCCTTTTATGTATGCAGTACACAAGGCTGGGTTTAAAAAATTATGATGGCGTAGATCAAGGTAATTATTGCTAATTGATATGATTAAAATAGACCCAGGTTGGAACGAGATCGTGGTAATTATTGCGTAATTATGATGACGTTGCTAATCTCTATCTCTACTACTATTAAACAATCGAGTTGTGGCAGAAAGATTACATCTCAGCCATACATCCGCCATCTCTTAACGGACCGGATTGCCTCAATGTTGTATCACATCATTTACCATAATCAATTAGCAATTGAGGCAATCCGGTCCGTTAAGAGATGGCGGATGTATGGCTGAGATGTAATCTTTCTGCCACAACTCGATTGTTTAATAGTAGTAGAGATAGAGATACGTAAATTGTCTGGTTTTTCATTTGGGGTCAGTTGATTTAGGGAAGAGGAGGAGGCGCAGCCAAAGACCAAAGACAGAAGACGATGCGCCGCCGCAAGGGCAATGAGGGGCGGAGACGCCAACAAGGCATCATACGGGAACGAGCTTTAGCCAGAGGCGGAAGCGAGTCGGTGGTTGCAGTTCGGGAGGGAGGAAGGGGTAAAGACTCTCTGACGCTCGATGGAGGTTTGGAAGAAAGTTGGGAGCGGTGCCAATATAGTGATGGGCGGCGTCGGCGAGGAGAGGGCGGGGTGGCCAGCTATGCGCGTCGACACCATCGGTCGTAGGGGGGGCTGATGGATTAGCCAGCGGTACGCGGGGAAGGGAGTGGATAGGGATGAATACGTGGGGGAAGAACAATGCGGTTGGAGGGGCAAAATATCTCACCTTGTTTTCTTAGAGCATCTACGGCTAGACTTGACAAATCTGATCCTTACACATTCGCGGAAGCGTTCGCGCACGCCCGCGGACGCATCTAGACGGGCTCTCATATTTCATCCCGGATATCCGCATATCTCAAATCCGGACTCTCAAATCCATGCACGTCGATCATGTAAGTCAATGTCGCACTTAAATAACAAATGTTGGTACCGAGCATACATATTGTTTACATACAATTTAATTTAAATGCACAACTCAAACATTAGTTCCTTGGTTTTCATTATGGGTCCGCATGTACTCCACAAGATCAATGAGTAGTTGCGTGTGCATTTGATAATCTTGAAGATTATGATGCATATGTAGAAAGTTCATAAGCTGAGCTGCATCTTAATCCTTTGAGATTTCAATTTGTTCTCCAGGTGCTTCAAAATTATTGGTTTGAGCTACATCATCACTCTCATTCTTGACAATCATATTGTGCAAAATAACACAACATGTCATCAGCTGCCATAAAGTTTCTGATTTCCACATCATTAAAGCGCTACACACAATTCTCCAGCGAGCTTGAAGCACACCAAATGCCCTTTCCATATCCTTCCTAGCCGCTTCCTGCATTATTGCAAAGTGGCTCTGTTTTATCGCCATGTGGTTCGGATATGGTCTTCACAAATGCCGCACACTGAAAATGGATACAATCAGAAAGATAGTATCCCATATTGTACTCTCGGCCGTTGACGATGTAGTTGCACGACAATGATTCCACATTGCAAAGCCTCCTGAACACCGGAGATCATTGAAGCACGTTTATGTCATTGAGATAACCCGGTATTTCAAAGAAAGCTTGCCAAAATCCATAAGTCATGTGATGCCACCGGTTCTAGTATGATGTGGCCTCTTTGATGTGACATTGATACATTCCCCGCAAATCTTTGGGAGCAGTTCTTACATTGTCAGTGCATGCAATCAATTGAGCCGAGTATTCCTGAAAACCCCCTTGCCTCATCAATAGCCAACAACTTCTCAGTGTCATGTGCATTCGGTTCTCTGAGATACTCAGGTCCAAACACCTCCACCACGACGCGAACAAACTTAACAGGAGTCTTCAGGCACGTGCTCTCCCCATCCTGATCATCTCACCAACGACATCTGCGGCAGTACCCAGTGCAAGTATCCTCAGAGCAGCCGTGCATAAATTGATCATAACTTAAAATTGACGTCCATATAGAAATCGTAATTGTTCAACTGAATAAGTTTTGTCATTTGCTATTTTCTACCCTCTATTAACTGCAGACGCATCTTTAATTTTAGTATTATTAAATAGGAAAACAACTAGTAAGATTCACTGACTTTGTGTTGTAAGAATGTATTATTATGGGCGTTCGATGAGACTCATGTAGACTACAATAATAGACTTCAAATCTCACGGTGCAGCCAGAAGCAAATTGGGCCTATGGGCCATGGGATGGTTGGTAAGGGAGAGTAGTGAGCTATTTTGGGGCTGAAATACTTAAATAGAACGTTTTATTGCATCAGTTTCAAATTTTTTGTATGTACATATTGTATGGACTATATATATCTAGTTCAATTGCCAAAAGAAAAAATTGGTGCCTGCCCCTGGTTGCATGATGGCAACCAAACGCGTCCTAGAGCTTCTGATGTAAGGTGCATGTTGTGTGGACACTGGTGGGGCGCCATAGATCGACGAGTCTGTCCAAGCAAAACAACAAATCGTGACAGTTCACGGCTAACAGAACCAACCGAACCAGCTCATGGATCGGGCCATGTCCTAGTTACCCGACCAGTGTGTTGTGTATACTCCCATAGTCCCATGCGTACGAGCGCTACACACGTTGTACGCTGATGCAACCGGGCCGGGGAGTGGCCGAGTGGGGACCGGTGGCTTGCGCGTGCTGATTTACCGTGGCCCCGCCTTGTATCCCCCGCTCCTCGCGCGTGGACGTAACGCCAACTCCAGCGCGCCATCCTATCCCGCCCGTCTTGATTCGTTTAGGGTAAGACTGACGAATAGCGCGGCCTTAAAAGGACAAATATCCGCTTTTCGTCCGTTTTCTACACATTCTCGGTCCAAACTTGCGTCGCATTGAGGATGAAACGGACATCGCGCGGATGAGCTCGACACACGCCCTTCTCCTCCCCGTGGCCCACGTGTCGGGGACACTAGTACTTCTTTCGGCTACAATCCCTCCACCCGCTCTTCACCGCCCACCCCGTCGCCGGCGCCGCCACTATTATCCGGCCGCCTCCTCTCTCACCCACCCGGCCGTCCATACCACACCATGTCTCGACATGGCCAGCACCACGCTTAAATACAAGAGAGTGCTAGAAAGGATATGGAGCATACTTTTGGTGTACTTCAATCCCGATGGGGTATCATTCGACACCCTGCACTGTAACGGGATGAAGGGTAACTTTGAAAGGTGATGATTGCTTGTGTGATCATGCACAACATAATCGTTGAGGACGAGCGTGATAATAGCATCTTCGACCAAGGATTTAATTATCAAGGTGAAAATGTTGAGCCCTGCACCAAGAACCGGCCGCATTTGAATAGTTTACTCAATTCCATCGTGAACACTCATTTGGATCTTCAAAATGACTTGGTTGAGCACATGTGGAATCATCTTGGCAACCAATAGATGTATTGGTTCATTATGTTTATTCAAGACAATTTCAATTTGGTTGTAAAACAATTTTATTCGAGACAATTTCGATTTGGTTGTAAAACTACTTTTATTGGACACAATAATATCTGAACGTGCAAACTTATTTTAAACATTGAAAATATGAATATATGGCCGTGGCGGACATGATAAGGCCAAATGATGCGTCCGCGCGTTGGGCGCACGGCCACTGCATCATAGGAAAGGCCCGAACATGACCCCATTGCACTACCCAAACGGACAGGATCCGAGCAAAACGGACGTCCGTTTAGGGTCGTGCGCTGGAGTTGGCCTAAGAGCATCTCCAGCATATCAAAAAAATTACTCCATCAGTCCCGAAATAAGTATGTAAACTTTAGTATAAAGTTGTACTATTAAAGATAAGACATTTATTTTGAAATGAAGAGAGTATATACGAGCCAGGAATTTTTGTTTTGGGGTAATTAGCACCCACCCAACACGTTTCTCTCGTAAGAGAATTTCATATTAAAAATAGGGAGGTCACTCCCCTCCCACATTTGTGGTGTCGCGACTAGCGCGCCTGACCATTGGCCCGACTCCGGTTACAAAATCCGCCGCTCAAGCACTACAGCCACCCTGATGCTCGCCACCATTCCTCACGCAGCTCGTCGAAGCCCCCTCGATCTCCCGGCCCTGTCCCGAGTCGTCTTTCCCAATGTCGCCACCACCCCGAGCCCCTATGCCGCCTCATAGAGCTCACTCGATCTCCCACACCGAGCACCCGAGCTACCGAACATGTCGCATTCACTGTCGGCCGCACGCCCATCGAAGTACCGCGGCGTGAGGCTCTGACAGTGGGGCGAGATCCGCAACCCGGACCCGGAGGAGCGGGTGTGCAAAAAACTGGGTTTTAAAATTTAAAATGACGATAGCCGAGTCAATGAATGAGGTCCGTGCAGCGAGCAATGCGGCGACAATTTTCACTGCTATTCTCTATCCAGAGAATTTGTTTAGGATACTTATTTTCATGAGTTTCCCTAAGCCAATACGGTTGCACATGAATTGGCGAAATTGGCTATATCAAGGGCCTTGTATCTGGTTTGATGATCCTCCCCTGCTATAGTATTGTACCTCTATTGTAATGTCCGGATAATTATGCTACAGTAATCCCATGCTACTGATACCACGTTACTACGATTACTGCTGTTAATCCCGCGATGGTTCAATCTCGTTCAAATTCAAAATTCAAAATCAAGTTAAATAATAAAAGTTTTCAAACATAAAAACTAAAATGTTCAAAGTGTGGCAAATAATCTCTGGTTATTTGTCATGTTGAAACAACAATTTTCTAATGTGTTTTAATGCTATGAAATAAATAAAACAATTGTTGAAAACAGAAAATAAATAAATGAATTAAAAGCAAAAGGTGAAAAGAGGGAAAACCTCCCCCCTCACCCTGGGCCGCTTGGCCGTCTGACCCACCAGGTCAGCCCAGCAGCCGGCCCAGCTCCCCCGCACCAGGTCCTACCCCCCTGATACGTCTCAAATATATATACTTTTCCAAACACTTTTGCCCTTATTTTGGACCCTACTTGCATGATTTGAATGGAACTAACCCGGACTGACGCTGTTTTCAGCAGAATTGCCATGGTGTTTTTTTTTTTTTGCAGAAATAAAAAGTTCTCAGAATGACTTGAAAATCCACGGAGAATTATTTTGGAAAATATAAAAAATATCTACAGGAAGATCCAAGCCAGGGGGCCCACACCCTGTCCACGAGGGTGGGGGCGCGCCCCCTCCCCCTGGGCGCGCCCCCTGCCTCATGGGCCCCCTGATGCTCCACCGACGTACCCCCGGACTTCATATATTCACTTTTGGGGAGAAAAAAAATCAGAGAGGAAGAATTATCGCGTTTTACGATACGGAGCTGCCGCCAAGCACTAATCTCTCTCGGGAGGGCTGATCTGGAGTCCGTTCGGGGCTCTGGAGAGTGAAGATCGTCGCCATCGTCATCATCAACCTTCCTCCATCACCAATTCCATGATGCTCACCGCGGTGCATGAGTAATTTCATCGTAGGTTTGCTGGACGGTGATGGGTTAGATGAGATTACCATGTAATTGAGTTAGTTTTGTTAGGGTTTGATCCCCAGTATCTACTATGTTCTAAGATTGATGTTGCTGTGACTTTGCTATGCTTAATGCTTGTCACTAGGGCCCGAGTGCCATGATTTCAGATCTGAACCTATTATGTTTTCATGAATATACGTGTGTTCTTGATCCTATCTTAGAAGTCATTAGTCACTTACTATGTGTTATGATCCGGCAACCCCTAAGTGACAACAATCAGGACCACTCCCAGTGATGACCGTAGTTTGAGGAGTTCATGTATTCACTATGTGTTAATGCTTTGGTCTGATACTCTATTAAAAGGAGGCCTTAATATCCCTTAGTTTCCACTAGGACCCCGCTGCCACGGGAGGGTAGGACAAAAGATGTCATGCAAGTTCTTTTCCATAAGCACGTATGACTATATTCGAAATACATGCCCACATTACATTGATGAACTGGAGCTAGTTCTGTGTCACCCTAGGTTATAACTTTTACATGATGAATCGCATCCGACATAATTCCCCATCACCGATCCAATGCCTACGAGCTTTTCACATATTGCTTGTTGCTTATTTACTTTTCCGTTGCTATTATTACAAAAACTACAAAAACACTACCGTTACTTTTATTGCTGTTACCACTATCTCCATATTACTTTGCTATTAAACTACCTTGCTGCAGATACTAAGTTTCCAGATGTGGTTGAATTGACAACTCAGCTGCTAATACTAAGAGTATTCTTTGGCTCCCCTTGTGTCGAATCAATAAATTTGGGTTGAATACTTTACCCTTGAAAACTATTGCGATCCCCTACACTTGTGGGTTATCAAGACTATTTTCTGGCGCCGTTGCCGGGGAGCATAGCTATATTCTTTAAGTCACTTGGGATTTATATCTGTTGATCACTATGAAGAATTTGAAGGACTCAAAAACCAAGATCTATCCCTCAACTACGAGGGTGGTAAGGAACTGCCATCTAGCTCTGCACTTGATTCACCCTCTGTTATGAGTAAATTTGTGACACCTACTCGGTATCTCTGGGCCCACTCGGTAATACATCATCTTAATGAGCTCAATGTGACTAAGGGGTTAGTCACGGGATGATGTGTTACGGAACGAGTAAAGAGACTTGCCATGACGAGATTGAACAAGGTATCGTTGTACCGACGATCGAATCTCGGGCAAGTACTATACCGATAGAAAAAGGGAATGGTATACGGGATTGATTGAATCCTCGACATTGTGGTTCATACGATGAGATCATAGTGGAGCATGTGGGAGCCAACATGGGTATCCAGATCCCGCTGTTGGTTATTGATAGGAGAGTCGTCTCGGTCATGTCTGCGTGTCTCCCGAACCCGTAGGGTCTACAGACTTAAGGTTCGATGACGCTAGGGTTGTAGAGATATAAGTATGCAGTAACCCGAAAGTTGTTCGGAGTCCCGGATGAGATCCCGGATGTCACGAGGAGTTCCAGAATGGTCCGGAGGTAAATAATTGTATATAGGAAGTCCAGTTTCGGCCACCGGGAAAGTTTCGGGGGTCACCGGTATTGTACCGGGACCACCGGAAGGGTCCCGGGGGTCCACCGGGTGGTGCCACCTATCCCGGAGGAGCCCATGGGCTGAAAGGCGAAGGGAACCAGCCCTTGGTGGGCTGGTGCGCCCCCCTGGGCCTCCCCTTGCGCCTAGGATTGGAAACCCTAGGGGTGGGGGGCGCCCCACCTGGCTTGGGGGGTAAGTTTCCCCCCTTGGCCGCCGCCCCCCCTAGAGATTGGATCTCTAGGGCCGGCGCGCCCCCTAGGGGCCCTATATATAGTGGGGGGAGGGAGGGTAGCCGCACCCTAAGCCCTGGTGCCTCCCTCTCCCTCCCGTGACACATCTTCCTCCTTCCGTAGCGCTTGGCGAAGCGCTGCTGGAATCCTGCTGCTTCCACCACCACGCTGTCGTGCTGCTGGATCTCCATCAACCTCTCCTCCCCCTTGTTGGATCAAGAAGTAGGAGACGTCCCTGCTCCGTACGTGTGTTGAACACGGAGGTGCCGTCCGTTCGGCGCTAGGATCATCGGTGATTTGGATCACGACGAGTACGACTCCATCATCCCCGTTCTCTTGAATGCTTCCGCTCGCGATCTACAAGGGTATGAAGATGCACTCCCCTCTCCCTCGTTGCTAGATGACTCCATAGATTGATCTTGGTGGTGCGTAGAAAATTTTAAAATTCTGCTACGTTCCCCAACAGTGGCATCATGAGCCAGGTCTATGCATAGTATCTTGCACGAGTAGAACACAAAGTAGTTGTGGGCGTAGATTTGTTCAATTCTCTTACCGTTACTAGTCTTATCTTGATTTGGCGGCATTGCGGGATGAAGCGGCCCGGACCGACCTTACACGTACGCTTACGTGAGACTGGTTCCACCGACTGACATGCACTAGTTGCATAAGGTGGCTTGCGGGTGTCTGTCTCTCCCACTTTAGTCGGATCGGATTCGATGAAAAGGGTCCTTATGAAGGGTAAATATAAATTGGCATATCATGTTGTGGTTTTGGCGTAGTTAAGAAACGTTCTTGCTAGAAACCTATAGCAGCCACGTAAAAACTTGCAACAATAATTAGAGGATGTCTAACTTGTTCTTGCAGCATGTGTCGTGTGATGTGATATGGACAAAAGGATGTGATGAATGATATATATGTGATGTATGAGATTGATCATGTTCTTGTAATAGGAATCACGACTTGCATGTCGATGAGTATGACAACCGGCATGAGCCATAGGAGTTGTCTTATTTTATTGTATGACATGCGTGTCACTGAAAACGCCATGTAATTACTTTCCTTTATTGCTAACCGTTAGCCATAGTAGTAGAAGTAATATTTGGCAAGACAACTTCATGAAGACATGATAATGGAGATCATGATGATGGAGATCATGGTGTCATGCCGGTGACGATGATGATCATGGAGCCCCGAAGATGAAGATCAAAAGGAGAAAAATGATATTGGCCATATCATGTCACTATTTGATTGCATGTGATGTTTATCATGTTTTTACATCTTATTTGCTTAGAACGATGGTAGTAAATAAGATGATCTCTCACTAAAATTTCAAGTATTGTGTTTCCCCTAACTGTGCACCGTTGCTAAGGATCGTTGTTCCGAAGCGCCACATGATGATCGGGTGTGATAGGCTCTAACGTTCGCATACAACGGATGTAAGCCAGATTTACACACGCAATAGACTTAGGGTTCACTTGACGAGCCTGGCATGTACAGACATGGCCTCGGAACACGGAAGACCGAAAGGTCGAACATGAGTCGTATAGAAGATACGATCAACAAAAAGATGTTCACCGTTGATGACTAGTCCGTTTCACGTGATGATCGGACACGGCCTAGTCGATTTGGATCATGTATCACTTAGATGACTAGAGAGATGTCTATCTAAGTGGGAGTTCATTAAATTTGTTTAGATGAACTTAATTGTCATGAACATAGTCTAAAATCTTTACAATATGTCTTGTAGATCCAATGGCCCACGCTAATGTTGTCCTCAACTTCAACGTGTTCCTAGAGAAAACCAAGCTGAAAGACGATGGTAGCAACTATTCGGATTGGGTCCGTAACTTGAGGATCATCCTCATAGCTGCCAAGAAAACATATTTCCTTGAAGCACCGCTAGGTGACGCTCCCGCCCCAGCGAACCAAGATGTTATGAATGCCTGGCAGTCGCGATGTGATGATTACTCCCTGGTTCAGTGCGGCATGATTTACAGCTTAGAATCGGGGCTCCAAAAGCATTTTGAGCACCACGGAGCATATGAGATGTTCCAAGAGCTGAAAATGGTTTTCCAAGCTTATGGCCGAGTCGAGAGATATGACGTCTCTGACGCATTCTATAGTTGTAAGATGGAGGAGAATAGTTCTGTCAGCGAGCATATACTCAAATTTTCTGGGTTGCACAATCGCTTGTCTCAGTTGGGAATTAATCTCCCAGATGAAGCTCGTTGACAGAATCCTTCAGTTGCTCCCACCTAGCTACAAGAGCTTCTTGATGAACTTCAATATGCAAGGGATGGAGAAGTCCATTACCGAGGTATATTCAATGCTGAAATCAGCGGAGGTGGAGATCAAGAAAGAACATCAAGTGCTGATGGTGAATAAAACCACTAAGTTCAAGAAAGGCAAGGGTAAGAAGACCTTCAAGAAGGACGACAAAGGAGTTGTCGCGCCCGGTAAGCCAGTTGCCGGGAAGAAGCCAAAGAATGGACCCAAGCCTGGGACTGAGTGCTTTTATTGTAAGGGAATGGGTCACTTGAAGCGGAAATGCCCCAAATACTTAGCAGATAAGAAGGCCGGCAACGTCAAAGGTATATGTGATATACATGTTATTGATGTGTACCTTACCAGTGCTCGTAGTAGCTCCTGGGTATTTGATACCGGTGCAGTTGCTCACATTTGTAACTCAAAGCAGGAGCTGTGGAATAAGCGGAGACTAGCGAAGGACGAGGTGACGATTCGCGTCGGGAATGGTTTCAAGGTCGATGTGATCGCTGTCGGCACGCTACATCTGCATCTACCTTCGAGATTAGTTTTAAACCTCAATAATTGTTATTTAGTAGCAGCTTTGAGCATGAACATTGTATCTGGATCTCATTTAATACGAGATGGCTACTCATTTAAATCTGAGAATAATGGTTGTTCTATTTATATGAGAGAAATGTTTTATAGTCATGCCCCACTGGTCAATGGTTTATTCTTAATGAATCTCGAACGTGATGTTACACATATTCATAGTGTGAATGCCAAAAGAAGTAAGGTTGATAATGATAGTCCCACATACTTGTGGCACTGCCGCCTTGGTCATATTGGTGTCAAACATATGAAGAAGCTCCATGCAGATGGACTTTTGGAGTCTCTTGATTATGAATCATTTGACATGTGCGAACCATGCCTTTTGGGCAAGATGACCAAGACTCCATTCTCCGGAACAATGGAGCGAGCAACCAACTTATTGGAAATCATACATACCGATGTGTGCGGTCCAATGAGTGTTGAAGCTCGCAGTGGCTATCGTTATGTTCTCACCCTCACAGATGACTTAAGTAGATATGGGTATGTCTACTTGATGAAACACAAGTCTGAGACCTTTGAAAAGTTCAAGGAATTTCAGAATGAGGTTGAGAATCAATGTGATAGAAAAATAAAGTTCTTGCGATCGGATCATGGATGAGAATATTTAAGTCACGAATTTGGCATGCACCTAAGGAACTGTGGAATTGTTTCACAATTGGCGCCGCCTAGAACACCTTAGCGTAATGGTGTGTCCGAACGTCGTAATCGTACTCTGTTGGGCATGGTGCGATCTATGATGTCTCTTACCGACTTATCGCTATCATTTTGGGGTTATGCTTTAGAGACTGCCGCATTCACTTTACATAGGGCACCGTCAAAATCCGTTGAGACGACACCGTATGAACTTTGGTTTGGCAAGAAACCTAAGTTGTCATTTCTAAAAGTTGGGGGATGCGATGCTTATGTCAAGAAACTTCAACCTAAAAAGCTCGAACCCAAATCGGAAAAATGCGTCTTCATAGGATACCCTAAGGAAACTATTGGGTACACCTTCTACCTCAGATCCGAAGGCAAGGTCTTCGTTGCCAAGAATGGATCCTTTCTGGAGAAAGAGTTTCTCTCGAAAGAAGTGAGTGGGAGGAAAGTAGAACTTGATGAGATGACAGTTACCCCTTCCGAACCGGAAAGTAGCGCAGTGTAGGAAGATGTTCCTGTGGTGCCTGCACCGACTAGGGAGGAAGTTAATGATAATGATCACGAAGCTTCAGATCAAGTTACTACTGAACTTCGTAGGTCCACAAGGACACGTTCCGCACCAGAGTGGTATGGCAACCCTGTCCTGGAAATCATGTTGTTAGACAACGGTGAACCTTCGAACTATGAAGAAGCGACGGCGAGCCCGGATTCCAACAAATGGCTTGAAGCCATGAAATCCGTGATAGGATCCATGTATGATAACAAAGTATGGACTTTGGTGGACTTGCCCGATGATCGGCATACCATAGAAAATAAATGGATCTTTAAGAAGAAGACTGCCGCGGATGGTAATGTGACCATCTATAAGGCTCGGCTTGTCGCTAAAGGTTATCGACAAGTTCAAGGGATTGACTACGACGAGACTTTCTCTCCCGAAGCGATGCTGAAGTCCGTCCGAATCATGTTAGCAATTGCCGCATTATATGATTATGAGATATGGTAAATGGACGTCAAAACGGCATTCCTCAATGGCTTCCTCAAGGCAGAACTGTATATGATGCAGCCGGAAGGTTTTGTCGATCCCGAGAATGCTAACAAGGTATGCAAGCTCCAGCGCTCAATCTATGGGCTGGCGCAAGCATCTCGGAGTTGGAACATTCACTTTGATGAGGTGATCAAAGCGTTTGGGTTTATACAGACTCGGGGAGAAGCCTGTATTTACAAGAAAGTGAGTGGGAGCTCTGTAGCATTTCTCATATTATATGTGGATGATATATTGCTGATGGGAAATGATGTAGAATTCTTGGAAATCATAAAGGCCTACTTGAATAAGAGTTTTTCAATGAGGGACCTTGGAGAAGCTGCTTACATATTAGGCATCAAGATCTATAGAGATAGATCGAGACGCCTCATTGGTCTTCCACAAAGCACATACCTTGACAAGATATTGAAGAAGTTCAATATGAATCAATCCAAGAAAGGGTTCTTGCCTGTATTGCAAGGTATGAGATTGAGCACGGCTCAATGCCCGACCACGGCAGAAGATATAGAAAATATGAGTGTCATCCCCTATGCCTCAGCCATAGGTTCTATTATGTATGCCATGCTGTGTACCAGACCTGATGTGAACCTTGCCATTAGTTTGGTGGGGAGGTACCAAAGTGATCCCGGTATGGAACACTGGACAGCGGTCAAGAACATCCTGAAGTACCTGAAAAGGACTAAGGATATGTTTCTCGTTTATGGAGGTGACGAAGAGCTCGTCGTAAAGGCTTACGTCGATGCTAGCTTCGACACAGATCTGGATGACTCCAAGTCACAAACCGGATACGTGTATATTTTGAATGGTGGGGCAGTCAGCTGGTGCAGTTGCAAGCAAAGCG
Source organism: Secale cereale (assembly GCA_902687465.1). Lineage (NCBI taxonomy): Eukaryota > Viridiplantae > Streptophyta > Magnoliopsida > Poales > Poaceae > Secale > Secale cereale. The sequence goes on from LR738714.1 coordinate 478,287,907, forward strand.
TCGTGGAGGCATCTACATGTGAAGCGGAGTACATAGCTGCTTCTGAAGCAACACAGGAAGGAGTCTGGATGAAGGAGTTCATCACCGACCTAGGAGTTATTCCAAGTGCGTCGGGCCCAATGACTCTCTTCTGTGACAACACTGGAGCTATTGCCATTGCCAAGGAGCCCAGGTTTCACAAGAAGACCAAGCACATCAAGCACCGTTTCAACTCCATCCGGAATTATATTCAAGATGGAGACATAGATATTTGTAAAGTGCATACGGATCTGAATGTCGCAGATCTGTTGACTAAACCTCTTCCACGAGCAAAACATGATCGACACCAGAACTCTATGGGTGTTCGATTCATCACAATGTAACTAGATTATTGACTCTAGTGCAAGTGGGAGACTATTGGCAATATGCCCTAGAGGCAATAATAAAATGGTTATTATTATATTTCCTTGTTCATGATAATTGTTTGTTATTCATGCTTTAATTGTATTATCCGGAAACAACGATACATGTGTGAATACATAGACCACAACGTGTCCCTAGAAAACCTCTAGTTACTAGCTCGTTGATCAACAGATGGTTACGGTTTCCTGACCATGGACATTGGATGTCATTGATAACGGGATCACATCATTAGTAGAATGATGTGATGGACATGACCCAATCCTAAGCCTAGCACAAGATCGTGTAGTTCGTATGCTAAAGCTTTTCCAATGTTAAGTATCCTTTCCTTAGACCATGAGGTTTTGCAACTCCCGGATACCGTAGGAATACTTTGGGTGTGCCAAACGTCACAGCGTAACTGGGTGACTATAAAGGTACACTACAGGTATCTCCGAAAGCATCTGTTGGGTTGGCACGAACCGAGACTGGGATTTGTCACTCCGTATGACAGAGAGCTATCTCTGGGCCCACTCGGTAATACATCATCTTAATGAGATCAATGTGACTAAGGGGTTAGTCACGGGATGATGTGTTATGGAACGAGTAAAGAGACTTGCCATGAAGAGATTGAACAAGGTATCAGTATACCGACGATCGAATCTCGGGCAAGTACTATACCGATAGACAAAGGGAATCGTATACGGGATTGATTGAATCCTTGACATCATGGTTCATCCGATGAGATCATCGTGGAGCATGTGGGAGCCAACATGGGTATCCAGATCCCGCTGTTGGTTATTGACTGGAGAGTCGTCTCGGTCATGTCTGCGTGTCTCCCGAACCAGTAGGGTCTACACACTTAAGGTTCGGTGACGCTAGGGTTGTAGAGATATAAGTATGCGCTAACCCTAAAGTTGTTCGGAGTCCCGGATGAGATCCCGGACGTCACGAGGAGTTCCGGAATGGTCCGGAGGTAAAGAATTGTATATATGAAGTCCAGTTTCGGCCACCGGGAAAGTTTCGGGGGCCACCGGTATTGTACCGGGACCACTGGAAGGGTCTCGGGGGTCCACCGGGTGGGGCCACCTATCCCGGAGGGCCCCATGGGTTGAAAGGGGAAGGGAACCAGCCCCTGGTGGGCTGGTGCTCCCCCTGGGCCTCCCCCTGCGCCTAGGGTTGGAAACCCTAGGGGTGGGGGGCGCCCCACCTGGCTTGGGGGGCAAGTTTCCCCCCTTGGCCGCCGCCCCCTAGAGATTGGATCTCTAGGGCCGGCGGCCCCCCTAGGGGCCCTATATATAGTGGGGGGGAGGGAGGGCAGCCGCACCCTAAGCCCTGACACCTCCCTTTCCTCTCGTGACACATCTTCCTCCTCCCGTAGCGCTTGGCGAAGCCCTGCTGGAATCCTGCTGCTTCCACCACCACGCCGTTGTGCTGCTGGATCTCCATCAACCTCTCCTCCCCCCTTGTTGGATCAAGAAGGAGGAGACGTACCTGCTCCGTACGTGTGTTGAACGCGGAGTGCTGTCTGTTCGGCGCTAGGATCATCGGTTATTTGGATCACGACGAGTACGACTCCATCATCCCCGTTCTCTTGAACGCTTCCGCTCGCGATCTACATGGGTATGTAGGTGCACTCCCCTATCCCTCATTGCTAGATGACTCCATAGATTGATCTTGGTGGTGCGTAGAAAATTTTAAAATTCTTCTACGTTCCCCAACAAGTTCTTCTAAGAAGAAGAAAAAGAAAAATGATAGGACTTTGCATGCTTCTAGTAAACCTGTAGCTAACACACCTGAGAATCCTAATGATATCTCTGTTCCTGATGCTGAGACACAATCTGGTAATGAACATGAACCTAGTGATAATGTTAATGATGATGTTCATGATGATGCTCAACCTAGCAATGATAATGATGTAGAGATTGAGCCTGTTGTTGATCTTGATAACCCACAATCAAAGAATCAACGTTATGATAAGAGAGACTTTGTTGCTAGGAAGCACGGTAAGGAAAGAGAACCATGGGTTCAGAAACCCATGCCTTTTCCACCTAAGCCATCCAAGAAAAAGGATGATGAGGGTTTTGAGCACTTTGCTGAAATGATTAGACCCATCTTTTTGCGTATGCCTTTGACTGATATGCTCAAAACAAATATGCTAAATATATGAAAGACATTATCACCAATAAAAGAAAGATACCCGAAGTTGAAATTTCCACCATGCTTTCTAACTACACTTTCAAGGGTGGAATACCTAAGAAACTAGGAGATCCAGGAGTACCCACTATACCTTGCTCCATTAAAGGGAACTATGTTAAAACTGCTTTATGTGATCTTGGAGCCGATGTTAGTGTTATGCCTCTTTCTTTATATCGTAGACTTGACTTGAGTAAGTTGACACCTACTGAAATATCTTTGCAAATGGCTGATAAATCAACTGCTATACCTGTCGGTATTTGTGAGGATGTGCCTGTTGTGGTTGCAAATGTTACTATTCTAACAAACTGTGTTATACTTGATATTCCCGAGGACGATAGTATGTCTATTATCCTTGGTAGACCTTTCTGAATACTGCAGGGGCTGTTATTTATTGCAACAAAGGCAATGTCACTTTTCATGTCAATGGTAATGAGCATAAGGTACACTTTCCGAGAAAACAATCTCAGGTCCACAGTATCAATTCTATTGGAAAAATTTCAACTATTACTATTGGAGGTTTTGAATTTCCTCTTTCTACTGTCAAGAAGACATATGATATTCTTATTGTTGGGGACATACATATCCCCATTGAGGTAACCTAGTGTTATTCGAAAATTCTCCGGTTTCATGTTATTCGGAAAGTGTTTATTAAGAAGACCCGATCAACCTTGTTAATGGGTTCCTTTTGATGAGCATGAGATAGGTGAATCTAGATAGCACATCCTTCTGTACCCTCCTTTTACTTTCCGTTAATTAGATTAAATAAAGCAAAAATAGTATTTTCTGCATGTTTCCAGACTTATCCATGCAATAAAGAAATACCCCTAAAATAAAAGTTCTCCAAATGCCCTGAAAATGAAATATGTTTTCTGGAATATTTGAGAATATATGGCACAGAAAACACAGCGAGGGGAGCCAGCGCCTGGCCACGAGGGTCCAGGGCGTGCCCACCCCCCTACACTTGTGGGTTATCAAGACTATTTTCTGGCGCCGTTGCTGGGGAGCATAGCTATATTCTTTAAGTCACTTGGGATTTATATTTGTCGATCACTATGAAGAATTTGAAGGACTCAAAAACCAAGATCTATCCCTCAACTACGCGCGGGGGGGGGGGGGTATGGAACTGTCATCTAGCTCTGCACTTGATTCACCCTCTGTTATGAGTAAATTTGCGACACCTACTCCTGCTATTGAATTTGATATGTCGTATGTTCTTGATGATGCCACATCTGCTATGTATGATTAAACTACTTCCATGCTTGATAGTACTGTGCCACTAGGTGAATTTGTAGATGAACAAATTGCTAAAGTTAGGGAGAATGAAAATATTGACACTAATAATATTTATGAAAGTGATGATGAAGCTTTCCCCCCTAGATATGAATTGCCTGTTGTTCCTGAGGGTTATGTTATGGATGAAGAAACTGCTAGAGACTTTCTTGCTTGCAACGATAGCTATGATCTTAAGAAATTATTAGCTAAGCTAAAAGAAAAGTCCTTGAATGCTAGAATGAAACATGACCCTCCTTTTGCTACTTCACCTATTTTGTTACTGATACGGATTATGATTTCTCTGTTGATCCTGACTTAATTACCTTGGTTGAATCTGATCCTTTCCATGGCTATGAATTTGAAACTGTTGTGGCACATCTTACGGGAAATATATAACTTTGTGCAAATTGAAGAAGAGAGTCTCCCACGAGCTTGGGGGAGCCTTCTCCAATTACTTAATGCTTTGTCTGATCATCCTCTTCAGAGGAACGATATACTTGATGTCTTTTATAATGGACTAACCGATGCTTCCAGAGACCACCTGGATAGTTGTGCTGGTTGTGTTTTCAGGGAAAGAACAGTTGATCAAGCTGAATTACTATTGAATAATATGTTGGCCAATGAAAATAATTGGACACTTCTTGAACCAGCCACTAAGCCAACTCCCAAGAAAAGAGGTGTTCTGTTTCTCAGTCCTGAAGATATGCAAGAGGCAAAGAAATCTATGAAAGAAAAAGGTATTAAAGCTGAAGATGTTAAGAATTTACCACCTATCGAAGAAATACATGGTCTTGATAACCCGACATAGGTAGTAAAGGTAAATTCTCTTTATAGATTCGATGAAGGTGATATTCCTCGTTATACATCTGATAGCCAATGCTTAGATGAGTTTGGCAATTTCATTGTGAAACAAGAAAACTTCAATGCCTATGTTGGTAGACAATTGCAACACAATGCTTATATGATTGAACGCTTGAGTGATTATATATCTAGAGTTAAAGGTGAATTGAAACTCATTAGTAAACATGCTTCTATGGTTACCACTCAAGTAGAACAAGTACTTAAGGCTGAGAATGATTTGCTAAATGAATTAAATAGTAAGAATAATGACTATGATGTTAGAGTTGCAACTAGAGGTGGTAAAATGACTCAGGAACCTTTGTATGCTGAGGGCCATCCTAAGAGAATTGAGCAAGATTCTCAGAGAGCTAATTTAGATGCACCTAGTTCTTCTAAGAAGAAGAAAAAGAAAAATGATAGGACTTTGCATGCTTCTAGTAAACCTGTAGCTAACACACCTGAGAATCCTAATGATATCTCTGTTTCTGATGCTGAGACACAATCTGGTAATGAACATGAACCTAGTGATAATGTTAATGATGATGCTCAACCTATCAATGATAATGATGTAGAGATTGAGCCTGTTGTTGATCTTGATAACCTATAATCAAAGAATCAACGTTATGATAAGAGAGACTTTGTTGCTAGGAAGCACGGTAAGGAAAGAGAACCATGGATTCAGAAACCCTTGTCTTATCCTCCTAAGACATCCAAGAAAAAGGATGATGAGGATTTTGAGAGCTTTGCTGAAATGATTAGACCTATCTTTTTGTGTATGCGTTTGACTGATATGCTCAAAACAAATCCTTATGCTAAATATACGAAATGCATTATCACCAATAAAAGAAAGATACCTGAAGTTGAAATTTCCACCATGCTTTCTAACTACACTTTCAAGGGTGGAATACCTAAGAAACTAGGAGATCCAGGAGTACCCACTATACCTTGCACCATTAGAGGGAACTATGTTAAAACTGCTTTGTGTGATCTTGGAGCCGGTGTTAGTGTTATGCCTCTTTCTTTATATCGTAGACTTGACTTGAGTAAGTTGACACCTACTGAAATATCTTTGCAAATGGCTGACAAATCAACTACTATACCTGTTGGTATTTGTGAGGATGTGCCTGTTGTGGTTGCAAATGTTACTATTCTAACGAACTTTGTTATACTTGATATTCCCGAGGACGATAGTATGTCTATTATCCTTGGTAGACCTTTCTGAATACTGCAGGGGCTGTTATTGAATACAACAAAGGCAATGTCACTTTTCATGTCAATCGTAATGAGCATACGACACACTTTCCGAGGAAACAACCTCAGGTCCACAGTATCAATTCTATTGGAAAAATTTCAACTATTACTATTGGAGGTTTTGAATTTCCTCTTTCTACTGTCAAGAAGACATATGATATTCTTATTGTTGGGGACATACATATCCCCATTGAGGTAAACTAGTCTTATTCGAAAATTCTCTGGTTTCATGTTATTCGGAAAGAGTTTATTAACAAGACCTGATCAACCTTGTTAATGGGTTCCTTTGTATGAGCATGAGATAGGTGAATCTAGAAAGCACAACCTTCTCTACCCTCCTTTTACTTTCTATTAATTAGATTAAATAAAGCAAAATAGTATTTTCTGCCTGTTTTCAGACTTATCCATGCAATTAAGAAATACCCCGAAAATAAAAGTTCTCCAAATGCCCTAAAAATGAAATATGTTTTTTTCTAGAATATTTGAGAATATATGGCACAGAAAACACAGGGAGGGGAGCCAGCACCTGGCCACAAGGGTCCAGGGCGCGCCCACCCTCGCACGGCGCGCCCCCTGCCTCGTGGGCTCCACGTGGCCCCCCTCCACTTATTCTTGCACCCATTCCCTTCTTCCTCCCCAAAAAATCACTATCCAGCTCAAGCACGAGTTCTAGCTCATCTTGCTGCCATTTTCGATCTCCTTGCTCAAAGCTCCATTCACAAAACTTTTTGGGGAGATTGTTCCTTGGTATGTGACTCCTCCATTGGTCCAATTAGTTTTTGCTCTAGTGCTTTATTTATTGCAAATTTTGCTGCTGTGGTGACCTTGCTCTTGAGTTTGCATGTCAAATTTCTTTGGTCCCAAGTAGTTCTAATGCATGATATAGTCTCTAGGCACTTGTAGGAGCTGTTGCTATCAATCTTGTTGAGTTTGGTTAATTTCTATTTTGAGTTACTAAAAAATTTCAGAAAATTTCAAAAAAATGCATAGGAAAATCTTCCAAGGTGGTTCCTCAAGGAAGCAAGAATCAAGGCTCGCGATGCGTGAGCCGGACGATGAACTACTGAGGGAAGCTGAAGTGCGGCCTTGTCAATGGCTGTCGGAGGAATTTATGGTTCGGGTTGGCATTAAGGAGGAATTTGACGCATATGTGCGTAAAGCTGACCTCGAGGGCTTCCTACAAGATAAGTGCCGTCAATATCGTTATTTAACTGATACCGTTGTGAGAAGGTTTAAATTTGCATCTTCACGTAATTCTCACACTGTCCTGTTTGACCTTTATGATAAATCTTACACCATGGACTTAGAGGATTTTAATGATGCTTGTAAGCTCCCACAGTGGGGCAGTATGGGTGATCCTCGCAAATCTGAATATAGAGACTTCCTTGCTAGTATCACTGTGGGGGAATCTAGAGAAATCACACAAGCTACCATAGGGAGTATTCATTTTCCTGCTATTCATTACTTTGCTCTCTTTATTGGTAGATGCATAAACAGTAAAGATGAGGCTTGCCACATGTGTGTTCCAGATCTTAGTGTTCTCAAGAGTGCTGTATTAGGTGATAGACAATATAACTTGGGAGCCATTGTTGCACGTAGGCTACATCATAATGGTTTGTACGGAGATTTATTTGGTGGGATTTATGCCACTCACATAGCCCACCGTCTTGGTGTGCCTATACATGAAAATGATGAACCTTTACCTCCTGCTTATTTGGATTACAATGCTATGGTTAGTCATCGGTTTATAGAAAGGGATGAACAATTCGTCAAGTATCGACTGATCTTTAACAGGCGTCACACTGTCCATATTGCTCTTCCTGCTCCTACCTTGTTTGACTTTCAGGCAAAAGGGAGATACACTATAACCAGGGAGGAGGCAAATGAGTATCATGAGATGATGGACGCAGTCCGTCTTCAAGCTGCAGCTCAGCAGGCGATAGCTATTGCATCTCAGTACAACCCCAACTACAACTTTGGATATCCGTCAGGCCAATACTGTCCATAGACCAACTTAGGCCAAAAGCCTAAACTTGGGGGAGTACGTGTTTCTCACCGACATTACATTCATGTTCGCACACTTATTCTAGTTATCGGTGCTCACACTCTTTCATTGTACCATCCATGCTAGTTTCAATTCTTTTCTTAGTCCTTTTCTTGTGTGCTAGAAAAAACCTTAATAAAAAAATATTAGTTGTAGCTTTTAACTAGTTTACTTTCCTTGCCTATAGTTGTTGCAATCAAAAGAAAACCCAAAAAGATTTCTCGTTCTTCTTTTTCTTGTTGGGAGCTTTCCCGTGTAAATAGTTTCTTTTCTTTTATTTGGGGGTTAAGAGTAGAAGACCATGTTGAAAATGCTTAGTGGCTCTCATATGCTTTATTGTTAATTTAACCTTGAGCCATATTACCTTGTCTTCTCTCTTGTATTGAATGCTCGCAGATTCCAGCTTAGTCCAATGCACGTGCACTATTATTATTATCCACACTATTCGGTCGGATGATATATGATGAATTGGTTGAGATGAGAAAAGCTGGTATGAACTCGACCTCTCTTGTTTTGTAAATATGATAGTTCATCGTTCCTGATTCAGCTTGTTATGAATGAAACATGCTTGCAATGACAATTAGAGATCATAGATGCTTATGCCATGCTTAATTAGCTGGGAGTTTATAATGGTCTATCTTGCGTGCCAACATGGTATTAAAATGGTTGTGATGTGGTATGATGGGGTGGTATCCTCCTTTGAACGATTCAAGTGGTCTGACTTGGCACATGTTCACGCATGTAGTTGAAACAAAATCAACATAGCCTCCGCGATATTTATTTTCATGGTGATTTATATCCTACTCATGCTTGCATTCATTGTTGATTAATTTTAATGCATGTTCATGACTATTGTCGCTCTCTAGCTGGTCGCTTCCGAGTCTCTTTCTAGCCTTCACCTGTACTAAGCAGGAATACTGCTTGTGCATCCATTTCCATAAAACCCAAAGTTATTCCAATGAGCCCACCATACCTTCCTATATGCGGTATTTACCTACCGTTCCAAGTAAATTTGTATATGCCAAACTCTAAACCATCAAATAAAATTCTATTTTGTATGCTCGAACAACTCATGTATCAACTAGGGCTGTCTATATCTTCCACGCTAGGTGGGTGATACATCTCCGTCGTATCTATAATATTTGATTGTTCCATGCCAATATTCTACAACTTTCATATACTTTTGGCAACTTTTTATACTATTTTCTGGGACTAACATATTGATCCAGTGCCCAGTGTCAGTTCCTGTTTGTTGCATGTTTTTTGTTTCGCAGAATATCCATATCAAACGGAGTCCAAACGGAATAAAAACGGACGGAGATTTTTTTGGAATATATGTAAATTTTGGGAAGCAGAACCAAGATGAGACGATGCACGAGTGGGCCACGAGGCAGGGGCACGCTCACCAGGGGCAAGCATGCCCTCGGCCCTCGTGGCCACACCGTAAGGCAGTTGATGCCCTTCTTTCGCCGCAAGAAAGCTAATATCCGGATAATAATCGTGTCAAAAAATCAGCCCAATCGGAGTTATGGATCTCCGAGATTATAAGAAACGATGAAGGGCAAGAATCTGGGAACGCTGAAACAGAGAGAGACAGAGAGACAAATCCAATCTCGGACGGGCTCTCGCCCCTTCGCTGCCATGGAGGCCATGTACCAGAGGGGAAACCCTTCTCCCACCCAGGGAGAAGGTCAAGGAAGAAGAAGAAGGAGGGGGGCTCTCTCCCCCTCGCTTCCGGTGGCACCGGAGTGCCACCGGGGCCATCATCATGTGACAACGATCTACACCAACACCTCCATCATCTTCACCAACATCTCCATCACCTTGCCTCATCTATCTACAGCAGTCCACTCTCCCGCAACCCGCTGTACCCTCTACTTGAACATGGTGCTTTATGCTTCATATTATTATCCAATGATGTGTTGCCATCCTATGATGTATGAGTAGATTATCGCTGTCCTATCGGTGATTGGTGAATTGCTATGATTGATTTAAATTGCTTGTGGTTATGTTGCTGTCCTTTGGTGCCCATCATATGAGCGCGCGCGTGGATCACACCATAGGGTTAGTTGTATGTTGATAGGACTACGTATTGGACGACAAGAGTGACAGAAGCTTCAACCAAGCGTAGAAATTGATGCATACGGGATTGAAGGGGGACCAATATATCTTAATGCTATGGTTGGGTTTTACCTTAATGAACGTTAGTAGTTGCGGATGCTTGCTAATAGTTTCAATCATAAGTGCATAGAATTCCAAGTAAGGGATGACATGCTAGCAGTGGCCTCTCCCACATAAAACTTGCTATCGGTCTAGTAACGTAGTCAATTGCTTAGGGGCAATTGCGCAACTCGTACCACCACTTTTCAACACTCGCTATCACTAACTTTATTGCTACTTTATCTTAACAACCCCTAGTTTATATTTGCGCGCCCTTTATTATCTTGCAAATCTATACGACAAAAACTACAAACTACTTCTTTGTTTCATACTTGTTCTAGGTAAAGTAAACGTCAAGCGCGCGTAGAGTTGTATCGGTGGTCGATAGAACTTGAGGGAATAATTGTTCTGCCTTTAGCTCCTCGTTGGGTTCGACACTCTTACTTATTGAAAGAGGCTACAACTGATCCCCTACACTTGTGGGTTATCAAGACCTTTTTCTGGCGCCGTTGCCGGGGAGCAATAGCGTGGGGTGAATATTCTCGTGTGTGCTTGTTTGCTTTATCACTAAGTAGATTTTATTTGCTGTTCTAAGTTGTTCTCTATCTTTAGTTATGGATATGGAACACGAAATACAAAAAAAATTAGGTGTACTTGCTACTCATGGAGATGGGGAACCTCCTAAAACCCTCGATGCTCATTATGTGAAAGATATTATGTACTACTTTGATAATCCTGAGAAAACCCCATTCAACTATGTAATGGGAGTAACGTTGCATCATACTTTAGGGATTATCGCTTGACACAAAAAGGGAAACTGTTATGGGATCAAATTCATATGTTGCATTGGTATGCTCGGCAACTATGCTTGAGATATGATTATACTTGTTGCTCTAGGATGAAGGCTCCACACCTTCCCTTTTCATGCAAATTTAATGATAATGAAACCTTAGCTTCTTATGCTAATGGTATATATGATTATTATGATGTGGAACAAATAGAAGAATTCATTGCTTTTAAGGGTGCTTATGAAATTGAATCTCTGTTTAAAAAGAATGATGCTTTTGATGATGATGTTTCTAGGCCTGGAAATCTTATTATATTGAAATATTGCTATTTGAATTATGAATATAACTCCAATATTGATGCGATTATTGAGAAGTCTCCGTTGTCCAAGAAGAGACTAATATTTTGCAGGAGTCTATGGAAGAAGAAATTAATGACATTGTGAGTTCACTGGATGAAAAAGATGACGAGGAGAGAGAAGAACAAAAGGAGGACGAGCGGATTAGCTACCCGTGCCCACCTTCTAATGAGAGTAACTCTTCAACTCATACATTGTTTAATTTCCCTTCGTGCTTACCGAAGGACGAATGCTATGACGATTGCTATGATCCCTTGGATTCTTTTGAAATATCCCTTTTTGATGATTCTTGCTATGCTTGTGGCCAAGATGCCACTATGAATTATGCTTATGGAGATAAACTTACTATAGTTCCTTATGTTAAACATGAGATTGTTGCTATTGCACCCACGCATGATAGTCCTATTATCTTTTTGAGTTCTCCAAACTACACTATATTGGAGAATTTGCACTTATTAAGGATTATATTGATGGGTTTCCTTTTTCCGTTACACATGATGATTTTGATGAATATAATATGCATGTGCCTGCTGCTCCTACTTGCAATTATTACGAGAGAGGAAATACATCTCCGCCTCTCTATGTTTCCCACACGATAAAATTGTAAGAAACTGCTTATACTATGCATTGGCCTTTACTTAATGTGCATGAATTGTTCGTGTATGACATGCCTATACATAGGAAGAGAGTTAGACTTCGTTGTTTCATGACACATATCACTTTGTGCTCACTACTAAATGCCAAATCATTGCTAATTAAAATTGGCTTTGATATACCTTGGGATCCGGGTGGATCCATTACTTGAGCACTATATGCCTAACTTAATGGCTTTAAAGAAAGCGCTGCCAGGGAGACAACCCGGAAGTTTTAGAGAGTCATTTATTACTGTTGTGTGCTTTTATAAAGTTTAAAAACAAAAAAAATAAAGAGGGAAACCTAAAACTTTTTCAAAAAGAAAAGTGAAAGTGAGAAGGACGAGCACCGTTGAAATGGGGGAGCTCCTTGAACTTTGTTCATGCCCATGGAAACTTTGCAAACCTTGATTACAGAAACTTTTCAATAAAAATAATTATACCCTTGTACAATTTCATTGTATTATAAAAATAATGTGCCAAGAGTTTCCTTTAGGACGATTAAACTGGTTGTTGGTTTGTGCAGTGCAAAAACAGAAACTTTGGCTGTAGTGCGTGATTTTACATTTTTACTGGAACGTCGAAAGGATCTGAAACTTTTTGCAAAGTCTTGAAATACAAATTGTTGATTTTTCCTATTTTTTCCATAATTTTTAGGGTTACAGAAGTATGGTTAATGTTCAGATTACTATAGACTGTCCTGTTTCACATATTGCTGTTATAGTTTCATTATTTGCATATGTTTGAATTCTTATTGATGCCTCCTTGACTTGGGCCATAGAATTGTGATAGCATACAGTAGGTAATGTTTGTTAATAATTATACAATAATGTTAGGACAATACATGATGAGATTGCATTGATCATATGCACTAACCCCGCCACTAAAAGTTCGGTTAAGTTTTGTGTGGATGAAGTGTTCGAGGATCGAGGAGGTCTCGATGTGAGAAGAAGGAGGAGAGGCAAGAGCTCAAGCTTGGGGATGCCCAAGGCACCCCAAGTAAATATTCAAGGACACCCAAGCGTCTAAGCTTGGGGATGCCCCGGAAGGCATCCCATCTTTCTTCAACAAGTATATGTATGTTTTCGGATTCATTTCGTTCACTTGATACGCGTAAACTCTTGGAGCTTCGTGTGCTTTTTCTTTTTCTTTTAATAAATGCACCATGCTGGTATGAGATAGTCCTTGGTTGATTTATAGAATACTCTTTGCACTTCACTTATATCTTTTGAGTATGGCTTTATAGAATGCTTCATGTGCTTCACTTATATCATTTGAAGTTTCGATTGCCTGTTTCTCCTCACATAGAAGACCGCCATTTGTAGAATGCTCTTTTGCTTCACTTATATTTGTTAGATCATGGGAATAACTTTTGTAGAAATAATTAAAACTCTATTGCTTCACTTATATCTATTTAGAGAGTTGACATGAATTGGTCATTCACATGGTTAGTCATGAAATCCTACATAAACTTGTAGATCGCTGAATATGATATGTTTGATTCCTTGCAATATTTTTGCGATATAGAGATGCTAATATGTGGGAGGAACTAGTGAATGATTATGGTTTAGTAAAATTATTGGTGCTAAGGTTTGTGATTCCCGAAGCATGCACGTTTGGTCTCCTAACTATGTAACCAAATTGGCGCGCATTGTATTTTGATTGTTTATCTTTGCGTGAAGGTCGGGGGCGCGCGATGGTTAACTCCTACCAACCTCCCCCCTAGGAGCCTGCGTCGTAGTATTTTTGCTTCGAGGGCTAATAGATTTTTCGCAATAAGTATGTGAGTTCTTTATGACTAATGTTGAGTCCATGGATTATACGCACTCTCACCCTTCCACCTTGCTAGCCACTCTAGTACCGCGCAATTTTCGCCGGTGCATCAAACCACCTTATATCCTTCCTCAAAACAGCCACCATACCTACCTTACGACATTTCCATAGCCATTCCGAGATATATTACCATGTAACTCCACCGTTCCGTTTATTATGACACGCACCATCATTGTCATATTGCCTTGCATGATCGTAAGATAGCGAGCATGATGTTTCCATGGCTTGTCTGTTTTTTGATGTCATTACTACGCTAGATCATTGCACATCCCGGTACATCACCGGAGTCATTCATATAGAGTCATATTTTTGTTCTAGTATCGAGTTGTAAGTAAATAGAAGTGTGATGATCATCATTATTAGAGCATTGTCCCTTGAAAAAAAGGAAAAAAAAGAAAGGCCAAAAGAAAAAAAAATGCAAAATAAAAAAGGAGAAAGGCCAAATAAAAAAAGGGAGCCCCAAAAAAATAAAAAAAATAAAAAAGTGGGACAATGCTACTATCTTTTTTCCACACTTGTGCTTCAAAGTAGCACCATGATCTTCATGATAGAGAGTTTCCTATGTTGTCACTTCCATATACTAGTGAGAATTTTCAATATAGAACTTGGCTTGTATATTCCAACGACGGGCTTCCTCAAATGCCCTAGGTCTTCATGAGTAAGCAAGTTGATGCACACCCACTAGTTTTTTTGAGCTTTCATACACTTATAGCTCTAGTGCATTCGTTACATGGCAATCCCTACGCACTCACATCGATATCTATTGATGGGCATATCCATAGCCCATTGATACGCCTAGTCGATGTGAGACTTTCTCCCTACTTTTGTCTACTACCGCCTTCTATTCCACCCATAGTGCTATATCCATGGCTCACGCTCATGTATTGCTTGAAGAGTTGAAAAAGGTTGAAAAAGTAAAGTATGAAAACAATTGCTTGGCTGACACCGGGATAGGTATGAGGAGTACCTTGTGTTAAGAAAAGGGAGCATAAAAGACTATATGATTTTGTAGGGATAACATTCTTTAGCATTGATATTTTGAAAGACTTGATTGTTTGCTGGGATTCCCGAGTATTAAATTATTTTATGTCAAATGATAGACTATTGCTTCGAATCACTCGTGTCTTAATATTCATGCCATGATTTGATTACATGATCAAGATTATGCTAGGTAGCATTCCACATCAAAAATTGTCTTTTTTTATCATTTACATACTCGAGGACGAGCAGGAATTAAGCTTGGGGATGCTGATACATCTCCGTCGTATCTATAATTTTTTATTGTTCCATGCCAATATTCTACAACTTTCATATATTTTTGGCAAGTTTTTATACTATACTTTGGGACTAACATAGATCCAGTGCCCAGTGCCAGTTCCTGTTTGTTGCATGTTTTTTGTTTCGCAGAATATCCATATCAAACGGAGTCCAAACGGAATAAAAGCGGACGGAGATTTTTTTGGAATATATGTGAATTTTGGGAAGCAGAACCAACATGAGACGATGCACGAGTGGGCCACGAGGCAGGGGGCACGCCCACCAGGGGCAGGCGCGCCCTGACCCCTCGTGGCTACACCGTAAAGCGGTTGATGCCCTTCATTCGCCGCAAGAAAGCTAATATCCGGATAAAAACCGTGTCAAAAAATCAGCCGAATCGGAGTTACGGATCTCCGGGAATATAAGAAACGGTGAAGGGCTAGAATCTGGGAACGCAGAAACAAAGAGAGACAGAGAGACAGATCCAATCTCGGAGGGGCTCTCGCCCCTCCGCCGCCATGGAGGCCATGGACCAAAGGGGAAACCCTTCTCCCACCTAGGGAGAAGGTCAAGGAAGAAGAAGAAGGAGGGGGGCTCTCTCCCCCTCGCTTCCGGTGGCACTGGAGTGCCACCGGGGCCATCATCGTGTGACGGCGATCTACACCAACACCTCTATCATCTTCACCAACATCTCCATCACCTTCCCTCATCTATCTACAGCGATCCACTCTCCCGCAACCCGCTGTACCCTCTACTTGAACATGGTGCTTTATGCTTCATATTATTATCCAATGATGTGTTGCCATCCTATGAAGTCTGAGTAGATTATCGTTGTCCTATCGGTGATTGGTGAATTGCTATGATTGATTTAAATTGCTTGTGGTTATGTTGCTGTCCTTTGGTGCCCATCATATGAGCGTGCACGTGGATCACACCATAGGGTTAGTTGTATGTTGATAGGACTACGTATTGGACGACAAGAGTGACAGAAGCTTCAACCAAGCGTAGAAATTGATGCATACGGGATTGAAGGGGGGACCAATATATCTTAATGCTATGGTTGGGTTTTACCTTAATGAACATTAGTAGTTGCGGAAGCTTGCTAATAGTTCCAATCATAAGTGCATATAATTCCAAGTAAGGGATGATATGCCAGCAGTGGCCTCTCCCACATAAAACTTGCTATCGGTCTAGTAACGTAGTCAATTGCTTAGGGGCAATTTCGCAACTCCTACCACCACTTTTCCACACTCACTATCACTAACTTTATTGCTACTTTATCTTAACAACCCCTAGTTTATATTTGCATGCTCTTTATTATCTTGCAAACCTATCCGACAAAAACTACAAACTACTTCTAGTTTCATACTTGTACTAGGTAAAGTAATGTCAAGCGTGCATAGAGTTGTACCGGTGGTCGATAGAACTTGAGGGAATATTTGTTCTGCCTTTAGCTCCTCGTTGGGTTTGACACTCTTACTTATTGAAAGAGGCTACAACTGATCCCCTGGGTTATCAAGACCTTTTTCTGGCGCCGTTGTTGGGGAGCAATAGCGTGACGTGAATATTCTCTTGTGTGCTTGTTTGCTTTATCACTAAGTAGATTTTATTTGCTGTTCTAAGTTGTTCTCTATCTTTAGTTATGGATATGGAACATGAAATAGCAAAAGAATTAGGTGTACTTGCTACTCATGGAGATGGGGAACCTCCTAAAACCCTTGATGCTCATTATGTGAAAGATATTATGTACTACTTTGATAATTCTGAGAAAACCCCATTCAACTATGTAATGGGAGTAACGTTGGATCAACGTGAATTCTTTAGGGATTATCGCTTGACACAAAAAGGGAAACTGTTATGGGATCAAATTCATATGTTACATTGGTATGCTCGGCAACTGTGCTTGAGATATGATTATACTTGTTGCTCTAGGATGAAGGCTCCACACATTCCCTTTTCATGCAAATTTAATGATAATGAAACCTAAGCTTCTTATGCTAATGGTATATATGATTATTATGACGTGGAGCAAGTAGAAGAATTCTTTGCTTTTAAGGGTGCTTATGAAATTGAATCTCTGTTTAAAAAGAATGATGCTTTTGATGATGATGTTTCTAGGCCTGAAAATCTTGCTATATTGAAATATTGCTATTTGAATTATGAATATAACTCCGATATTGATGCGTTTATTGAGAAGGTCTCCGATGTCCAAGAAGAGACTAATATTTTGCAGGAGTCTATGGAAGAAGAAATTAATGACATTGTGAGTTCATTGGATGAAAAATATGACGAGGAGTGCGAAGAACAAAAGGAGGAAGAGAGGATTAGCTACCCGTGCCCACCTTCTAATGAGAGTAACTCTTCAACTCATACATTGTTTAATTTCCCTTCGTGCATACCGAAGGATGAATGCTATGATGATTGCTATGATCCCTTGGATTCTATTGAAATATCCCTTTTTGATGGTCCTTGCTATGCTTGTGGCCAAGATGCCAATATGAATTATGCTTATGGAGATGAACTTGCTATAGTTCCTTATGTTAAACATGAGAATGTTGCTATTGCACCCATGCTTGATAGTCCAATTATCTTTTTGAGTTCTCCAAACTACACTATATTGGAGAAGTTTGCACTTATTAAGGATTATATTGATGGGTTGCCTTTTTCCGTTACACATGATGATTTTGATGAATATAATATGCATGTGCTTGCTGCTCCTAGTTGCAATTATTATGAGAGAGGAACTACATCTCCGCCTCTCTATGTTTGCCACACGATAAAATTTCAAGAAACTGCTTATACTATGCATTGGCCTTTACTTAATGTGGATGAATTGTTCTTGTATGACATGTCTATGCATAGGAAGAGAGTTATACTTCATTGTTTCATGACACATATCACTTTGTGCTCACTACTAAATGCCAAATCATTGCTAATTAAAATTGGCTTTGATATACCTTGGGATCCGGGTGGATCCATTACTTGAGCACTATATGCCTAGCTTAATGGCTTTGAAGAAAGCGCTACCAGGGAGACAACCCGGAAGTTTTAGAGTCATTTATTTCTGTTGTGTGCTTTTATAAAGTTTAAAAACAAAAAAATAAATAGGGGAACCTAAAACTTTTTCAAAACGAAAAGTGAAAGTGAGAAGGACGAGCACCGTTGAAATGGGGGAGCTCCTTGAGCTTTGTTCATGCCCATGGAAACTTTGCAAACCTTGATTACAGAAACTTTTCAATAACAATAATTATCCCCTTGTACAATTCCATTGTATTATAAAAATAATGTGTCAAGAGTTTCCTTTAGGATGATTAAACTGCTTGTTGGTTTGTGCGGTGCAAAAACAGAAACTTTGTCTGTAGTGCGCGATTTTACATTTTTTACTGGAACATCGAAAGGATCTGAAACTTTTTGCAAAGTATTGCTATATTGTTTTTTGATTTTACCTAATTTTCCCATAATTTTTAGGGTTACAGAAGTATGGTTAATGTTCAGATTACTACAGACTATCTTGTTTCACAGATTGCTGTTATAGCTTCATTATTTGCATATGTTTGAATTCTTGTTGATGCCTCCTTGACTTGGGGCCATAGAATTGTGATAGCATACAGTAGGTAATGTTTGTTAATAATTATACAATAATGTTAGGGCAGTACATGATGAGATTTCATTGATCATATGCACTAACCCCGCCACTAAAAGTTCGGTTAAGTTTTGTGTGGATGAAGTGTTCGAGGATCGAGGAGGTCTCGATGTGAGAAGAAGGAGGAGAGGCAAGAGCTCAAGCTTGGGGATGCCCAAGGCACCCCAAGTAAATATTCAAGGAGACTCAAGCGTCTAAGCTTGGGGATGCCCCGGAAGGCATCCCATCTTTCGTTGGCAAGTATCGGTATGTTTTCAGATTCTTTTCGTTCACATGATATGCGTAAACTCTTGGAGCGTCGTGTGCTTTTTCTTTTTATTTTAATAAATGCACCATGCTGGTATGAGATAGTCCTTGGTTGATTTATAGAATGCTCTTTGCACTTCACTTATATATTCTGAGTATGGCTTTATAGAATGCTGCATGTGCTTCACTTATATCATTTGAAGTTTGGATTGCATGTTTCTCCTCACAAAGAAAACCTCCATTTGTAGAATGCTCTTTCGCTTCACTTATATTTGTTAGAGCGTGGGCATAACTTTTGTAGAAAGAATTAAAACTCTCTTGCTTCACTTATATCTATTTAGAGAGTTGACAGGAATCACATGGTTAGTCATGAAATCCTACATAAACTTGTAGATCGCTGAATATGATATGTTTGATTCATTGCAATAGTTTTGCGATATAGAGATGCTAATATGTGGGAGGAACTAGTGAATGATTATGGTTTAGTAAAAATATTGGTGTTAAGGTTTGTGATTCCCGAAGCATGCACGTTTGGTCTCCTAACTATGTAATCAAATTGGCACGCTTGTATTTTGATTGTTTATCTTTGCGTGAAGGTCGGGGACGCGCGATGGTTAACTCCTACCAACCTCCCCCCTAGGAGCATGCATCGTAGTATTTTTGCTTCGAGGGCTAATAGATTTTTCGCAATAAGTATGTGAGTTCTTTATGACTAATGTTGAGTCCATGGATTATACACACTCTCACCCTTCCACCTTGCTAGCCACTCTAGTACCGCGCAATTTTTGCCAGTGCATCAAACCACCTTATATCCTTCCTCAAAACAACCACCATACCTACCTATTATGGCATTTCCATAGCCATTCCGAGATATATTGCCATGTAACTCCACCGTTCCGTTTATTCTGACATGCACCATCATTGTCATATTGCCTTGCATGATCGTAAGATAGCTAGCATGATGTTTCCATGGCTTGTCTGTTTTTTGATGTCATTGCTACGTTAGATCATTGCACATCCCGGTACACCGCCGGAGGCATTCATATAGAGTCATATTGTTGTTCTAGTATGGAGTTGTAAGTAAATAGAAGTGTGAAGATCATCATTTTTAGAGCATTGTCCCTTGAAAAAAAAGAAAAAAAGGCCAAAAAAAAGAAAGGCCAAAAAAAGGAGAAAGGCCAAATAAAAAAAGGGAGGCCCAAAAAAAAGAAAAAAGAAAAAAAAAGGGGACAATGCTACTATCTTTTTTCCACACTTGTGCTTCAAAGTAGCACCATGATCTTCATGATAGAGAGTTTCCTATGTTGTCATTTCCATATACTAGTGGGAATTTTCATTATAGAACTTGGCTTGTATATTCCAATGATGGGCTTCCTCAAATGCCCTAGGTCTTCATGAGCAAGCAAGTTGATGCACACCCACTAGTTTTCTTTTGAGCTTTCATACACTTGTAGCTCTAGTTCATCCATTACATGGCAATCCCTACTCACTCACATTGATATCTATTGATGGGCATCTCCATAGCCCATTGATACGCCTAGTCGATGTGACACTTTCTCCCTACTTTTGTCTACTACCACCTTCTATTCCACCCATAGTGCTATATCCATGGCTCACGCTCATGTATTGCGTGAAGAGTTGAAAAAGTTCGAAAAAGTAAAGTATGAAAACAATTGCTTGGCTAACACCGGGATAGGCATGAGGGGTACCTTGTGTTAAGAAAAGGGAGCATAAAAGACTATATGATTTTGTAGGGATAACGTTCTTTAGCATTGATAGTTTGAAAGACTTGATTGTTTGTTGGGATTCCCGAGTATTAAATTCTTTTATGTCAAATGATAGACTATTGCTTTGAATCACTCATGTCTTAATATTGATGCCATGATTAGATTACATGATTAAGATTATGCTAGGTAGCATTCCACATCAAAAATTATCTTATTTATCATTTACCTACTCGAGGACGAGCAAGAATTAAGCTTGGGGATGCTGATGTGTCTCCGCCGTATCTATAATTTTTGATCGTTCCATGCCAATATTCTACAACTTTCATACACTTTTGGCAATTTTTTATACTATTTTTTGGGACTAACATATTGATGCAGTGCCCAGTGCCAGTTCCTGTTTGTTGCATGTTTTTTGTTTCGCAGAATATCCATATCAAATGGAGTCCAAACGGAATGAAAACGGATAGAGATTTTTTTTGGAATATATGTGAATTTTGGGAAGCAGCACCAACATGAGACGATGCCCGAGTCGGCCACGAGGCAGGGGGCGCGCCCACCAGGGGCATGCGCGCCCTGGGCCCTCGTGGGTACACCGTAAGGCGGTTGATGCCATTCTTTCGCCGCAAGAAAGATAATATCCGGATACAAATCGTTTCAAAAAATTAGCCCAATCGGAGTTACGGATCTCCGGAAATATAAGAAACGGTGAATGGCTAGAATCTGGGAACGCAGAAACAGAGAGAGACAGAGAGACATATCCAATCTCGGAGGGGCTCTCGCCCCTCCACCGCCATGGAGGCCATGGACCAGAGGGGAAACCCTTCTCCCACCTAGGGAGAAGGTCAAGGAAGAAGAAGGAGGGGGGCTCACTCCCCCTCGCTTCCGGTGGCACCGGAGTGCCACCGGGGCCATCATCGTGTGACGATGATCTATGATGACCCACAAGTGTTGGGGATCTACATAGTCCTTTGGATAAGTAAGAGTGTCGAACCCAACGAGGAGCAGAAGGAAATGATAGGCAATTTTCATTAAGGTATTTTCTGCAAGCACTGGAATTATAGGTAACAAATAGTATTGTGATAAAGTAATTGGTAGCAAGTGACAAAAGGTAAATGTAAATAAGGTGCAGCAAGGTGGCCCAATCCTTTTTGTAGCAAAGGACAATCCTGGACAAACTCTTATATAAAGGAAAGCGCTCCCGAGGACACATGGGAATTATCGTCAAGCTAGTTTTCATCACGATCATCTGATTCACGTTCGGTACTTTGATAATTTGGTATGTGGGTGGACCGGTGCTTGGGTGCTGTCCTTACTTGGACAAGCCTCCCACTTATGCTTAACCTCTAATGCAAGCATCCGCAACTACAAAAGAAGTATTAAGGTAAACCTAACCATAGCCTGAAACATATGGATCCAAATCAGCCCCTTACGAAGCAACGCATAAACTAGGGTTTAAGCTTCTGTCACTCTAGCAACCCATCATCTACTTATTACTTCCCAATGCCTTCCTCTAGGCCCAAATAATGGTGAAGTGTCATGTAGTTGACGTTCACATGATACCACTAGAGGAGAGACAACATACATCTCATCAAAATATCGAACGAAGACCAAATTCACATGACTACTAATAGCAAGACTTCTCCCATGTCCTCAGGAACAAAAGTAACTACTCACAAGACATAATATGGTTCATGATCAGAGGGGTATTAATATGCATAATGGATCTGAACATATGATCTTCCACCAAATAAACCAACTAGCATCAACTACAAGGAGTAATCAACACTACTAGCAACCCACAGGTACTAATATGAGGTTTGGGTACAAAGATTGGATACAAGAGATGAACTAGGGTTTGAGAGGAGATGGTGCTGGTGAAGATGTTGATGAAGATAGCGCTCCCCAAGATGGGAGAGTTGTTGGTGATGACGGCGGTGATGATTTCCCCCTGCCGGAGGGAAGTATCCCGGCAGAACAGCTCTGCCGGAGCCCTAGATTGGTTTCCGCCTCGGTTCCGCCTCGAGACGGCGGCATCTAGTCATGAAAGCCTCCTTCTGATTTTTTCTAGGTCAAAACACCTCATATAGAAGAAGATGGGCATCGGGGGGCCTTCGGGGGGCCCACGAGACAGGGGGCACGCCCCCACCCTCGTTGACAGCCGGTGACCCCCCTCGTGAACTTCTTTCGCCAGATTTTTTTTTATATTTTCTGAAACGGAGTTCTGTTGAGTTTCGGGGCTTTTGGAGTTGTGCAGCATAGGTTTCCAGAGTTTGCTCCTTTTCTAGCCCAGAATTCCAGCTGCCGGCATTCTCCCTCTTCATGTAAACCTTGTAAAATAAGAGAGAAAATGCATAAGTATTGTGACATAACATGTAATAAAAGCCCATAATGCAATAAATATCAACATATAAGCATGATGCAAAATGGACGTATCAATCTACACCAACAGCTTTGTCATCTTCACCAACATCTCCATCACCTTCCCCCATCTATCTACAGCGGTCCACTCTCCCGCAACCCGCTGTACCCTCTACTTGAACATGGTGCTTTATGCTTCATATTATTATCCAATGATGTGTTGCCATCCTATGATGTCTGAGTAGATTATCGTTGTCCTATCGGTGATTGGTGAATTGCTATGATTGATTTAAATTGCTTGTGGTTATGTTGCTATCCTTTGGTGCCCATCATATGAGCGCGCGCGTGGATCACACCATAGGGTTAGTTGTATGTTGATAGGACTACATATTGGAGGGCAAGAGTGACAGAAGCTTGAACCTAGCGTAGAAATTGATGCATATGGTATTGAAGGGGGACCAATATATTTTAATGCTATGGTTGGGTTTTACCTTAATGAACGTTAGTAGTTGCGGATGCTTGCTAATAGTTCCAATGATAAGTGCATAGAATTCCAAGTAAGGGATGAAATGCTAGCAGTGGCCTCTCCCACATAAAACTCGCTATCGGTCTAGTAACGTAGTCAATTGCTTAGGGGCAATTTCGCAACTCCTACCACCACTTTTCCACACTCGCTATCACTAAATTCATTGCTACTTTATCTTAACAACCCCTAGTTTATATTTGGGCGCTCTTTATTACCTTGCAAACCTATCCGACAAAAACTACAAACTACTTCTAGTTTCATACTTGTTCTATGTAAAGTAAACGTCAAGCGTGCGTAGAGTTGTATTGGTGGTCGATAGAACTTGAGGGAATATTTGTTCTGCCTTTAGCTCCTCGTTGGGTTCGACACTCTTACTTATTGAAAGAGGCTACAACTGATCCCCTACACTTGTGGGTTATCAGTGGGTTATTCTCACGATGAGTGGACTCCGCTCATCATTCATGAGAAAATTGCTGGTAACCAGGATGCCCAGTCCCATGCTCAAAATCATAATAATTAAAAAAAACTCCCCCAGGGCTGTTGTTGGTTTGGACGGTACCCGTTGTTTCGGGCTAGCCGTGGAGTGTGCTTGTTGGTGGTTGGGGGAGTATAAACTTTCCCATTCTGTTTGGGAACCGCCTATAATGTGTGTAGCATGGATGATATCGAGATTCTTGGTTGTCCTGTTGACAATGAGAGTATACCGCTCAAAATGTTATTCATCTGTATTTAAAAATCGTGCTCTGGCACCTCTACAAATCCCTGCTTCCCTCTACGAAGGGCCTATCTATTTACTTTTATGCTGAGTCATCATCGTCTTATTAAAGAGCACCAGTTGGAGAGCACCTCTGTCATTTGCATGTATTACTATTAATTTTCATTGAGTATGATTGTGACTAGATCTCTTTTACCATGAATTTTAATGACTAGTCAGTCCTTGATCTTTAAAGGTGCTCTGCATTTATGTTTTGCGGTATCAGAAAGGGCTAGCGAGATACCATCTTGTTATATCCTATTATCATTGTTTTGAGAAAGTGTTGTCATCCGAGGTTTATTATTATTGCTTGCTAGTTGATGATGCCGTTGATATGAGTAGACATGAGACCTGAAAGTTATTGTGAATGTGGTTAGTTCATGGTCTTTGCTGAAAACTTGAATGTTGGCTTTACATATTTACAACAACAAGAGCAAACAGAGTTTTTTAAAGTTTTTCTTTATCACTTTCAGTTTATCAACTGAATTGCTTGAGGACAAGCAAATGTTTAAGCTTGGGGGAGTTGATACGTCTCCAACGTATCTACTTTTCCAAACACTTTTGCCCTTGTTTGGACTCTAACTTGCATGATATGAATGGAACTAACCCGGACTGACGTTGTTTTCAGCAGAACTGCCATGGTGTTGTTTTTGTGCAGAAATAAAAAGTTCTCGGAATGACCTGAAAATCCACAGAGAATTATTTTGGAAAATAAAAAAAATATCTACGGGAAGATCCAAGCCAGGGGGCCCACACCCTGTCCACGAGGGAGGGGGCGCGCCCCCTCCCCCTGGGCGCCCCTGCCTCGTGGGCCCCCTGATGCTCCACCGACGTAACTCCGGACTCCATATATTCACTTTCAAGGAGAAAAAAATTAGAGAGGAAGAATTATCGCGTTTTACGATATGGAGCCGCCGCCAAGCCCTAATCTCTCTCGGGAAGGCTGATCTGGAGTCCGTTCGGGGCTCCGGAGAGTGGAGATCGTCGCCATCGTCATCATCAACCTTCCTCCATCACCAATTCCATGATGCTCACCGCCGCGCGTGAATAATTCCATCGTAGGCTTGCTGGACGGTGATGGGTTAGATGAGATTTACCATGTAATTGAGTTAGTTTTGTTAGGGTTTGATCTCTAGTATCCACTATGTTCTAAGATTGATGTTGCTATGACTTTGCTATGCTTAATGCTTGTCACTAGGGCCCGAGTGCCATGATTTTAGATCTGAACCTATTATGTTTTCATGAATATATGTGTGTTCTTGATCCTATCTTGCAAGTCATTAGTCACCTACTATGTGTTATGATCCGGCAACCCTGAAGTGACAACAATCGGGACCACTCCCGATGATGACCGTAGTTTGAGGAGTTCATGTATTCACTATGTGTTAATGCTTTGGTCCGGTACTCTATTAAAAGGAGGCCTTAATATCGCTTAGTTTCCACTAGGACCCCGTTGCCACGGGAGGGTGGGACAAAAGATGTCATGCAAGTTCTTTTCCATAAGCACGTATGACTATATTCGGAATATATGCCTACATTACATTGATGAACTGGAGCTAGTTCTGTGTCACCCTAGGTTATAACTTTTACATGATGAATCACATCCGACATAATTCCCCATCACCGATCCAATGCCTAAGAGCTTTTCACATATTGCTTGTTGCTTATTTACTTTTCCGTTGCTATTATTACAAAAACTACAAAAACACTACCATTACTTTTATTGCTGTTACCACTATCTCCATATTACTTTGCTACTAAACTACCTTGCCGCAGATACTAAGTTTCCAGGTGTGGTTGAATTGACAACTCAGCTGCTAATACTTAAGAGTATTCTTTGGCTCCCCTTGTGTCGAATCAATAAATTTGGGTTGAATACTTTACCCTAAAAAACTATTGCGATCCCCTACACTTGTGGGTTATCACCCCCTTGTTCCTTGGGCGCACCCGCCCGCGCCCGCGGTCGCTGTCGCACCCTCTCGTCGGCAGCGTCAGGAGGAGATATCGGCGACATATCGTGCCTCCTCGATCCCCTCTCCCACTTATCCCTGCCACTCCACCCACCTCGCTCTCGCCCGTCGCTCTCTCCCTCCCCACCGATTCCCCCATCGCCCGAGCGCAGCCTTCGCCGACCACTGCGCCCCACCATGGCCAACGGCCGGTCATCGCCTCGCCGTCGTGCCGTAGACCCTCTCCATCGTCTGCCACGCCGCCTGGTGCCAGGAGTTGGAGCCGGGGAGCTCTACTGGGCCGGATCCCCTTCGTCGCCTTCCTCGGTTCGCCGCCGTCGCCTTTGACTCCGGCCACCACCCTGCTGCTACTAAGATGCCACCGGGCCACCGTGCGCCTCCCCGGTGAGCTCGCGCCCATCCTCCCTTTCACCGTGTGCCCGCGCTCCGTCTAACTCGCCTCGTCGACGAAGCCGACTCCGACCGCCGCCTTCGCTGGTCACCGCCGTCGCTAGAGCCCTGCTCCGGCCCGGACACCGCCACAGTTCGATTCACCTCGTCGCCCTTGACTGAATGCACCCCCACGCCTCCTGCCTTGCCCCGTAGTGCCATCCCCGATGAGACTCGCCGCTCGCCGCCGCCTTAGCTTCTTGTCGGCGCCGTTTCCGGCAGCTTCAGCTTCAGTCGGCCTCACCACTCGACGCGACGGGCTCTTCCCGTTCCCACGCGCCCGCCCGCGCCCATTTTGTCCTCCGGCACCACCGTCGACCTGGCCGGCCGGGGCCACCCCCTGGGTCACTGACCCGTGGGCCCCGAGGGCTCGGATGATTTGTTGAGTTCGGTCAACGCTGGCTGGGCAACTCCCAACCACTGACCAGTGGGGCCTACCCCCCTAATTAAGCAAAATTTAACTATATAATTTAGTAAATCTAAATTATTGACTGACTGGTGGGCCCAATAGTTTAACAAACTAAATTTAGATTAGTTTGAACTCTATTTAACCCACTGCCTATGACAGGTGGGTCCCCATGTCGGTTTTGACCAGTCAAAGTCCTGTTGACTGCTGACGTCACCCTAACGTCATGTTGATGCAATATTTTCTTTTGATTATAATAATTTTGGAAATTGTTTAAAACTTCAAAAAATCATATAAAATAATCCGTAACTCGGATGAAAGTACTTTGCACATGAAAGTCACTCTGAACGACGAGACGAATCCGAATACGCGACCCATTCATCTGGCACATGCCCCTAGCATACCGAATATGGAACAATCCCCCTCCATTTTGTCTGTCTAAAAATGCCTAACTTCGGGAAAACTTAACCGGATGTTATTCCCCTTCGTCGGTATCACATAGTATCGTGTTCGAACACCCCTAGCGCTGCTATTTGTCTTGCCATACATAGTATTGCACTTGTTTGCTCTGTGTTTATTGTTTCTCCCCCCTCTTTTCTCCGGTAGACCCTGAGACCGATGCTGATGCCGCTGTGATAGACTACATTGTCGATGACACTTCTTCCTTTTTAGCAGAGCTTCCAGGCAAGCCCCCCCTTTGATCATCCCGATATCGCCCATTCCATTATCTCTCTTGCTTGCATTAGATTTTGCTACTGTTATTGATTGCTCCTATTCTGATGCATAGCCTATTTTTGTAACCTGCTATTGTACCTTACCTGCTTATCCTAAACTGCTTAGTATAGGTTGGATAGTGATCCGTTAGTGACCCCCACCTTGTCCTTGTTGCCCCTGCTTCATCATCGAGTACTCGATCAACGTGATCGACGACCAGAGCCCGACACGTGACATCACTTCACCCCCTTTAGTTGTACAACATAGTTACTATCAGGTGCCGAGGATGATACCTCGTAATGCACTCCTGATGATAACTCTGTAGGGTAGCTATTCGGTCGTGGTCATCGAGGGTGATTCATCCTTCACCACTCCCGACACGACTCTATCGTGCAACCCCTCAAGTGTGAACCTTGAGCGTGATTCCTCATAATTCGCCTTGACGGTCACATAGGGTGGAATCCACCAAGGGTGATTCCTCGGGTTTCCCCCCTTGATGTTTTGTACACACGGTTACCCAGAATTTACTTGAGACCATTAATGAAGTCAGGTTGGCCCTGAAGGATACCCACGAGTTGATGTCAAAGTCAGCGCGGGCCCGCAGAGCATCCGTGAGATAATTACGAGGCACGGCCGGGCAGGCAGGCCGCCCCGAGTGGGATAGGCTAGCCCTTGCCGTATTTCCTCGAGACAGGGTGATGGTGTCACATTATCGTGAGTCTCTGTTTGTCTCCGCGAGCTCCTAATACACTACGGTTTGGGTATTTGTTCCGAGTTGGCCTCTGGCCTTTACGCACTAACTGCCACGTGAGAATAGTTATAGGCCTCGGCGTCGTGGTATCAGCCGAAGCTTTGTCAGACATCCAGTTCAGCATTGAGGCCGGGCCGGGTCGTGCCATCCACTTGACAGGTGGTGCTGGTATTCCCCTGCGCATAACGACCCAGAGTGCAAAGGGAGATGAGCCCTAGACCCCCGACTGCTTAGGATGTAGACCGACGGGGACCTCTCTGCTGAGCCTAGGTAGGGCTGCGACGTGTTGATCTTCCGAGGCCGAGCATTGACCCAGAAAAGTGTGTCCGGTCGGAGAAGATCGAGCGTGTATGGTAACGTGGTGCACCCCTGCAGGGAAGTTATCTATTCGAATAGTCGTGTCCACGGTAACACACGTTCAGTCTTATATCACGATATATTATAACTAGAAATGGATACTTGAGATATGTGATTGTGTGATGCCCCAAGACCAAAGCTCGAGAAGACTTCCAGCTATTCTGGGTTTCGCCGTGTGTTTCTTTTGTGCTTGCTCTATTAATTTTTGCATTGCATCATGCCATCATGCCATCATGTCATTTAATTCTTAAAAACTCACCTAAATAAATTGCATAGATCGTTTGATCTATTTAAACCGAGGGAACTCACATGGTGATTTCTCTTTATAACATATCCTCTCAATATTAGGGAGCTATTATAAAATATTCATTTTTTGAAATCACCCATAAACACACTTGAAAAATAATTCCGTGCCTTTTCTATTTCAAGTTTGTTCCCCAAACTTTGCCATTAATTCTTTCTCCTTTTATCGAGGTTCCTCCAAGATTCTCAACATTTTTGGGCACTTCAAAAACCTAGTCCTAGTTCAAATCCATTTGAATGAAATTCAAATAAGTTTGAATATATATCTTTTAATCATGCCTCATTTCCATTTCTCTTGGAAGAAGCGCTTTTCGCGAGTCCAGGAAAATTAACATCATACACAAATTCTACCTCTACCTTCCTTTCTCCTCCTTTTCTTCTTTG
Organism: Secale cereale; assembly: GCA_902687465.1. Lineage (NCBI taxonomy): Eukaryota > Viridiplantae > Streptophyta > Magnoliopsida > Poales > Poaceae > Secale > Secale cereale. The sequence goes on from LR738714.1 coordinate 478,317,485, forward strand.
ATTTTTTTTCTGTTTTGGGAAAATAAAAGAAGAAGGAGAGCAGCCGCATCTCAGCCTGCTCCCAGCAGTCAGCCGGCCCAAGATCCACCAAGGCCCATGTGGCCCCTTCCTACCTAACCCTAGTCCGACCCCCTCCTCATCTCCCGATCTCTCCCTCGCCCTTTGCCCACCACCATTAGCCTGATCCCACCAACGTGTGGATCGCCCGCAGCTACACCGCCCGATCCTGCTCTCTCCCTCGCGAGCTCGCCTCCTCCCACAGCCGCCGACCGAGCCGGACCTCACCGCCCCTGGGCCTCCTGCTTCTCCTCCTTGGCGCCCGACCCTCTCCTCCTCGACGCTGGCCATGCCACCTCGTCGCCGCCTCTCCGCCTCCGCACTGGGCACCCTGCCCCGCCACCGTCGGCAACCTCCAGGAGGCCGTTGCTTCACTGGTCGACCCCGCCTGCCTGTCCCTGCCATCGCAGAGCTCCACTTGGACCCGACGCGCCCCTTCTTCCTCTGCTCGTCCTTGAGCTCCGCGCCACCTCGCCTGCCTCCCCTCGCCTCTCCGCCGGCCTCTAGGTTCCCGGCGTCGCCCTGGCCATCTCTGGCCCAGATCCGGCCGAGGTCCACCACGACATGGGCAAGTTGCCGACCCTACCGCCTTCCTGCACGTGCGTGCCCGCTGCTGGTCTCGTGCCAGAGCCCCTCCTCCATGCGCCATGCGTGACCCGCCTGCTCTGTGGCGATGCGCACCCAACTCCCATGGCACCTCCAGCCTCCAGGAGCTCCGCCTCCCTTGCTCAGTGCCAAGGAAGACGTCAGCCACTTCGTCCTGCTCCTGCTCTTCCCGTGCTGCTCCGCCGTCGACCTCTTGTTGCTGCAGGAACCTCCTCATCGTGCACCGTTACCGCTCTGCTTCATCTCTCTTAAGGCCGTGAGGACGCTAGGCACCAGGATGTCAAGGACCCGTCACGTTCATCTACCTGTCAAGTACGACTACAATGCAACACCGAGGACGCCAAGTGTCACATCCCTAGTCAGTGCTTGCATTAGGACTAGCTAGAGTGTGCATCATGTTTACATTCTACAGAAACTTGAAATGGGAATGGCAGAAACCCCAACACCCCTCTTCTAACAACTAGGGTTTAATAAAATCTTTTCCAATGTACCCAAAATGCCCTTCAAAAATGTTCATCATCTTTGCCTTGGTCTTAAACCTCTGTAAAAAATGGTGCACAATTTTCTAGGACATCCAAAGGCCTCTGGATTAATTCTTATTGTATTTGAATTTGGGCATTTAAATGCTATAAAATATTTTAGGTGCCCAAATAATCATAAACTAAAATGTTCCATGATGTTCATATTATATACAGTGGACATGACTAGTTTTATGATTTATAAAAATGTTCTAGCATTTTTATTAATTCAACAAAGTTGCAAAAGAAAACAAACATAATTAAAATGGAAAAGAGAGGAGAGAGAAGACTTACCTGGCGCCCACTAGCAGGCCCACCTGCCGGCCCAGCCCAGCCACCGCTCCACCGAGCTGCTTGGCTCGGCCAGGCAGGCAGGAAGGTGCTCGACGGCGGCAGCAGCGCGCCACGCAGCTGCCCGCCGCCCTGCTTCCTCCCCTCGTCGTTTTGCCGGCCTGGATGACCTCCACGTCGCGCGTCGAAGCCGCTGGACGTCTCCACTTCCCCTGCCTCTCTCCCTCGCCCTCCCCATGCCATGGCTGACGCAGCCGTCACCGTCCTACCGCCATAGCCACAGCCACTGAGCTCCCCTCGCCTCGCCGTCGTGTCCCGAAGCTCCGCCACCGTCTGTTACGCCTCCCCGTCGAGCCACGCCTCGCCGGAAGCTTCAACGCGTCATCCCCGAGCACTTCTCCCCCATTCGGCCACCGAGATCGCCGGCGACCTCACCGTCGCAGCAGTTCGTCCCCGACCTCGCCGTCAACTCCAACGCGACCGCCGTGAGCCCAGCTACCTCCCCATCCTCTCCGTTCCCCCCGAGCCCTATACCGACTGCATGAAGCTCACCCGCACGCGCTGCCTCGGAGCTCGTCGCCGACGAGGCTCCGGCCACCCAACGGCCGCGCCACCCTGTCCGCTAGCTTCACCGCATCCCCAGGAGGCCAACGCACCACTCCACGAGCCTCGCCATGCTCTCTAACGACTAACCCGAGCTCACCCGAGCTCCGGTAGCCGCTGGACTCGTTGCCGGCGCCTTTTCCGGTGACCCCGAGGCCAACCACCACCACCAATCGCTGCGGCACCTCACCAGCAGCACGTAGACGTGCTCCGCCGTCGATTTGGTCGCCGGAGCACAAATCCCGCATCCCACCGCCACGTTTGGCCTCGCCGGTGGCTAAACGCCGGCGAGTGAACCCCGTTTGACCAAGGGTTTGACCCCCCCTAGGTCACTCACCTGTGGGCCCTGCCTGTTAGTCAAAACCAGATTAGTGTCTAAACTAATCCTAAGTAGTTAATTAACTAACTGTGACACTGACCAGTGGGTCCCACTGGTCAGATTTGACCTGGACCACCTGTTGACTTGCTGACGTCAGCATGATGTCATGCTGACGCAGTAAATTCTTTTCTGGGATTATTTGATTTAAAACAATTCAGGAAGTTCCAGAAAATGCTTTAACTTCAAAAAATCATATAAATTCAACAGTAGCTCAGATGGAAATGATTTATATATGAAAATTGATCAGAAAAATCCAAACTTTCCAATGGCACTAGTTTCATGCATGTTTGAGCAAGTTAACCATGCTGTTCACATTAAAACATGATAATGCACTTTAATAAATAATAGTTTGGGTATGAATTTGAATCTTTGATTCAAATGGGCTCAAACCTTTCTGTTTATAGATGCATTAGACCAAAACACATTCATCTTGCCATGTCATGAGCATGCATCATATTGTTGCATTTGTTTACTTATTGATTGTATCGCCGGTATTCTCCGTGGTAGGTCCTGCTCCCGAGGATACTTCTGCGTATCCAACTGAAGAGCAGTACCCGACAACCAATCTGTCAGGCAAGCAACCCATTGATCATTCCGATACAAACCCATCTTCTCGCTCCTGCTCTCTTTTACTGCATTAAGGCAACAGCGTGTGAACTGCTACTTGCTGCGGTAGTTGAACCCTATTCCTTTGCATGACCTGTCATTGCCACAGTAAATAGTAGAAACCCACTAGCATGTGTAGGAGTCAATTGAGCCATGTGATGTGTGATCCACCATGCTATTTGTTTATGTTGCCTGCTATGCTTAGAGTTGTGTCAGGTCTGGTCCATCTGGGTGATGGATCAGAGTGAAATAATCATACTCGATAAAGAGAGGGAAGTGTGGAACATGTTTGGTAAAGGTATCGATGAAAGGCCATGTAGGAGTACGTGGTGGGTTGTTTCATTGGAACCGTCCATAGGACCCGAGATCTGTATGTGTGGTTCAAGTTTCAGCTACTACCATGCATTGGGCCCGAAACCAATGGACCCTCTCGGCTTATTAACTGCCCTTGTCCTCTGTCCAGGAGTTGCAACTAGTTTCTGGTGTTTGTAGTTTACTGGTGGTCGCAGCGCTGACCCTCGGGGTGGGCTGTGATACGGCAGGTACGTGGCACGGTGTACCGGTCGCCCGTTTGGTGACTCGGGAACCCTGTACACATCGTTTGGGGCCGTGAGCGACACCCCGGCCGGATCTCCCCACGGATGGAACCCAAATAGGCGATAAACCTGGACTAGGGACTTGTGTAGTTAGTCAGGTCGTGGCCGACACCCTCGCTGGGCTTCCGCTTGAAGGTTGCCGAGTACATGTCAAGTAAACGGCGATAAGTGGTGGAAGCGTGTGTGAAGAAGTAGACCCCTGCAGGGTTACCAATCTATTCGAATAGCCGTTGTTCGCGGTACGGACTACTTGGTTACTTATACAGTTCATACACAAGTTGATGGATACTACTAAAAGCCTCAAGACAAGTGTGAGTGCCGTGGATAGTCTTCCGTAGGATGATGGAAGAGGATCCACGGTCGTGTATTGTTGTGGTGAGTAGAGGACTCGTGTACGTAGTCTTATCTTGCAATCTGTTGAGAGTCGTAGTATAGGTTAGACAAGAGTCAAAGCTGGCTTGCTTCTATGAACTCCACTACCCTTGTTGATAATGATGCATGTATGATAGGTTCTATTGTAAGACTTGCTGAGTACCTTTTGTACTCATGTTTGCTTAATAACTGTTGCAGAGGAGAACCCTGCCGCTTCTGATGGGTTTTACATAGACGTTGACTTCGACGAGTAGCTTTCTACCCAGACGGAGATCCTGAGCTTGTGAAGGGCCTTGTAGATAGTCAGGCTACACCAAGCCTATTTTATTTCCAAGCTGTCTGTACTCAGACATGTAGCTTCCGCTTGTGCTTGTATGATTGTATGACTTGAGTGTTGGGTCATGTGACCCCTACCTGTATGGATATGTTATGTATGGCTCTTCGGAGCCTCTTAAATAAAGTACTTTGAGTCATAGAGTTCTGTTGTGATGCAATGTTGTATTTGCACATATTGAGCATATTGTGTGTATGATTGAAATGCTTGGTATGTGTGGGATCCGACACCTAGTTGTTTTCCTTTGGTAGCCTATCTTACAAGGAAATGCCTCCTAGTGCTTCCACTGAGCCTTGGTAGCTTGCTACTGCTCGGAACACGTAGGCTGGCCCGCATGTGTCCTTCTTCGTTCCTGTGTCTGTCCCTTAGGGGAAATGTCACGCGTTGTTCCTTTAAGTCCATGTAGCTTGCTACGACTTGGGTTCATACGTTGATGACCGACACGTTCGTTGCTGGGTCATGGATGCATGTCTCTGTAATTTAGTGCCACTTTTGGTTTATAACTAGCCATGTCGGCCCGGGTTCTCTGTCATATGGATGCTAGCGACACTGTCATATACGTGTGCCAAAATGCGCAAACGGTCCCGAGCCAGGTAAGGTGGCACCCGTGGGGATACCGTGCGTGAGGCCGCAAAGTGATATGACGTGTTACAAGCTAGATCGGTGTGACTTAGGATCGGGGTTCTGACACCAAGACCCAGTCCAAGATTGTCATGCATCGTCACGGGAATTTTGCCAAGTACCACTCCGCCTGGAGACCTCGGATCCATCAAGTCCCACAACAACGTGTGCACCACTACCGTCGACTCCGTAGATGTCAAGTTCCTCGTCGTGACCCCGAACATATACGGATACCCGAATGCCTATGAACCGTGTACGACTACCATCGCAGAAGGCCGTCGGGTGAACAACTACCGCCGTTGTGATCTCGACAAGAAAACGTGTCCCGGTACCATCGCCGAAGACCGTCAAGTGAATGACTATCGTCGACGTGTACGACTACGAAATTTGAACGACTACTCCGACGATGACCCCGTGAACAACTACTTCCTCTACGACCAGTGTACCACTATTTTCCTCGACGATCTTGTACCACCCCAAACCACACGCTTCGAAGGTATAACCGCTGAGCCAATGACCCCGTGGATGAATGGTTGCGATATATGAGATGCACCTTATTTTTGCCTCGAGTCCGAACAGTCGGTGCACGTTGCCCCTCGTTTGCCTTGCCATCGACACATGGACACCCGGTATCCGGGATCATTCCATGTCACTTTTGCATGTTCCATTCATCTCTCATTTGATCTTTTGCACCGGTCTCTCAAGGAGTTCCGGAAGCGATATGTCACCGTGACATCATTTTCGGATTCGTCGCCGTGGCACCCTTTCATTCCACCATGGTGATAAATGCTCCATATCTTATATCATGTTAACTTTTTCACAAAAAATGCATAAAACATGATTATGTCATCTGCATCATGATAACAACATTTAAATGCTTAAAGTTGTTGTTTGCTTTAGTTTTCTCAGATGGCATGTTAAAATGGTTTAATTCATAACTAGTTAACTGTAGCTCAAGTAAAATAAACTTTATATGCACATGGGGTTTTACCGAAATTGTTGTTTGTTTTCCGGCCTCATTTAAAATGCCTAGATAGTTAGTTTACCTATGCTTGACCTCTTGCCATATTAAAGAACATTTAAACTTGTGGATTTCATAATCGAGATTAAACTAAATGTTTGGATGTGGTGTTTTGTCAATATGCAACTCGTTGCATGTTGAGCTCCACTTAATTTGTAGTGTTGTTTGAGAACTTTGCCATGCCATGCATATTTAAATCGAACATGCATCATACTTGTTTGTGCACCATGCCATGTTTATGCTTGTGTGTTTACCATGTTGTTTGCTTCTTTCCAGTTGCTTCTCTCGTTAGCTTTGGTTTCATTCCGGAGTTGTGATGATTCATTCGACTACGACCGTTTGTCTTCTTCATGGACTCGTTCTTCTTCCTTGCGGGATTCCAGGCAAGATGACCATTCCTTGATATCACCTCTATTGTTGCTATGCTAGATGCCTCGCTCTATTGCTTTGTCGCGATGCCTATCCTTTTGCATGTCAGCCCCTACCTTGCCATGAAACCTCTAGTCACCTTCCTAGCAAACCGTTGTTTGGCTAAGTTACCCTTTGCTCAAGCCCCCCTCTTATAGCGTTGTTAGTTGCAGGTGAAGATGAAGTTTGCTCCATGTGGATTGGATATTTTGGGAATAACAGAATATCTCTATTTAAAAATAATGCACCTCATATACTTGGCAATGGGTGGAAGGCTTGGCCTTTTGCTCGGTGCTTTTTTCCGCTCATGCCACCTTAGGAACCGATAAACCGGTGTTATGTTCCTTGATTTTGCGTTCCTAACACGGTTGGGGTTTATGGGCCCCACTCGATAATTTGCTTTGTGTAAATCTTTTCCAGCAAGGCCCAACCTTGGTTTTACCATTTGCCTAATAACTAAAAAACTTGCCGAGGGAGTTGCAAACCCGAGGATTATTTAATCAACCCCCTGGGCCAGTGCTCGTTTTGAGAGTTGGTCCAAACTAGAGCACTTTGCGGGGCCAGCCCTTGGCAACTTGCGCGTCTAGCTCCCGTACGCGTCGCTCATCCGATCGTGGCCTGAGACGAGATACGCGTGGCTCCTATCAGGGTGTCGGCACATCGGGAGGCTTTGCTGGATTAGTTTTGCTATTGTCGAAATATCTTGTTCACGGGATTCCGAGAATACTCGGGCCTTCCCAACATGGATTTGTTACTCCGCTGATCATGAGCTTGTAATGGGCTAAGGTGGGCACCCCTGCAGGGTTATGAACTTTCGAAAGCCATGCCCGCGGTTATGTGGTGGATTGGAATTTATTAATATCCGGTTGTAGATAACTTGACACAAAACCTCAAACATAATACACTACCGTGTGAGTAGTCGTGATGGTCTCTTTTCGAGGGAGTTTGGGAAGAGAACATGGCTGGGTTATGGATGACTCGTAGGTAGAAAAGATCATCTAGTGATCATGAATTAGTTCATGACCGATGGCTTTCACTTCTCTTCTCGCTCTGAAGTTACGTAAGCTAGCCACCTCATCTACACTTAGTGCTTGCAGCAGCCCTCTTATACACTTTCTCCTTACCCCAAAGGCTTTGATAGTTTTGATACCAGGGAATGGGATTGCTGAGTCCTTGTGACTCATAGTTTACTTCAAACACAGGTGCAGGTACAACCGAGTACGATTCAGGTGACGACCAGGAACTCAAGTGGGAGTTCGATGAGGAACGTGGGCGTATGTACGTGACGTACCCCGACGATCAGTAGTGGTTCCTACTAGGGCCGATCGGGCATAGTGGGTGGTTATCTTTTTTCATTTGGACTTGTCCGTAGATGGACTATGTGTGTATTTTGGATGAATGTATGACTTATTTGTGCATTGTGTGAAGTGGCGATTGTAAGCCAACTATGTATTTTTTTCCTTTGTTCTTGTACATGGGAATGTGTGAAGATAACCTTCTTGCGATCATTCCCAAATGCGATTATGCCTCTAAGTCGTGCCTCGACACGTAGGAGATATAGTCACATCTTGGGCATTACAGATGGATATTGTTACAACATGCTTGTTAATTATAAAATGCTATTCTTTACCCCTTCTAAGTGGTGCAAGATGGTGGTTTCCAGAAGGTGCTAGTCTTCAATACTCTAGGCTTTTTCCCTTCTCTTCTGGCATTTTGCAGTTCAGTCCACAGATACAGCTCATTCCTTTGATACTGATGCATATTTAGTCTAGACCTAATGCTTACGAGTACTTTGGATGTGTGCTCACGGTTTCTTTGCTCCCCCTTTTCCCACTTCTTCCTTCTTTCTGGTTCTTGCAACCAGATGGCAGATCCCAGGAGCGAGATGCCACTATCGGCTACTACTACTACTACCCCGACGGAGCCTACTACTACGTGGAGACCAACGACGACCAGGAGTAGTTAGGAGGTCCCAGGCAGGAGGCCTTGCCTCTTCGATCGTTGATGTTTGTGCTAGCCTTCTTAAGGCAAAACTTGTTTAATTTAAGTATGTACTCAGATATTGTTGCTTCTGTTGACTCTTGTATGTTCGAGCTTATGTATTCGAGTCCTCGAGGCCCCTGCTTGTAATATAAAGCTTGTATTATTTTAATTTGTGTCTAGCGCTGTGTTGTGATATCTTACCATGAGTCCCTGATCTTGGTCGTACACATTTGCGTGCATGATTAGTGTACAGTCAAATCGGGGGCGTCACAAGTTGGTATCAAATCCAACTGCCTGTAGGAACCCCCATTTCCAACTCCTTGGCCTAAGTTGAGTCTAGTCTTTAAAAAACTGATTTACTAACATGGTTGTGTGGCTTACGGGCCCACGTCGCCATTGTGTGGTATTAGGATCTTTTATTCCTTGTCTATACTCTGGGACTCTGATCTCTCATCTATTCGGATTAAATGATTTTGCTAAAGCTAACATTAGGATCTCGTGATCACATCCATCCGGAGAGTTGTATTACGCCTTTCTTGAATTGAGGGCCAGGATTAGCTTCACATTGTTCACGGGCTACAAAATCCTTTTATCGTTGGCACCCTGCGTCGTCCCCTGCAGATTCCTCGCTCTAGTGGTTTTATTCGATGTTGATGTAGCCTTTGCTATGTCTCGTTGTTGTATCCCTCCATCACGAGCATGCGTGCCGCCTAGTATGTCTGGGATGATTCTCTTGTCCGAACTCATACTAACGACGTGTAATTGGCTCTATGTATGTATATCTATGTCTTCAATGACTACTGCTTTGTACATACTGCACCTTTGCTCATTGTGCAAGTTACCTCATGAATGACTCCATACACGTGCTCCACCCCTGTTAAACTACTCCCTGATGTTTTTAACAGGATCGCTGATGATCCTCCACCTCCACCGTATATTGCTGGAATGATGCTGCAGTTTGAGTTGAACCATTAGTTTATGACTGGAGTAATGGCTCAGTTTCCAAACCAGAATGCTCATGAACAGCCTGCCCCAATAACATTGCCAGAATTTGTGCGCCTCAACACATTCATTTTCCGCAACTCCACCAATCCTATGGATGCCGATGATTGGCTTCATGACATCCTGTTTGAGATGGAGTCAGGTAATGTTTCCCCTGCCAGTTATGTCACCTTTGCGACATTTCACTTAAAGGGTCCAGTTGCTCAATGGTGGGAAAGCCACAGGGGTATGTTGCCGGCTGAAACTGTAACCACTTGGCAGGAATTTCATTTAGCCTTCCATGCACGACACATTCCTCAAGGTCTGATGGACCAGAAGAAGAAGGAGTTCCGCAAACTCGCACAGGGCACAATGACTGTGGATGAATGTCAGTGGAAATTCCTTGAATTATCCCTCTATGCTAAGGATGACTTCTGCACTGACGCTCGCAGGCAGGAGAAAATCCGGGAAGGACTGCATCCTGATATAAAGCTCGCACTTGTTGCTCATGATTGCGCAGACTTTGTGACGCTTGTCACCCAAGCTTTCCAAATTGAAACTGGTCCGACTGAATACCAGGAGTCGCTCAAGCATACTCGAGATGTTGGCCCATCCTTGGGTCAGCCTTCTAAAAAACGTCTTGTCTGGATCCCACACAATGTTTATCACCGACCTGCTCCAACACCAAGGCCGTCTTATGTTGCACCTCGCCTGCCTTCGCCGCCAAGACAACTAACTATTCAGGGTGGACAGTCCAATGTGGCGGCTCCTCCCCATAATGATGGCTTATGCCACAAGTGTGGACAACTAGGACACCTTGCTTTGGACTGTGCCGCCAAGAGAGTCCAGCTCACTCACCCTTCTGGCCAGACAATCCAATACTCAGTCCGAGCAGCTCAGGATGCCGAGAACCAGATATATGCTCTGAATGCATTGAATGCTTCACCCCTTGAAGGAATAGAGAACATTCCAGTCGTTCGTGATTTCGAAGATGTCTTTCCAGAAGAACTTCCAGGAATACCCCCTGCTAGAGCTGTCAAATTCATCATAGACTTGAAACCGAGCACTACTCCTATATCCAAGCGACCCTACAAGATGCCGCCGCATGAACTCCTTGAGCTTAAGTTGGAAATCGACACTTCACTTCATCAGGGTTTTATCTGTCCAAGTTCCTCTGCTTGGGGAGCACCTTCTCTCTTTGTCAAGAAGAAGGATGGAACTAATCGTTTGGTCCAAGATTTCCGACCTATCAACGAGGCAACAATTCAGAACAAGTATCCCTTCCCAGAATCAACGATCTGTATGATCAACTTGTTGGTTCTTCAATATTCTCTAAACTTGATTTTAGGTTGGGTTACCACAAGATTCGGGTTCGTTCAGATGATATTCCCAAGATCGCATTCGTTACTCGCTATTGTTCATACGAGTACACTGTCATGTATTTCAGCCTAACCAATGCTCCAGCGACATTCTCTTGTCTGATGAACTATATCTTAATGCAATACCTCGACAAGTTCATCGTGGTTTATTTGGATGATATCCTTGTATACTCTAAGAACAAAGAAGAACATGCTAAACACCTTCGACTTGTTCTCGAAAAGTTTCGAGAGCATCTACTATATGCTAAGTATTCCAAGTGTGAGTTATGGCTACCCGAAGTGACCTATCTTGGGCATGTCATCTCCAATGATGGTATTGCCGTCAACTTCAAGCGAGTTCAGGCTATTCTCGATTGGACCCCTCCGAAGAATGTCAAACAAGTCAGAAGTTTTATCGGACTCACCAGCTATTGCCGTCGATTTGTCGAGAATTTCTCCAAGAATGCCAAGCCCCAGACTGGTCTGCTTCACAAAGGCGTCAAGTTCGAATAGACAAAAAAATTGCCAGGAAAGTTTCCAGGCACTTAAAGACAAGCTGAATTCTACCCCAGTGCTTGCTCCTCCAGATACTAAAAAGGATTTCGTCATTTACTGCGACACTTCACGTCAAGGATCGGGATGTGTCCTAATACAAGAGCGCAGGGTGATTGCTTATGGCTCTCGTCAATTGCACCCTCACAAAGAGAACTATCCAGTTCATGACCTCGAGCTTGCTGTTGTCATACATGCACTGAAACAGTGGCGACATTACCTTCTCGGTAATCGTGGTGAGATCTTCACCGACCACCAAAGTCTGAAGTATTTGTTTACTCAACCAGACATGAACCTTCGTCAGTGAAGGTGGATGGAGACCATAGCAGATTTTGACTTGGGTATTTCCTATACACCTGGCAAGGCTAATGTAATGGCTAATACCTTGAGGCGCAATTCATATTGCAACCACCTCCAGGTTCAAAAAATTCAGCCCTCGCTTGTTGAAGAATTCAAAAAGCTGAACCTCCATATTGTTCCTCCTGGTGCACTTGCTCCTCCTCCAGAATTCTGCAAGATGAACCTTCGTGTTGTTCCCCAGGTTTCCCTCAATACCCTGGATGTCGAACCAGATCTCATGGACATCATCAAGAGGCTGCCGAAATATAACTCTCAAGTTCGAAATATTAGGCGCTACTTCTCAGAAGGAAGGCCCTCGTTCTTCACTATTAAACATGATGACACCTTGTTCTTTAAAGGTCACCTAGTGGTCCCTTCAAAAGACAACATGGATATGACTCAGCAGGTAATGAATGAAGCTCATGATACTCTGTTGTCTATTCATCCTGGTAGCACCAAGATGTACCAAGACATTCATCAGATGTTCTGGTGGTCAAATATGAAGGAAGACTGATACGTCTCCAACATATCTATAATTTTTTATTGTTCCATGCTATTATTTATGATGTTTTGGATGTTTAATGGGCTTTGTTATACACTTCTATATTATTTTTGGGACTAAGCTATTAAACCAAAGGCCCAGTCCAGATTGCTGTTTCTTGCCTATTTCAGGGTTTTACAGAAAAGGAATATCAAACGGAGTCCAAACGGAATGAAACCTTTGGGAGAGATATTTTTGGAGCGATATCTTCACGGGAGACTTGAGAACCACGGAATAGGGCACACGTGGCGTCCACGAGGGTGGGGGGCGCGTCCCCCCATACAGGGCGCGCCCCCTGCCTCATGGGCCCCATGTTTGTCCGCCGGTTCCCTCCTTCCTCCTATATATACCTATGTACCTCGAAAACATCAGAGACAGAGAGAAAACCCTAATTCCACCGCCGCAACCTTCTGTTCCCGTGAGATCCCATCTTGGGGCCTGTTCCGGAGCTCCGCTGGAGGGGGGATCTACCACGGAGTGCTTCTACATCAGCACCATCGCCTCACCATGAGTTGTGAGTAGTTTACCACAGACCTTCGGGGCCATAGTTAGTACCTAGATGGCTTCTTCTCTCTCTTTGGATCTCAATACCAAGTTCTCCTCGGTCTTCGAGGAGATCTATTAGATGTAATCTCTCTTTGCGGTGTGTTTGTCGAGATCCGATGAATTATGGGTTTATGATCAAGATTATCTATTAGAAATATTTGGTTCTTTTCTGAATTCTTTTATGTATAATTATAATATCCTTGCAAGTCTCTTCGAGTTATTGGTTTGGTATGGCCTACTAGATCTACAGTTCTTGCAATGGGAGAAGTGATTGGCTTTGGGTTCAATCTTGCGGTAGCCTTTCCCAGTGACAGTAGGGGCAGCAAGGCACGTATTGTATTGTTGCCATCGAGGATAAAAAGATGGGGTTTATATCATATTGTTTGAGTTTATCCCTCTACATCATGTCATCTTGCTTAAGGCGTTACTCTGTTCTTATGAACTTAATACTCTAGATGCATGCTGGATAGCGGTCGATGTGTGGAGCAATAGTAGTAGATGCAGAATTGTTTCGGTCTACTTGTCTCGGACGTGATGCCTATATATAATGATCATGCATATATATTCTCATAATTATTCTCTTTTCTATCAATTGCTCGACAGTAATTCGTTCACCCACCATAGAAATCTGCTATCATGAGAGAAGCCACTAGTGAAACCTATGGCCCCTGGGTCTATTCTCAACATATCAATCTACAATCTACTTTACTTTACCGCTTTTATTTTCTGTTCTTATATCCAAAAATACCAAAAATATCAAACTATCATATCTATCAAGTCTCAATTTCGTAAGTGACCGTAAAGGGATTGACAACCCCTTATCGCGTTGGCTGCGAAGTTCTTATTTGTTTGTGCAGGTGCGAGGGACTCGCGCGTGGTCTCCTACTGGATTGATACCTTGGTTCTAAAAAACTAAGGGAAATACTTACGCTACTGTGCTGCATCACCCTTTCCTCTTCGAGGGAATACAACGCAAGCTCGAAAAGTAGCACGAAGCATTTCTGGCGCCGTTGCCGGGGAGGCTTATGCAAAAGTCATATACCAAGTACCTATCACAAACCCTTATCCTTCGCATTACATTTATTTGCCTCTCATTTTCCTCTCCCCCTCTTCACCCTTGATTTTTTATTTGCAATTCTTTTTGCCGTGTGTTTTCCGTTTGCTTGCTTCTTGTTTGGTTGTGTGTTAGATTGCTTGCTTGTCATCATGTCTAGCACACCTATCATTATCAATACCCCCGAGAGTGAGGTTCTTAATTTTAAACAAAGGTAGGAGGAAAACTTAAAAGATGCCTGGTATAGAATTTGCAATGCTCAAAATAGATCTACTAGGAAGCTTTCCACTTCCGTGCTTCTTTGCAATTTTTATGTTGGCATAACTCTGTGGAATAGATATATTTTGGATACCATTACCGGGGGGAATTTCTTGGGTAGCCATACTTTTGATTCTTATAATGCTATAACTGAATTATTTGGCTCACCACCTCTTATGGTTAATGGGACTGTTGTAACTCTGGAACATGTTATGCAAAGGCCAGAAATTATTGAAAATAAAGTTGCTACGGTAGAGTTGGTAGAAAATTTGGATAGAAAGATCCACAATGAAATTACCCATTATGGATCCAAGGTAGGAGTCATTCTGAATTTTTTAAAGAAAAAGAAGCCATAGTTAAAGAAAAATTAGATCAAGATTCTACTAGAATCGATAAACTTGAGGATATTATTACTAATGTGAGGTCTGCTGCTCTTTCTGCTATTAAAACTACTTCAAATCCTTCTACCACTAAATTGTCTAAGTTCATGTATGTTCCTAAAAACAAGGGTGAACCATCTAGTAAAGGAATCACGGATCTTAAATTTATAAGTGCTCATCCTAATTTTCTTACTTTTGCTAGAGAACCTTTTGACATGAATGAACTTCTTGATTTATTACCCACAAGTTTGATTATCAATAGGAATAAAGTAGTTCCTAAGAATCACAAGTGCTTAATTAAAGAATTGGCTTCGAAAGAAGGCAATACCTAGATCTATCCTTGTATCGTGCCTAGCTAGGGGCGTTAAACGATAGCGCTTGTTGGGAGGCAACCCAATTTTATATTTTTTTTCTTTTTTCTTATGTTTAGGAATAAATATTGCATCTAGATTCTGTTTAGATGTGGTTTTGTGTTTTAATTAGAGTTTGTGCCAAGTAGAACATTTGGGAAGACTTGTGTGAAGTTTATATGATCTTGCTATAAAAAACAGAATCGTCAGCGCTCACTAGAATGGAAACCCTGTTTTACTGGAGTGTGCTATTTAGTTGATTATTTTTGCAGATGATTAATAGACAAATTACTCACATATACCCATTTATTTCAAAAATTGTGGATTTACAGAAATATGCGAAAGTTACAGATTACTACAGATTGTTCTGTTTTTGACAGATTCTGTTTTTCGTGTGTTGTTTGCTTATTTTGATGAATCTATGAGTAGTATTGGGGAGTATGAGTCATAGGAAGTTGGAATACAATAGGTTTAACACCAATATAAACAAAGAACGAGTTCATTATAGTAACTTTGAGTGGTGGTTTGTATTCTTATACTAATGGAGCTCACGAGATTTTTGTCTAAGTTTTGTGTTGTGAAGTTTTCAAGTTTCGAGTATTGCTTTGATGGACTACGGAACAAAGAGTGGCAAGAGCCTAAGCTTGGGGATGCCCAAGGCACCCCAATGTAAAATTCAAGGGCAACCAAAAGCCTAACCTTGGGGATGCCCCGGTAAGGCACCCCCTCTTTCGTCTTCATCTATCGGTAACTATACTCGGGACTATATTTTTATTCACCACATGATATGTGTTTTACTTGGAGCGTCATGTATGATTTGAATCTTTGCTTGTTAGTTTGAAACAATTATCCTTGCTGGAAACACCTTTTTGAGAGATGTAAATATGGCCTAGGAATTGCTAGAACACGCTATGTGCTTCACTTATATCTTTTGAGCTGAATAGTTTTGCTCTAGTGCTTCACTTATATCTTTTTGAGCACGGTGGTAATTTTATTTTGTAGAAATTGTTGATCTCTCATGCTTCACTTATATCCTTTTGAGAGTCTATTAGAACAACATGGTAATGTGCCTTGGCTATAAAACTAGCCTTCACATGATAGGCATCCAAGATGAATGTAGTAAAAACTTTCATACAAAGTGCATTGAATATGATGAGAAGTTTGATACTTGATAATTGTTTTGAGATATGAGTATAGTGATATTAGAGTCATGCTAGTGGAGTTCTTATGAAATTTAGAAATACTTACGTTAAAGTTTGTGATACCCGTAGCATGCACGTATGGTGAACCGCTATGTGACGAAGTTAGAGCATGATGTATTTGTAGAGTGTCATCCTTTGTGTGGAGGTCGGGGGCGAGCGATGGTTAACTCCTACCAACATCCCCCCTAGGAGCATGCGTTGATTGCTTTGTTTTGATGACTCTTAAATTTTTGCAATAAGTATATGAGTTCTTTGTGACTAATGTTGAGTCCATGGATTATATGCACTCTCACCCTTCCACCATTGCTAGCCTCTCTTGTACCGCGCAACTTTTGCCGGTACCATACACCCACTATATACCTTCCTCAAAGCAGCCACCATATACTTTCCTCAAAAGAGCCACCATATCTACCTATCATGGCATTTCCATAGCCATTCCCAGATATATTTCCATGCAACTTTCCACCGTTCCGTTAATATGACACGCTTCATATTGTCATATTGCCATGCATGATCATGTAGTTGACATCGTATTTGTGGAAAATCCACCATGCATAATTTTTCATACATGTCACTCTTGATTCATTGCATATCCCGGTACACCGCCGGAGGCATTCATATAGAGTCATACTTTGTTCTAGTATTGAGTTGTAATATCGAGTTGTAAATCAAGATAAGTGTGATGATCATCATTATAGAGCATTTTCCCATGTGAGGAAAGGCCAAAAAAAGAGAAGGCCCCTCCAAAAAAAGGGGGACAATGCTACTATCTTTTTTCCACACTTGTGCTTCAAAGTAGCACCATGGTCTTCATGATAAAGAGTCTCATGTTTAGTCACTTTCATATGCTAGTGGGAATTTTCATTATGGAACTTGGCTTGTATATTCCAACGATGGGCTTCCTCAAATGCCCTAGGTCTTCGCGAGCAAGCAAGTTGGATGCACACCCACTTAGTTTCTTTTGTTGAGCTTTTATACATATTTAGCTATAGTGCATCCGTTGCATGGCAATCCCTACTCCCTCACATTGATATCTATTGATGGGCATCTCCATAGCCCGTTGATATGCCTAGTCGATGTGAGACTATCTCCCTCCTTTTTGTCTTCTCCACAACCACCACTCTATTCCACCCATAGTGTTGTATCCATGGCTCACGCTCATGTATTGCGTGAAAGTTGAAAGGTTTGAAAGAATAGAGTATGAAATAAAGTGATTGGCTGAAACCGGGGTTGTGCATGATATGAATATTTTCTGTGATGAAGAGGGAGCATAGCCAGACTATATGATTTTGTAGGGATAATTTTCTTTAGACATGGTATTTTGAGAAGACATGATTGCTTTGTTAGTATGCTTGAAGTATTATTATTTCTTATGTCAATATAGGCTTTTGTCTTGAATCTTTCAGATCTGAACATTCATGCCACAATAAAGAGAATTACATTGAAAATTATGTTGGTTAGCATTCCACATCAAAAATTCTGTTTTTATCATTTACCTACTCGAGGACGAGCTGGAATTAAGCTTGGGGATGCTTGATACGTCTCCAATGTATCTATAATTTTTTATTGTTCCGTGCTATTATTTATGATGTTTTAGATGTTTAATGGCCTTTGTTATACACTTTCTTATTATTTTTGGGACTAACCTATTAACCCAAAGGCCTAGTACAGATTGCTGTTCTTTTGCCTATTTCAGGATTTTACATAGAAGGAATATCAAAAGGAGTCCAAACGGAATGAAACCTTTGGGAGAGATATTTTTGGAGCGATATCTTCACGGGAGACTTGAGAACCACGGAATAGGGCACACGTGGCGTCCACGAGGGTGGTGTCGCGCCCCCCTACAAGGCGCGCCCCGTGCCTCGTGGGCCCCACGTTTGTACCTCGGTGCCCTCCTTCCTCCTATATATACCTATGTACACCGAAAACATCAGAGACGGAGAGAAAATCCTAATTACACCGTCGCAACCTTCTGTTCCCGTGAGATCCCATCTTGGGGCCTGTTCCGGAGCTCCGCCCGAGGGGGGATCTACCATGGAGTGCTTCTTCATCAACACCATCGCCTCACCATGAGTTGTAAGTAGTTTACCACAGACCTTAGGGTCCACAGTTAGTACCTAGATGGCTTCTTCTCTCTCTTTGGATCTCAATACCAAGTTCTCCTTGGTCTTCGAGGAGATCTTTCGATGTAATCTCTTTTTGCGGTGTGTTTGTCGAGATCCGATGAATTGTGGGTTTATGATCAAGATTATCTATGAGAAATATTTTGTTATTTTCTGAATTCTTTTATGTATGATTATAATATCCTTGCAAGTCTCTTCGAATTATTGGTTTGGTCTGGCCTACTAGATCTATAGTTCTTGCAATGGGAGAAGTGCTTGGTTTTGGGTTCAATCTTGCGGTGTCCTTTCCCAGTGACATTAGGGGCAGCAAGGCACGTATTGTATTGTTGCCATCGAGGATAAAAATATAGGGTTTATATCATATTGTTTGAGTTTATCCCTCTACATCATGTCATCTTGCGTAAGGCGTTACTCTGTTCTTATGAACTTAATACTCTAGATGCATGCTGGATAGCGGTCGATGTGTGGAGTAATAGTAGTAGATGCAGAATCGTTTCGGTCTACTTGTCTCAGACGTGATGCCTATATATAATGATCATGCCTATATATTCTCATAATTATTCGCTTTTGTATCAATTGCTCGACAGTAATTCGTTCACCCACTGTAGAAATCTGCTATCATGAGAGAAGCCACTAGTGAAACCTATGGCCCCCGGGTCTATTCTCAACATATCAATCTACAATCTAATTTACTTTACCGCTTTTACTTTCTGTTCTTATATCCAAAAATACCCAAAATATCAAACTATCATTTCTATCAGGTCTCACTTTCGTAAGTGATCGTAAAGGGATTGACAACCCCTTATCGCGTTGGCTGCGAAGTTCTTATTTGTTTGTGCAGGTGCGAGGGACTCGCGCGTGGTATCCTACTGGATTGATACCTTGGTTCTCAAAAACTAAGGGAAATACTTACGCTACTGTGCTGCATCACCCTTTCCTCTTCGAGGGAATACAATGCAAGCTCGAGAAGTAGCAAAGACATTGCTCGTTACGTTGCTGAATGTGACGTGTGCCTTCGTATCAAAGCAGAACATCAAAGTCCTGCTGGAACTCTGCAACCTATCTCTATTCCTGAATGGAAATGGGACCATGTCGAAATGGACTTTGCTACTGGTTTTCCCAAATCGCGGAAAGGTAATGATGCTATTCTTGTCATCATTGACTGGCTTTCTACAGTTGGACACTTCCTGGCCATCAAAGAGACCATCACTGCTAGCCAACTGGCAGCACTCTATATGTCAAGAATTGTCTCACTCCACGGTATTCCATTGGTTATCAGGCCAGACAATGGCAGCTTATCCACTTCAAGATTCTTGGCAAGTTTCCAAGAAGCAATGGGAACTCATCTATCTTTCAGCACTGCATTCCACCCTCAGTCTCAGGGACAAGTTGAACGCATCAATCAAGTTCTCGAAGACATGCTTCGAGCTTGTGTTATTTCCTTCGGGAAGAAATGGGAGGAATCTCTCATGTATGCTGAGTTCTCTTACAACAATAGCTATCTGGCTAGTCTGAAGATGGCCCCCTTCGAAGTGTTATATGTACGAAAGTGCCGAACCCATCTGAACTGGTCAGAAACTGGGGAACGTCCACTCTTCGGTCCAGATATTATCCAACACGCCGAAGAACAAGTCCACGTCATTCGCGAGAATCTGAAGACTGCTAAGTCGCGTCAAAAGAGTCAGTATGACCATCATCATAAAGACATGGTCTATCAACCTGGCGAAAAGGCTTATCTTCAAGTCACCCCAATGAAAGGTGCTCACCGCTTCGGGTTCAAGGGCAAGCTAGCTCCTCGCTATATTGGTCCATTCACTATCCTTGAAAGGCGTGGAAAACTGGCATACTGGTTGGAGCTTCCATTGAACCTTTCTAAGGTTCATGATGTGTTCCACGTGTCACAACTCCACCGCTGCTTCAAGGACCCAATCCGAGCAGTGGATCATGAAGTGCTCAAGTTGCAACAGGACCTCTCCTATAAAGAGCATCCGGTCCGCATTCTCGACCAAGCTTAACACCGCTCCTGCTAGAAGGCGATCAAGTTCCTGAAAGTCCAGTGGTCACATCACTCCGAAGACGAAGCCACTTGGGAACACGAGGATCGCGTGCGTGATGAATACCTCGAACTGTTTCCTTCTACCTCCTAAATCTCGAGACGAGATTTCTTATAGTGGAGGAGAGTTGTAATGCTCGGATAATTATGCTACAGTAATCCATGCTAATGATGCCACATCACCACGATTACTGTTGTTAATCCCGCGATGGTTTAATCCCGTCCAAATTCAAAATCAAGTTAAACAATAAAAGTTTTCAAACATAAAAACTAAAATGTTCAAAGTGTGGCAAATAATATTTCGTTATTTGTCATGTTGAAACAACATTTTTATAATTTGTTTTAATGCGCTTAAAAAAGTAAAACAGTAGCCGAAAATAGAAAACAAATAAATGAATTAAAAGCAAAAGGTGAAAAAAGGGAGAAACCTCCCCCCTCACCCTGGGCCGCTTGGTCGTCCGACCCACCAGGTTGGCCCAGCAGCCGGCCCAGCTCCCCCGCACCAGGTCCTACCCCCTATTCCTCGGGCTCTGAGGGAGTCCTGGATTAAGGGGTCCTCAGGTTGCCGGATCGCTCGTTACGGGCCGGACTGGTGGCCCATGAAAATTATTGGTGAAGACTATCTCCCGTATCCGGATAGGACTCCCATATGTGTAAAATAGCAAGTTTAGAGTCCGGGTGTAATGCTTTCCTTCCTCTGCAAGATGGTCATGTACAAACCCTAGGTCCCTCAGGTGCATATATAAACCGGAGGGTTTAGTCCGTAGGGATAAGAATCACGATATCATAGGCTAGACTTCTAGGGTTTAGCCATTACGATCTTGAGGAAGATCAACTCTTGTAACCCCATAGTCATCAAGATCAATCAAGCAAGAAGTAGGGTATTACCTCGATCGAGAGGGCCTGAACCTGGGTAAAACTTCGTGTCCCCATTCTCCTGTTACCATCAATCCTCAGACGCATAGTTCGGGACCCCTACCCGAGATCTGACAGTTTTGACATCGACATTGGTGCTTTCATTGAGAGTTCCATTGTGTTGTCGATACAAGGATTAATGGCTCTCTTCGTCATCAACGACGGCGCCACCGCTGAGGGAACTTTTCTCCCCGACCAGCTTTTCTTGTTCGGTGGCTTCGTGCTTCGTGCCAACATGAAAGGCCACCTCGATCAGGTTGACAACTATGCCCCTGGTAATCAAATCAGATTTGGAAGCTTGAAGTACGTTGCTGACGTTCGTAGAGATTTAACCTTCGACGGATTCGCACCCATGGCGGCTGCCCCCTATCTGCACGACAAACATGACTTAGATCTATCATCGGACCCCGTCCAGGGGTCAACACCTGTAAGGCTGTAACAGTTCGGGCCCTAGATTGGGGGCAGATCGCCTCATCCGAGGACGGGAAGCTCAACCCAGCCACGAAAACCGCAGACTTAGTGGCACTCAAGCCGCTCACAGACCCAGCATCGAGCGAGACTCACCCCGCCGCGGGAGCACCAGACTCGGACCCGGTCACGAGTTTGGAACTTTCGGGATCTGCGCTTTTTGGGCTCAACCAAGCGGTTGCACCGAACTTAGCCCCGCAGATGTCCAAACATACATACAACACTCGCCCTTAGACGAAGCGCTGGACTTACTAAAGTCTCTCTCCCTAGCAGAGGATTCCCAACCGAACTATGCCCAGCTCTAACAGGGGGCTGAGGACAGGGAGTTTTGCTTCCCACCGACCACCCACTTGGTAGCCACGGTCGAAGACTTAACTGATCTACTAGACTACGCTTCCCAAGACATCGATGGGATGGACCACGACATCGAAGCCGATCTAAGTGCAAACCCGCCCGTGATCGGGCGATGGACGACTACCTCTACATACGACGTATATATGGTGGATACACCCAACAAGAAGGAAGGCAACGACAATACAAATCCGGAACACGAAAAGCCTGTCGTTGAACCTCCTAAACACCGACGTTAGAAACGTCGATCTCAATCCCGTAAAGGGAAAGAGAGTAACACTGTCAGTGAAGACGAAGATGATCCGGAGCAAGCCGATGACCCCGTAGAGCCAGCGATGGAACAGGACGAACATGAAGATGGCGAACACAGTCATGAGCCACTAGTCGACCATAGCGACGCCGAAGATAGCAGTTATCAACCTGTCACCGAAGAGGACGTCAGCCTGGGAAACGACGTTTTCACCGTCCCTGAAGAACCGCTCGAACAGAATAGTTTTCAACAATAGCTCATTGCCATGGCAAGGATCCTGAAGAAGCAGCAGCAGCGGCTTAGAGCCGAACATGATACACTCAATGACAGATGGAATGAAGTGCTAGACGCTGAAGAAAGATAGGACCATGAGCGCCAAACAAAGAGCTATCCCAAGCGCAAACTGTTGCCCCAATTCGACGACGAGGCCCTTGCGCCAATTCCGCCGAAGTATGATCACTCCAATCAACCGGACCGACCACCCCGTGGATGAGACAAAGCGGCCAGCATTGCCGTACAGAAGCCCGCACCTCCTCACCGTAAAGGAAAGGATACACCGGCTCAGGGCCATAAGTACGATCTACATCAAGACCTGAATAAAAAAGCTGGCCAGGCCAGATCAATTTATGGATCAAGGGAACGTGCTCACACACGGGATGGTGGCTATCAAGCCAAACACGCCGGTCACAATCAAGTTCAGAACCAGTACCGAACACAGACACCGTCCGAACTGCTCCATGATATCGCAAAATAAAGGAGTGCCACCTCTGTGCTTCACCGATGAGGTGATGAATCTTGAATTTCCAGAAGGGTTTGAACCCGTAAACATCAAGGCGTATGATGGAACAACGGACCCCGCTGTATGGATAGTAGACTTTATTCTTCACATCGACATGGCTCGTGGAGATGACCTCCACGCTATCAAATACTTACCTCTCAAGATGAAAGGGCCAGCTCAGCACTGGTTAAACAGCCTCGCAGAGAACTCCATTGGAAGCTGGGAAGAAGTTGAGGATGATTTTCAGGATAACTTCTAGGGGACTTATGTCTGGCCCCCAGATGCTGACAATCTAAGTCATATAATCCAACAACCCGAGGAATCATCCCGCAAGCTTTGGAACCGGTTCCTAACTAAAAAGAACCAAATTGTTGACTGTCCGGACGCCGAGGCCTTAGCGGCATTCAAACACAGTGTCCGGGACGAGTGGCTGGCTAGACACCTCGGTCAAGAGAAGCCAAGGTCAATGGCAGCCCTAACTACACTCATGACCCGCTTTTGCGTGGGCGAGGACAGCTGGCTAGCTCGTAGAAGCAATAGCACCAGCGACCCTGGCACCTCCGAAGTCAGGGATGGCAATGGCAAGCCACGGCGCAATAAGAACAAGCGTTGAAACAATGTTGGAAGCACAGATGACACGACAGTAAATGCCGGATTCAGTGTCTCCCGGCCCGGCCAATGCAAGAAGCCATTCAAAGGCAAAAGAGGCAATCCATCTAGCTTGGACAAAATACTAGACATCCCTTGCCAGATTCATGGCACCCCTGATAAACCTGCAAATCATACCAACCAAAACTATTGGGTCTTTAAGCAGGCCGGCAAGTTAAACGCAGAACACAAGGGGAAAGGACCTCAAAGCGAGGACGAGGATGAACCTCGCCAGCCGAACATTGGGGGACAAAAAAATTTCCACCGGAGGTAAAAACCATGAATATGATCTACGTTACCCATATCCCCAATAGGGAGTGCAAGCGCACACTTAGGGACGTTTATGCCGTAGAGCCCGTAGCCCCCAAGTTCAACCCATGGTCGGCTCGTCCGATCACATTTGATCGCAGGGATCACCCAACCAGTGTTCATCACGGAGGTTCGGCGGCCCTAGTGCTTGATCCTATAATCGACGGATATCATCTTACTCGAGTCCTTATGGACGGCGGCAGTAGTCTCAATCTGATATACCAAGACACTGTCTGCAAGATGGGGATAGACCCGTCAAGAATCAAGCCTAGCAGCACTACCTTTAAAGGAGTCATACCAGGCGTAGAAGCCCACTGTACGGGCTCATTAACATTGGATGTCGTATTCGGCTCTCCTGATAACTTTCGAAGTGAAGAGTTAATCTTTGACATCGCTCGTTTCCGAAGCGGCTATCACACGCTGCTCGAAAGAATGGCCTTCGCCCGCTTTAATGCGCACCCGCATTACGCCTACTTAAATCTCAAAATGCCCGGAACACGCGGCATCATCATGGTCAATAGAAACATGGAGCGCTCCCTCCGTACGGAGGAAGACACTGCGGCCCTAGCAGCCGAGGTCCCAAGCGGCTTCTTCAAGCCGAGCAGTTCATCGGTCGTCAAGACCACATGCATGGCTAAATGTGTCCGGTCCGCACTACAATGCGGCATCTTAGTGGAACCTGAGCTCGATTAGCAGTTGCGCCCCTATCGACTGCCCCATAAGTTGGTAGCATACGTACCTCGCGTACACATTTATGCCCTTAAAATACCTTGGGCGGCGTTGGGGGCGCACCATATACAAATAGGTCATAGTCCGGCTTGACCCTATTCAGACTCTAAAATACATTTTCTTTTTAAGATTCATTTAAAAGAACCTGCATTGTTTACGACCGTGCAGGACATTCTTTTCCAGAATCCTTCTTCCTTTTTTAGAGGAGGCCATCATAATTCCCCTATTCAAGGATACATCACCAAGGAGAAAACGGCGCAGACGTGCAGCAGGGCCTCGCATTGAGATTTCTTTTTAGATTCAGGCTCTGTGTAAACCTTTTCTCTCCTTTTTTATTTTTCTTATTTTTTATTCCGTTGGCATGTAAAATGCCCAAAGATGTTATCGGCATTATCTGTAACCACACGGCTCGCCGTCTTAAACGGGATATAAAAGAAGAAGTTTGGTTCCAATTTTGCTTGGAGTTCATCTTATTACCACTTGTGTTCTCTCCCCTTTTCAGATTGCCAAGTGTACCTTAAATACCTGGACTTAATACCAGGGGCTGTATTCGTCCTGGCACACCTCCGAAGTCCGAACACCTATAGGGAACCGTTCGGCATCCCGGATATTGCATTATATGCATCGGCTCCGAATCATTTCTTGGGTCTATAGTTGGGTTGCCCAACTCCTGTGCTTGCCAGCTTACGTTCCGTAATGTTCGGCTAAGGTAGTAGAGGGAGAACTACTGCGATTGTACTTCTGGTTTGTCCGATCAAGTACCTCAGTAGCGAAAGCCGAAAACCGACTATCATGATGAATCGAGAGCCGGTCAAGCGATCCGCTGACGTTGTGTTATACTACAATCAATAGCGATCCGCTCCATGTTATATGAGGGACTGGTCTTTGCCCAGCCGCGTACATCGGGCACCATAGTTCGGAAAGCCCTACACGCACCAGGGGCTAGTACTTAGCCCCATAAGTCAAGCTCCTATGGCTAAGTGAAAGCAATAAAGCTGCATAGTCTGATTGCCAGGTTTGCTCAGTGGACACCTCCTCTATGGACCAAGACGTTGGATAAAGAGTGTTCACGCGCATTACCGAACACCTCTATAATAATTACAAGGGGGCTGAAGCAGGCGACTAGAAACTTTCAAAATTAAATAAACAACCGCACAGGAGGAAAAAGTCACCTATAATACAGAAGCGAAAAAATTATATATATTCAGCACACATGCTTAGTCCTTACAATCCGAATACAATCATTCAAAGATTATATCCTTTGAGCACTAGCCCTCTACAAGGCGGGCTCCTTCTAGGACGTCGTCAAAGTATCTTTCTGGCTTCCGGTGATCCTTGCCCTCTGGCAGGCCAGCAGTTGCTATCTTCGTGGCCTTCATCTTCGTCCAATGCACCTTGACGCAGGCGAAGGCCATCCGTGCGCCCTCTATGCAGGCCGAACGCTTAATAGCGTCGACCCACGGACTCGCTTCGACAAGCTTCTTCACCAATCCGAAGTAGCTACTTGGGATTGGATCAGTGGGCCATAGCTGGACTATCAAGTCCTTCATGGCCGTACTCGCCATGTTATGCAGCTTGACCAACTGCTTCATCTGGTCATTGAGGGGCATGATGGCTTCTCGCCCCTCGTTGGTTACCCCAAGTGGAAGGTTTGAGATGCAGTGTAGCGGAATTATTCCCTTGGCAAAGATACCAAGGATCGAATTCCCCTGAGACTCCAAGGTTCAACAAGAAGGTGTCAACTGCTAACGGCGCCAGATACTTAGCAATCAACTTGGACCTGCACACAGATACAAATAACTTTGCTCCCAACGAGTACAGAGAGGTTGTCAATCCCTCCGGCCTTGTCGTTTACAAATGATCAAACGCAAGAGATAATAGTGATATATATTGCTGCAACTAGTAAGTAAAAGCAGAAAGTAAATAGCGGATGTGATCAGTGATGGTAATATGGACCGGGGTCCCATGACGTTCACTAGTGATGTCTCTCTCCCAAAAGACGATAAAACAGCTATGTGAGGTAAACGAATTACAGCTGGGCAATTGACAGAATTATGTGCGCAAACCAATGCTAACTATGCTGCAAGAAAGGCTGAGGCTCAAAAGCATGGGCGGTACGCAAAGGTAAGTAGACCGAAATCCATCTGCATCTACTACTAATCATCCACCTTGAGATATCTATCCAGAACATCTCGCTGGTATTAAGTTGCGAGTCCCACCCATAGTGTAAACTAAAAGCAAAAAGCAACTGCATTAAAAGAACTTTGCGTAAAGTAAACAATCCTTGCACCCGCGAGTACAAGCACCGTTGTTTTCCCCCTTGTGGCAACAGCACATCCCCTAGACTCATGTTTCTGTCACTCAAGCTAGTCATCGAGGGGCATGAACCCACAATCAAGCATTACGTTCCCTCTTGGAGTTACTACCTACTACTTGGCCAAAGCAATAAACAGCAACGGAGAACATGCAAGAATTACTCAAGAACATAAATATAAAAGAGGTAAATCAAATATATTACTCACACACAATCTGAACATAATGTCACAATCCATCGGATCCCAGCAAACTCAACATAGCAACAGCATAAGGATTACATATGTGCCTCGATCATGTAGGGCAGCTCACGAGGTCTAATTAGTGAAGCACAAAGAGGGGAGGAGAACATCACATAGCTACTGGTCATGGACCCATGGTCCAAGGGAGACTACTCACAACTCATCCGGGAGGCGTCCATGGTGGTGGAGAAGCTCCCGGTGGTGGTTCTCCCCTTCGGCAGGGTGCCGAGAAGAGTTCTCCTGGCGCTCCCGATCTTGGAAGCGCGGCGGCGGCGGAGCAGAGATGAGATCGCGAAAAAGGGTTCCGTCCTCGAGGGTTTCGGGACGCGGTGTAAATATATGCCAAAGGGGGGCATCAGCGGAGACCTGGGGGGCCCAGGCACCCCCTCGGCGCGGCCAGGAGGGGGGCCGCGCCACCAGGGGGCCGCGCCACCAGGGCGCCTGGAGCCCTGGTGGCCCCCCTCCGGCCCCACTTCGGCCATGTGGAAGCTTCCGGAAAGCTGACTTTTTATATAATTTTTCCGGGATTTTTCTGGCAGTTTAAGTAATGGGAAAACCTGAAATACAAAAACACCCGAAAACAGAAACTGGCACTGGGGTGCACTGAGTTAATAGGTTAGTCCAAATATGATCAAAAGTGTATGGAAGTGTATAAATATCATAGCAATATCACCCAAAAGAGGCATGGAGCAAGCAGAAATTATAGATACGTTTTGGACGTATCAACATCCCCAAGCTTAATTCCTGCTCGTCCTCGAGTAGGTAAATGATAACAAGCATAATTTCTGTGGTGACATGCTATTAACCAGATAGGAACTTTTCACAGTCACATGACAAGTGCTTACTGAGACAATGAATATGTACTAATTAAGTTGCCTCATGAGAAAATCACAAAGAACTGAAAGTTTTACAATATGATACTGAAATACTCAAAAGATTTGCAATGAGCATGGTGTGCAAATATGACAAAGTGATATCTCGCTTGCCCCCTTTAGTGAAGCAAAACATAAATGCAGGGGCACCTCCAAGGTTTAAGTGACGACTAGATACAATGATTTCAGAATAAACGATATCACAATCATGCAGAAGACAATGCTACTTTGGGACAATGCACATTACACTCAGAATGACAATCATGCTCTTAATAGTTGGTGCTTTAAAAGAAGGTGGAGACTCTCGAACCGTGGCTTTTGTTGGCAAGGTTGAAAACCCGTGGTCGGAAACAAAAACAAAACATGTACCAGAGCTCTTGGTTTTAAAAACAGAGGTAATAATTATTTTTTTAGATTATGCATGTTCCGTCAACGAATGCTAGCAGATAACTCAATCACTTCTTGAGATGGACAAGTTTCGAGGAACGGCTCCCGAATGAGGATGATCACATCCTCTTAATCTCCTTTGTTTATCACTGCCAAAGTTTTCTGATTTCTCATGAACAAAGCGTGAAGGAGGGTTTGTTTGTTATATTATTTTTGAGCCGGGCGCACTCTTTGCCAGTTCCTTCTCGTATTATGGGTTTGCACATTAGACATGCAATCCCGGGGTGAAGCTTGTCCAACTTAATAAGATCATGAATTAACTACTACTTCCTCATGAACTAAAACAGAGGCACAAAAGAGAAATGCTTTTTTGAATAATTTCGAGATGGTACATGAAAGTCTTCGTTAGGAATGGCAGGTAAATACCATGTATAGGAAGGTATGGTGGACTCATATGGCATAACTGGTTTAAAAGAATTTGGATGCACAAGCAGTCAGTCCGCTTAGTACATGCGAAGGTTAGCAAAAGACTGGGAGCGACCAACTAAAAGAGCAATGACGGTCATAATCATGCAGAGCGACAAAGCAACATTGAATCAGGCATGGAAGTTATATCGCTACTCAGAAATTAAAGATCATCAAGGCTTGATAGACTTTCTTTACAGTCTTAAATATGCGTGAGCATACGCCAAGTCAATCAATCTTGAAGGAAGATATCACTAGACCATACCACATCATAGGCAAATAAATCATGTTGGTACC
This sequence comes from Secale cereale, assembly GCA_902687465.1. Classification (NCBI taxonomy): domain Eukaryota; kingdom Viridiplantae; phylum Streptophyta; class Magnoliopsida; order Poales; family Poaceae; genus Secale; species Secale cereale. Next base: position 478,346,641 of record LR738714.1, read on the forward strand.
TCAATAACACATTGAGAACCCCCCCAGCTATTTGAGACTAACCATAAGAAAACATGAACTACTAAGCATCATTATGCACATAGCATTTTATCATAGACATATCGACCAGTGCAAGAGAAGCCAACTCTCTTAATAAGATAAGCATGAAAACTATAGAGAGTTCCAGCGACCAACTAAACACTACTAGGAAAAGGCCTACTAATGGCGCACCTAATTTGGCCATTAATGGCGCATTAGTGGTGCACCATTACTAGCACACCATTAGTATTTGATACTAATGGCGCACCTCTGGTGCGCCATTAGTATCTGGTATACTAATGGCGCACCGCAGATGCGCCATTAGTGTGCACAGTAGTGCGCCATTAGTATGCCTCCCAGGGGCCATGTGTACCCAGGTGCTTTGGCATACTAATGGCGCACTCAGGCAGGATGCGCCATTAGTAATGTCCGCATAGTAATGGCGCACTGGCTGGTAATGCGCCATTAGTATGCTTTGGCATACTAATGGCGCACTGTGCTGTGATGCGCCATTAGTATGAATATTAGGTTTTTTTTAATATTATTTTTCTGTTTTTTTGCACAGATTACAAAATGTATAATTGCACAGAATATAGACAGCACACATCAACAACAAATTCATCGAATACAATAGAAGATTAGTCTCTGAATACAATTCATCATATTAGTCTCCGAATACAATTCATCATATTAGTCTTCGAATTGAAAAGACCGAACAAAGATAGAACAATATATTACAAGTCTCGAGACCGCGAGTAGCGAGTTTGTCTTCACATTACAAGTCGATATCGATCATTTAAACTACCATGACATAGAAGAGAGCTGCGGTCATCACGATGAGCATCATCACGATGAAACTCGTCTTCATCCGGTTCCTCCAACGCTCCTTCCCCTCTCCCGCTAGATAGCGGGCGTATCTAGATTCGGCCTCGGCCCTAGTGGTGTACCCTTTGTAACTGTTATCGCTGAACTGGTGAACCTGTCTCCGACACTCCTCCCAGTCGTCGTAGACTCCGGGAACCTTACCCTTGTACACGACATACGACGGCATCGCTATGCACTAGCCAAACGAAACGTTAGTACCAATTCTCAAACAATTCATAAGCAATATATAAGTATGCAACAGAACGATCGAAAGAGAAAAGTATGACATTAATAGCATCGATTACTTCTAAGTTGAACGACTCTCGAAACCAAAGAGACATACTACAAGTTCATTAAAGTTTAATTACAACATGAGCCAATCGATGTTTCAGAACTAGACACAGCATCACTGCTTTCGACTCGACTCAATGCACCGGAGCGTGGATGAAGCCGCCGTCTATCATGGGAGTCATGAAATCACGGGCGTTGTCAGCCTGCATTTGTAGCATTATGTAGATGTCACTGTTCGACGGTTGATTTCTGAGGTAGAACTGCCCCGAGGTACGAAGGACATCTTGATGGATGATTTCCGCAAACTCCGACTGGATGCGAAAGAAATCTTGTCTGATGTCCGCGTCCTGGATTGCCGACACGCGCGCGGCCCAATCTTTGAGCTTACTCGGTAGCAGAAGTTGATGATGGTCCCGTACGATCGCCCGCATGTGATGGATGGCGTAGTAGGCACCCTTCTGACCGCCAGGCGGCTGCTTGACGCAGCAGAACGTCGTGTTGTGGGAGAACACGTGCTTGCCGTACTTACGAGCTGTCCTGGTGAAGGTGCCTCCAGATTTGGCGTAGCCGGGGAGAACATCATCAAGAACCTTCTTGACATTTGTGTAGTCTACAGCCGACTGACGGTCCGGGTCGAAATACGTGGCCATGGAATATTTGGGGCTTAGTAGGATGAGTGTGCACTGTGTGTCACTGCAGAAAACACGGAATGTTAAAAGAAGAACGATCGAAATCTAAGAATTCATATGTTACGGGGCGGTTGAGGCGGAGGACTTACTCGGGAAAGTAAGGCACGAGGAAGTTATCCTTATCTCGGTTTGCCAGAATGACGCCTTCGAGGTAAGAACTCGCGACTTGCCGGTCCCCAGCGCTGCCCAAGAACTTGGCATGCATGTAGAAGGGGTCGACTATCACGATGTCCGGGGTCTTGTCGCGAATGATTCGCATCTCCATACTCAGCGAAAATAGCCGAACGAAGGTGTAGTGCAGCGGAAGAAGGTTCAACATAGCGTGGATGTCATCAAACCGTAGGACGATCGTACCCCCGATGGAGTTATCCACAAAGCCCTTGCCCTCCGGCACCTTGGCCGCGAAAACCGGGTATGCCACATCCTTCTCTCTGAGACGCCGCTTCTCCAAAGAAAGAACACTGTCATGCAGACTCCACATAGCACCGGTTGCAGCATCGAGCATATTTGTCGGTAGCATCGGCCTACCCGCCACATGCACCCTCCTCATTACATCCTCAGGTGAAGGTGGCCCGTCCTGAGCACGGATCGTACTCGGTGCCGGCTGGCTCGCACCCTTGTTACTTTTTCTTTTGCGTGCCTTCTTCTTGATCTCCTGAATTGGGACCGAGTTCTGCTCAGAGACCGCCTTCTTTAGTGTGTTGGGGCTGATAATATTTCGCACCTCGCCTATCTGAGGCTCGGTGAAGTCGGCAGCTGGAGGCGTCTCCTGAGAGCTAAACGGCAGACGACGCCTGTTGCAACTTGGCTTCTCCGTGGTACCGGCTTGATCGCGCACTTCTTTTGTTGGGTTGGGTTCTTGAGAAGGAGCCCCCATGAAGTCGTCACTGTACCCATGATCGGCAAAGTACTGATCGACGTTGGCAAATGTATCGTCGTCGTCATCGTTCTGATCCTGTGCCATATGCATGTTTGGATCCAGTGGAATAGGGATTTCCGGCACCGTTGCGGCGGACTTGCCATGGGGACGACTTGGCGCCGGAACGACTAGCGGTGTTGTCTTTGGGGTGGTTTCTCCCGCCCCCAAACGAATCTGGCTCTTCGGCCAAAGCAGGGGCCAGCTCAGGCAGGCGCTGAGGGTCATGACGTCATCATCGTCGGCCCCAACGGGTCGAATCGGAGGTAACACCTCGTCGCAGCCTGGCAGCACCCGAACCAGTTGAACCCGAAACAAGTTGGGTGGCATCTGGGTACCGTGGAACAAGGGGTTGCCCGGTTGAACGATTTTGCCCTTGGCGACATCGACCAACTCGTTGTTCACGAAGTGCAGGAGAGTGCACGGAACATCGGCGACGCCCTGCGAAAACATGTAGGGCGGTAGGGATGCCCAGTCAAAGGCAAGGAGATGAAGTCCTTTGCCGAGAGAGGCTTAATTAGTTACCGTGATGATGGCGTCGAGCTCGGCTAATGTCTAGGCACCGCCAACGGCGGGCGTGCAGTTGACGGAGGGGCCGCTTGCTGCAGAGGTGCCGGCCGGCATACACCCGGGTGCATTAAGCTCCCGTGCCGGCGTCAGAGACACCAATGCCGCCTCCGCTGGAGACACCAATGGCCCCGCCATCGCGTTCTGCGAGTTGCTGGCCGTGAAGCTGGGAATCGGGGGCGGCCCCTGTTGGCATCCCGCAATCCACGCCTGCAACCCCTCGATCAAGCTAGGCACAATGGCGGTGATCGTCGCTCCGAGCTGTTGTTGCACTTGCTCTTGGACAATCTCCGGAATCCACGCCACCTGTGCCTTGAGTTCTTGAACCTCGCGCGCCTGGCTTTTCGAGCTGGTCTTTTTCTCCTTTCGCCCACCAGCGTTATAGTATGACGACCATTTTGTCGACAAGCCTTTGCCGGCCACACGACCAGCTGACGTCGGCTTCTCGAGCTTATCCTTGTTCTTCATTACATTCAACGCCCTATTTAGAGTCGTGTCCCAAGGGCCGCTCTTAGTCGACCCGGCGCTACTGCTTTCAGTCGCCTGCGGAAGGAATGTGAATCATTTAGAAATTTGGCTTCATTAATTAGAATGCAACCATATGGAGCTAATTACGCGGGGTTGTATTCCTTACCAGAACAGCCTCAAGCGCCCTGGTCTTCGGATCCGTGGTCAGCTCCTTTGTTTTCGGGTCCTTCTTGTACCGGGCCCTGATAAAGTTCCTGGTCTGCTTGTCACCGTATTTATCGAAGAGGGGCGGTAGGCCTTGCTCGGCACGGTCTGCCTCCTCCTTGTCCCATATAGGCTCCGCCACTCTGTAACCGCCGGGACCGAGTGTGTGTTCCCCTAAGTTGAGCTCCCGCATTTATTTCCCCCACTGACTTGATTCGGAGTGTGCGGTTCTCGAGCAATTGATCTTGAAGTTGTTGTAGTCATCTTCGGTGATCGAAGGATGTTTCTCCTTGATCTTCTCATAACTCTCACCTTTCTCGATCATTCTCTTCACATTGGTTTTCCAAGTAGACAGGGCCTTGCTCATCTTCGTGAGGGCAGCACTGTTCACTTTATTCCCTTTGAGGCTTGTGTTATCAAATTGAGCGGGGAACTTGTATCGTTCGTGCAGCTTCGTGAAGAGGATCTTGCGGTAATTCCCGTTGTCAGGATGCCTCAGGTTCTCGCTGTTGATCGAGACGATGCTTCGGAGAATGCACCCGAGCTGAAGCGAGTACCCCTTGACTATTCGTTCGGGCACCGTTGGATTCCCGTCAGAGTCCACTTCAGTAACTTCCTCCTTGAGGGTGCGTAGCACGGTCGGGCGCCGGTCCTTCCGTTGCCTCTTCGGTTGGCTGCCATTTGTGCGTGCGCCGCCATCATCAGTGGTGGCATTCTCGGCGACACCATCAGTGGTGGCATCAGTGGGGTCATCCTCCGCGGTACCATCAGTGGTCTCAGGATCGGTGGGGAAGGCGGCGTCCTCATACAAGTGAGGTTGTTCCTCCATCTCCTGGGACAGCTCCCAGAATGCCTTCCCGCCCGAACCGCCGGCCTCATCGTTGTTGGCCATGTTTCTCTCTAAATAGGAACAAAGTTTGGTCAAAAAGTTGGTTATTGTCAAGGAACAAGATCATGGTCTCATCATTTAGGGTTTGTCGACACCGAGGCATCGTAAAAGCTAAGCTTTTTATAATTGAGGGTTTTTCGACGCCGAGGCACCCTAAAAGCCTAAGCTTTCATCATTTCGGTTTTTATCGACACCGAGGCACCCTAAAAGCCAAGGTTTCATAATTTATGGTTTGTCGACACCGAGGCATCCTAAAAGCTATGCTAGGAAGGAGAATTCTAAGTTGGGCCTAATCACTTGGCTCTATTATTGCCGCCTATGGTTTAATGCAGCTAGAATAAAGGGGCACTTGATCCTACTTAATTAACTACTAAGATAACCCGGCCCATGCATTAGTCACAAGTACCCCACATGTCCTATTTTTTAGCAAAGTCATGCTAAAATTCACGGAAAATTTCAGCATGACCTTTGCTGAAAATAGGACATATGGAGTACCCGAATTTGCTGGAACGGAAGTTAATCGACATTCCAGCAAACTCAAGGGCCTCTCGGGGTACCAACAAAACTATCACGACACGATGGTCGGAGACAAAACCCAGCAAAAATCTGGATGGAGTGCATCGGGCTTTCAACTCCACGTTAGACTATCCAAAAGATCACACTGAGCTCCAGCTGAGGGATCCATCAGCCATCATGCCAGCCAGCCAGCAAATTAAGCTGGCCTGGAGCAAATAAAAATACAATGCATACATACATACTAAAGCAGAAAGATAGATAGATAGATAAGCATGTTTAGTTTAGTTTACAAGAATGAGTGCATGCATGTCAAAAGTTGGCATCTACTACTTGCCTTTTCTTTTTCAGCCCATGTTCATGTAGATAGATAGATAAGCCCATTTTATTTAATTAACAAACTGAATTTAACACAGTGGTTAACTGAATTTTTACCCAGTAGTTAACTGAATTTAATTAACAAACTAGAAAACAGAAAAAACTAGACTGCATGGAGTAGTAACAAATTCAGTTAACAAACTATGCTGCATTTAATCTGAATAATACTCCAGCAATATACTCCATGATTATAAACTACAGGTCTTTCTATTTACCAGTACAATAATGATGCTTCTGCTGTCATTCACTTTAGTTGTAAATTAATACTCTATTAATCAACACTGAATGAGTTTGGAGATTTGTGTATAACAAGCATGACTTCATTCATATAGCATTCATATAACAAGCATGACTTCATTCATATAGCATGATGGTGTCTTTATTCCTATTTTCTTGAAATGCTAAGGCGGCATGCTATTGGGACGAACCCTCTCAATTCTGTTAACTATGACCATTATCTGATATTTCGGTAGCCCATAATCAAGTTCCTACCAAAATGCATATTTTTTGACATCATTCACTAATCTGAAGACTAGGTTTTTTTTAGCACACGAGAGTGGTCCGAAGAACTCACATGATTCACCCCACCATCTAGTACCCGAACAAATAGAAGTAGTACTTATTAACAATGAAGAATCTGCTTTTTGTGCCTCAATTGAGATCATGCTACCAAGCGACCCTTTGTTTAATTCCGCACTAGGCAAGCACGCTTACAAACGCACGTTGTCACTGTCTAAACATTGTATTACATTGTGGTTAGTTTTGTTACCATGTACCATCATGCCTTCCCATGCCTATTCGTTCGATGGAGACATGGAGAGGGGATATAGTATCACACTATCACTGCTACTACTACCACTACTCGATTAACCAGCTGCTATTTAGTGTAACCGGGCTAGCCCCCTTTCCTTTCAACGGGAACAACAGTTTCAGAAACTTACAGGGGGTAAGAAAGATAGGATAGCGAGTTCAGCACCTGCTAGGAAACCGATTTGCATTTGCTTGATATCGGAACGAGCACTATGGAGCGAAAACTGAGACATCATCATAGCAGACTAGCCCTATTACAAGCCAGGATAAGAGTGACAAAGCATCAAGTAAAAGCAACAGCTAGCAAAATGAAAACAGGCAGTCTGAATAAAGCTGCAGGCTACGAGCAGATCACCTCTCATTCTCCTTCAATTGGCCTTCTTGACACATCACAAATCCTCATCAGGTTAACCGTATGGCTGCTACTACTACTACCTGAACTGACATTAACTCTAGCTGTTGTCTTTTCTTTTCAGTTTGATTTTTCTTAAATAAGTTTGAATTTTAAATGTGGTGCCTTTTTACGCACGTACAAAATGCAGCATTATCTAATACAGTATAAACTAGGACATCTTCTCTCCTAGTTTTGTGCAACTTGGAGGTAGGGGAAGGAGGGAGGGAGGGAGGGGGAGGAAGGAAGGGGGGGAGGAGGCGGAGTGGTTACCTGGCGACGGTGTGCTGGACCTGGCGGCAGCGAGGTTGAAGCGGGGGCGGCGGCGGCGTCGGGGGCGTCGGCGTCGGGGGCGTGGGGCGGCGCCGTCGGGGGCGTGGGGGCGGCGGCGTCGGGGGCGTCGGGTGCGAGAGGTGTGAGAGGGAGAAGTGGGGATCTGGCGAGAGGGAGGGACGGGCGACAACGCTATAGGGCACAATACTAATGGCGCACCGAGCCCTGGTGCGCCATAAGTACGTCCATACTAATGGCGCACCACCCCCAGGTGCGCCATTAGTATTGTTTTTTTATTTCTGCGCGCGAGCCAACAGTTTATCTCCCACCATACCTCATACACATCAAGCCCCCCTAGCTAGCTCGACTGGTCAGCCCCCAGTTCTCCCACCAGGAGGTCCTGGGTTTGAATCCCAGGCTCCACAAATTTTTTTATGCATTTAAAATGCTTTTTGATACTTATTTGTGTTTAAATATGTTCAAACTTGTTTAAATCATAACAGTAATATTTTTTTATAAGACAGAAATAATTTTTAAAAAATATCATCAAATTTAAAACAGGGTGTCGGCGGCGGCGGTTGAGTAGGGGGAGG
>LR738714.1:478356936-478386180 GCA_902687465.1 Secale cereale
GGTAAATCCAGAGGACACACGATTTTCTTCGCCTCCTCCAAACTGGTGGGGCACTTGTTCCCCTTGGGAAGACGTTCGTGCCAGAATGACATGTTCTCGTCGAAGCATGCGTCAGTCATTTTGTGTTTTACCTTCATCTCCAGAGCCATGAGCGTTACTTTCAGGCGGGTATCCTCGGGCCTGCATCCTTCATACAATGGAGTAACCGCGTCTAACTCAAGTTGATCCATCTTGGCTTTCTCTCGGGCGGCAGCTCTTGCGTTATCGGTCTGCTTGAGAAGCAGCTCTTGAATATGAGGGTCCTGCACCCAGCCCATCGATGGTTCAGCGTCGTCTGCTCCGCCGGCATCATCATCTTCATGATCATGCCCATCGTCTGCTCCGGCATCTTCCTCATCATCATGTCCTGCATCTTCTACATGATGAATGTGTACAGCATCACCGTCGTGATTATCTCCTGGGGATTCTTCGTCTTCTCGCCCGCCCGAGCCGCGGTGGTTGTCTTGCTACCCTTCCTCATTTCTTGCCCGACCCCCATGGACGACTTCGTAGTCATCTTCATCACCTTGCCACCGATAGCCATCCATGAAACCACGCAATAGCAGGTGGTCCCTCACCTGCCCGGAATCCGGGTCTGCAATAAGGCTCTTCAGCTTGCATCTTCGACACGGACATCTTATCTCCGTCTCGTTCTTTTGAAGCATCTCGGCCTTCGCGGACCTCAAAAACCTATTCACGATGCCTTCGGTCATCGTGCGCACCATGGTCGCCTGCGGGGTAGAGCAAAACGATATTTTAGAACCAAGAAATTTTTTGCCATGACTTTCCCTAAAAATAGGACAAAAATGAATGCTTAATGCCAAAATTCTCACCGAAACGGAAATGAATCAACATTCCGGGAAAATATTGGCAACTATCGCATTTCAAATACCGGTACACCTCCAAACACAAACACATATGCAACACAACAAACATATGCAACACCACAAACATACATAGATCTAGCTAGGCCATAAAAAGTGCATGTGCACATTGTTGTATGGAGAACAACATAAATATAGCTTCCCCCTTACTTACCTATCAAAATAAGGTAATTTAACCACTTAATTTGAATGAATATATGGTGGAAATGAGGTGAAAAAGAGGAGGGACCCGAGAGGAGAGGAGGTGGAGAGAATGAAGAAGTGGGGGGGGGGGAGTGAGTGTGGTAGGAGAGGCTGTCCAAAATATCTTGTTGCTGCCCGCTTACTAATGGCGCACCAACTATAAATGCGCCATTAGTAATCAAGGTTACTAATGGCGCATTTATAGCAGGTGCGCCATTACTAGTTTTGCAAAAAAAAAACATACTAATGGCGCACTGTCGCACAGTGCGCCATTACTAGTTTAAACTAGTAATGGCGCACTCTGGGACAGTGAGCCATTAGTAGTTTTGTAAAAAAAGAATAAAAAATATCATAAAAAAAGAGCATTAATGGCGCACTTTACTGCTGGTGCGCCATTACTAGTTACAACTAGTAATGGCGCACTTTATCTGGATGCGCCATTAGTATGTTTGGACAGGCGCGCTAGTTCAAAAAAAAAAACTTCTTGATACTAATGGCGCACTCTGGGCATGGTGCGCCATTAGTAGTTCGAACTCTAATGGCGTATCTGTTGCTGGTGCGCCATTACTATATACTAATGGCGCACTGCTTGTCCGGTGCGCCATTAGTATCAATTCCATCTATAGCCCTTTTCCTAGTAGTGAAACAAAAGCTCTTTAAAAAGATTAGCATGAAAACTAATAGCTAAACATGATAGTAGCTATTGAAAGACAAAGAACACACACAGCAAAGATAGACATGAAAATTCTATGTTATGTTCTAGGTTGAAGTGGAGCGTGTTTCTCTCCCACACAAAGAAAGCTGAGTTCCAACTCGTTATGAACAGCAAGCAAAGCTAAAGAAAACTAAAAAGGAAACTAAAAGCAAGACGCTCCAAGCATAGCACATAACACATGAAGTGATAAAAATATAGTGGAATGAAAGACGAACTGATAATGTTGATGGAGAAGGGGATGCACGGGGGGCATCCCCAAGCTTAGACGCTTGAGTCTTCTTGAATATTTCTTGGGGGTGCATGGGGGCATCCCCAAGCTTGAGCGTTTGACACTCCTGAATCTTTTTATCATCTTCCCTCGCACACTTGAAAACTCCCTTCATACATAACTCATCATAATCTGGTTAGCGAGGTTAGTACCCATAATAAAATAATTGTTCCTTGCTGGAAATAAGGATATTCTTGAAGGTCTACTGTTTCTCAAGATTGCCAAAAGGTTTTTGCAAAGAAAAAGCAAGCTCAAGGTTTGCAAAATGAAGGAAAGGCAAGACAGGACAGAATCTGTGAAAAACAGACCAGCAGGTAGTGAATGATTTTTTCGGGGCACTTCTGCAACTCTAATCGAAAAACTCAGAACAGATGCCCGAAAGACAATTGTATAGAGCACGCTGTCGAAAAAATTCAGACTAGAAAGATGATCTGGTGATTTTATACGAATTTTTCTATCCAAGGACAGAATTTGTTTTCTGGACAACACGTCACAACTTTTGAACTTTCTTGCAATCAGAGGCTAAACTTGGCACAAAGCTGAAAAGTAAAGATACAATGATGATGCTACTATAGTAACAACATCAAGACACAACAAAAGCAAAATAAAATTTTATTCATGTGGGCTGCCTCCCAAAAGCGCTTTCTTTTATGCCTTTAAGCTAGGCATAATGCATAGAGGAATCAATAATCATCATAATAATCGGAGTTATAAATTGCTTCAAATGGTTCCTCAACAAGTTCACTCTTGTTCCTTCTAGGAAAGGGGTACACACCTTTTGCCTTCCCGCGTAAGCGGATTTGTCCCTTACCTATATCGATGAAGCCTTTTACTGCTCGGAGGAAGTCCCTTCCAAGCACTATATTTCCTTGGTTTGGCTTTATGAGGAAGAAATCAATCATTGCAATCCCTTTAAGGAATTTAACCGGCACGTCTTTTATTCTTCCCTGGATTTCAGAAATATCTCCATTAGTGTGTTCATGATAAGATGATAATCTATCCATGTTAAATTTTAAAGAATCATGAACAATTTTTGGCATAGTAAAAACCATAGATCCAATATCACAATAAGCAAGGAAGTCTTGATTAGAGATGCTAATCCTAACCAATGGCTCCCAATCATTGTCTATTTCCAATTTATCTCTCTTATTGGGTTTGGATTTCTCTACCTTCATCAAGTCTAGAGCATCCATTCTCTTCTCAATAGTAGCAAGTCTATCTATAACAGTATCAACATTATGATCATAAACAAAGTAACTAGATAGACCATGTATAATTTCAAGAGCTCTAGCTTCATCACACTCTAGGAAATCTCCTTCAGCTATAATATCAAGAGAGTGTTTACACCATTTAAAAAGACCATGGTAAAAATTTCTAAGCACAATTTTTATAGGTATCCAAGGCATAATTCTCCTATGTGCATCAGAAATTCTGTCCCATGCCTTCTTCATATTTTCTCCATCCCTTTGATGGAAATCTAGGACTTCTGATTCCCTCAAAGCACCAAATCCTAACATGCTTGACTAAACAGAAAGGACTACCAGCAAATAATTAAAATATTTTTTTTATGATTTTCGATAAAAGATACTAAAGCGAAAACTGAAAGGTAAACTAACAAGACTAAAAAGCAAAGGTAAAAGATAGCGTGCAACTCCCCTATCTTGAAGAGTGGAGTCCTCGGCAACGGCGCCAGAAAAACTTTGCTTGATGGCTTCTCGCCCCTCGTTGGTTACCCCAAGTGGAAGGTTTGAGATGCAGTGTAGCGGAAGTTTTCCCTTGGCAAAGATACCAAGGATCGAATTCCCCTGAGACTCCAAGGTTCAACAGGAAGGTGTCAACTGCTAACGGCGCCAGATACTTAGCAATCAACTTGGACCTGCACACAGGTACAAATAACTTTGCTCCCAACGAGTACAGAGAGGTTGTCAATCCCTCCGGCCTTGTCGTTTACAAAGGATCAAACACAAGAGATAATAGTGATAGATATTGCTGCAACTAGTAAGTAAAAGCAGAAAGTAAATAGCGGATGTGATCAGTGATGGTAATATGGACCGGGGTCCCATGACGTTCACTAGTGATGTCTCTCTCCCAAAAGACGATAAAACAGCTATGTGAGGTAAACGAATTACATCTGGGCAATTGACAGAATTATGTGCGCAAACCAATGCTAACTATGCTGCAAGAAAGGTTGAGTCTCAAAAGCATGGGCGGTACGCCAAGGTAAGTAGACCGAAATCCATCTGCATCTACTACTAATCATCCACCTTGAGATATCTATCCAGAACATCTCGCTGGTATTAAGTTGCGAGTCCCACCCATAGTGTAAACTCAAAGCAACAGACAACTGCATTAAAAGAACTTTGCGTAAAGTAAACAATCCTTGCACCCGCGAGTACAAGCACCGTTGTTTTCCCCCTTGTGGCAACAATACATCCCCTAGACTCATGTTTCTGTCACTCAAGCTAGTCATCGAGGGGCATGAACCCACAATCAAGCATTACGTTCCCTCTTGGAGTTACTACCTACTACTTGGCCAAAGCAATAAACAGCAATGGAGAACATGCAAGAATTACTCAAGAACATAAATATAAAAGAGGTAAATCAAATATATTACTCACACACAATCTGAACATAATCTCACAATCCATCGGATCCCAGCAAACTCAACATAGCAATAGCATAAGGATTACATATGTGCCTCGATCATGTAGGGCAGCTCACGAGGTCTAATTAGTGAAGCACAAAGAGGGGAGGAGAACATCACATAGCTACTGGTCATGGACCCATGGTCCAAGGGAGAATACTCACAACTCATCCGGGAGGCGTCCATGGTGGTGGAGAAGCTCCCGGTGGTGGTTCTCCCCTCCAGCAGGGTGCCAGGAAGAGTTCTCCTGGCGCTCCCGATCTTGGAAGCGCGGTGGCGGCGGAACGGAGATGAGATCGCGAAAAAGGGTTCCGTCCTCGAGGGTTTGGGGACGCGGTGTAAATATATGCCAAAGTGGGGCATCAGCGGAGACCTGGGGGGCCCAGGCGCCCCCCCGGCGCGGCCAGGAGGGGGGCCGCGCCACCAGGGCGCCTGGAGCCCTGGTGGCCCCCCTCCGGCCCTACTTCGGCCATGTGGAAGCTTCCGGAACGCTGATTTTTTATATAATTTTTCCGGGATTTTTCTGGCAGTTTACATAATGGGAAAACCTGAAATACAAAAACACCAGAAAACAGAAACTGGCACTGGGGTGCACTGAGTTAATAGGTTAGTCCAAATATGATCAAAAGTTTATGGAAGTGTATAAATATCATAGCAATATCACCCAAAAGAGGCATGGAGCAAACAGAAATTATAGATACATTTTGGACGTATCAGGGCACCGTATGATTTGGCGCAAGAAATTGCGACTATAATAGCTTCTCCGTGATGTTCCCTTCTCCGTGATATCCGCAAACACGCCTAGAGAACTCTATAATCGCTTCAGCGCAAGATACCTCTGAACTCCGAAGATACTCTGCAAGAGAAAAGTCTTATCGGGTACTATTTGACGCGCTTGTTTTATCTCCTCGTGAGCACTACATGACTCACTCCGCGCCTCCTTGGCAGCATTGACTGCCGCGGGGAGTTCGGATACTTGTTTCGAAGTCTTCTGCTCCAATGCCTCGCATTTGTGAATGGCAGCTCGTAGCCCGTCCTCGACTTCGGCTACCCGAGACTCGTGCTACTGACGCACGACCCGTTTGGCCTTCAGGTCGGCAGTCGCTTTGTCAGCGATTGCCTTGCTCGCCTTGGCCTCTTCCTCGGCCTTTGCAAGCTTGCCCTTCCGGGCCTCGACCGTAGCTGCGTCAGCTGTTCCACAAAACATATAACACAAATAAGCTCACGCTCACACATATAGTATATTAAAATTTCAATTCTTTAAAAATCCGCATACCTTGCGTTTCATCAAAATGCTTGTTTCAGCTTCCGATTAAGCTCAGAAACCTCTGTGGCCTGGACGGAGGCCGGTAAAAGCACAAGTGCTCCCTGGGTGATTTTGGTAATTAATGTCAACATATCTCTTGTTGGACTAATACCCTTACCTAGTATATTTCCGATAAGTTCAACAGTGGAGTGGCAAGGACAAGAGCATGTGGAACCCCTTCAAGTTTCTAAGGATAGAAGATTGGCAAAAGCTCAAAGCTCAAGACTCTTCACTTTCATTTTAGTGATCCAAAACCACATTGAGTCCATAGGAAAGCCAATACTATTAAAAGGGGATGAATTGTTGCTTAATGGCTTGCTTGCTCAAAATGGTTAGTGATATGCTCCAAAAGCCCTCAACCACTTTCTCATATCCACATATGTCTTAAACCTAAAGTCAAATTCGGCCCCACTGATTTGATCTACCCAGCGCGATCGAGATTACTTGACAAAGCCACTGCGAAAACCCTAATCAGTTCAGTCTCACCGATAGGGATCTCGGTCTCACTGAGATAGGAATGTAAACTCTCTGATTCCTATTTGTAACATTTCGGTCCAACCGAGATGTGAGAATCGGTCTCACCGAGTTAGCATTGCAAACTCTTTGTTGCCTCTTCGTAACATTTCGGTCTCACCAAAATGAGTGAATCGGTCCCACCGTGTTTTCCTGACCAACCCTCTGTGTGCCTATTACAGAAATTGGTCTCACTGAGTTTATGTGATCGGTCTCACCTAGATTACGTTATGCCCTAACCCTAATTGAATCGGTGTCACCGAGTTGATCATATCAGTCCCACCAAAAAGCCTAGCGTTCACATTTTGAGCAAAATCGGTTCGACCGAGTTTCATGATTCGGTCCCACCGAGTTTGGTAAATTGTGTGTAACTGTTAGAGTTTGTGTGGAGGTTATATATACCCCTCCACCATCTCTTCATTCATGGAGAAATCCATCAAAACATACACACACTTCCATCACTCATTTTCTGAGAGAGAACCACCTACTCATGTGTTGAGATCAAAATATTCCAATCCTACCATATGAATCTTGATCTCTAGCCTTCCTCAAGTTGCATTCCACTCAAATCTTCTTTCCACCATATCCAAATGTGTGAGAGAGAGTTGAGTGTTGGGGAGACTATCATTTGAAGCACAAGAGCTAGGAGTTCATCATCAACACACCATCTATTACCTTTTGGAGAGTGGTGTCTCCTAGATTGGTTAGGTGTCACTTGGGAGCCTCCGACAAGATTGTGGAGTTCAACCAATGAGTTTGTAAGGGCAAGGAGATCGCCTACTTTGTGAAGATCTACCCTAGTGAGGCAAGTCCTTCGTGGGTGATGGCCTTGGTGGGATAGATAAGGTTGCTTCTTCGTGGAACCTTTGTGGGTGGAGCCCTCCGTGGACTCGCACAGCCGTTACTCTTCGTGGGTTGAAGTCTCCATCAACGTGGATGTATGATAGCACCACCTACCAGAACCACGCCAAAAACATCCGAGTTTCCAATTGTGTATGCACACTCCAATCCCACACCTTTACTTTCTTGCAACTTGCATGCTTTCCTTTCCGCTGCTCATATACTCTTGGCATGCTTGCTTGAAATGTATTCTGAATGTTTGAAATTATGCTAAAAACTCTACCTCTACACAAGGATCATAAAAACTCTTACTTTTACTGTTGAGTGTCTAATCACCCCCCTCTATACACCTCTTCTTCGATCCTCTCGATTGGTATCAGAGCTTCATCTCCATTGCTTTGGTTTAATCACCATTGGAGGAAGATGGATGACACTATGGTCAGGAGTATTAGACGTAGAGTACCTATGCTTGATGGAGATTTTATAAGGAATGGAAAATTGAAATGCTTGAGATCTTCAATGAATATTAGCTAAACAAGTACATTGTTAGTCCTTGTGTGCCCCCCATTGATGCTATCCTACTTTCGATGAGAATATTGACATGATTCGAAATCTTAGAACCATTGGTCTTATCACTAGAGGATTGCCTAGAAACTTGCTTGTGTGTTTGCCAACTTTCGAATGTGCTTACACTATATGGAAATTCCTTGAGGAACGATTTCCGGACTACTCTTTATAAAATTTAGATGTGATTCTTCAAAAGTCCATTACTTTAAACAAGATGAACTCTAGAGATCCCAAATTTGATGAATGTTTATTTGAGCTTCGTGATCTTATGTGTGCCAAAGGAGACGTAGGAATCATTAGTAATATCACCTCGGAAGTCATTAGAATTCATAAAGATGAACATTATCATGATCACACAACTAATGAATCACACTCTCTAGGTGTTTATCAATCACGAGACAATGTTGAACATGGTTATTATGATGAGGATGATGATAGTGACTTTGACCTTGATGAACAAATGAGACATTTGTGTCTTATGGCAAATCCTCGTGGTTACGCACTCGGAGGAAAGGAATGGGTGCTTGACAGTGGATGCACGGATCATATGACCGGAGATAAGGACTTGTTTGTTGAGCTTGCTAGAAATGATGGTCCACGAAAGCATGTTACCTTTGGTGACAACTCTAAGGGTAAAGTTGTTGGACTTGGTAAGGTGGCCATATCCAACGATAGCTCTATCAAGAATGTCATGCTTGTAGAATCTCTCAGATATAATCTTCTCTCCGTGTCTAGATTAGTTAATTTTGGTTTAAATATGCTATTCACTCATGTTGATTGCCAAGTCTTTCGTAGAGATATTCATAATATGGTGTTTACCGACATTCGTAGAGGTGACCTATACATTGTTGACTTTACAAATAAGCCTAACCTCGCACTTGTCTTATCGCTAAATCTTCTAAAGGTTGGTTGTGGCATAGTAGGTTAGGTCATGTTGGCATGAGAAATCTTGATAAGCTTATTAAAGGTGATCATATCCTTGGTGTTAAATATGTTATATTTGACAATGATAGACCTTGTAGTGCTTGTCAGGCAGGAAAACTGAGGAAAACAAGTTGGAGGAAGTCATCTCGTGAAGAACATCATCACTACGAGAAGACCGCTTGAGCTACTTCACATGGATCTTTTTGGTTCCAATGCTTACAATAGTCTCGGTGGTAACTCTTTTGGATTGGTCATTGTTGATGATTTTTCATGATTTACGTGGGTGTTCTTTCTTGATGATAAATCAAAAGTCCAAAAGATCTTGGAAAACTTCGCTAAGAAGGCCTAGAACCAATTTTAAGTGAAGATCAAGAAGGTTGAGAGCAACAACGGAACAGAGTTCAAGAACTCGGATGTGGATACCTTTATTGACAAAGAAGGGATTTCACATGATTTTTGGGCTACGTACACACCTCAACAAAATGGATTTGTTGAGAGGAAGAACCAGACACTCATCAAATGGTGAGAACGATGCTTGATGAGTACAAGACACCAATACACTTTTGGGAAAAGCGGTTGAGACAGCTTGTCATGCTAGAAATCGTCTATATCTTCACAAACTTCTCGGCAAGACGGCATACAAGCTTCTCACAGGTAACAAACCCCAAGTTGGATACTGATGTCTACACACGCTTCTACTCTTGTAGACTATGTTGGGCCTCCAAGCGCAGAGGTTTGTAGGACAACAGCAATTTCCCTCAAGTGGATGACCTAAGGTTTATCGAACTCAGGGAAGTAGAGGTTGAAGATGGCCTCTCTCAAGCAACCCTGCAACTAAGATACAAGAAGTCTCTTGTGTCCCCAACACACCTAATACAACTGTTAGATGTATAGGTGCATTAGTTTGGCGAAGAGATGTTAAATGGCAAGTGACGTGGATGGCAAAACAAAGTAATATAAATCTGTAATAAAAAGTGCAGCAAGCAAACAAGTGGTAAACGTGAGCACAAATGGTATTGCAATGGTGGAAACAAGGCCTAGGGTTCATACTTTCACTAGTGGCAACTCCCAACAACATTAACATAATCGAATCACATGATATTTCCCATAAAACATGCAATGGAGACGCACCCGGAGGTCATTCCTTCGTGGTCAAGAGAGGACGAGAATTATGTAGGGCTACAAAAGCACACCTCAAAGTTCGTAGTTCTCAATCTAAAGATTTCCCAATGTCACCGCGGCCATCCAAAGAGAGTCCCACAATCACCACAACATATCTAAAGGATAGTCAAAGACAAGCACCAAGAGACTCTCAATCTTCAATCAACACACAAGAGAGGAAATCACTCATGAAAATATTGTTCTAATCCATGTCCAATAGACCGCTGTCACCTTGGTCTCGGGGATTATACTAGATAAAGACAAGTGAGTACATCAATCCAATACATAGAGGAAGGGGAAATATCTTAGATTAACATAGCCTATGATCACAACGAAGATCACATCATGGGAGAGAGAATTGACCACATAGCTACTGGTAAGAACCTCAGCCCCGAGGAGGAACTACTCCCGCATCATGGAGGGAGGAAGCAACGTCGATGGAGATGAATCCGGGGGCACTTCCCCGTCCCGGCAGGGTGTCGGCGCAGGAATTCTGGTCCCCCGAAGCTTGATGGCGATGGCGGCGGAGATTGGAATCGCGTCTGGAGAAAAGGGGTCCGGAATCAGGGTTTTCTCGACGGACCTTAAATATATGCCAAAGGGGGTCACCGGGGGAGTCCTAGGGGGCCCAGGCGCCCCCCCGGCGCGGCCTAGGGGTGGGCCGCCTGGGCAGGCCGCCTGGAGCCCCTGTGGGTCCCCCCCGGCTGTACTTTGGCCGCACGGTAGCTCCTGGAACGCTGATTTTTTATATATTTTTTCTGGATTTTTCCTGGCAGTTCTCGTAATGTGAAAACCTGAAATACAAAAACAGCCAAAAACAGAAACTGGCACTGGGGTGCACTGAGTTAATAGGTTAGTCCAAATATGATCAAAAGTGTATGGAAGTGTATAAATATCATAGCAATATCACCCAAAAGAGGCATGGAGCAAGCAGAAATTATAGATATGTTTTGGACGTATCAGATACTTTCGAGTATTTGGCTCAAAGTTTTACATTCTTGACAAGCATCGTTGTTCAAAATTTGCCCCTAAATCTCATGAAGGTTTTCTACTCGGTTATGGCTCAAACTCTCACACTTATCGTGTCTACAACAATTCCACCCGAAAGGTTGAAGATACGGTAGATGTGAAGTTTGATGAATCTAACGGCTTGCATGTAGAGCAATTGCCAATTGATGTAGGAGACAAAGATCATTCGGAGGCAATACAAGACTTGTCTATTGGCAAGATTTGCCCAACGGAGGTGAAGGAGAATACTTCATCCATTCAAGTGGAAGCTTCATCTTCACGACAAGGTGAACCACAAGTTGACTTGGAGGCATCCACAAGTGGGACACGCCAAGATGAAGGAAACGAGGAAGTGCTTTAAGATGAACCTCATCTACCTCCTTCTCTACCTCCACAAAGGGACATCAACATCAACAACAGTGAAGAAGGACAAGAAGAAGATGAAGAGGATGTTCCACCCCGGCCCAAGCAAAACCTTTCACGAGTTAAAGTTAGAATTTCTAGAGATCATCCCGTAGAGAAAATCCACAACGATATCCAAACTGGGAGAATCACTCGCTCTAAATCTCGCTTAGGTAACTTCTGTGAAGATTCCTCCTTCATATCTAACCTTGAACCTATGAAGGTTGAAGATGCTCTTGATGATCTAGACTGGGTGAATGCTATGCACGAGGAACTACATAACTTTGAGAGGAACCAAGTTTGGACATTGTTTGAGAAGCTCGACAACAACCAAAACATCATCGGTACCAAATGGGTGTTTCGCAATAAGCAAGATGAAGATGGACAAGTTGTATGCAACAAGGCCCGTCTCGTCGCCCAATGCTACACTCAAGTCAAAGCTATGGACTATGGTGAGACATATGCCTAGTTGCTAGACTTGAGTCCATACGCATCTTACCTGCTTATGCAAATCATCATGATATCACTTTATACCAAAAGGACATTAAAAGTGCTTTTCTCAACGGAGAAATTGAGGAGGAAGTTTATGTTAAACAACCTCCCGGCTTTATTAATCCCAAGAAACCTAATCATGTTTACAAGCTTCACAAAGCTCTTGATGGTCTTAAACAAGCTCCTAGAGCGTGGTATAAATGCTTGACCAATTTCCTTATTGAAAAAGGCTTTGAAATTAGGAAAATTGATTCAACACTTTTTACTAAAAGGGTTAATGGTGAATTGTTTGTGTGCCAAATTTATGTTGATGATATCATATTTGGTTCTACTAACCCCCATTTTAGTGAAAGGTTTGGAAAGGTAATGTAGGAAAAGTTTGAGATTTCTATGATGAGCGAACTCAAATTCTTTCTTGGTTTGCAAATCAAGCAAACTAAGGAGGGTACCTTTGTTTCTCAAACAAAATATACCAATGACTTGTTCAAGAAGTTCAACTTGCAAGAATGCAAAGGTATGACTACACCCAGGCCTACTAGTGGACATCTTGGCTTGACAAAGGATGGCAAACCGGTTGAGCAAAAGGTTTATCGTTCTATGATTGGTTCACTGTTTTATCTATGTGCCTCCCGTCCTGACATTATGCTAAGTGTATGCACGTGCGCACGATATGAAGCGGACCCTAAAGAAAGCCATCTTAAGGCAGTGAAAAGGATAGTGAGATACTTAATTCACACAGCAAACTTTGGCATTTGGTATCCTAAGAGGTCTTCTTTCGATCTTGTTAGCTACTCTGATTTAGACTACGCCGGAGAAAAGGTTGATAGAAAGTCCACTTCGGGTACTTGTCAATTTGTTGGTAGATCTCTTGTATCTTGGTCCTCCAAGAAACAAAACTCGGTATCCTTATCCACCGCCGAAGCGGAATACATT
The DNA here is from genome assembly GCA_902687465.1 of Secale cereale. Taxonomy (NCBI): domain Eukaryota; kingdom Viridiplantae; phylum Streptophyta; class Magnoliopsida; order Poales; family Poaceae; genus Secale; species Secale cereale. The sequence continues at coordinate 478,369,816 of LR738714.1, forward strand.
GCCGCTGGTTCATGTTGTGCTCAATTACTTTGGATGACCTAAACTCTTAAAGATTATGGGATAAATGTGAAACATGTTCCTTTACTTTGTGACAATGAAAGTGCTATTAATATTGCACATAATACCATGCAACATTCTCAAACAAAGCATATTGAAGTTTGTCATCATTTCATTCGAGATCATGTTGCTAAGGGGGACATCAATCTTAAACATGTTTGTACCGATAAGAAATTAGTGGATATATTTACAAAACCAATTGATGAGGAAGTGTTTTGCAAGTTGAGAGGTGAATTGAACATTATTGATGCCTCAAACTTGGAGTAACAACTCCTTTCTGGATATATGCAAGGAATAAGCCTTTGATTAATACTTGATATTTCTCTTATGATGATGATCATATGTCTTGGATCTATTTGTACCCTTGCATGCTATCTAACCCTTGTAGGTACTTGGATGAACTCAAATCTATGAGATTGCAACTCACTCATATCCTAAGCAATCTCTACATCACCAAGTCTCTACAATATGGTGGTTGAAGACAAGGAAGCATGACTCATTTCAACATATCCTTTGACAATTTCTCTGTATCAAATTTTCATGACGGTAATTTTGGATACACAAGTGCTCTTCCTTGCAAATCTAACCCATGTAGGAAAATGAACTCAAATCTCAAGTGGTGCTCCCAACTCTTGATGAGCTACATCAACCTTGAGCACCCCATACAAGTTCAACTACATGATCAAGACAAACACCACCACCCAAGGTATGTTATTCCATATTAAAAAGTTTTACCCCAAGATATGAGGTCAAAACAACTCAACAAGATGTGAATATATCAAAATGCTTAAACAAAAAATGGCAACCCCATTTTGAGCATAAACGATGAATATGACCCATGATCAAGTGCTCTCACTTGACTCCTAAGTCAATATACTCTAACATAGGTGACTCTGTCGCCGACCAATTCTAGATGAAGTTCTCTAGTGTTTCTTTGTGCTCTTGCATTTGTCTTTTGCAAGTTTCTTCCTCTTTCAAAAAACACTTCATCTAGATTTCTTTTCTTTTCTTTTCTCTGTTACTCTCTGCATCCAATTCATTACAAATCTTTCAGTTAATTCCTTGCAAATCTTTGTGAGATCTTATTTGTCTAGTGAGCTGAGTTGACAATTGTTCTATCTGTGTTGAACTCGGACACGCCGGTTTATCTTTCGGTCAAACCGAACCACCTCGGTGCCACAGAAGAAAACCACTCGGTGTTACCGATTTCAATACCGAGGAGACACTTTACCTTTTGCATCCTGCATATTTGTTTCAACTCAACTCAATGATTCTTAACCTCTAAAAGCATCACATTCTACATGTTGCTTTGTATTGTGACTCAAGGACCAAACCTACTGACTCATACTCCAGAAGATCCCTTCTGGGAAATTAATGTCAAAGGGGGAGAGAGATATCACATCAAAGCTTACTCACACCTAAGGGAGAGAGAAATTTATTAGTCCTCCCAGATGCTTGGTATTAAAAGAGGATATAAGTCACATGTCTTCTAGAGGGGAAAGACATGTTAGTATTTGTTATGATTATTTTTCTTGCTCTGTTTTTGTTTCTCTATCTTCTCCCATTATCAAGTATAAGATTCAGGGGGAGAAAGACTTCTAAGGGAAGAAAATCTTCAAATTCATGGCATTTCTTTCTCGGACATGTGTATACTCAATATATTACCTAGTACTCACTCACTACATGTCATCCCAATCTTGGTACTCTTGTGGTTTGTTGCTCTTGCTCTACTTAGTAGATGTTACTGTGTTATCTAACCTTGTTTACTCAGGTGCATCTCTTCCAAAGCTAGCTCAAGACCACAAGGTAGGTATATGCATCATACTCATGTGCATGATTATCTCTTGCTGATGTACATATTGTTTGCAAGAAGGACTCATGAACATGAAGGTACATTTCCTATATCCATTTGCTGTGATGCATACAGCCAGGATACATGTAACTCATTGCTTGCTCTGACATGCTTATGCACTCACATGCATCTCTATTCAATATTCCCATGACTGCATACATGTAGGGGGAGCCTATGAATGTTACATGTCTTTACAAGGCTTTACTTCCTATTCTCTATATGTTTATTTGAAGCTTTGATGTATGTTGTCATCAATTACCAAAAAGGGGGAGATTGAAAGCACAAGTGCTCCCTGGGTGATTTTCGTAATTAATGTCAACATATTTCTTGTTGGACTAATACCCTTACCTAGTATATTTCAGATAGGTTCAACAGTGGAGTGGCATGGACAAGAGGATGTGTAATTCCTTCAAGTTGCTAAGGACAGAAGACTCGCAAAAGCTCAAAGCTCAAGACTCTTCACTTTCATTTTAGTGATCCAAGATCACATTGAGTCCATAGGAAAACCAATACTATTAAAAGGGGATGATGTCTTGCTTAATGGCTTGCTTGCTCAAAATGCTTAGTGATATGCTCAAAAAGCCCTCAACCACTTTCTCATATCCACATATGTCTTAAACCTAAAGTCAAACTCAGCCCCATTGATTTGATCTATCCGGCGCCACCGAGTTTACCTGACAAAGTCACTGCCAAAACCCTAATCAGTTCGGTCTCACCGATAGGGATATCTATCTCACCGAGATGGGAATGTAAACTCTCTGTTTCCTATTTGTAACATTTCGGTCCAGCCGACATGTGAGAATCGGCCTCACCGAGTTAGCATTGCAAACTCTCTGTTGCCTCTTCGTAACATTTTGGTCTCACCAAAATGATAGAATCGGTCCCACCGAGTTTGCCTGACCAACCCTCTGTGTGCCTATTACAGAAATCAGTCTCACCGAGTTTATGTGATCGGTCTCACCTAGATTACGTTATGCCCTAACCCTAATTGAATCGGTGTCACCGAGTTGATCATATCTATCCCACCGAAAATCCTAACATTCACATTTTGAACTAAATCGGTTCGATCGAGTTTCATGATTCGGTCCCATCGAGTTTGGTAAATTGTGTGTAACGGTTAGATTTTGTGTGGATGCTATATATACCCCTCCACCCTCTCTTTATTCGTAGAGAAAGCCATCAGAACATATACACACTTCCATTACTCATTTTCTGAGAGAGAACCACCTACTCATGTGTTGACATCAAGATATCCCAATCCTACCATATGAATCTTGATCTCTAACCTTCCCCAAGTTGCTTTCCACTCAAATATTCTTTCTACCATATCCAAATCTGTGAGAGAGAGAGTTGAGTGTTGGGGAGACTATCATTTGAAGCACAAGAGCAAGGAGTTCATCATCAACACACCATCTATTACCTTTTGGAGAGTGGTGTCTCCTAGATTGGTTAGGTGTCACTTGGGAGCCTCTGACAAGATTGTGGAGTTGAACCAAGGAGTTTGTAAGGGCAAGGAGATCACCTACTTCGTGAAGATCTACCCTAGTGAGGAAAGTCCTTCGTGGGCGATGGCCATGGTGGGATAGACAAGGTTGCTTCTTCGTGGACCCTTTGTGGGTGGAGCCCTCCGTGGACTCGCGCAGCCGTTACCCTTCGTGGGTTGAAGTCTCCATCAACGTGGATGTACGATAGCACCACCTATCAGAACCACGCCAAAAACATCCAAGTTTCCAATTGCGTTTGCACACTCCAATCCCATCGCTTTACTTTCTTGCAACTTGCATGCTTTCCTTTCCGCTGCTCATATACTCTTGGCATGCTTTCTTGAAATGTATTGTGAATGTTTGAAATTATGCTAAAAACTCTACCTCAACTCAAATATCATAAAAACTGTTACTTTTCCTGTTGAGTGTCTAATCACCCCCACTAGACACCTCTTCTTTGATCCTCTCAGCCGGCAATAGCGAAGCCTATTTACAAACATAAGCACAAAAGTTAGCTCTGTTACATGGATCCTTCGTCCGATTCTTTCTAGAATCAGACAAAGCATCAGGGGCTACTATCTATGCATATATGTATAAAATAAAAAAGTTCATTTTAGAACATTACGTCGCATGCCTTGAAGCCTGTCAGTAGGTTGTTGAAAGCTTCGTTCAGTCCGCCTTTGACAAACTGAATCTTCTCCATGACCACACTCATCAGAAGGCGATGTTCCACTACGATGGAAGCACCTCACAGTGCTTCCCCTAGAGTGTTCCGCGCCTTTGGATTGACAGTGGGCGCCGTGGGAGCAGTTGATTCTCCCCCCATCACGGGGGGCTGAATTCCTGATTCTGGAGCCGCACTGGGCTCCAAAATAGTGTTCGGCGAGGGCCCGGATTGCTTGGGCCCCCCATGTTCGGTCAGCATGGGGATTGCTCCCCCTTGGTTGATGACGGCCGAGGGATTGACCTCGAACGCCTTCTCGTCCGCCCCACTCCCACCTGCTCGAATAGGGGGAGCTTGTAGAGATGACACCTTGGCGTCCCCTAAGATGGGTGACGAGCCATGCGGAGGTGTATCGCTCTCCACCATCTCCTGCGCTAGAGAATTCCTCGATGAAAGTGAAGCCTCGGGGATGTCATGCGGAGGACTACATAAAGACAAAATGGCATTGTTTAGATACTGAAAAGTAATTCAACCGAACATAAGCAACAGTCATCTGAGTACTTACGATTCGGCCAGGGGCTTTATCCTGGGCTGAACTTGGAAGTTGTGTTCAGACATTGAGTCCGAACTGTCTGGAAGATTCAATTTTTTCCTGGGTGCCAGCTTGCCCGCATCAGCGGGGGCCGCTCTCTTCCTCCCCCTTACCTGGACGGGGAAGTCATCTTATTCTTCCTCCTCCTCGTCGTCTTCTTTGGGGGAGAGGTGGGAGCGGGTTTCCCCAGACCTTGTGTCCACGGGACCCTTAGGGCGGATGTCACTCTTGACCTCCTTGCCCTTCTTCTTGGCCTTCTTCTCCGGAGCCTTGTATGGCGCCGGAACCAACATTGCCGTCAGCTGAGGCGTCTCTAGGTCTTCTGGAAAGGGAGCTAGACACTTGATCCACTCTGCCTTTTTCGTCCAGGCCTGGATAGAACACAAAAAGTCTAACTCCGGTTACAATTGAAGTATGGACGGAGTATGTATTCGGTAGAAATTTTGATTACCTGTGAAGCAGTGAACACGCTGCTGAAGCCCTTGTCCTCGGTCTCTGCCGGCCAGCCCTTTTGGGCCTTGAAGAGTTGTTTCCAGATGTCTTCGTGTGTGGTGCTGATGAGGTGCTTCAAGGGCCGGGGCTCTTCTAGATTAAACTCCCATAAATGGGAGCCCCGGTGTTGGCAGGGAAGGACGCGGCGGAAGAGCATTATCTAAATCATGTTTGTGAGGAGGGTGCCCTTTGATATCATGTGGGAGATGCGTTTCTGGAGCGCTAGCACCTTCGGCTGAGACCCCCAATCAGGACTCTTGTCGGTCCAAGAGGTTAGCCTCTCCGGGGGTCTAGATCTGAATGCGGGCGCCGCCGCCCACTTGACGTCGCAGGGCTCAGTGATGTAAAACCACTCTTGCTGCTAGACCTTGCACTACAAAAAAAGACACATCCGTGAAATTTTGGGCCGAACGAAACTTTTTTCTGTCATACTTATGACACTTCTATGGCAATAATTGTGACAAAACACAGTATCATCATAGATGTGGTGGGGGTCCTACTTCTATGACAAAAAATCATGACAGAAAATGGGATTTTCGTCCTGGGCAGGCCCGAGACGCAGCTGCATGACATTCTTTGGGCCGTCCATGATGGAAAAAACCATGGTGAAGCGAGGGCGAGGAAAATATCGGGGTGTTCTCGATTACGGTGGGTGGTCGGGGCCGAGCGATGTGCATTTGTCTCGTACACGCACGCGCGTGGGTGCGAGGCGTTGGGCCCTAACTGAACCCGAGCGAGGCGTTGGGCTCTAACTGAACCAGAGCGACTGCAGGCTACGCGTTACTGAACCCGAGCGATCGATCGATGACTGTTAACTGAACCCGATCAAGCGATTCCTTCACTACTGTTGCTAATTGAAGCCGATTAATGCTGCCTCTGCATGAACAGTGAGTGTTGCTACAGGGGTTTGGATGAACAGTTCCCGGTGGGGGTGGCTGAATAGGACCCCGTGGTGTTGCCTTTGCATGAACAGGACCCCGTTCGATCGAGCCGGTTGGGCTGCATGAACAGGACCCCGTGGAGGTCTGCATGAACAGGACCACCCCGTGGAGGGCTGCATGAACAGTAGCCCGTTGAGGGGTGGTTGAACAGGAGCCCGTGGACAGGGCTGGTTGAACAGTAGCCGGTGAGGTAGCGCGCGGTGGAGGCTGAACAGTCGCAGGTGGAGGCTGGAGGAGATCGACGTGGATGAACAGTAGCCAGTGGAGGCTGGAGGGGGTCGACGGTGGTGATGAACAGTATCCCGTGGAGTCCCGTTTTGCGGTACGCCACACCCCTCCCGATGAACACGGCCCCCGTATCGATCATAGCGCTCCAACACAAGTCCGTTTCCTCCATTTTGCCGTACGCCACACCCCTCCCGATGAACAGGACCCCCATTTCGACCGTAGTGCTCCAACACAAGTCCATTTCCTCCGTTTTGCGGTACGCCACACCCCTCCGGATCAAAAGGACCCCCGTTTCGATCGTAGGAGGTCCGTTTCCTCCGTTTTGCGGTACGCCAGACCCCTCTCGATGAACATGATCCTGTTTCAAACGTGGTCGGTCGAACACAAGGCCGTTTCTTCCGTTCTGCGGTACGCCAGGCCTCGTTTCCATCGGCTGTTCCGTCCAAGCCCTCCCGATTAACAAGACGACGCATTCCGTTCCGACCCAGCCGGTTGGCTCCCCATGAACACGACGATGATGTTGTTTCTCCATTCCGACCCAACCATGTACACGAACCCTGGCCGTACGTATGCGCGAGTAGGCGTTCGAGACCCTGTCCGTATGTACGTACGTGGCCGTATTTTCTTTCTTGCACACTGGCCGTTGTACGTACATGTACATGCTACGTGCGCGCCTCTATTACGACACATGCACGCCTCTACATCGACCAGTATGTACGTACACGTTCGCGACCAGAATGAAAACGCTACGTACTCTTCGACCAGGTGGGTCCCGACTGTCAGGCACTTCCTTGCGTGCGAAGATGTAGCTGGTGGCTCCCCGTAGTCAGGGGGCGAATTGTTTTTTTTGCCTGGACGCACTTCCTTGCGTGTGAAGATGTAGCTGGTGGGTCCCAGCAGTCAGGGGGAAACGGTGGCCCGTCCGGTGGGTCCCCGCTGTCAGGTGGAGGAATAATTATTTTGCGCGTAATAAGGAGGCACTTCCTTGCTATGGCTGTGGACCCAGCTGTCAGCCTCTCCACGTACAGTACTCTTCTGATGGAAGCCGTTCCTTGACCACGTTGACCACACTGCGCCGAGAGCACCAGGGCGGTGGACGATGGCGAGGCCTAGGAAGGGGACGACACGGAGCCGGGGAAGACGTGGCCGTGGATGCCCACGCGTAGAGGAGTACGAGGGTTCACTGGTTCACTGCGGTGTGTGGCTGTCGTCGCCACAGAATAACAGGGGGTGTGGGTGAGTAGAGGGATGGCCTGACCAGCGGTGGGAGTAGTAGGGTGCGGTGAGGCCTTCGCGACATCACAGCCGGCCATGGGAGGCAGGAGCACGCGGCACGACCGGCGCTGCTTTGGGCGGCTGGAGCAAGAAGACTAGAGTTTGAAGAAGCACTACAACCGTTGGATGGACATTGTACGGTCACTGCAGCTAGAATCGTTTATATTGACTAAGTTGACAAAGCACTCCATCCCCGCCAACTTAGTAGGCCCACAAGTCAGCCTCCCACCAAGGTGGGTCCCAACCAGCAGGGGGAGTATTCATTTTTTGTGCGTAATAAGGAGGCGCTTCCGGTGGGTCCGAGCTGACAGCGGAGGGAACGTTTTTTTCACGCAATACGGTGGCCCGTCCGCTGGGTCCCAACAGTCAAGGGGGAAACATTTTTTTCGCGAAATACGGTGGCCCGTCCTGTGGGTCCCTGCTGTCAAGTGGAGGAATCATTATTTTCCGCGTAATAAGGAGGCACTTCCTTGCTGCCATCGTGGACCCGGCTGTCAGCCTCTCGACGTACAGTCCACGTCCGAAGGAAGTTGTTCCTTGACCACGTTGACCACGCCGCGCCGAGAGCACCAGGGCGGTGGACGACGGCGAGGCCTAGGAAGGGGACGACACGGAGCCAAGGAAGACGCGGCAGTGGAAGCCCGCGCAGATAGGAGTACGAGGGTTCACTTGTTCGGTTGCGGTGTGAGGCTGCCGTCGCCGCGGAATAACAGGGCGTGTGGGTGAGTAGAGGGATGGCCTGGCCAGCGGTGGGAGTAGTAGGGGGCGGTGAGGCCTCCGCGGCATCACAGCCGGCCACGGGAGGCAGGAGCACGCGACACGACCGGCGCTGCTTTGGGCAGCTGGAGCAAGAAAACCAGAGGTTGAAGAAGCACTACGACCGTTGGATGGACATTGTACGGTCAATGCAGCTAGAATCATTTATATTGACTAAGTTGACAAAGCCCTTGGTTCGCGTCAACTTAGTAGGCCCATAGGTTAGCCTCCGAAACGGTGCGCCCCAGAAGTTAGGGGGAGGAATCATTTTTTGGGCGGCTGAAGCAAGAATATCCGAGATTGGAGAAGAAGCACGACATCCGCTGGATGGACATCCAACGACCATAGCTGCGAGAACCGTGTGTTGTTGGCAAAGCCTTGCATATGCGTCAACTTAATTTTTTTTAGGGGACGCGTCAACTTAGAAGGCCCACAAGTGTGTGGCAGAGAACATATAGCCCATTTGCGATTTGTAAGAATATACATCCCATTTCTTAATTCTAATTGAATTTACTACAGCCCATTTACAATTTGTTAAAAGTACAACCCATTTTCTAGCTAGGACAACGATTAATAATTTCCACCAACCGCTCAAAACAGAACTAAAAAAAACCCTACATTTTTATGAGATCCGAAATATTTTTATCCGAAATTTCTAGTCAGATTAAATATAATTTCAAAATAAAGTTGTATTACGTTAAAATCCAACGAAGTATTGCACGCACAATAAGTAATGAAATTAAAATTTTCAAATTCCAAAAATAATATATTTTTTAAACTAATTACGTGCTTGGTGCATTTTTTATAGTTACGGCTGAGTTATTATAATTACATCCCATTTATTATTTCTTAAAGTCCATTTTCTTGTTAAGCCTAATGCATACCTCCTAGGAAAGTTTGCAGCCCAATGGGGCGACGAATAACAAGTTGACCCGGATATTGTGTACAACTGTCGGCCCAGTTGTATTGCTCACGTTGAAAAAAAAGGCATGTGTAGTATAGTACAACCTAACATGGCTACTCAGCCCACATTCAGCGACGCCGGAAAGTCCCAAACAAGGGTTATGTACAACTTTTTGAAGTCACCGAGCTCAATTAATAACATAAAAAAGTTAGATTACAGTGAAACCTAATTAAAAGATGTCACGAGCAAAGAAAGAATTCAACGGGTCCCACTTGTGCGTGTGTGCGTGTGTGTTTGTGTGTGTGTGTGTGTGTGTGTGTGTGTGTGTGAGAGAGAGAGAGAGAGAGAGAGAGAGAGAGACCCATCGGTCGATGCTCGTAAATACATCTTTCAGCCATATTGTGACGCCCCCGATTTGACCGTACACTAATCATGCACGCAAATGTGTACGACCAAGATCAAGGACTCACTGGAAGATATCACAACACAACTCTAGACACAAATTAAAATAATACAAGCTTTATATTACAAGCCAGGGGCCTCGAGGGCTCGAATACATAAGCTCGAATACAGAAGAGTCAGCGGAAGCAACAATATCTGAGTACAGACATAAGTTAAACAAGTTTGCCTTAAGAAGGCTAGCACAAAACATCAACGATCGAAAAGGCAAGGCCTCCTGCCTGGGACCTCCTAACTACTCATGGTCGTCAGCTGTCTCCACGTAGTAGTAGGCTCCGTCGGGGTAGTAGCAGTCGTCAAGTGTGGCGTCTGGCTCCTGGACTCCACCATCTGGTTGCATCAACCAGCAAGAAGAAAGAAGGGGGAAAAGGGGAAGCAAAGCAACCGTGAGTACTCATCCAAAGTACTCGCAAGCAAGGATCTACACTACATATGCATCGGTATCAATGAAAATGGGTAGTATATGTGGACTAAGCTGCAGAATGCCAGAATAAGAGGGGGAGAAGCTAGTCCTATCGAAGACTAGCATCTTCTGGAAACCACCATCTTGCAGCAAGAGGGGGAAGTAGAGTAGTATAACATAAGTCATATTTATGTTGTTGTTCCAACGCTCCGGGATCCTTTCTCGACTCCCGAAGCAACATATCCAAACAATGCCTCAGCATCCAGTTCTAGTTGTAGCGATCGGGATACAACTCCAAGTGTCCGTTACCGTAGGACAGGCTATCGATAGATGTTTTCTTCCCTGCAGGGGTGCACCAACTTACCCAACACGCTTGCTTAACTCCGGCCGGACACACCATCAGGTCATGCCCGCCCTCGGCCAAACAATACGCTGCAACCCGACCTAGGCTTAATAGAGAGGTCATGCACGCCGGACTAAACCCTATGCTCCCAGGGGTCATGGGCCAATCGCCCCGGGAACTCCTGCACGTTGCGTACGCGGCCGGTGAGCAGACCTAGCAACCACCTTTAAAAAAAGGTACGAGCCTAACCAGTCCAACCCGGCGCGCGCCGCTCAGTCGCAAAGACGTCAGTTAAGCTTCGGCTGATGCATACGACGCAGAACGCCCATACTATGCCCACGTGATGGTTAGTGCTATCAGGCCAGAGGCCCCTCGGATCAAATATCCAAACCGTTTAGTGTCTTGGGGACGCGCGGTAACGAGCAGAGACTCACGATAATGTGACCCCATCGCCCCGTCTCGAGAACTTGCGGCAAGGGCGAGTGCCCGGCCACGCCTCGTATTATCTCGCGGGCACCTTCCAGGTCAACCAGACTACACATCACTCGCAATTAAGCTCGCGCGGGTACCCCTCTGGGTCGACCCGTCTTTAGTAACCAGGTTCAGTGTAAAGTCATAGTAACCATAGTAACTGTGTGTCTGACACCAAAGGAAGACCTGAGGAAATCACCCTCGATGGAATTCCACCTGATGTTTATCGTCAAGGTGAACGAAAGAGGAGTCACCCTCAAGGTCCACTCTTGAGGAGTTGCATGACAATGTCGTTATCGGGAGTGGAGAAAGAGGAATCACCCTCGATGACCACTACCGATGAACTAACCTACAAGGTAAACATCAGAAGTGCTGATGAGGTCTCACCCTCGGCACTCGATAGTAACCCAGTAGTGTCGAGCAACTAAGGGGAAAGTGATGTGCGGTGCCGGGTCCTGGTCTTCGATCCCGTTGATCGGGTCTTCTGATAATCCAGCGGGGCAGTCGGGACAAGGTAGGGGGGTCACTGGTGGATCTCTAACCAGCCTATACTAAGCAGTTTAGTATAAACATGTAAGGTATGAAAGCAGTATCAACAACAGGCTATGCATCAGAATAGGATCATACAAAAAGCAGTAGCAATTCTAATGCAAGCATAAGAGAGAAGAGAATGGGCGATATCGGAATGATCAAAGGGGGTTGGCTTGCCTGGTTGCTCTGGCAAGAAGGAGGGGTCGTCAACACCGTAGTCGATCACCGGGGCATCTTCGGTCTCGGGGTCTACCGGAGAGAAGAGGGGGAAGAAACAATAAATACAAAGCATACAGATGCAATAAAAGCACGACAAGTTAACACGCAGTGCTAGGGTGCTCTAACGCGGTAGTACACGGTACCGACGAAGGGGGATATCACTCGGGAAAGTATCCCCGGTGTTTCGTATTTTCGGTTAGATGAATCGGAGGGGGAAAGTTGCAGGTTGACTATGCTAGGGATGTGTGGCGGACGAACGGACAGCGTATTCGGATTCGTCTCGTCGTTCTGAGCAACTTTCATATACAAAACTTTTTCATCCGAGTTACAGATTATTTTCTATGATTTATCAAAGATTTAATGATTTCTGAAATCTTTAGATTTATTAGAATTTCGAAATTAAAACTGTAAATTTACTTTTGTCACCTAGTGTGTTGCCAGCCACAGTCAATGACATGTGGGGCTAGGTCAAAGTCAACAGTCCACTTAGCTATTGACTGGGTCAACTAGTGAATAGTTCATATGGGTCCCATGTGTCATTGTCTATGTTTTAACTAGACATTAATTAAATTAGATTAGCTAGCAGTGGGGGCCACTGTCATTGGCTAGTAGTTAAACTAACTAGTAATTAATGCCTAAAATAATTTGCGCGGCCGGCCGGTGGTGGTTGTGCATACACACGCACACCACACTTGCTTGGACATGGCCACGTCCATGGACATTAGCAGCAACTAGTGGTTGTAGGACGAACAACAATGGCAAGCAGCAGTAGCTAGCAGCCTGGAGCATCGCTTAGGAGGAACATCAGCGATTAACTAGCAAGGGCAGCAACAAAACAGTAGTGGCGTCAGCTAGCAGATAAACAACAGTAAGCCAGTAGGAGCAACAGAGTAGCAGCGGCGACAATTTATCATAAGCAAGGAGCTGCGGCGCTAGCCACGACTGCAGAGCAGCCAGCGTGCGCGGGAGCGGTCCGGCGGGACGCGGCCAGAGGAGGCGCGGGGAGCATGACCACGAGCGCGGTGAGCGCGTGCGAGAGCGAGCACGGTGCAGCTACAGCGGGGCGGGCGAGCACGCGCGGAATCGGAGCTCCAGTGTGGCCATATGGACAAGTTCCGACCACGGCGAGCAACGGCGTACAGGGGCACGAATTGAGGCCGGGAAGAGGGGGCACCGGACGAGAGGCTCACCGCGAGCTTGATGGCGAGGTCGGGGAGGCCGGAGGTGGACCGGAGCAGTGGGAATCGACGACGAAAGCTGGCGATGTACGCGACGAAAACGACGACGATGGCGAGCGTACGGGTCGGCCCCGCTCGATTTGGTGCTCGGGATGGACGAAGTGGACTGTGGAGATTCTCCTAGACGTCTTCTTGTGGCGCGGGGAGCACGGTGGTCGCAGCCATGGCGACGGCAGCGGCGGTTCCGCGTGGGGAGAAGAGGGAGAGCGAGGGAAAGGGGGAAGTGGGGGGCTAGGGTTCTCCTGGCGGTCGCGGGGTTGGCCTTTATGCTCCAGAGGAGCCGGGGGATGGCCGGCACGCGGCATGGCGCGGCCATGGCCGGTGGATCCCTGCCACGATCCCCATCTATGAACAGAACGTAGGGGATGACCGTGGGGTGGGTTGGGCCTGCACTGTAGACTAAAGGCCCAACTACACAGTAAGTCTTTTCCCCTTATTTGCAAATTTAGTTATCTATTTTTTATTTAGCTGATGTTTTCCATTTTTTTTTTGACTATGTACTGCAAGGCAACAGCCTCACAGTGTTTTATTACCTTAATAAAAACCCATGTAGGGAAAGAAATACAAAGGTCTAAATAAATACAGAGAAGAGGGAGGAAGGGACTTACATCTATGCTACTGGAGTGAGGCTATCCAAGCTAAGAGTCTATCTCTATATTTACATTTAATTCTATGTGCAAGTAAAGAAATATCATATACAAAGTTTCTTCTCCAGGATCTGAAACTAGGTTGCTCATTCCTGAAAACTTTGCCATTCCTCTGAGTCCAGATATTCCAAGCAGCAGTGAAGACCACCTCAGTGAAGAAAGGTTGTCCAAAGTCTTGACGTGCTGCTAGGGCCATGGAGTAAGTGGAGGAGTGTCCTGTAGCTGTCCAAGAAATACCAAGATAGTTCCAAACGCGCTGACTGAAATTGCAGACGAAGAAGAGGTGTGCCCGGTCTTCAAGATGGGGCAGAAGACATATAGAGCAATGAGCATCATCAACACGCCAGTGCCTTCGCTGCATCATATCTCTGGTGTTGAGGCGATCCAATAGAAGAAGCCAGCCAAAAACTTTGATCTTCAGTGTGCAAGAGCATTTCCAAATCCATTTAAATATGGGGTCCACCGCAATATGAGAAAACCGGAAGTCATAGTACACCTTGGAGATGAAGGTGCCAGATTTGGAGGGCCATTTCCAGATATCATTTGCTGCGGGATCAAGGTGTATAGAAGTCAAAAGAGACTGCAGAACCTGCAATTCCTCAAAGGCTTCGATGGACAGGGGTAAGTGGAAGTTCTGTGGTTCAGATGAATCCAGGAAGAAATCCTTGACAGTGATAAACTCATTGATCACAAATGAAAATAGATGTGGAAATCTGGTCTGTAGAGAAATCACCCTATTATCAATATGCCATTTATCCGTCCAAAACAAGACTGTGTCACCCGAGGCAACAAAAGGGACAGCGAGGGAGCAGAACTGATCATAGAGTTGAAAGATGTCCCTCCACCAAAAGGAACCACAGTTGCGGGTTGCTTGGGGTGGAGAAGAGACGTAATAAGTGTCCCAGATCAATTGAACCCAAGGTATATCCAATTTGTTGAAGAATTTATATAGATGTTTCATGAGCAAAGCCTCATTCTGAGTTTCCAGGTGGGTGACACCAAGTCCACCACGATTCTTGGGCCGGCAGATAAGGTCCCAGGCAGCGAGAGATTGACGAGGCGTCTCAGAATTTCCTCTCCATAGACATTGGCGCATGATTCGTTCCAGCTGCTTAAGAATGCCTTTTGGGAGGGACAGAGAGCACAAGAAATAAATAGGCATGGATGCTAGGACCGATTGTAGCAATTGAAGGCGGCTGCCCTGGTTGAGCAAACAGGATGAAGCAGACAGCCTCCTCTCCAGACGATCCACAAGAGGAGTTAACTCTGCCACAGTTGGTCTAGAAGTGCCCATAGGCAAACCAAGGTATGTGAAGGGGAGAGTACCCACCTCACAGCCAAGAAGAGATGCAATACGGGAGCCTTCCTCCTCAGATAAGTTTAAAGGAATCAACGAAGACTTGCTGAAGTTAACACAGAGCCCGGTGGCTTGAGCAAACTTATGGAGCATCTGTTTCAGGGCAAGGAGCTGATCATCAGCGGCTGGCAGGATGATCAGGGTATCATCAGCGTACTGGACAATTGGGTAATCATTGGAACTGGTAGGAATTGGCATTTGAAGAATGTTTCTAGAGCACATATCATTTACCACCGATTGGAGAAGGTCCACCGCAATGACAAAAAGAAGCGGTGACAAAGGGTCCCCTTGACGCACCCCAGTTCTGCAGTGGAAATGTTGTCCAGGTACACCATTAAGAAGCACAGAAGAAGAGCCTGAAGATAACAGAGAGTTTACCCAGCCAATCCAACGCTTGTCAAAACCCTTATAATGCAACATCTGAAGAATGGTAGCATGTTCCAGAGTATCAAACGCCTTCGTGAAATCAAGTTTGAGAAGAACAATGGGCCGTTTGGAAGCTTTGCATTGGTGTATGTATTCAAAACACCACGCTAAACAGTCTTGGATTGATCTGCAACGCAGAAAACCATATTGGTTTTTATGGATGCACCGGAGTATTACCTGTTGCAGTCTGTTAGCTAGCAGCTTCGTCAGAAATTTCAGACAGGTGTTGGTCAGAGAGATAGGCCGAAAGTCTCCCACCACCTCAGGGCTCAGCTTCTTAGGAATGAGGGTGATGAGGGAAGTGTTCAAACATTCGAGGTCACAATTGCCCTCATAGAAGTCTCGGACAAGGGATAAGAAATCCTGCTTAATAATTGGCCAACATTTCTTCATGAACAGACCAGAAAACCCATCAGGGCCCGGGGCACGATCAGGGGGGATATGTTTGATCACTTCCTCCACTTCTTTGTCAGAAAAAGGCCGAGACAGTTCCTCAAGGCCATCCACCTTGGCAATAAGGGAGGCAAGGTCAAAATCCATCTGAATCCCCTTAGCATGGCCCATGCGATGCTTGAAATCAGACCAAAACATAGCCGCAAGTTGTTGATGATCAGAAATCACATCACCCTCTGCATTTCTAAGCGAAGAGATGGTATTTTTACGGTATCTCTCCGTGGCCATGGCATGGAAAAATTTGGAGTTCTCCTCACCAACTTTAATGGATCTGATTGTGCAGCGCTGCTTCCAATATATGAACTGCATGTGTAAGATATCTGCAAGATGTGATTTAACAATGCGGCGAAAATTCGTTTCAGGCCAACTTAAAGGGCGACAGTCCTCAAGTTGGTCGAAGAAAAGAATAACCTTGTTGCAATCATCGATAAGAGCCTTCACTGTAGCCAGCCGAATATGCCATTGCTTAAGTGCATAGCGTAGGGCTTTGAATTTGGCCGATATTCGTGATGCAATATTAGTCTGTCTGAAGTTTCTGTTCCACACCGATGAGACACACTCAAAGAAGCCAGG
>LR738714.1:478389100-478405847 GCA_902687465.1 Secale cereale
GCAATTACTGCTCGGAGAATTGAGGTTGGTAATCTCCGATGAGGCGATGGAAAGAACCGGAGGAGTACGTCCATGGGCCTCCGGTGGATGGGCCGATTGAGAGCCCGAGATCGAGTTGTCCGACTGGGCCAATGGTGGGGTTGTCTGCGGCGAAACAGCCGTGACCGCCGTGACTTGTGAAGCAAGAAAATCTGAAAACGGTGCAGATTGATCCGATCCAGAAATGACGGGCGTAAGTTTCGCCGGAACGTTGATAGTTCCAAAAGAGATGGGTGGCGTGGCCACCGTCCACTGAAGATTGCTCGCCGGCGGCGAGGGGATAATGACACGTTCTCGAGGATTAATCTCATAGCCGGCCTCAGCAACGGTATCAATACAGACCTGGGTAGCAGGATATCTGTAGCCCCTGCAAGCTGGGTATTGCTGGAAAGTAGCAAACGAAATCCTTTTCCCCGACGAAACACCCGAACGTAAAGATGATCTGGTGGGGGGTTTATGCATGGCCAGAAGGCCAAGGGTAGCCCGCTTTTTAGAAGGACTAACAAGAATCCATTCTGCATCACATTCTTTCTTCCAGATCTCAAACTCACGACGCCAGTTCGGGCCTCCATGTCCCCAGAGGTGGAAAAAGCATTTGAATTGCATGCAAGCAAAAGAACGCAACTGCAGGATATAAAGCCCAACTTTCTTGCATGAAACAAAGAATGAAAATACCTTGTCCTTAATATGAGAGACCATGAAGTCAATAGCAGAACCTCCTAGAGCAGATTCAAGGGCAGCCGCAACTGAATCCTCAGTAAGACGAAAAATATGCCTGCTGAAAGACACCACCATAACAAAATGATGTGTGTCGTCCGAAGGATGGATCGTTTGTCCACAAACGTTGAAAACCCTAGATGCAAAGTCCAGACCCGCCGAAAAGTCCAGATCCAACGTAGATCCACGGGAGGAACCCATAGGAGATGGATGTTGACGAGTAGAGCAGAGGACGCCGGATCCAATGAGCGGAGCAGATCAAGGAGGCACCGGCGGGAGTGGTTGATCGCCGGAAGCCTAGGTTACGGGGAGGAGGGTGGGTGGGTGGGTGGGTGCGCCATCTCTGTTTTTTCCAGATTAGTTTCTGTATGCGGTGAGTGTTAGCAATCATAGAAGACTATGATGTTTTCCATTTTGTTCAGATAGCAAACGTTTTTTGTTAGATGTCAAACTTGGCACATAAATACTAGATGTTATTCTTGGACTGCACAAAAAGTCTGCGGTCAATAGTGATTATCTAATTTTGTGTTTGAATTTAAATGGTTTCTTTTAGTGCTGCTGGACCACTTAAGTAATTTGCTAGGGAGTAATTGGTGAGTCAAATGATGTTGGTTTCTTCAAGAAAATTAGTTAGTGAATATTTTCAACCCGACGAACATTTTTAATTTTGTGATATTAATAAATATTAATCTAACTTTATTTTAAGTTGAATTTGACTTGAATTTCTATCAAGTGGCCTATGGCTTAGCAAAAAGGTGATGACATGGAACCATTAGGGTGAGGTTACTGTAGCATGACCCTAGGGGTGTTACAATTCTCCTCCACTACAAGAAATATCGTCCCGAGATTTAAGTGGGGAAGTAAAGATTAACTTCGGGAGAACTGACCCTTATAGGGTTAATTATCTGGTGAACAATTCAGGGAATGAGGCAGAAGTATCTCTCGAGTTGAAACTTAATAAAAATGTCGAGAGCAAGTAAAAAGGTACCACTAGAAGTTTCAATCGGGCAGGCAATCGTTCGATGCCTAAATAGAAGGTGAAAGGGGTTCAGAGCAACGAAATAACCATTGCGTTTGATACCATAGTAGATCATTTCTAGGAAGGTGGCTCGTGAATTACATACGAAGCCAGTGTGAGGAATAACTTTGGCAACAAGGGTTTACAGGAGAGTCAGGTTTCGATCCTATGGAACTGTGGGTTATGGGCCCACCATGAGGGTCGAAAGTAGGAAGGGCAATGATAGCAAGGCATGTCAGAGCATAGATTGTCAGTTATGTTGGAAACAACGTTGGTACCAAGGGCGAGGGACGAAGATAACCATTTTCCTGCTCGTTGAAACGAGGCGGACCAAATAGGCAAAGTTCTCGTCCATCGATAGTAACCGGAATGTTATCAACACTAGTAACGGGGTCTTATTGATAGAGTTGTACACCAATGTGTTTACATAAGCAGAAAATTGTTACTGCTTAGATTATATGTAGATAAAAGAAAGGTTAAACAAACAAATGGAAAGGAAAATGTGTTTAAACACAATGAATAGGAGTATACCATTCCCAAGATTAAGCAGGGAATGATATACGTGTCAGGAGATCAAAGTCATGACCATATAGATAAAAGGGATAAGAAGAAATATGATAGGTACCCACACAACGGTGTTGGGTAGTTGATCAAGAAACATTTAGCCTTGCACTTACAATGTTCTTGTGGATCTTCGGAGTACCACCTACATGCTTCGAGATAGCACCGACATGGTCATTGGGTAAAGATCAGACTTTGTATATACCAGGATAGGTACTGAAGTGTGTTCGTGGAGAACATCCACAATTAAGTATTGAACGAAATGCACCCGGAAATACATACCAGTAGCAAGATCGATGTCTGCATGGAGGTTTAATAACCAGAAGGGTTGGAATGAAACTATTGACCATTCGCTTCAAAGCATTCGATTTGCTAGAAGTTTTTGATTTGCACGCCATACTTCAATTGTTGGGTTTCCGGTTAGAAACAACACGAGGACTAAGGAATGAGCGGATATGGCAAGAAGTATCACCTGTATAAAGAATTCTTAAGAGGTGGTGAAATTCTCACGACATTCTTGATATGAAAGATGGTAGTACTCCAAGGTAGAGCATATCATAAGTCGGATAACCAAGAACAAGTTTGTGTTGGAGGGAATGCCAGAATATACAAATCATCGAGGGGAAAGGATGGTATTTCCCATCATGAATTCGATTCACAACTTGGAAGAAGGGAAATCATTGTTGATGATGATCACGACACATTTGTCGAGAGATTTCATTAGGATGTAATCGGTCGGCGATGACAACAAGTCAAATGAATGATGGAACGAAAGGTTGTTGAAACCACTAGTACATTACAAACTTGAATTCAAGCTAGTTGTTCAAGGTGAATGATATGCCGAGGAAGATCGGCGTAAGCTTAGCTCATTACCGAAATTGTGCTCCATGAAGAAGGACCAGGTAGCACAGTTTACAAAGATGCACGATAATGATATAGCCGATCAGGCTAGATACGACTTGAAGAATTAATAAACTCATAAGCAATGGAGATTACTTAGAGTTATTGAATTGGAGTGCGGAATTGATTCACTTATCGATGTCCTTGAGTGTATAACAACTCAGAACCCGGGGAAAATTGGAATCGGTGAGAAGTAATACTTGAAGAAGAGCTCATAAGAAGTAATATGGTTCTGTGAAATTATCGAGATACCACGAGGTAATACTCGAAGGTAGATTATAATAGAGGTTGGACAGGTGCATTGACCTGTAGAGGACAAGTGGTTTAACTTGTCCGAGATATGGTATTTAAAGGAGAGCATGGTCGGAACCATGATTGCAAAAGGCCAGATCCCAGATATAAGATGCACTTATATCAAGGGGATAATTAATTTAAGAGAAGCTTTAAGGATAAAATCTACATCGTGTCCATGGGCATGAACAGAAAGCTCAAGGTTGACTCCCACTTCTTCAATGCATAAGCTTTCATTCATTTCTCTATTAAAAATGAATTGATTGCGAAGACTTGCCTGGTGAATTACCAGAGGAGTATGAACCTTGGAAAACTTTCGGGTTCGCACAGATTAAGGAAGGGATAAGTTCAACCCATCGGGGCATCTTAGGCACATACTACGGAAACTTGAGGAGCAATTTATACAAGCTCGAAAGCAGAGCATGGATGAGAAAGCAGATGATATATTTTACCCAAGGCATTATATATCATGGCAGTGCTCACAAGGTATTTGAATATGAAGGCCGCTGTCGGATAAAATCCAACAAAGGATCCAGTGGTCTACAAGGGATCTGATGTGAGCATTGGTACTCAACCAGAAGAAGAAAGAATACATGGGGATCAGATTATAGAAACAACCGATTAATTCAAGCTCGGATGCAAAGGAATTATGATTTGCAAACCAAGGGATCAGAAGCAAAAGCTCTGATAAAGGATGCATAAGTTGAATAGATTTAGGGGTAGAATCGACGATAAACAGATTGGCCGAGAACCAGCTCATATTCGGAATGACGTCTGAGCTGGAAGAACGAATTCTAGTTTGACTGATGATTGCAAGTATTTGCAACCTATTGAATCAATAAGATCATAAAGTCAATCACAAAGGATTTTAATGAATATTGCTGTACATATGGAATTAACCATAATGCAAGCAGGTAAAACTTTCCAGAGCAATAGGTTGCTGAGGATTTTGGAAGATTGAACAGTGTTTCAAAGACCTTTGTGAAACGCATGAACAACTTGGGATGAACGAATCCCCGATAAGTGTGAGGAATTATTGGTAGGGGTATTTAGGCGGAAAAGTGCTGCAAGGTAGTCGGAAAAAGGATTCTCGAAAGTCGGAGAATACTTTCGGGTATCTTGTAATAACAAGAACAACTAGGGATGGAAGTATGAACGGCGAGGGTACGCAGTTATCCATAAGGGATTTATCGGCGATATGGAATTGTAATGGCGAAGGGCACAAGGGCCTCGGAAAAACATCGAATATTATCTCTAGAATCTTCTGATGAAATGGGCGACCATCTTGACTGAAGGGACTCTTCGGGAGGAAGTATTTTCGGTAACCTAAAGTTAGATTTTAGCAAAATCATTTAACCCGAATAGAAGAGAGGACAGAATCCCAGAGTATAGACGAGGAGTAAAAGATCCTAATACCACCCAATGGCGACGTGGGCCCGTAAGCTACACAGCCATGTTAGTAAAACAGTTTTTCAAAGACTAGACTCAACTTCGGCCAAGGAGTTGGAAAGGGGGTTCCTACAGGTAGTCGGCTCTGATACCAACTTGTGACGCCCCCGATTTGACCGTACACTAATCATGCACGCAAATGTGTACGACCAAGATCAAGGACTCACTGGAAGATATCACAACACAACTCTAGACACAAATTAAAATAATACAAGCTTTATATTACAAGCCAGGGGCCTCGAGGGCTCGAATACATAAGCTCGAATACAGAAGAGTCAGCGGAAGCAACAATATCTGAGTACAGACATAAGTTAAACAAGTTTGCCTTAAGAAGGCTAGCACAAAACATCAACGATCGAAAAGGCAAGGCCTCCTGCCTGGGACCTCCTAACTACTCATGGTCGTCAGCTGTCTCCACGTAGTAGTAGGCTCCGTCGGGGTAGTAGCAGTCGTCAAGTGTGGCGTCTGGCTCCTGGACTCCACCATCTGGTTGCATCAACCAGCAAGAAGAAAGAAGGGGGATAAGGGGAAGCAAAGCAACCATGAGTACTCATCCAAAGTACTCGCAAGCAAGGATCTACACTACATATGCATCGGTATCAATGAAAATGGGTAGTATATGTGGACTAAGCTGCAGAATGCCAGAATAGGAGGGGGAGAAGCCAGTCCTATCGAAGACTAGCATCTTTTGGAAACCACCATCTGGCAGCAAGAGGGGGAAGTAGAGTAGTATAACATAAGTCATATTTATGTTGTTGTTCCAATGCTCCGGGATCCTTTCTCGACTCCCGAAGCAACATATCCAAACAATGCCTCAGCATCCAGTTCTAGTTGTAGCGATCGGGATACAACTCCAAGTGTCCGTTACCGTACGACAGGCTATCGATAGATGTTTTCTTCCCTGCAGGGGTGCACCAACTTACCCAACACGCTTGCTTAACTCCGGCCGGACACACCATCAGGTCATGCCCGCCCTCGGCCAAACAATACGCCGCAACCCGACCTAGGCTTAATAGAGAGGTCATGCACGCCGGACTAAACCCTATGCTCACAGGGGTCATGGGCCAATCGCCCCGGGAACTCCTGCACGTTGCGTACGCGGCCGGTGAGCAGACCTAGCAACCACCTTTAAAAAAAAGGTACGAGCCTAACCAGTCCAACCCGGCGCGCGCCGCTCAGTCGCAAAGACGTCAGTTAAGCTTCGGCTGATGCATACGACGCAGAACGCCCATACTATGCCCACGTGATGGTTAGTGCTATCAGGCTAGAGGCCCCTCGGATCAAATATCCAAACCGTTTAGTGTCTTGGGGACGCGCGGTAACGAGCAGAGACTCACGATAATGTGACCCCATCGCCCCGTCTCGAGAACTTGCGGCAAGGGCGAGTGCCCGGCCACGCCTCGTATTATCTCGCGGGCACCTTCCAGGTCAACCCGACTACACATCACTCGCAATTAAGCTCGCGCGGGTACCCCTCTGGGTCGACCCGTCTTTAGTAACCAGGTTCAGTGTAAAGTCATAGTAACCATAGTAACTGTGTGTCAGACACCAAAGGAAAACCTAAGGAAATCACCCTCGATGGAATTCCACCTGATGTTTATCGTCAAGGTGAACGAAAGAGGAGTCACCCTCGAGGTCCACTCTTGAGGAGTTGCATGACAATGTCGTTATCGGGAGTGGAGAAAGAGGAATCACCCTCGATGACCACTACCGATGAACTAACCTACAAGGTAAACATCAGAAGTGCTGATGAGGTCTCACCCTCGGCACTCGATAGTAACCCAGTAGTGTCGAGCAACTAAGGGGAAAGTGATGTGCGGTGCCGGGTCCTGGTCTTCGATCCCGTTGATCGGGTCTTCTGATAATCCAGCGGGGCAGTCGGGACAAGGTAGGGGGGTCACTGGTGGATCTCTAACCAGCCTATACTAAGCAGTTTAGTATAAACATGTAAGGTATGAAAGCAGTAACAACAACAGGCTATGCATCAGAATAGGATCATACAAAAAGCAGTAGCAATTCTAATGCAAGCATAAGAGAGAAGAGAATGGGCGATATCGGAATGATCAAAGGGGGTTGGCTTGCCTGGTTGCTCTGGCAAGAAGGAGGGGTCGTCAACACCATAGTCGATCACCGGGGCATCTTCGGTCTCGGGGTCTACCGGAGAGAAGAGGGGGAAGAAACAATAAATACAAAGCATACAGATGCAATAAAAGCACGACAAGGTAACACGCAGTGCTAGGGTGCTCTAACGCGGTAGTACACGGTACCGACGAAGGGGGATATCACTCGGGAAAGTATCCCCGGTGTTTCGTGTTTTCGGTTAGATGAATCGGAGGGGGAAAGTTGCAGGTTCACTATGCTAGGGATGTGTGGCGGACGAATTGACAGCGTATTCGGATTCGTCTCGTCGTTCTGAGCAACTTTCATATACAAAACTTTTTCATCCGAGTTACAGATTATTTTCTATGATTTATCAAAGATTTAATGATTTCTGAAATCTTTGGATTTATTAGAATTTCGAAATTAAAACTGTAAATTTACTTTTGTCACCTAGTGTGTTGCCAGCCACAGTCAATGACATGTGGGGCTAGGTCAAAGTCAACAGTCCACTTAGCTGTTGACTGGGTCAACTAGTGAATAGTTCATATGGGTCCCATGTGTCATTGTCTATGTTTTAACTAGACATTAATTAAATTAGATTAGCTAGCAGTGGGGGCCACTGTCATTGGCTAGTAGTTAAACTAACTAGTAATTAATGCCTAAAATAATTTGCGCGGCAGGCCGATGGTGGTTGTGCATACACACGCACACCACACTTGCTTGGACATGGCCACGTCCATGGACATTAGCAGCAACTAGTGGTTGTAGGACGAACAACAATGGCAAGCAGCAGTAGCTAGCAGCTTGGAGCATCGCTTAGGAGGAACATCAGCGATTAACTAGCAGGGGCAGCAGCAAAACAGTAGTGGCGTCAGCTAGCAGATAAACAACAGTAAGCCAGTAGGAGCAACAGAGTAGCAGCGGTGACAGTTTATCATAAGCAAGGAGCTGCGGCGCTAGCCACGACTGCAGAGCAGCCAGCGTGCGCGGGAGCGGGCCGGCGGGACGCGGCCAGAGGCGGCGCGGAGAGCATGACCACGAGCGCGGTGAGCGCGTGCGAGAGCGAGCACGGTGCAGCTACAGCGGGGCGGGCGAGCACGCGCGGAATTGGAGCTCCAGTGTGGCCATATGGACAAGTTCCGACCACGGCGAGCAACGACGTACAGGGGCACGAATTGAGGCCGGGAAGAGGGGGCACCGGACGAGAGGCTCACCGCGAGCTTGATGGCGAGGTCGGGGAGGCCGGAGGTGGACCGGAGCAGTGGGAATCGACGACGAAAGCTGGCGATGTACGCGACGAAAACGACGACGATGGCGAGCGTACGGGTCGGCCCCGCTCGATTTGGTGCTCGGGATTGACGAAGTGGACTGTGGAGATTCTCCTAGACGTCTTCTTGTGGCGCGGGGAGCACGGTGGTCGCAGCCATGGCGACGGCAGCGGCGGTTCCGAGTGGGGAGAAGAGGGAGAGCGAGGGAAAGGGGGAAGTGGGGGGCTAGGGTTCTCCTGGCGGTCGCGGGGTTGGCCTTTATGCTCCAGAGGAGCCGGGGGATGGCCGGCACGCGGCATGGCGCGGCCATGGCCGATGGATCCCTGCCACGATCCCCATCTATGAACAGAACGTAGGGGATGACCGTGGGGTGGGTTGGGCCTGCACTGTAGACTAAAGGCCCAACTACACAGTAAGTCTTTTCCCCTTATTTGCAAATTTAGTTATCTATTTTTTATTTAGCTGATGTTTTCCATTTTGTTCAGATAGCAAACGATTTTTGTTAGATGTCAAACTTGGCACATGAATACTAGATGTTATTCTTGGACTGCACAAAAAGTCTGCGGTCAATAGTGATTATCTAATTTTGTGTTTGAATTTAAATGGTTTCTTTTAGTGCTGCTGGACCACTTAAGTAATTTGCTAGGGAGTAATTGGTGAGTCAAATGATGTTGGTTTCTTCAAGAAAATTAGTTAGTGAATATTTTCAACCCGACGAACATTTTTAATTTTGTGATATTAATAAATATTAATCTAACTTTATTTTAAGTTGAATTTGACTTGAATTTCTATCAAGTGGCCTATGGCTTAGCAAAAAGGTGATGACATGGCACCATTAGGGTGAGGTTACTGTAGCATGACCCTAGGGGTGTTACACATATGCATTGCTGATGCTCAGTAAAAACTTATATCGTTGACACAATCATATAGAAAATCATAGCAGACTGAACTTGCATACAGAAATTCACGCAGGCGGCACAATCAGGATGGAAGCAGTGGATCACTACGGCTAGGGCTATGTTGAAACCAACAAACTCGTACATAACGGTTCATCGTCTTTATCAATGATAGGGAAATATCTTGAATGCTGTGCAAAGAAAACAAACAGACAACACAATAAGTTCTGCTAGCACATTAAGTTGACGTACATCCCTTTCTAAAAAAAGTTCAGGTACAAAATTAGAACAGGTCACAATTAAATGTACTTGCACATCAGTGCTTCACACCCATAGCTCGGATTTAACTAGTATCTAACAAGATTCAGTTGTTACCTCAAATTAGAGCACAACCAGACAGCCAGCCCTGCCGCTTCTCCCAAAGAAGCAGTGGCCTCTGCCGCGCGATGGAGTAGGCCATGTGCCATTCATCGCTCCGAGCAACATGGGGAAAGTATGACGTTGACTCCTGTAATGGACGTCGTCGACGGACCATGGCACCAGTGGCGGCGGCAGGACTTCGATTGATGGGTTGACCACTTCTTCGACATGCGCGAACACTCGATATAGGTACATCCCTAACGTGGTCCGTGGCGGCCTTGGTGGCGAAGAATAGTACAACCCTGGTTCCTGCACCGGTATCTCAACACCAATCACCTTCGGTATGGTGGACGACTTCTTCATCCATGCCATAACGATCAGAGCCCAGCTGTCTAGAGGAACAAACATACTTACAAGCTCACCTCCAAGGTCGTTGATAAGCTCATTCATGGACTCGTTGTTCCAAGCACGTCGAGGCATGCCGTGGAAGGTAAGCTTTGTTAAAAACTCAAGCTCATAGGGCACTGAGCCCCATCCTAGGTGCCACCGATCAAAGCTCACCAGCGTGCCATCGCAGAACAAACGCCGGGAAGATTCGAACACATGACTGCAGTCGAAAGTTGTCCGGAACCCGACGAAGAAATCAGCCGGTGGCGGACAGACTTCGACAAGCAAGTCACTTATTTGGATGTCGTGCGCAATGCCAAGAGCTTTGACAAGGTCATCTGGTGAGATGGGAGGCCGGTCGCCGTTGATGGTTACCATCAGCACTTTGCCGGCAAACTGGTCGTCAAGCGCCGCCATGCCACTATTGAGCGACAGCACGCAGCGACCGAAGGCAGGACAGACCTCGGGATCTCCAGCTCGGAGATCCGCGTTGACCGGCGATGTGATAGTGAGATTTAGTATAGGGAGTATAGGAGGGGGATTTGGGGGAACTGGAGTAGGAATCGAGTTTCCAGAGGTGGGGGAGGGGCGGTAGATTGGGGATGAAAAGGTATCTTGAATTTTGAACACGCGCCAATATGCTCTCTACGCGCAAGCGCACGAAAACACAAGTGGTGCCCACATGTCGGCTTAAGAGTCCTTATTCATTCTTTTTTGGAGAGCTCGGCCTTTTTTTAGGATCTTTTGAGAGCCCGGCCTGAGAGTCATAATTGACCTGTTTGGCATTGCGTTACTACTTGTCCCATATTCGACGACACCTCACTGGCCCAAACAAGTGTACATCATCGAAAAGACACTGAGCTCAAATTATATAACATGAAAAAAGGAGACACACTCTGAACACTAGAGAATGGTGATGCCCTCATTTAGCCCACCAATAGTTCGAGACAATAAATAGTTTGAAACAACGATATATTCAACATTCAAATACTGACTAGTGACTACTACTGACATAAACAGCAAGACATGATAGTTCATAAGAAGTCTTGATACACCACCAAAACGCACCAATCTGCAGCGCTCAGACTCTCGTGATCCAGACGAGAATGACATTCTAAACAGAGCCAACTATTACATAGTAAGAGTGACATAGACGAGGATGACCAAATGACAAGGAATATGCATAACAAAAGAAAGAACTACCCATCCAGAACAAGCAGCAGAGACAACAAAGTCATTCGAAGAGATGATCCAACACCATCATAATTTGCAACCCCGCTTCAGCGACCTATGATCCGGAGACACCAGTATTCCACCCTTTCGATGCAACAGCCCAATTACCTATCAACCTGAAGGCTTGAACCACATCACTGCCTATCGTAATTGAGACATCCAAGGATCAAAGTTAATCTGGATGCCTTTGTCATTCTCACCTTCTTTTGGCTGCAGGCTTTATCGTTGACAATCAATGGAGTTTGCTCCCGAACTCCTAGGGCTCGCCGTATAGACATAGTTTTCCATAGCAAACAGAGCCTCTCTTCCATCAAGGTCCTTGCTAACGGTGATCTCCTGGTTAATCGGATAAATGAGTCCGAGAAATAGAGAGTGTGAACCAAGGTTGTTTACCCGCCTCCAACTAAAACATCATGAAGGCCCCAACAAGCTGGTATCCTTCTCATAGACGTAACAGCCACTATCCAGATACTCACGTATTTCATGGTGCTTGTATACATTGGGGGTTTTGCAATATAACTTTTCCGGCTCATGTGTGCGAATGATCATCATTCTTTTGTCGTCGTCTGATCGAGCGAGGAACCAGTTGTGCTTCCTGTTTTTGGCAAAGGTGGTGTGATTACAAAGGGCAGTAACTGTAGGGACACTGCATCATATCAAAAAGGACATGCATTGTTAATGTAAGATCAGCATTGTTCAGAGTATGAGTAGGATAATGCAAGAAGCATCATTGATATGTCCCTGTTGGAACTGGGAGAAAAATACAAGGAAATGTATACTGGGTTCGAAAATATAGAAGTGCCATGCATGGTTATACTCATGTTATCTCACAATCGATTCTTCACAGGAAACTACCATGTCATGCACGTTATGGAATCATGTTCTGTCCTCACAAACAAATTCTTCAAGGTAACTAACAAACCATGCATTGTTATATACTCATGTTCTGTGGGCAAATTTTTTGTGAGGATATTATTCTAGCCATTGATTGCTGAAGGGCGAATATAGGCATGTACACATGGTAAGCATTACAGGATTTCACTACTTCCAAATATAGAGTTCTCCATATGCACATTTACTTCCCTAATGTATGGTTAGATGAAACCAACAATGTGGTGCATGTTTCTACATCATGAAAATGAGGAAACTAACATGGCCATTGATACACACTCATATTTAGTAGTAGTATATAGATTACTATAAAATAAGGAGCATATCCATATATTCCTAACCGTTTGATTATTCAGGGGTACAAATTGGCTGTAATGACATGATCACAATCGCATGAATTAACTCATTCCAAATATAGCTGATTTACGGCATCTCTAATACATTTCCATAGTTCTACTCAAATTCTGCTCAAACAGGATATGCCAATCATCACAAAAAGTTCAAACAGTGTCATGGCGTCACCATTAACATGAGACGGAAACAACTTACACGCGCCGTCCTAGCAATACGTTATGCCATCTCCTATGTCGATCGCGTAGGTGATGCAATTGTGTTCAATAGCATCACAAAATTGTGTATCAGCTTTGACAACGATCCACTGCGAGCCGAGTTGTCTCCAGCTAAAGAAGGCACCGGCGTAAAGATAGGCAAGTCCGCGGTCGAACAAGGCAATTAGCTTAAAGTCTGCATAATTCGCATGTCGTGTGGGCACTTGGCAGATTACAATCTTCTGCAAAACAAGATCCATCCAACTGACATGGTAATCTAGATGAATAGGACCGTGATGGTAAAACTCTATATAATCCAACTGAGGAAGGGTAATCTCATGGGAGGTCTGGAAGTTCATGAGCACCAACTTATTACCGTCTTCTCTGAAGGCAGCCATCCAGTGGGAGTTCATGCCGACCCAGTACATACCTGCCAAGAAGTTTCGGCGATGGTGATCGGATCGAAGTCGAGGGAAATGATGTACGGCGACCCACTACATATCTGCAAAGAAGTTTCGGCTAATGGAGATCAGATTGAAGTCGAGGGGCATCACGTACGCCTCCATATCATGGTGAGCCAATCTCACAAGACTAGATATCAGCAAGAAGGGTGTCTTGAAAAGCTTTGGCCTCGCTTCGATGATGGCCGTGTGCATGCCCCTCGAGCATGCAACCAGTCGCAGGGCGCTCAACATATCCATACACAAACAACAGAGGTCGAGGACGTCACTGGGGAGATTGCTCCAATCGCAGCTCATACGGATCCTGCGCGGTTCGCGTTCGGCCATGGTGGAGTTTGGAAGGTGGGGTTTTGGGGGGCTTGATTTACGGGGGAGAAGGCTGTCGATGCTGGAGTGGATAGCAAGGGAATAGTGGTACTGGGGGAGGCGAGTGAGGCGAGGGTATGCGGGGGTACAACGAGATAATGAAGAGAGACCTGAGGATCTCCGGCGAGACGGACATGGAGATGGAGTGGTGCTAGGGGAGAGGGAGACGAGGCGAGGCATGCTATACAGCGGCAGTGACAGTGACTGCACAGTGCACAAGGTGAGGCTGACTTTGGTAACCTGGACACGCCGCCTGGACTAGTGTCACCTCGGGTGCAGGGTCTTGTCACTTCACTGTGAGGACCGGATGAATGATAGTATTTTGACCATCAAGTGTACCACAGTTGTACTACTACTACTAGTAGGAGTAGTAGGAACATAAGTAGTAATCCCGTGCTAGCATGCCTCTGGGTTCACTTCATCCTCCAGGTATCATCCATATTGCGAGCAGAACCAAATTCTCGTTTGCATAGGTCCCACCTGTCAAGAGGGGTGCAGAAATAAAAAGGAATCATAAAATGTCTGGCCACAGTGATTCGAAAGAGTGACCTCAACTAGCCAGTGGCAGATGTAGCGCTGGAAGGATGGGCACGTACAGGGACAGGCCCCACTCCTCAGCCTACCCGCGTAGCCTTTTCGTTTAGTCTACTTAGCTGTCTAATCAACTGCCTGCAGGCCACTTCTACCATTTACTTCTCCATCGGGAACCGATTTTCCTCGGCTTCTTCACTACTCCTTGATCTTCATTTGCATCCAAACCAAACTGCATTCACATTGTTTTAACCTCTTCACATCCTCCTGGAGTAATTCCGACGCCCCTATAAATAATCATCTTCTTTAGTTAGACTAGCCATCTAATCCTAATTCTCGAAACCATAGCCCTCCGGTCCATTGGTTCCAAATGGCGAAAGAGATCGAGATGTAGGTTTTTAGCGTCCAACATGTCCTCATCGAAGGTTCATTGAGCATAGTTGCCATAGTCACCGACCACCCAAGGGTTGTTCGGAAGTGGATCAACAATGTATCCAACTTCCTCCAAAAGGTGGAGATGAATGTCATCGGTCTCGACGCAGACTACACGGAGCGTGCCACTGGGAAGATCCAACGCGCCGCCGTCCTTCAGCTGTGCCTCGAAGATGATGTTTTGGTGTAGCACATCATACACACGCCCTCCATACCAGGTGAGCTTCACGATTTCTTGTCTCGGGAGGACATATACTTCTGTGGGGCAGCCATCGCAGGGGACAAACCGAAGTTGGAGCCGTACAACCTTGATTTGAATAGCATCTCTGACCTACAAACCAGAATAAAAATTCCCGTAGAAGATTGTGATAAACCGACTCCATCCCTATTCGACGTAGCAAATTTTGTGCTAGGAACAAATCTTCTGAAGGGTGATGAGACGCTGGCATTAAGGTCGTCTGGATAGGAGAATTATCCCTTGACGTACGAGAAGATAAAATATGCTGCCCTCGATGCCCGTGTGAGTTTCGAGATTGCTGCATGGTCCAGAGAGCTTGTGGCGAAGCCGTCTCCCACAGAAAATGAGAAGAAGAAGATGGAGAAGAAGAAGAAGAAGAAGAAGAAGAAGAAGAAGATGCTACACCAGCAGCAGGGCATTATGGATGGATGAACTATTTCCTCTTTTGTAAAAAATATATTCCCACTCTATGTATATTGATATAGATGGACTATTTTGATTGTGTGCATGTCCTTGGAACAAGTAGTAGCATGGGTCCCCTTGACTATAAGGAACTATTTATCCGCCTAGCTTTCTCTACTACTCCTTCCAGTGATCGGTATGCAATGCATGTGTCCGTAGACATGGCAGCTTGTCCATGGAAGTTCAATTATGGCGACCATCACGTTTCATCCACTGCCACTCGCGATTCCCACGACGCCGCTCCAACCCACGGCACCACGTCCCCGACGTGCGCCTCACCCCTCTCGGCAGCACCGCCCCTCTGCCTTTGTGTGCATGACATGTGGGCCACCTTAAATGCGGCGATCATCAAGTTTCTACCACAGCCACACGTGATTGCCACGACGCCGCTTGAACCCATGACACCACACGTCCCGCACCATCAAATTTCCATCCAGCGGCTGTGACACATTTCGTCCCGGGCATCAATCTTCAGCTGGAGTACTTCTGTACTACAGGTAGTACCTGCCGGTGTGGCCATCTACGCCTCGTAACACCCCGACGCCCAGCTATGGCACCCTCGCCATGGCCACGCCACCACTGGCCGGTTCATCTCGAACTAGTGAGTCGCGAACCACACCACCACCATGAGAATGATACGTGGGCCAGCCACATTTAAGGTCCGCACATCATTGACTCATAGGCTGGGCACTAAGCCACTGAAGTTCGGTCCCGTGGGCCCCGAGAGGGAAATGTAACTCATGCGGCAGGCCTTGTGGTGCTTCGCAGTACGAGCTCGTGCCAAACCCGGAATTTGTTTCTTACTACTACCAACTACTAGTAAGGTACACGTGCATTGCACGCATGAGATTCTGGTGGTTTGTGCATTATGCTTCTACATGTGGAGTCTTCTAGATTCTACATGTGACAGAATCTGGTGGAATGTAGATGATATCCAACGGCCAGTAGTGCTCGGATTTGCCATCTTTGTATCGTCGGATTGGCTTCATCCAACGACCAACTTTCAAAGTTATTCACACACTATATAGGAGGTATAGATATAGATGTGCCGGCCCGTTGCAATGGATCCATAGTATATCTGTTTAGTGGAGTGCACTCTAAACACATTATCTATTTATTTTTCTCTAACCTTTCGTAGCCATGCAACCAAGCCACATAAGCTTCATGGGTGCCTCCCACATCATATTATTCATACTACGTTGACAAAAAAAAAAGATAAATCACCCGAAACAAGATCTTCCCGTTTTCTGTTCCTACGATGTTGTGTCGTGCACGTACCTACTAGTTGTATAGTGGTAGTACTAGTTGTATAGTGGTACTAGTAGGATTAGAGTAGTACGGAATGCTCCTACTGAATCAACGAGCCCCATCGGACACCAAATTTCTTGGCTTCCGTGCTACAACTAGATCTTCCCCTCGTTTCTGTTTTCCAACCCGGCGGCGGGCGGGGTGCGGTTTGCCAATAGTCGGTTTGCTCAACGGCGGTCCCACATGAAAGTGAAAATGCTAGGCAACACGCCTTCCCTAAGCTATGTGTCATGCCGGACGGGCTGTGGAGTACTCCCGATTCCCGGTCGTGTGTGTGGGGGGGGGGGGGGG
>LR738714.1:478406958-478473306 GCA_902687465.1 Secale cereale
TATATATATATTTCTCACGCTGTTTTGTTGAGGTGAGGGAGGGATGTGGTTCCTTTCAAGATAATAAGGGTTTTGTGCAAATTGGAGCAGCGAAGTGGGCTATTGTTGCAAAAATGCCACAACTTACCTCACAGCCGTTAGATGCAGATCTAATGGTCAGAAACGATGGATGGCAGACACACCACCATCACCTACTGAGTCTTTTATAGGAGTATATATATATTTCTCAGGCTGTTTTGATGAGGTGAGGAAGGGATGTGGTTGCTTTCAGGATAATAAGGTGTTTCTACAAATTGGAGCAGATAAGTGGGCTATTGTTGCAAAAATGCCACAACTTACCTCACGACCGTTAGATGCAGATCTAATGGTCAGAAACGACGGATGGCAGACACACCACCATCACCAACTGAGTCTTTTATAGGAGTAGGAGTAGATAAACATGTATAAATTGTAACATTTTGGTTCTGCTCCTTGGCACGATCGATAGATAGAAATAACGATTGGAAACGCTAGGGCGGGGCTATTTCCGCCAGATAAGTAGGGTACGTAGTAGCTAGGTTGGCGCATCATCGGTTTGGTCACACGCGGTCCGACATGTTCTAGTGTTTCTAGCAATATGCCCGGGCGTTGCACGAAGTTGATGGAAAAGGTAAGCACAACTTATAAATTGACGGATGGATTACTAGTTGGAGTGATGCATATAATTAAGGAAAGGGATCGCACATGTCGGTATTGACTGGAACGAGAATGCAACAGCACAATAAGAATTAAGGCCACGATGATGATGCGATCGCAGTGGTGGTTACAGAAGGCAAGAAGAAAGATGCATCCATCAACGTACGACCTCCTCCTCCTCAACTTAGTGCACCAGGCCATCGACCGGCGATTAAGGAGCGGCGGCTTTTATGGCGAGGTCGAGGTGTTTCTCAGCAAAGGCATCCAAGGCTTACAGCCGGTTGAGGAAGGCCAACGTCGTAGCGACCTCACTGGCCTTGTAGATACCTATGTACACGATTTTCTCGTACATGTGGATGTGTAGGTCGACGAATTTTTGTAGGGAGAGGTGCCTCGCGGCAAGCGCGACCTCTAGGTGGAAAATCTTCGGGGCATCGGCGGGCAGTCGCACGGCCACCAGTGCTTCAAAGAGGTTCTGGCCATGGAGGCCGATTAGGGTGGCAGGCAATGACGAGCCCGGGCGCGCGGGCTGGAGCAGTACGGCGATGTCGTCCGCGAGCTTCTTGAGGACGGTGAACTTGTTGGTGGTGGCAACGATCATCTGGTCCAACTGGGAGTCATAGTTGGTGTCGACGGCGGCCATCCACTAGCCGGTCTCCAACACCGTCTGGAGATGATCCTCGGCGCCATGCCGCAGGCCGATGTTGTGGACCATCTGGCACAGCAGCTGGCCGCTCGCGCGCATCGCCGCCATGGGTCTGGAGTGAGCTCTTTTGCGCTTAGTGTAGGTGCTTAGGCAAATGCTTAGGTGCGTACGATGTGGTAGATGCATTAGAATGGAGGGGCGCCTTTATATGAGGGCAAACTGCATTGCATTCACATCGTGCAGCCTCTTTTCCCGGTTCTCCTCCCATTACTTCCCTCATGCATAAATTGAAGGAGGATGCATTGACCGTTCAACATTAGGGGAACCGCTACTCCCTCCCCCGTCTGCATTAAAGCTGTATCAGGAACTACGCCGCCTGCTGTCGAATCGAATAGTACTGTGCCGCCCGCTGCACGCCTGGCTGAACACGCCTCCTCGCCTCCATCAAACCCCTCCGTTAAACCCGCATGCAAACTGAGAAACCTACGCCATCCACACGTCCATTCCTGAGCGGGCCGGAATTAAAAGCAACACCGACCAAGCTCCTCCTGTCCGCCCTCAGTTTAGGAGCGAGTATAATAGGGTGATGTAAGCGGGCTGTAAGGATTTAAATATTGTATTATGAGTAATGCTACACATACATAGGTTTACACGGGCTTTACAAACAGATGGGTTTTGATTGGAGATTAAGGAGGAGAAGGGGCCCATCCCCATGAAAATCAGGGGGAGTGGTTAGTTAGGAAGAAAGAATCCTAGTCAGCGTGTAAATGCGTGTAACTCTTTGTATGTTTTGCATTATTGTTGTATTATTGCTTAGTTGGGAGAGAGAGAAGAGGAGAGAGAGGGGAAGCGGGCTATAGACTTACAGCCGACTGTAGCACGAGGTCCAAGAAGCTTTGTGAGAGTGGAAGGTGGGCCATATGTTGACAAAGTAGTACTTTCTTATAGCCAACTATTATGTGTTATCTATTACATTGGCTGTAAATGACATGGCAACATATTATAGCCGGCAACTGGCTATATTATTAACCATGCTCTAAACGAGGCCAGACGCTGGCCAAGTTCGTACCGTCCACCCTCTATTTACACGAGGCCAGACAGACAGCGAGCAAGAATCGCACCCCTCCGCCGCTCCCCCATCTCCTCCTTCACCATTTTCTCCACTCTTCAGATGGCTTCCGAGGAGCCGTTCTCCGGCATATTACCCGGCTAGGTGGCCCGCCGAGCCCTCCGGATACGAGCGAAGCCGCGCGGTGCTTCACCAACCTCGCTTGGCCCGACGGAGCCAGTTGCCACCCCAAGCAGGCACGTGGTTCAGCAACTTGCCGCTCCAGTTCAGCTCGATGAGGAGTGGCGAGTTGCTCCACACTGGTACGGGTGTCGTCGCTGCCCCATCGTACCGCGCCAACAGTGTTTGCGGTGCCGCGCCTTCCGTGTCTATGGTCGCGCCTCCCGTGCCTGCGGTTGCGCCATGCAGGCAGAGATAGAAGCCGGGTGCGTGGAGAGCGACGAGTCGGTGGCCAGCTTCTCCCTGTCCACTCCCATCATCAAGGAGAAGTAGAACACGGGAGGCAGCCACCACTTGGGTCCCATGAAGGCCACCGCCGGGGCAACGGCTGCGCATTCAGGTGGGTTCTTTGCTTCTTCGTCTCTTACGAGGACCTTCGTCGACCCCACAAAGTGTCTGCCCGACATGTGGAAGACAAAGGGATCCGCGGGCGGCCATTTAGATTATGTACTCCCTTTGCAGCTGATGGAGGGAGTATTAATTATACCTACAGAGCCGGATTGGCACCGCTTAGTTCATGTAAATGTAATGAAATGCATCATGTTTATATGAAGATCCGGCTTTTTTATACGAAATCCTTCATGCTTATATGAAATCAGTCCGTGTTTGCACGAATTTCATCTGGTTGGTTAGAGTTGTGAAAATGTATGCCGCTGGCATTTGATGTCGTCCTCCGCGGAAGGAAGCGGGAGGAAATTTGCCGGCATCCGTTGGAGAGGCTCTTATACTGGAAATAATAGAGTGACATCCAATCCATTTGAGTTAATTGCGTGTATGATTGTCCCTCTATAAAGAGTTAATTGCATGTACAGTGTACATGTGACTTGCAGGGTGGCTGCAGTTTCGTACAGAAAGTTAAAAAGAAACAAGTCCATCCTTAATCTTGTATTCTAACTACTTTGTGGGTTCCACTGTCAGTACACCAGCGAAAGAAGTATATATTAAATAAGTAATATATAATATAAAAATCTAAAGTTAAAGACAAAATTGGAACTCATGTCATCACGTTGCGAGCATCCAGCGCTAACTGTAAGTGCATCTAGTGCCACCCCTAGTTGGGTTTGGAGTATTGACGACAAACCTGGTTGAGGGACTAATGTGTTTGTGAGAATTGCAGGATAACACAGGTAGTAGTCCCTCATTGATTCGGTTTACCAACCGGAGATGACCCCTAAAAATGTATGAAGACATTGACAACAGTGGTGGTACATGAAGATAATCTTATTGAAGTGTATGACAAGAGAAGTCATTGTGTGAAGACTATGGAGTGTGAAGACTTAGATGTTTCGTTGTTTCCTTTTCTTCTTTGTTGAGTCATAGGAACCACCGTACTATTAAGTGGGGTCCAAGTGAACTAAGTCAGAGTGACTGAAGTGATGCTCAACCAAATCCTATGTCTTCGAGGGAAGACAATGAGAGCAAATCTTATCTAGAGCTGGATGAGCCAGCTTTACTTGTAGCCCAAGTAAAGTTGCCGTGTGAGTGTTTGAAATCTGACCGTTGGAACATGTGTCAGTTCCTTAGTGGCCCAGGGTCAATTCGGACAAATCAGGTCAGGTTGCCCAGTGGCTATAAATAGCCCACCCCCTACACCATAAATTGGTGGCTGCTCAGAGTTATTGCACAGCTTTTGTCGTTTGAGAGCAACCCACCTTCGAAGCATTTGAGAGAGAATTCCTTGCGAGGACAAAGCCAAAACACCCAGAGCCAAAGAGTGTTCAGTATCACTGAAGTCTTTCTGTCTGTGTGACCTGAAGACTTATTACACTTGAGGACTGTGTTTCCTCCAGCCGGTTAGGCGCCGCGTTCTGAGCATCCAAGAGTCATTGTGGATCGCCGGTGAACGAAGTCTGTTAAGGTTTGGAAGTCTACCTTGAAGACTTACCAGAGTGATTGGGCGAGGACTAGGTGTCCTTAGCTCAAGGGGAATAAGGTGAAGACGCGGTCTTCTAAGTTAAATCTCAGCCTCCTTAACCAGACGTACAGTTTTCACAGCAACTGGAACTGGTCTAACAAATCACTGTCTTCCCCGAGCTACTGGTTTTATCCTTTCCTTCCCTTTACTTACTGTCTTATGTTGTGAAGTCATTGCCTGCTGCCTTATCTGATTGACTTCACTGAGTGACTGCTTGTTCTGATTGGCTTCATTCCTTCTTCCATCTTGATCCTTACTGCCTAGCTGCTATTAGTCTTCGTGCTTTCACTTCATTGAATACCTGACTATGGCTTTTCTAGTGTAGTCTACTTTCCGCTGCATATAAATAGAATTGGTTTTATCCTTTGTCTTCGAAACTTCCATGTTTTGAAGCATTTCATAAAAATCGCCTATTCATCCCCCTCTAGTCGATATACTGCACTTTCAATTGGTATCAGAGCAAGGTACTCCCTTGTTCTGTGTGATTCGGTTTAACCACCTGGAGTTTTAGCTATGTCGAACGCAGGAATGAAGACAGTGTCTTGCCCCATGTTTGACGGTCACGAGTATCCCAAGTGGAAGGCCATGATGAAGAAACGTCTCATTGCGATTAACAGTGAGCTGTGGACCATCACTGAGATTGATCTTACCGATCTGTCCAAGATGGCAGAAGCTGATGACAATCACAAGTTCACTCTTCTCAACCTCACAGCAAAGGACGTCATCTGCTCCTGTGTGTCTCGAGATCAGTTCAGGAACGTCATGCATCTCGATCATGCGAAGCTTATCTGGGACCGTCTCTCTGAAGTCTATAAGGGTCATCGAACTCGTGATGATTCTGGGTTTTAGGATTTCAAGGAATCTCCCAAAATGATGACCTTCGATCCAGAACCATCATCCTCTCCACCATGTCTTATGGCAAAAGGTGCCAAGGTAACCGAATGCTATCTATCTGAGTCTAGTGATGTTGAATCTGGTGATGAAATTGGACCCAGCAATGTCAAACTTGCTTCCCTTGCCACTAAACAACAAATTGCTTTGGAAAGGGCTCAGAAAATGCTTAATAAAAGCAATGATATGTTGGGTGAAGAAATGGATCAGTCGAAAAACTTGGCTGAAAGTCTTCAGAGACTTCAGACTAAGTTAAACACGCTTCAAAGTCATCATAACACTCTCTTATCTGATCATGAAAAGCTAAGTGTATGTTATGAAGATCTTCAGAAGGAACGCGATTCATTACTTGCTCAACAAATCAGTGCTTCTCAGGAAGAGTTTGAACCACCCTGTCTAAAATGCATTGAGCGTGATAACGCTACATCTGTTGCTGAATGTTCTACTGATGCCACTGTTGCAATATCTTCAACTACTGATGTGGTAACTAACCCCTCTGCTGAGGATACCACTACTATTGCTGATGAAAATGCTAGGTTGAGGACTTTGCTTGAAACAGGGATGTACAAAAGCCTCAAAGGGCATCAGACTCTGTGTGATGTCCTCAAAAAGCAGATACTGAACCAAAACCCTAGGAAAGAGGGTGTTGGGTTCGACAGGAAAATGAATGTTGATGGTTCATACTAGAAGCCTGAGCAGTATCCCAAAACCACATGGGTTGCTGCAAAGGAACCTTCAGTGGATCCATCTACCCTATCTGGCTTCACTTGTGCTAATCCTATTATCATTGATGAATCCTTTGATGCAAACTATAAATTGTTTAAGAATCAAAATGGTGAAGTGTTTGCCAGGTATATTGGTACTAACTGCAGGAACGGGCCACCTATGAAGAAGATCTGGGTACCCAAAGGTTGTCTTGAGAAACTTCCAGCAAATGTTATCATGACACCTCATGGGAAGAAGACAAACCCCAGACCAAAGGCTTCATATGGTCCTAAGGTTTCATAAAGACAAAGGACTCACCTGAGTCACCCTAACGCCAATGTTTTTCAGGGAAACCATACATAGACCCATGAATATGAGCGTGTTTCCTCAAACCGCTATATTCATAAAACAAAGAATTTTTCTGCTTATTCTTATGAGTATTATTCTCCTCCTGCAAGATTATTTGCTAGGGCTCCAAAACCAAAATTCTCAGATGCTGCTCTTAGACTCATTGCTTCTAAGCCACCCCTGAAGATGTGTGTGGTTAATAAGAAATAACTTTCTCTTGCAGGGAAAGGTCTCCAGCCTAAAATCAAAGGCGTCTGATGCTATTGCTGGGGACCTAAAACACTTGTGGGGCACAAGATCAAATGCCCAAATGGTTTACTGTCCATTCTGTTCATGAATCACTTGCTAAACATCTTATCAGTCCTAACTTGGATCTAAGCTTTCATAATCCACTTGCACGTCAAATGTTTATGCTTCACAATGGCTTTTGGTGAAGCCTATCCTCCTATCAGCATTGTAGGGAGTGACACCAAAGTCTTCAGAATGGATTGTGGACAACGGATGCACAAATCATATGACTGGAGATCGAAGTCTTCTCATGGACTCAACCTTACATCCATCAAACAAGAGTCACATCACATTTGCTGATACTGGTAAAAGCATAGTGTTGGGTCTAGGTAGAGTTGCAATCTCAAGGGATCAGGACATGGATAAAGTCATGCTTGTTGAATCTCTAGGGTTCAACTTAATGTCTGTCTCAATGCTTTGTGACTTAAACATGATTGTGATATTTGATAAATTTCGTTGCCTTGTACTAATGGAGTCTGACAAGTCTCTAGTGTTTGAAGGACACAAAAAAGGTGATCTGTATATGGTGGACTTCTTAGCTGGACCGCAGATGGCCGTATGTCTTCTAGCAAAAGCTTTAGAGTGCCGGCTCTGGCATCGGAGGCTAGGACATGCCGGCATGAGGAACTTGCACACTCTTGCAAAGAAGAAGCACGTCGTAGGCATCGAGGACATCAAGTTCAAGAAAGATCATCTTTGTGGTGCCTGTGAAGCTGGGAAGATGACTAGGGCCAAGCATCCATCAAAGACAATCATGACGACATCCAAACCCTTCGAGCTGCTTCACATGGACTTATTTGGCCCTACTCACTACTCCACGTTCTCTACCACAGCTTGTCTCTATGGCTTCGTCATTGTTGATGATTATTCAAGATACACATGGGTGCACATAATTCTCTACAAGACTGAAGTGCACGATGTCTTCAGACGCTTCGCCAACCATGCCATGAACAACTATGGCGTCAAGATCAAGCATATCAGAAGTGACAATGGCACTGAGTTCAAGAACACCGGCCTTGATCTTTATCTGGATACAATGGGAATAACTCATGAGTTCTCATCCCCGTACACACCTCAGCAGAATGGCATCGTAGAGCGCAAGAACAAAACCTTAATTGAGATGGCTCGAACGATGCTCGATGAATACAAGACACCAAGAAGGTTCTGGCCCGAAGCTATTGATACTGCATGCCATATCATCAACCGTGTTTATCTTCACAAGCTTCTGAAGAAAACGTCCTATGAACTCCTCACTGGAAAGAAGCCTAATGTAAGTTACTTCAGAGTATTGGAGCTAGGTGCTGGATCAAGGATCCACATCACAAGTCAAAGTTTGCACCAAAAGCACATGAAGGCTTCATGCTCGGATATGGAAAAGACTCACACTCCTACAGAGTCTTCAACATCTTTCTCCATAAAGTAGTTGAGACTGTGGATGTGCGGTTTGATGAAACGAATGGTTCACAAAGAGAGTTCATGCCAAATGTGCTAGATGAGGCTTCACCAAATGAATCTATCAAGCTAATGGGAACCAGTGAGATCATGGCTTCTGAAGCACAGCCTGACGAGGAACTCATCATTTCTGCTGCAAATCAACCTGACGACAATGCTCAGCCTAAAGACAATCCTCCTGATGATGACAATGTACAGCAAGAGCAAAATCTTCGTCCAGCTCATCCTCGTGTTGCAAATGAAGTACAAGTTGAGAAGATAACTGATAGCATAAATGGACCTGGTCCACTTACTCGTTCAAGAGGAACACAGCTTGCAAATTTCTGTGGGCACTTTGCTTTTGTCTCAATATCTGAACCCAAGAAAGTTGCTGAAGCTTTTATGGAACCCGAATGGGTTCAAGCAATGCAAGAAGAGCTTCAACAGTTTGAGCTAAACGACGTGTGGGAACTTGTCAAGCGTCCCGACCCTCGCAAGCACAGCATAATAGGCACAAAATGGATTTATCGCAGCAAGCAAGATGAGCATGGTCAAGTTGTCAGAAACAAAGCTCGTCTCGTTGCTCAAGGATACACTCAAGTTGAAGGGATGGACTTCGATGAAACATTTGCTCCTGTGGCTAGACTTGAAGCTATTCGTATACTGCTAGCCTATGCAAATCATCACAACATACTTCTGTATCAAATGGATGGAAAGAGTGCCTTTCTCAATGGAAGGATTGAAGAAGAGGTGTATGTTGCACAACCACCTGGCTTTGAAGATCCAAAACGTCCTGATATGGTATACAAACTCAACAAGGCACTGTATGGCCTCAAACAAGCGCCTCGTGCTTGGTATGACACACTCAAAGACTTCCTGAAGAGCAAAGGCTTCAAACCTGGATCCCTGGATCCCACACTCTTCACGAAGACATATGATGATGAACTGTTTGTCTGCCAAATCTATGTAGACGACATTATCTTTGGCTGCACTGACAAAAGATAGAGTGATGAGTTTGGTCACATGATGCAAGAACAATATCAGATGTTCATGATGGGTGAGCTGAAGTTCTTCCTTGGTCTTCAAATTCGTCAGCAAAGCAACGTCATCTTCATATCTCAAGAGAAGTACCTCAAAGACTGCCTGAACAAGTTTGGAATGCAAGACTGCAAAGGGTACTCGACGCCTATGCCAGCTAAACACCATCTGGGTCCCGACGCTAATGGTAAAGAGTTCGATCAAAAGGTATACCGCTCCATGATTTGTTCTTTGCTTTATTTATGTGCATCTAGGCCAGATATTATGCTTAGTGTTTGCACGTGTGTTCGATATCAAGCGCCACCAAAGGAGTCGCATGACTTAGCTGTGAAGCGAATACTTCGATATTTGGCTTACACCCCAACACTAGGATTATGGTATCCAAAGGGCTCAGAGTTTGATCTAGTTGGATTCTCAGATGCTGATTATGCTGGTGACAAAGTTGATCGCAAGTCTACATCAGGCACATGTCACTTTCTAGGACGATCTCTTGTTTGTTGGTCTTCAAAGAAGCAGAACTGTGTATCACTGTCCACTGCTGAATCTGAATACATTGCTGCTGGATCTTGCTGCGCTCAGCTTC
Source organism: Secale cereale (assembly GCA_902687465.1). NCBI lineage: Eukaryota > Viridiplantae > Streptophyta > Magnoliopsida > Poales > Poaceae > Secale > Secale cereale. Next base: position 478,416,767 of record LR738714.1, read on the forward strand.
TCTGGATGAAGCAAACACTCAAGGACTATGGTGTCCATCTTAAGCATGTGCCACTCTACTACGACAATGAGAGCGCCATCAAGATTGCTAACAACCTACTTCAGCACTCGAAGACAAAGCACATTGAAATTCGTCATCACTTTCTCAGAGATCATGTCATGAAGGAAGATATTGATATCATACACGTCAACACTGAAGAGCAACTGGCAGACATCTTCACAAAGCCCTTGGATGAGAAAAGGTTTTGCAAGTTGCGGTGTGAGCTAAATATCTTAGAATCCTCAAATGTCCTCTAATCAGGCACACATCCTAACACTTATGCAAATTGATGACTTAGATGTGCAACACACTAAGTAAAGTATGTCTTCAATCAATGAAGACTTACATTCTAAGTGTGAATACATTAACGCGGAATTTGACTTCAGAGCGCCACGATAATTGTGCGCCGTGTCTGGGTCTAATACTTCCTATACGGTGGGTTACGCCACCACCAAATCTTTGTTTGAAGCGTTTCTCGTGTGTTACATTTGCAAAGTCTTCACACTTGATTTATCTTCATATAGGATATATATACAGACTTGTGTTCTGTCCTCTACATCATTCACTTATAGCTATGTCTTCTTGTTTGAAACTTTTGAACTAAGTGAATGTGATCGGACCCTAACCTCTCTATGCTCTCTCATCTCAAACTCTGTCTGTCCAAATCATATGCATTCTGTTGGAACTGTCGAACATCTTCTCTGCGTCCTTGTCAGCAGAAGATACAGAGACAAGCTTTAAATCTGATTTTAATGCTCCATCCATTATGCCTGAAACCCGAAGAAGCCGGAACGACCACTCCGACAGCCGTGGCGTACGTGGGATCGTGGGACAACTCCCAATGTGTTACATGCCCGCCATGTGTCCCTCAGATGTGAACCGCCAAGGGCACCTGCGTAATTGCGATGTGCCGTCTCTCATGCTTATAAATGCACGTCCCATCACGGTCAAAAATTTCTTCTACCACCTCTCCACCTCGACCAACCCTAGCACCTCCGCTAGTTCTCGACGACGCCGACGACGAAGCGCTTCGCTGCCGCGACCTCGTCGACGCCGTCTTCACGCCGGCCGCGGACATCGTCTACTCCGCCGTCGCCGTAGCTGTCCTCCGTCGCCAAGTTAGGGCACGGAAGATTGAACTGCTGGGCATCCAACTCCTCTCCGTCTAAGCAGTTCATCGTGTGGTAAATTAAACTCTCTTTTTACCATCTTCTTGATCCAGAAAGATTCATCACTTTTTCCACAAGAAGTTTCTGCCTACTCATATATAGATCTATCCTGTCTGCATCTCATATCTTGCCTAGTACATTCACATATGCTTCAAACATAGTTAGATTCCTCACTTGTACCTATTCATGGATTCGTACAAATCTGGTACCAACTCTCATCATATAAGTGAATCTCTTCGCGCTATGAGGTCAAAGTCTTCTAAACTGATTTATCTTCTAAAAGCTTCTGAGAATGCATATGACCTCTTCCCCTTCCCTTGCATCTCTAATGCTATCACAGGTACATGTCCGTGGGAGAATCCCTTGGTTCTCATAGTCTGCATTCATTTGCAGAATTCTTCCAGCGTCATATTCACTCTCCTGAAGCCAGTTCCTGCCTGACCAGTAGACCGAAGCATTTGCCAGTGTTGAAGCCATTCAGTTTGAAGCCTTTCAGATTGAAACCAATGGCAACCGACAAGTTAGTTAGGAAGGGTGGCAGACAGCGTCGTGGCAACACCTCTAAAGATTTGCCTCCTGATCTAAGTGAAATGTACAAGACTGATCCAGAGGAGGATTACAATCAGAGGAAGACACGAACCGAATGGATTCGAAGATATTGGGCTGAACAGTGGTTCAAGTACAGGTTCATGACCCAAGAGTATGCTGAAAAGAACGCCATCAAGCATCCATGGGGAGATATTACCTACAAAAATCTTCCACCCAAGACTCGAGCTAAAGCCATTGCTCAAGGCTTCTACCCCTGCATGGTCAGAGGGCCTCAACCTGTTGATGCCGCTCCTTCTTCTCTGCTCTAGTGTCGCAATGACAATTTGTTCAAGCGAAATCTTCAATATGCCAAGAACTCAGCCAAAGAGAACAAGAAGAACTGGGGATTGGACTTCAATCCTGGCCCCTCTGCTCCCCATGCTGATGGCACGCGCGAAGCTGAAACAAACCTGGTTGGGCCTTTCTACAACTTAGAAGGCCCATCAGTCACATCAGGGTTCAAGGGGCGGATGTGGATCAACCTGCAGATGACGCTGATTCTGATGAAGCGACTGCAACTCCGAAGCCCATGAAGAAGAAGAAATCCAAGGCTTCGAAGACCACTCCACCAACTGCTTCGAGAGTGAAGCCTTTGGCCACTGCTCCACCAGCACAAAGTGTGCAATCTGAGGAGCACTCTCGCATCTCCAAGAGCAGACATGTAAGGAAGAAGCCCTTGCACAACCCCAGTCCAGTTCTCCTCCTCACGCTGTTTGAAGACTGCCAATGAAGCCTTTGATCTTTCGAGCAATGAAGACCTAGGTGACGATGCTCTGGAGCAATTGATCAAGAGCAAGCAAGACGCATAAATCTTCAATGATTTGCCGCTCTTCGACGTGGAAGTGCTCAACAATTTCATTGATGAATGGTTTGACACCCCAAACCTGAGCTTCGACGATCTGCAGCTTCCAGTTGGCCTCAGCGTCTCCTTCCATGGCGCCATTGCTTCTGAGCTAGCTCTTGCTTAGAGAATTGTTGAGTTGAAGCAAAATATTGATTTTGAAAAGGCTCAGTTCAAGAAGCATGTGCACAAGCTCAGCGTCCAAGAGATTCATAACTTCAAGGTCATGATGCATGAACTCAAGGAAGCCTTTCGCAAGAGGCGTTATGAAGCCAAAGGTTCTCGTGAGCGAATCAAGGCTTTGGCTGCCGAATGCGTTTAAGCATATAATGAAGCTGAAAAGCGCAAGGCCCTTGGGCGTCCTGGCATTGACCGTAGGATGGCTGCCAAGAAGAAGAAGAAGCAACCTGTGCCCGATGCTGAAGAATCTAGGCAGGAAATGCCTAGCATTGTCTTCCCTGCCAGCATGACTGGCACGAAGCCTAAGGTCACCCCAGCTGCTTCAGAGCTCAAGAAGACAAAGGTGGCTGAAGCTGAAGCTCGCAAGTGCAAGCAAATTACTGATGATGCTCCACCCACCAAGAAGCTCAAGACAAAGAAGGACAAGGCTGCTTCCAAAGAGCCCATCTTTGTCGAGCCCATATCAGTTGCTCGTCCCGCATCTACACACCGAGAACGACGCATGGCAGTTCATGAGCCTGCTCCCATAGAGGCTGAAGACATTCCAGCTGTTGAACCCACCGCAGCTGAAGACATTGGTCCTCATGACAATGTTGAAGATGATGAAGTCCTTCCTCAGATCGAGTACAACGTGGAATCTTCGCCTGTTCTTATGAACAGCGAACGCATCAGCATTGGTCGTTCATTGACGCCAATTGCACAGGATGACTCGTGGGCTGATCACCCACAAGATACACCACCAACTCCCCAACCAAGTCAAGTCTCCAGTTCGGTGCTTGAAGATTAGTATTTTGAGGCCCAACCAACTCCATCCCCTCAGGAGTCGCCAGCATTTCGCAGGCTTCGCAAAGGACCAAGGCCTCAAGTCGTCACCCCAAGTGTTCCAGAAGGAGAAGAGCAACAATTTGTTCCTGAAGCTACTCCCACTGTGAACCTCTCAGAATCTGAAGCCAAAGCGGCTGAAGATATTCCGACTGCATCAGCCCAAGAAGAACCACCCCAAGAAGAAGAAGTACATGCTGCTACACCCCCTGTTCTCGAGGAGAACGTGTCCGACCCTCCAGCTCCTGAAGTGGAGGTTACAAATTCAGAGGCTGCCACCACCAACACTGAAGCCAATGACGTGGTCATGGCTGAAGCCAATGCGGCACCTGAAGTCATTGTGGTGCCTGAAGTGATGGCGCCTGAAGCAAATCAGCAGCCTGAAGCCTCTGCCTCTGCTCCTGTTCCGCCTCCAAGGCCCCATACAATTGAGCAAGCTTACAACCAAGATGATCAGCTAATCTCTGTCCGATGGCCCATTCTGACTCCACCATCTGCTGTTGGACTGCATGTTGCTGGTCCTCAATTTGACCGTCATGTTGAGCACATGCCTCGGGTTCAGAAGCCTAAGCCAAGACTACCAAGGTTTCCAGGTATTGCTACCTCTCAAGGGTCCTTCAATGCCAATAGCTTCACTGCGCACAACACATTCTTTGACAGCGCCAAGAACCCCTATTCCAAGCCAAGAATATCATCAGATAGGTTCTGGAGCCATCAGCAGCGCAATTATTACTCAAGAGTACTCTATGATCAAGGGCACATTTTCCCTCATATGCGTCTTGACACTGAAGCTATTGCTGGATTGCCCTGTCTTGAGGAAGCTCTTGATTGCTTCCGTGATGCTGGCTTGCTCAACTTTGTGACTGACAAGGAGCATTGGAATGAAGAGCTGCTTCTGCAATTCTATGCAACCCCCCACATTCGAGGCTACAGCAGGGATCCGAAGACATGGGTCCTTGAGTGGATGACATGCAATGTCCATCATGAAGCCAAAGCCTTTGATCTCATTGAGCTTACTGGCCTGCCCACTCCAGGAGAATTCTATGAACCTAACTGTCAATTGCACACTGAAGCTTTGGAGAGCATCTTTCAGAAGTGCAAGCCCAACATGAGCCAAATGCTGAGCATGATGAAGCCTTTGCCCAGCGATGCTGAATATCCAAAAGAATTCTTTGTTGAAGACCTAGAGTATCTGCCACGAACCATCTATCATATCATCAAGCGTACTCTATGGCCTGTCAAAGGGCATTCTTCATCAGCCAAGCTTGAAGGCACAATGAAGGCATTGGTCTTCTATATCTTCAATGGCATCAACTTCAATGCTCAAGATTTCTTCATCCGATAGTTTGCTGTGTCTGGCTCTGATCTGTTTGGTCTGAAGTTCTATGCTCCCTGGATTATGCGCCTCATCAAGCTTCATTCAGCTATCACCTCTCAGCCTTCTGCTCGCAACCATCATATATTCTTGCCAGAGGTTGATATGTCCGCTGAAGCTGTATACCAAGAGCCTGCCAAAGAGCCTGTTAGTCTTCACAACGCTGATCACTAGAGCTTCACTCAGCAAACTGAAGGAGTTCCAGCAGTCTCTCGCGTTTATCCTCTGGCTGGCCGAACTCGTCTACCTCGACATGCTGAAACTGAAGCTACTGAGAGCACTATTGCCCAAAGGCCTCAGAAGCGTTCTCGTGTTCTCAATAACCGAGAGCTTCTTGTTGCCCTCCATTAGAAACAGGATAAGCATCACTACTGGCTGAAGCGTCAGATGCAAAGCCTCTTGGTGGACGTCAATCGCATTCGCAATCTTGCCACCAAGAATGCCTTTGTTGCTCATGAAACCTGTCGTAGGTCATGGAAAAGTTTAACTTTGTTGAGTGCTGAAGCGAATCTTCAAGACGATGGCTTCACGGAAAGATTCAAGTTTGACCACACTCTTCCAAGGAATGCTGTTCTGCGTCGATCTCCGTCTCTTGAAGACTCTGACTACTCCTCCTCCGCTGCAACAGTTGACGCCAGGGTGATAGATGATCAAGATGATGCTACCTCACCACCTCCTACTTCAGCGCGTGTCGACACTGCACCAACTATTTCTGCACCGCCAAACACCAACGCCGACCCTGCATCCTCTCCTGCTCCAACTGGGAACGAGTAGAGGCTCTATGTCTTCAAACCTTTTTGGTCCTTACTGACAAAAGGGGGAGAAGCATATGAGTTGATAGTCTTCAAGCGGGTCCATATGGGCGGGTGCTTTATATTTTGCCTAGTGTTTACAGCTCTCGTTTTTGCTACATTTGGTTCTTTGAGTTGTAACACTAAAACTGATGGTTGTCTGCTATGTTTTCTGCTACTCTGTAAAGTGATGATAAATTCCGCATGTGCTACGTTATACTCCGCACTTAATCATTTTTGCAGACGTCCATTTCTGATTATGCATATCATTATATTCGTCATATCAATTGTGCATGATGAATTGTCTTCATAATTTGAAGGGGATCTCTACAAGTACAACCTGCCATGTGCATTTGCATTCAAAAGCAAATCAACTATATGCACATCTTCAGGGGGGGCCTTTTGATACTTATGAAGACAATACCTTTATCCTTTACAATTTCACATACTTTTATCCCCGTTGAAAACTTCAACCAGTTTGTCATCAATCACCACAAAGGGGGAGATTGTAAGTGCATCTAGTGCCACCCCTAGTTGGTTTTGGAGTATTGATGACAAACCTGGTTGAGAGACTAATGTGTTTGTGAGAATTACAGGATAACCCATGTAGTAGTCCCTCATTGATTCGGTTTACCTATCGGAGATGACCCTTAAAAATGTATGAAGACATTGACAACAGTGGTGGTACATGAAGATAATCTTATTGAAGTCTATGACAAGAGAAGACATTGTGTGAAGACTATGGAGCGCGAAGACTTAGATGTTTCGTTGTTTCCTTTTTCTTCTTTGTTGAGTCATAGGAACCACCGTACTGTTAAGTGGGGTCCAAGTGAACTAAGTCAGATTGACTGAAGGGATGCTCAACCAAATCCTATGTCTTCGAGCGAAGACAATGAGAGCAAATCTTATCCAGAGCTGGATGAGTCAGCTTTACTTGTATCCCAAGTAAAGTTGCCGTGTGAGTGTTTGAAATCTGACCATTGGAACATGTGTCAGTTCCTTAGTGACCTAGGGTCACTTCGGACAAATCAGGTCGGGTTGCCCAGTGGCTATAAATAGCCCACCCCCTACACCATAAATTGGTGGCTGCTCAGAGTTATTGCACGGCTTTTGTCATTTGAGAGCAACCCACCTCCGAAGCATTTGAGAGAGAAATCCTTGCAAGGACAAAGCCAAAACACCCAGAGCCAAAGAGTGTTAGGCATCACTAAAGTCTTTCTGTCTGTGTGACCTGAAGACTTATTACACTTGAGGACTGTGTTTCCTCTAGCCGGTTAGGCATCGCGTTCTGAGTATCCAAGAGTCATTGTGGATCACCGGTGAACGATGTCCGTGAAGGTTTGGAAGTCTACCTTGAAGACTTACCAGAGTGATTGGGCGAGGACTAGGTGTCCTTAGCTCAAGGGGAATAAGGTAAAGACGCGGTCTTCTGAGTTAAATCTCAGCCTCCCTAACCAGACGTACAGTTGTCACAGCAACTGGAACTGGTCTAACAAATCACTGTCTTCCCCGAGCTACTGGTTCTATCCTTTCCTTCCCTTTACTTACTGTCTTATGTTGTGAAGTCATTGCCTCCTGCCTTATCTGATTGACTTCACTGAGTGACTACTTGTTCTGATTGGGTTCATTCCTTCTTCCATCTTGATCCTTACTGCCTAGCTGCTATTAGTCTTCCTTCTTTCACTTCATTGAATACCTGACTATGGCTTGTCTAGTGTAGTCTACTTTCCGCTGCATATAATAGGATTGATTTTATCCTTTGTCTTCGAAACTTCCATGTTTTGAAGCATTTCATAAAAATCGCCTATTCACCCCCCCTCTAGTCGATATACTGCACTTTCACTTACCAGTCCAGCACATTTTTGTTGTAGACCATGCTGGAGATATATCTCCATGTCTACTCTTATACTCCATCCGTTCCTAAATATTTGTATTTTTCATATTTCAAATGGACTACCACATATGGATGTGTATGTAGACATATTTTAGAGTGTAGATTCACTCATTTTGCTCCATATGTAGTCACTTGTTGAAATATCTAAAAAAGACAAATATTTAGGAATGGAGGGTGTAGAAAATAGAGTTGGTGATGATGGCGTGCATGCCATCCTGCAATATAGGCCATCGGATTTATATCTAACGGATAGGAAGAAAACTATGGAAATTTTGCAAAAAAAAATACCCACACCCCTCTCCAAGTTCGCAAATACGGCCTTCCCTCGTTCATCCTTTTCTCTCACAAGATAAACTACTCATCCAAATGCATCTTGATGTTCCGTGCAATGCACGGGCATCTAGCTAGTTTATTTTAAAATAGTTACTACGTTAATTGTATTGAAGTGATATATTGTCAGGACCCCATCCTAAGTCACACTGATCTAGCTTGTAACACATCATATCACTTTGCGGCCTCACGCACGGTATCCCCACGGGTGCCACCTTACCTGGCCCGGGACCATTTGCGCATTTTGGCACACGTATATGATAGTGTCGCTAGCATCCATATGACAGAGAACCCGGGCCGACATGGCTAGTTATAAACCAAAAGTGGCACTAAATTATAGAGATATGCATCCATGACCCAGCAATGAACGTGCCGGTCATCAACGTATGAACCCAAGTCGTAGCAAGCTACATGGACTTAAAGGAACAACTGGTGACATTTCCCCTAAGGGACAGACACAGGAACGAAGAAGGACACATGCCGGTCAGCCTACGTGTTCCGGAGCAGTAGCAAGCTACCAAGGTTCAGTGGAAGCACTAGGAGGCATTTCCCTGTAAGATAGGCTACCAAAGGTAAATAACTAGGTATGAGATCCCACACACATCAAGCATTTCAAACATACACACAATATCCTCAATATGTGCAAATACAACATTGCATCACAACAGAACTCTATGACTCAAAGTACTTTATTTAAGAGGCTCCAAAGAGCCATACATAACATATCCATACAGATAGGTGTCAAATGACCCAACACTCAAGTCATACAAGCATACAAGCACAAGCGGAAGCTAACTTGTCTGACTACAGACAACTTGGAAAGAAAACAGGCTTGGTGTAGCCTGGCTATCTACAAGGCCCTTCACAAGCTTAGGATCACCGTCCGGGTAGCAAGCTACTCGTCGACGTCAATGTCTAGGTAGAACCCATCAGAAGGGGCAGGGTTCTCCTCTGCAACAGTTATTAAGCAAACATGAGTACAAAGGTACTCAACAAGACTTACATCAGATCCTATCATACATGCATCATTGTCAACAAGGGTAGTGGCGTTCATTACAGCAAGCCAGCTTTGACTCTTGGCTAACCTATTCTACAACTCTCAGCAGATTGCAAGATGAGACTACGCACACGAGTCCTCTACTCACCACAACAATACACCAGCGTGGATTCTCTTCCGTCATCCTACGGAAGGGCCATCCACGGCACTCACACTTGTCTTGAGACTTTTAGTAGAAACCATTAACTTGTCTATGAACTGTATAGGCAACCAAGTGGTCCTTAACCGCGAACAACGGCTATTCGAATAGATTGGTAACCTTGCAGGGGTGTACTTCTTTACACACGCTTCCACCACTTATCGCCGTTTACTCGACATGTACTCGGCAACCTTCAAGCGGAAGCCCAGCGCGGGTGTCGGCCTCGACCTGACTAACCACACAAGTCCCTAGTCCAGGTTTATCGCCTATTTGGGTTCCATCCGTGGGGAGATCCGACCGGGGTGTCGCTCACGGCCCCAAACGATGTGTACAGGGTTCCCGAGTCACCAAACGGGCGATCGGTACACCCGGCCACGTACCTGTCGCATCACAGCCCACCCCGAGGGTCAGCGCTGCGCACGACCACCAGTATACTACAAACACCAGAAACAGTTGCAACTCCTGGACAGAGGACAAGGGCAGTTAATAAGTCGAGAAGGTCCATTGGTTTCGGGCCCAATGCATGGTAGTAGCTGAATCTTGAATCACACATACAAATCTCAGGTCCTATGGACGGTTCCAATGAAACAACCCACCATTTACTCCTACATGGCCTTTCATCGATACCTTTACCAAGCATGTTCCACACTTCACTCTCTTTACCGGACATGATCGTTTCACTCTGATCCATCACCCAGATGAAACAGACCTGACACAACTCCAAGCTTAGCAGGCAGCATAAACAAATAGCATGGTAGAACACACATCACATGGCTCAATCAACTCCTACACATGCTAGTGGGTTTCAACTATTTACTGTGGCAATGATAGGTCATGCAAAGGAATAGGGTTCAACTACCGCAGCAAGTAGCAGTTCACATGCTATTTCCTTAATGCAGTAAAAGAGAGTAGGAGCGAGAAGATGGGTTTGTATCGGAATGATCAATGGGTTGCTTGCCTGACAGATTGGTTGTCGGGTACTGCTCTTTAGTTGGATACGCAGATGTATCGTCAGGAGCAGGACCTACCACGGAGAACACCGATGATACAATCAATACACAATCAAATGCAACAATATGATGCATGCTCATGACATGGCGAGATGAATGTGTTTTGGGCTAATGCAACTATAAACAGAAATGTTTGAGCTCATTTGAATCAAAGATTCAAATTTATACTCAAACTATTAATATTTAAATTGCATTATCATGTTTTGATGTGAACAGCAAGGTTAACTTGCTTAAACATGCACGAAACCAGCTCCATTGGAAAGATTGGTTTTTTCTGATCAATTTTCATATATAAATCTTTTCCATCTGAGCTACTGTTGAATTTATATGATTTTTAGAAGTTTAAAGCATTTTCTGGAATTTCCTGAATTGTTTTAAATCAAATAATTCTAGAAAAGCCTTTACTGCGTCAGCATGACATCATGCTGACGTCAGCAGGTCAATAAACCTAGTCCAGTTCAAACATGACAGTGGGTCCCGCATGTCGGTGTCATTAACTTAACTAATTAAAATTAGTGCCAATCCTAACTTAATTAGCCGGCTGGGCCCCACCTGTCATTGACCCTAGGGGGTCAAACTGGGCCCACCCGTGGTCAAAGGGGGTCAAACTGGCCGGCGTTTAGCCACCGGCGAGACCAGACGCGGCGGTGTGGTGCGGGATTCGTGCTCCGGCGACCAAAGCGACGACGGAGCACATCTACGTGATGCGGGGAGTGACCCGCATCCAGTGGTGGTTGGCCTCGGGGTCGCCGGAAAAGGTGCCGGCAACGACATTGGCGGCTGCGGGAGCTCGGGTGAGCTCGGGCTCGTCGCTAGGAGGCACGCTGAGGCTCGTGGAGAGGTGCGTTGGGCTCTTGGGGGTGCGGTGGGGATGGTGGACAGGGTGGCACGGCCGTTGGGTGGCCGGAGTCTCGTCGGCTACGAGCTCCACGGCGGCGCGTGCGGGTGAGCTACGTGCAGATGTTACAGAGCTCGAGAGGGAGAACAGAGAGGATGGGGAGGTGGCCAAGCTCACGGTGGTTGCGACGGAGCTGATGGCGAGGTCGGGGACGGTCTGCTGCAACGGTGACGGCGGAGGGGATCTCCGGCGGTGGTTGACGAAGACGGGGTCGGTGCAGGTGGTGCAGGGCGTGCGAGCGCTCTGGGCTCGGTCGAGGCGAAGTGGCGGACGACGGCGGAGCTCTCAGACAAGGAGGGGAGGCGAGGGGAGCACGGTGGCTGTGGATACGGCGACAAAATGGCGGCGGCAACATCGGCCATGGCGAGGGGAGGTGAAAGTGCAACTAATCCCCGGGTGGTTTTGGTAATTAATAACAACATATATATCATTGAACTAATAGTTACTTGAGAATCATTTCAGAGAAGTTCGATGATATGGGTATGGAAATGTCTGAAGAAGTGGACCCCTCAAAATGCTAAGGCAAGCATTGGCAAAAGCTCAAGACTCCATTTTTGGTTTAGTGATCAAAGATCACATTGAGTCCATAGGAAAAGCCAATACTATTAAAAGGGGATGAGGTTGTGTTGATGATCTGGTTGCTCAAGTGCTTAGTGATTTAGCTCCTTCAACTATCAGCAACTTTCACTACTAAACACACTCATAAGTAATCTCGGACAAACCGATTCTTCCAACTCAGTCCCACCGAGATGAGCCACCTCAGCTATATTCCAAACCCTAGAAATTTCGGTCCATCCGATTTTGAGTTCGGTCTCACCGAAACTGGACTGCCAACCTTCTGTAACCGTTTGTCATCATTTCAGAATATCCGAGTTGTTGATTTTGGTCCCACCGATTCTGGCAAGTTCCTATCTTTGACTCATATCGGACACACCGAGATGGTATTTTCGGTCCCACCGAAAACCCCAACGTTCACTATATTTGAACTTTCGGTCTGACCGAGTTTTCACTTCGGTCTCACCGAGATTGCTCAATTATGTGTGTAACGGTTGGATTTTGTGTGGAGGCTATATATACCCCTCCACCCCCTCTTCATTCGTGGAGAGAGCCATCAGAAAGTACTACCACTCCTACCTTACACTTTCTGAGAAGAGAACTACCTACCCTTGTGTTGAGATCAAGTCATTCCATTCCTACCATATGAAACTTGATTTCTAGCCTTCCCAAGTTGCTTTCCACTCAATCCTTTCTTCCACCACAGCCATATCAGTGAGGAGAGTTGAGTGTTGGGGAGATTATCATTTGAAGCACAAGAGCAAGGAGTTCATCATCATCAACACCATCTATTACCTTTTGGAGGGTGGTGCCTCCTAGATTGGTTAGGTGTCGCTTGGGAGCCTCCGTCTTCGAGATGTGGAGTTGAACCAAGAAGTTTGTAAGGGCAAGGAGATCGCCTACTTCGTGAAGATCTACCCCGAGTAAGGCTAGTCCTCCGTGGGCGTAGGCCATGATGGAATAGACAAGGTTGCTTCTTCATGGACCCTTCGTGGGTGGAGCCCTCCGTGGACTCGCGCAGCCGTTACCCTCCGTGGGTTGAAGTCTCCATCAACGTGGATGTACGATAGCACCACCTATCGGAACCACGAGAAAAATCTCCGTGTCTCCAAATTGCGTTTGATCTTCTCCACCTCTCTTTACTACATGTGCAATTTACTTTCCGCTGCTTATACTCTAGAATTGCATGTGTAGGGTGATACTTGAATTGATCATAATTGTGAAACTGCCTAAAACTGTTCATGATCAAAAGGCAGAATTTTTATATTGTCAAGTAGTCTAATCACCCCACCTCTAGACATACTTTCGATCCTACAAGTGGTATCAGAGCTTCGGTCTCCATTGTTTTGGTTTCCATTGCATTGGACTCCATAAGCTTGGTTTCACAACCTAGGAGAGTATGGCGTCTAGTGAGGGTAATTATCGTAGAGGTCCTTACTTTGATGGTACGAATTTTGCTAGTTGGAAGCATAAAATGAAAATGCATATTCTTGGTCATAACCCAGCCGCATGGGGCATTATTTGTGTTGGTATGCAAGGTGAATTCTTCGAGGAAGGAAAAGTTCCGGATCGCGAAGCTACACCGGAAGAGTTGCGGATGTTGCAAAACAATGCTCAAGCTTGTGACATTCTCTTCAATGCTTTGTGTCCCGAGGAGTTCAACAAAATCAGCCGTCTTGAGAATGCTAAAGAGATTTGGGATACTTTGGTTGAAATGCACGAAGGTACTGAATCTGTGAAGGAATCAAAGCTAGATATTCTTCAAGGTCAACTTGACAAGTTCAAGATGAAGGATGGTGAAGGAGTCGCTGAAATGTACTCTAGGCTTGCTCTCATCACAAATGAGATTGCCGGCTTAGGAAGCGAAGAAATGACCGACCGATTCATCATCAAGAAGATTCTAAGAGCTTTGGATGGAAAATATTACACCGTGTGCACTTTGATCCAAATGATGCCAAACTACAAGACTCTCAAGCCAACTGAAGTCATTGGAAGAATTGTTGCTCATGAGATGACACTTAAGGATAAGGAAGAGCTTCACAATAAGTCAAGTGGTGCTTACAAAGCTACAAGTGATGCTCCTACTACCTCAAGTGACAAGCTAATTTCCAATGAAGAGATAAGCCTAATGGTCAAGAACTTCAACAAGTTCTACAAGAATAGAGGCAAAGAAAGAAGCTCAAAGTCTAGATCATATGATGAAAAGAGATCTTCTAGTCGTGATCGAAACTGCTACAATTGTGGAAGACCCGGACACTTCTCAAATGAGTGTACGGCTCCCCACAAGAGAAGAGAAGAATCTCCAAGAAGAAGAGCAAGAGATGAGTCACCTCGGAGAGAGAGAAGGAGTAGAGATGATCGTTATGAAAGAAGACCCTCTCGGAGAAGCAAGGATTCGGAGAGGAAAGACAAGTCATCAAGGATCTACACAAGAAGAAGACATCAAGCTCATGTAGGTGAATGGGTCTCCGGCTCCGACTCCGACAATCAATCCGATGGAAGCTATCACTCCGACTCCGACTACAGTCAAGATGAAGGTGTTGCCGGACTTGCACTCGTATCCTCCAACTCCAACTCCTACGACTTATTTGATTCACCAAATGAGGGAATTGGAAGATGCTTCATGGCTAAAGGCCCCAAGGTAACACACCCTGAATTCATTGACTTTGATAGTGATGAGGATGACTTGCTTGGTGAACATGAGCTCTTGCATGATAAATCTAGTGAGCTTAGTAATGATGAAAATGCTAGTAGTCTTTATAGTCGAGAAGAGTCGAATGACAATGCTATGAAGGAGATTGAGCGTCTAACTAAAGAACTAAACACTCTTAAGTTAGCTCATGAAACAACTCAAGAAGATCATAGAGAGCTCCTAAGATCTCATGAGAAGCTACGCTTCGAGAAGCTCACTCTAGAGCAAGAACATGAGTTTCTAAAAGCGATCAATGACGATCTTCGAAAGAAGAGTTCTTCATATCTTGCCAAACGACTTCTCTTGTCTAATTTCTTGCCACCTATTAAGACTAAGCATGACAAGCATAAGAAAAATTCTTCCTCTAGTAGTAACAATAACAATGTCAAATCTAATGTTGTTGCTTCTAGTAGTTCTCTTGATTCCACTAACAATGTTTCAAGCCAAGTTACACTTGAGCAAGAAAATAGCTTATTGAAGGAAATCATAGAGAAAGGTGTCTACAAGAGTCTTGCCGGAAGCAAGAACTTTGAGGAAATTGTTCGCAAACAAGGAAGGCACCGGAAGAATCAAGGGATTGGTTTTGAGCGAAAGTTCAACGCCGAAGGAGTTGAGTGGGAAGAAGGTCAATACCCTACTCCACAGTTTGTTTCTCAAAAGGAGAAGTATGATCCTACTTCTTCCAATATGGAACAAGCTCAAGATGACCTTCCATCACAAGACCACAAGCTAAAGGCCAAGGACAAGCTTCAAGAGGAAATTGATGCATTCATTGAAGCACCTCAAGCCATGGTCAAGTGGGTTCCCAAGGACACATCAAGTTCTACTTCGTCAAGCTCAACTACAACTCCAAGGATTCCCATCAAGATGATGTGGATCCCAAAGAAGAAGAACTAGAAGGTTCTTGAGGGTGACTCCGCCAACATACTTCACTCATATTCATTTTGGCAAGAACTTGTGCAAACAACTTCCACATCATGCACTAGTTCATGGAGTCACAAACCCTCTTGTTGGTAAGTCAAGGGACAAGGTAATCATTGCTTTCATGGACATCATCTTTTGTGTACTTCAATCTATGTCTATGGATATCCTTGTTTGTTCCTTGTGGGACTAACCCATGTAGGTATTGAAAGTGCCCTAATCCAAAGGATAGCTCCCAACTCTTGATGATCTACATCAACATTGAGCATCCACATCTTCAACATCTACATGAAGTCTTCTACGACAACCCAAGGTTAGTTTGACCCTTTAAAAGGGGTTCTCACATCTAGGGGGAGCTTTGCTCTAAAAATTGAGCTAAAGCATCTCCAAATGATGTGAACACATCAATGCTTTATGTAAAAGTGGTAACCCCACTTGTGCTTAAACGATGAGTATGACCTATGATCAAATGTTCTCATTTGACTCCTAAGTCAAAATACTCATATATAGATGACCTAGTCATCGACAAATTGTGTGCTATTAGCTAGAGTTTTGGTTGTGCATGTTTGACACATATTTCATTTGCTATCTTATTGTGTGAGCATGTTGAATGCATGATTTTATCCATTCAAGGACATCCATTTGTTGTTTTGATTGTTTTGATTTTTCTGGCCAAATGGATGGACAAGAATGCCTAAGCACCTTCCCTAGCTATCTATACTTTCTTGTCTCAAATTCTATTCATGCTCATATCACAACTTTGAACAAGTCATTTTTCGGACCCTCCGAGTGAGGAGCACTCGGAGCCACCGATCCGTCTAAGGCTGACTTCCAAAACCTTCTAAGTCAATTTCGGTCTGACCAACTTTTCCATCTCGGTCCAACCGAAACGCTTAGACTGATCTAGGTTTCATCTCGGTGAAACCGAGTTCAAAATCTCGGCGTGACCGATATGCGTAACTGCACAGCAGTTATACATTTCGGTGTCACCGAGTTTTTCAACTCGGTCCCACCGACAGCATGGGGATATATATACTGAGGGCAGCGCGCGATTTAATTCTTCAAACCGTTTCGCCCCCAAGTCCCCTGCTGCCGTCGCCCTGGTCTTCGGATCGTCGCCGTCGTCGCCTGTGCGCCCTCGCCGCAGGTCTCCGCCGCCGTCAACGGTATTCTTCTCCGCGCCGTTGCCGCCGTAGAGGGACTCCACCAAGTTAGGGTGAGTCTCGATCCCTCTCGTGCTCCCCATCTTATTCTTGCACGATTGGTTTGCCCTGTATCTAGCCACGATTGGAAAACTCCTTAACATCAGATCAGATCATTTTAGTTTCGAGCGAAATTCTTAGGTTTAGGTTTCCATGGAACACATCTCGGTGAAACCGATTTTGAAAACTCGGAATGACCGATTTGGCCTCTGGCCATTGCACTGCACTTTCGGTCTAACCGAGTAGTGCGAATCGGTGTGACCGAAACTTAGTTTCAGTGAAACCCTAGTTTATCGGCAGGACCGAAACCCATTTCGGTCTGACCGAAAGTGGTGTGTAGGTTTCTGTTATACACTTCGGATTCACCGAAACTAAATATCGGTTTGACCGAAATGCATTCTGTGAAAACTCAAAACTAAGATTTGAACTCATTTTTTTTGCAAAAACCTCTGCAGTTGTGATAACTCTTCTACTCTGCCTATACCTTATCTTTTCACAGGTTGTCAGCCATGTCAGATGCCAGTGACAGCCAGAACAGGTCTGAATCACCTTTTGCAGAGATTCCAGAGGCAGATACTAGTCCTGAGGCTAGTAGTCCTAGTGATGATGGTGAGAGGAGTACCCCTAGTGGTTTGCCTCCTGCAGCCACCAGGATCAGAAAGAAGAGAAATTCTGATGATGAGGACTCTGACTTCGTTGCTGAGGAAGTAACCTCCAAGCCCAAGAGAAAAGTTGTTGCCAAAGAGCATGAAGGGCAGCAGTCGAAGAAAGGCACCAGCAAAGTCAAGCAGTCAGTTGTTGCCAAGAAGCTAAACTTGGAAGAGCCAGCTCCAAGTAAGGTGAAGAAAACTTCCAAGAGGAAGAGGGTAGTATATGCTGAACCTCATGTTGATGCAGCTGCTGATGAAGAAGAAGAAGATGCACCCCAGCCTCCTCCTCAGAAGGCTAAGTTCATGGGTGATGCTATTAGGGCTCAAGCCACTTCTAAGCCCAAGAAGCCTGCTCAAGCCAAGGCAGCTCCAGTCAAGCCCAAGAGGACAACCAGGAACATTCCAGCCTCTGAAAAGAACAAAGGTGAGATGCCACCGTCTGAGTCAGATGAAGAACATGTGTTGCTGAAGCTCCGTCCTAAGTTGCCACTCCACAACGATGCTCATCCTCAAGCCGAGGATATGAAGGCAAGGAAGGATAGAGGTCTCAGGCTATGGAGACAGTTTGATCCATATGCCGTGAGGAGAAGGACTGCTGTGGACCCCAGATTCCACACCAGAGAGCAGCAGGACTTCTATGAGACCGTGCTGATGGATAAGAAGCCTATTGTTGCAAACACCAGGTATGTTGACTGGAAGTACATTGACAGTGAAGAGCACCGAGACTTCTTTCCCCATGTGCATGAGAGCTTCACTGCATGTGGAGTTGATGAGTTCGTGGGTCAGAAGCTGACAGATTGGAATGACGAGATGATCATGCAGTTCTACGCCACAGCCCACTTCTATCCTGATGGCAAGATCACCTGGATGACTGAAGGTCAAAGGTTTTCTTCGTCTGTTGAAGAATGGGCAGAACTTCTGAATGCTCCAGTACAGAGAGAGGACGACATTGATGTCTATGGGATTCCTAAGAAGAACCATGATTCCATGAAGAACATGTACAAGGAGATCCCCGCAGCTGATTTGGAAGGGTGGAAGCTTGGCTCAGTGTACTATCTCCAGGCAGGTCTGACCACCACAAACACTATTTTGAGGCATACCTTGATGCCCAAGTCTGGAGACCATCGCATTATTCGAGGCTATTCTATCAACATGCTGCACATTCTTGATGAGAAGGCACCTTTTAAGGTGATGGACTTAATGGTAGAGACCATTAAGAGGACTGCAGCTGACCAGAAGAGGTCGTGTGGATTTGCCCCACAAATTCAGATGCTCATCAATGCCAAGTTTGGCACGGGCAAATTCATGTTGGATAGGAAGCACTTGCCACTGCAGCCAGAGCATGAAGACAACATTGTTGTGATGGATGAGGAGGATCCAACCTCAGTTGAAGGTCAAGCCAAGATTGAGGCTGCTAAGAAAGCTAAAGCTGACAAAGAGGCAGCAGCAGCAGCAGCTAAACCAAAGAGCTTTGGAGAGCAGATTCTTGAAGCTACCCAGAGGATTGAACAACGCCTGGCCAGCATTGAACAATCTCAGGAAAGCCTAGAGAGGATTGTTGAAGACAAGATCCACGCTCTGGACGTGAAGCTGACAGAGATTCAGGTGACCGTCAACAAGCTTGAGGTAGACATGGAGGAAGCAAGGCAGGAGAGAGCAGAGCTCATGCAGGATGATCTAGTCCAGGACTCTCATCGCCAGACTGCTCAGGTTCCCAGAGGATCCCGATCAGCAGCTATCCCAGTGACTGACTCCAGGGCTACCACTTCAGCACCTCCTACAGCTCCAGCAGTTACTCCAGCTCCAGCATCCACTCCTCCAGCGCAGACATCAGCAGAAGTCTTCGCCGATGCCGTCATTTCTACTCCGACATCTACCCAGACGGGAGCCGCCAACAAAGCCCACAGTGACGCTTAGCTCTATACCTTTTCGAACTTTTTGGTAACTTGTTGCCAAAGGGGGAGAAATTGTATAGATCATAGGGCTTCGAGAGAGAGAGTGCTCTTTCGTTCTTTTGCCGGTTTTCTTTGAGATACATTTGGTTCTTTTGGTTCTTGATACTTTCAGTGTGCTTGCTACTACGTTTGATGCTACCTTAATGAGTGCTTGGTCATACTATGCCTTAATTTGTGCTTAATGCTTATCATATGCTATTCCTTCTTGTATGATTATTTACTCATGTCTTGGTGATTAAGTGCATGTTATTCATTCTTATCATTTTGTGCGCTCCACCAAGATGTATGTGACATGGAAGAGTGACCCATAATCCTAATCGATTGTGCATTTGCATTCAAACGCAAATTTTAAATAATGCACAAATTTAGGGGGAGCTCTTGTTTATCACATACTTCTCAAAGCGACGATATTATTCATTGATTATATCTCTTGTCGAAGCTTTGATCTATATGTTGTCATCAATTACCAAAAAGGGGGAGATTGAAAGTGCAACTAATCCCCGGGTGGTTTTGGTAATTAATAACAACATATATATCATTGAACTAATAGTTACTTGAGAATCATTTCAGAGAAGTTCGATGATATGGGTATGGAAATGTCTGAAGAAGTGGACCCCTCAAAATGCTAAGGCAAGCATTGGTAAAAGCTCAAGACTCCATTTTTGGTTTAGTGATCAAAGATCACATTGAGTCCATAGGAAAAGCCAATACTATTAAAAGGGGATGAGGTTGTGTTGATGATCTGGTTGCTCAAGTGCTTAGTGATTTAGCTCCTTCAACTATCAGCAACTTTCACTACTAAACACACTCATAAGTAATCTCGGACAAACTGATTCTTCCAACTCAGTCCCACCGAGATGAACCACCTCAGCTATATTCCAAACCCTAGAAATTTCGGTCCATCCGATTTTGAGTTCGGTCTCACCGAAACTGGACTGCCAACCTTCTGTAACCGTTTGTCATCATTTCGGAATATCCGAGTTGTTGATTTCGATCCCACCGATTCTGGCAAGTTCCTATCTTTGACTCATATCGGACACACCGAGATGGTATTTTCGGTCCCACCGAAAACCCCAACGTTCACTATATTTGAACTTTCGGTCGGACCGAGTTTTCACTTCGGTCTCACCGAGATTGCTCAATTATGTGTGTAACGGTTGGATTTTGTGTGGAGGCTATATATACCCCTCCACCCCCTCTTCATTCGTGGAGAGAGCCATCAGAAAGTACTACCACTCCTACCTTACACTTTCTGAGAAGAGAACTACCTACCCTTGTGTTGAGATCAAGTCATTCCATTCCTACCATATGAAACTTGATTTCTAGCCTTCCCAAGTTGCTTTCCACTCAATCCTTTCTTCCACCACAGCCATATCAGTGAGGAGAGTTGAGTGTTGGGGAGATTATCATTTGAAGCACAAGAGCAAGGAGTTCATCATCATCAACAACATCTATTACCTTTTGGAGGGTGGTGCCTCCTAGATTGGTTAGGTGTCGCTTGGGAGCCTCCGTCTTTGAGATGTGGAGTTGAACCAAGAAGTTTGTAAGGGCAAGGAGATCGCCTACTTCGTGAAGATCTACCCTGAGTAAGGCTAGTCCTCCGTGGGCGTAGGCCATGATGGAATAGACAAGGTTGCTTCTTCGTGGACCCTTCGTGGGTGGAGCCCTCCGTGGACTCGCGCTGCCGTTACCCTCCGTGGGTTGAAGTCTCCATCAACGTGGATGTACGATAGCACCACCTATCGGAACCACGAGAAAAATCACCGTGTCTCCAAATTGCGTTTGATCTTCTCCACCTCTCTTTACTACATGTGCAATTTACTTTCCGCTGCTTATACTCTAGAATTGCATGTGTAGGGTGATACTTGAATTGATCATAATTGTGAAACTGCCTAAAACTGTTCATGATCAAAAGGCAGAATTTTTATATTGTCAAGTAGTCTAATCACCCCCCCTCTAGACATACTTTCGATCCTACAAGTGGTATCAGAGCTTTGGTCTCCATTGTTTTGGTTTCCATTGCATTGGACTCCATAAGCTTGGTTTCACACCCTAGGAGAGTATGGCGTCTAGTGAGGGTAATTATCGTAGAGGTCCTTACTTTGATGGTACGAATTTTGCTAGTTGGAAGCATAAAATGAAAATGCATATTCTTGGTCATAACCCAGCCGCATGGGGCATTATTTGTGTTGGTATGCAAGGTGAATTCTTCGAGGAAGGAAAAGTTCCGGATTGCGGAGCTACACCGGAAGAGTTGCGGATGTTGCAAAACAATGCTCAAGCTTGTGACATTCTCTTCAATGCTTTGTGTCCCGAGGAGTTCAACAAAACCAGCCGTCTTGAGAATGCTAAAGAGATTTGGGATACTTTGGTTGAAATGCACGAAAGTACTGAATCTGTGAAGGAATCAAAGCTAGATATTCTTCAAGGTCAACTTGACAAGTTCAAGATGAAGGATGGTGAAGGAGTCGCTGAAATGTACTCTAGGCTTGCTCTCATCACAAATGAGATTGCCGGCTTAGGAAGCGAAGAAATGACCGACCGTTTCATCATCAAGAAGATTCTATGAGCTTTGGATGGAAAATATGACACCATGTGCACTTTGATCCAAATGATGCCAAACTACAAGACTCTCAAGCCAACTGAAGTCATTGGAAGGATTGTTGCTCATGAGATGACACTCAAGGATAAGGAAGAGCTTCACAACAAGTCAAGTGGTGCTTACAAAGCTACAAGTGATGCTCCCACAACCTCAAGTGACAAGTTAATTTCCAATGAAGAGATAAGCCTAATGGTTAAGAACTTCAAAAAGTTCTACAAGAATAGAGGCAAAGAAAGAAGCTCAAAGTCTAGATCATATGATGAAAAGAGATCTTCTAGTCGTGATCGAAACTGCTACAATTGTGGAAGACCCGGACACTTCTCAAATGAGTGTACGGCTCCCCACAAGAGAAGAGAAGAATCTCCAAGAAGAAGAGCAAGAGATGAGTCACCTCGGAGAGAGAGAAGGAGTAGAGATGATCGTTATGAACGAAGACCCTCTCGGAGAAGCAAGGATTCGGAGAGGAAAGACAAGTCATCAAGGAGCTACACAAGAAGAAGACATCAAGCTCATGTAGGTGAATGGGTCTCCGGCTCTGACTCCGACAATCAATCCGATGGAAGCTATCACTCCGACTCCGACTACAGTCAAGATGAAGGTGTTGCCGGACTTGCACTCGTATCCTCCAACTCCAACTCCTACGACTTATTTGAATCACCAAATGAGGGAATTGGAAGATGCTTCATGGCTAAAGGCCCCAAGGTAACACACCCTGAATTCATTGACTTTGATAGTGATGAGGATGACTTGCTTGGTGAAGATGAGCTCTTGCATGATAAATCTAGTGAGCTTAGTAACGATGAAAATGCTAGTAGTCTTTATAGTCGAGAAGAGTCGAATGACAATGCTATGAAGGAAATTGAGCATCTAACTAAAGAACTAAACACTCTTAAGTTAGCTCATGAAACAACTCAAGAAGATCATAGAGAGCTTCTAAGATCTCATGAGAAGCTACGCTTCGAGAAGCTCACTCTAGAGCTAGAACATGAGTTTCTAAAAGCGATCAATGACGATCTTCGAAAGAAGAGTTCTTCATATCTTGCCAAACGACTTCTCTTGTCTAATTTCTTGCCACCTATTAAGACTAAGCATGACAAGCATAAGAAAAATTCTTCCTCTAGTAGTAACAATAACCATGTTAAATCCAATATTGTTGCTTCTAGTAGTTCTCTTGATTCCACTAACAATGTTTCAAGCCAAGTTACACTTGAGCAAGAAAATAGCTTATTGAAGGAAATCATAGAGAAAGGTGTCTACAAGAGTCTTGCCGGAAGCAAGAACTTTGAGGAAATTGTTCGCAAACAAGGAAGGCACCGGAAGAATCAAGGGATTGGTTTTGAGCGAAAGTTCAACGCCGAAGGTGTTGAGTGGGAAGAAGGTCAATACCCTACTCCACAGTTTGTTTCTCAAAAGGAGAAGTATGATCCTACTTCTTCCAATGTGGAACAAGCTCAAGATGACCTTCCACCACAAGACCACAAGCTAAAGGCCAAGGACAAGCTTCAAGAGGAGATTGATGCATTCATTGAAGCACCTCAAGCCATGGTCAAGTGGGTTCCCGAGGACACATCAAGTTCTACTTCGTCAAGATCAACTACAACACCAAGGATTCCCATCAAGATGATGTGGATCCCAAAGAAGAAGAACTAGAAGGTTCTTGAGGGTGACTCCGCCAACATACTTCACTCATATTCATCTTGGCAAGAACTTGTGCAATCAACTTCCACATCATGCACTAGTTCATGGAGTCACAAACCCTCTTGTTGGTAAGTCAAGGGACAAGGTAATCATTGCTTTCATGGACATCATCTTTTGTGTACTTCAATCTATGTCTATGGATATCCTTGTTTGTTCCTTGTGGGACTAACCCATGTAGGTATTGAAAGTGCCCTAATCCAAAGGATAGCTCCCAACTCTTGATGATCTACATCAACATTGAGCATCCACATCTTCAACATCTACATGAAGTCTTCTACGACAACCCAAGGTTAGTTTGACCCTTTAAAAGGGGTTCTCACATCTAGGGGGAGCTTTGCTCTAAAAATTGAGCTAAAGCATCTCCAAATGATGTGAACACATCAATGCTTTATGTAAAAGTGGTAACCCCACTTGTGCTTAAACGATGAGTATGACCTATGATCAAATGTTCTCATTTGACTCCTAAGTCAAAATACTCATATATAGATGACCTAGTCATCGACAAATTGTGTGCTATTAGCTAGAGTTTTGGTTGTGCATGTTTGACACATATTTCATTTGCTATCTTATTGTGTGAGCATGTTGAATGCATGATTTTATCCATTCAAGGACATCCATTTGTTGTTTTGATTGTTTTGATTTTTCTGGCCAAATGGATGGACAAGAAGGCCTAAGCACCTTCCCTAGCTATCTATGCTTTCTTGTCTCAAATTCTATTCATGCTCATATCACAACTTTGAACAAGTCATTTTTCGGACCCTCCGAGTGAGGAGCACTCGGAGCCACCGATCCGTCTAAGGCTGACTTCCAAAACCTTCTAAGTCAATTTCGGTCTGACCAACTTTTCCATCTCGGTCCAACCGAAACGCTTAGACTGATCTAGGTTTCATCTCGGTGAAACCGAGTTCAAATTCTCGGCGTGACCGATATGCGTAACTGCACAGCAGTTATACATTTCGGTGTCACCGAGTTTTTCAACTCGGTCCCACCGACAGCATGGGGATATATATACTGAGGGCAGCGCGCGATTTAATTCTTCAAACCGTTTCGCCCCCAAGTCCCCTGCTACCGTCGCCCTGGTCTTCGGATCGTCGCCGTCGTCGCCTGTGCGCCCTCGCCGCAGGTCTCCGCCGCCGTCAACGGTATTCTTCTCCGCGCCGTTGCCGCCGTAGAGGGACTCCACCAAGTTAGGGTGAGTCTCGATCCCTCTCGTGCTCCCCATCTGATTCTTGCACGATTGGTTTGCCCTGTATCTAGCCATGATTGGAAAACTCCTTAACATCAGATCAGATCGTTTTAGTTTCGAGCGAAATTCTTAGGTTTAGGTTTCCACGGAACACATCTCGGTGAAACCGATTTTGAAAACTCGGAATGACCGATTTGGCCTCTGGCCATTGCATTGCACTTTCGGTCTAACCGAGTTGTGCGAATCGGTGTGACCGAAACTTAGTTTCAGTGAAACCCTAGTTTATCGGTAGGACCGAAACCCATTTCGGTCTGACCGAAAGTGGTGTGTAGGTTTCTGTTATACACTTCGGATTCACCGAAACTAAATATCGGTTTGACCGAAATGCATTCTGTGAAAACTCAAAACTAAGATTTGAACTCATTTTTTTTGCAAAAACCTCTGCAGTTGTGATAACTCTTCTACTCTGCCTATACCTTATCTTTTCACAGGTTCTCAGCCATGTCAGATGCCAGTGACAGCCAGAACAGGTCTGAATCACCTTTTGCAGAGATTCCAGAGGCAGATACTAGTCCTGAGGCTAGTAGTCCTAGTGATGATGGTGAGAGGAGTACCCCTAGTGGTTTGCCTCCTGCAGCCACCAGGATCAGAAAGAAGAGAAATTCTGATGATGAGGACTCTGACTTCGTTGCTGAGGAAGTAACCTCCAAGCCCAAGAGAAAAGTTGTTGGCAAAGAGCACGAAGGGCAGTAGTCGAAGAAAGGCACCAGCAAAGTCAAGCAGTCAGTTGTTGCCAAGAAGCTAAACTTGGAAGAGCCAGCTCCAAGTAAGGTGAAGAAAACTTCCAAGAGGAAGAGGGTAGTATATGCTGAACCTCATGTTGATGCAGCTGCTGATGAAGAAGAAGAAGATGCACCCCAGCCTCCTCCTCAGAAGGCTAAGTTCATGGGTGATGCTATTAGGGCTCAAGCCACTTCTAAGCCCAAGAAGCCTGCTCAAGCCAAGGCAGCTCCAGCCAAGCCCAAGAGGACAACCAGGAACATTCCAGCCTCTGAAAAGAACAAAGGTGAGATGCCACCGTCTGAGTCAGATGAAGAACATGTGTTGCTGAAGCTCCGTCCTAAGTTGCCACTCCACAATGATGCTCATCCTCAAGCCGAGGATATGAAGGCAAGGAAGGATAGAGGTCTCAGGCTATGGAGACAGTCTAATCCATATGCCGTGAGGAGAAGGACGGCTGTGGACCCCAGATTCCACACCAGAGAGCAGCAGGACTTCTATGAGACCGTGCTGATGGATAAGAAGCCTATTGTTGCAGACACCAGGTATGTTGACTGGAAGTACATTGACAATGAAGAGCACCGAGACTTCTTTCCCCATGTGCATGAGAGCTTCACTGCATGTGGAGTTGATGAGTTCGTGGGTTAGAAGTTGACAGATTGGAATGACGAGATGATCATGCAGTTCTACGCCACAGCCCACTTCTATCCTGATGGCAAGATCACCTGGATGACTGAAGGTCAAAGGTTTTCTTCGTCTGTTGAAGAATGGCAAGAACTTCTGAATGCTCCAGTACAGAGAGAGGACGACATTGATGTCTATGGGATTCCTAAGAAGAACCATGATTCCATGAAGAACATGTACAAGGAGATCCCCGCAGCTGATTTGGAAGGGTGGAAGCTTGGCTCAGTGTACTATCTCCAGGCAGGTCTGACCACCCCAAACACTATTTTGAGGCATACCTTGATGCCCAAGTCTAGAGACCACCGCATGATTCGAGGCTATTCTATCAACATGCTGCACATTCTTGATGAGAAGGCACCTTTTAAGGTGATGGACTTAATGGTAGAGACCATTAAGAGGACTGCAGCTGACCAGAAGAGGTCGTGTGGATTTGCCCCACAAATTCAGATGCTCATCAATGCCAAGTTTGGCACGGGAAAATTCATGTTGGATAGGAAGCACTTGCCACTGCAGCCAGAGCATGAAGACAACATTGTTGTGATGGATGAGGAGGATCCAACCTCAGTTGAAGGTCAAGCCAAGATTGAGGCTGCTAAGAAAGCTAAAGCTGACAAAGAGGCAGCAGCAGCAGCAGCTAAACCAAAGAGCTTTGGAGAGCAGATTCTTGAAGCTACCCAGAGGATTGAACAATGCCTGGCCAGCATTGAACAATCTCAGGAAAGCCTAGAGAGGATTGTTGAAGACAAGATCCACGCTCTGGACGTGAAGCTGACAGAGATTCAGGTGACCGTCAACAAGCTTGAGGTAGACATGGAGGAAGCAAGGCAGGAGAGAGCAGAGCTCATGCAGGATGATCTAGTCCAGGACTCTCATCGCCAGACTGCTCAGGTTCCCAGAGGATCCCGATCAGCAGCTATCCCAGTGACTGACTCCAGGGCTACCACTTCAGCACCTCCTACAGCTCCAGCAGTTACTCCAGCTCCAGCATCCACTCCTCCAGCGCAGACATCAGCAGAAGTCTTCGCCGATGCCGTCATTTCTACTCCGACATCTACCCAGACGGGAGCCGCCAGCAGAGCCCACAGTGACGCTTAGCTCTATACCTTTTCGAACTTTTTGGTAACTTGTTGCCAAAGGGGGAGAAATTGTATAGATCATAGGGCTTCGAGAGAGAGAGTGCTCTTTCGTTCTTTTGCCGGCTTTCTTTGAGATACATTTGGTTCTTTTGGTTCTTGATACTTTCAGTGTGCTTGCTACTACGTTTAATGCTACCTTAATGAGTGCTTGGTCATACTATGCTTTAATGTGTGCTTAATGCTTATCATATGCTATTCCTTCTTGTATGATTATTTACTCATGTCTTGGTGATTAAGTGCATGTTATTCATTCTTATCATTTTGTGCGCTCCACGAAGATGTATGTGACATGGAAGAGTGACCCATAATCCTAATCGATTGTGCATTTGCATTCAAACGCAAATTTTAAATAATGCACAAATTTAGGGGGAGCTCTTTTTTATCACATACTTCTCAAAGCGACGATATTATTCATTGATTATATCTCTTGTCGAAGCTTTGATCTATATGTTGTCATCAATTACCAAAAAGGGGGAGATTGAAAGTGCAACTAATCCCCGGGTGGTTTTGGTAATTAATAACAACATATATATCATTGAACTAATAGTTACTTGAGAGTCATTTCAGAGAAGTTCGATGATATGGGTATGGAAATGTCTGAAGAAGTGGACCCCTCAAAATGCTAAGGCAAGCATTGGCAAAAGCTCAAGACTCCATTTTTGGTTTAGTGATCAAAGATCACATTGAGTCCATAGGAAAAGCCAATACTATTAAAAGGGGATGAGGTTGTGTTGATGATCTGGTTGCTCAAGTGCTTAGTGATTTAGCTCCGTCAACTATCAGCAACTTTCACTACTAAACACACTCATAAGTAATCTCGGACAAACCGATTCTTCCAACTCAGTCCCACCGAGATGAACCACCTCAGCTATATTCCAAACCCTAGAAATTTCGGTCCATCCGATTTTGAGTTCGGTCTCACCGAAACTGGACTGCCAACCTTCTGTAACCGTTTGTCATCATTTCGGAATATCCGAGTTGTTGATTTCGGTCCCACCGATTCTGGCAAGTTCCTATCTTTGACTCATATCGGACACACCAAGATGGTATTTTCGGTCCCACCGAAAACCCCAACGTTCACTATATTTGAACTTTCGGTCTGACCGAGTTTTCACTTCGGTCTCACCGAGATTGCTCAATTATGTGTGTAACGGTTGGATTTTGTGTGGAGGCTATATATACCCCTCCACCCCCTCTTCATTCGTGGAGAGAGGCATCAGAAAGTACTACCACTCCTACCTTACACTTTCTGAGAAGAGAACTACCTACCCTTGTGTTGAGATCAAGTCATTCCATTCCTACCATATGAAACTTGATTTCTAGCCTTCCCAAGTTGCTTTCCACTCAATCCTTTCTTCCACCACAGCCATATCAGTGAGGAGAGTTGAGTGTTGGGGAGATTATCATTTGAAGCACAAGAGCAAGGAGTTCATCATCATCAACAACATCTATTACCTTTTGGAGGGTGGTGCCTCCTAGATTGGTTAGGTGTCGCTTGGGAGCCTCCGTCTTTGAGATGTGGAGTTGAACCAAGAAGTTTGTAAGGGCAAGGAGATCGCCTACTTCGTGAAGATCTACCCCGAGTAAGGCTAGTCCTCTGTGGGCGTAGGCCATGATGGAATAGACAAGGTTGCTTCTTCGTGGACCCTTCGTGGGTGGAGCCCTCCGTGGACTCGCGCAGCCGTTACCCTCCGTGGGTTGAAGTCTCCATCAACGTGTGGATGTACGATAGCACCACCTATCGGAACCACGAGAAAAATCTCCCTGTCTCCAAATTGCGTTTGATCTTCTCCACCTCTCTTTACTACATGTGCAATTTACTTTCCGCTGCTTATACTCTAGAATTGCATGTGTAGGGTGATACTTGAATTGATCATAATTGTGAAACTGCCTAAAACTGTTCATGATCAAAAGGCAGAATTTTTATATTGTCAAGTAGTCTAATCACCCCCCCTCTAGACATACTTTCGATCCTATAGGAGGGCCTGGGAGAGAGGTAGGGGGAAGTGGATGTGTCCAGAGGCTTCAGGGCGCGACGTGGAGGTCGTCCAGCCCGTTACCGCGGCGAAGCGGCAATCAGGTAGCGCCGTGGCGAACTCGCGCTCGTCGGCGTCACCTCACTGCATGCCTGGCGGGGACGAAGCAGCTGGCTGGCTCGGGCCAGCACAATGGTGGGCCGCCAGGTGGGCCGGGGTGGTCCAGGTAAGTGGGTTGTGGCCTTCTCTCTCTCTTTTCTATTTTGTTTTCTGTTTTGTTTCTTTTTCAACTTTGTTGAATTAATAACAATGCTATAACATTTTTATAAATCATAAAACTACTCATGCCCACTGTATATAATATGAACATCATGGAACATTTTAGTTTATGATTATTTGGGCACCTAAAATATTTTATAGCATTTAAATGCCCAAATGCAAATACAATATGAATTAACCCAGTGACCTTCGGATGTCCTAGAAAATTGTGCACCATTTTTGTCAGAGGTTTAAGACCAAGGCAAAGATGATGAACATTTTTTAAGGGCATTTTGGGTACATTGAAAAGATTTTATTAAACCCTAGTTGTTAGAAGGGGGTGCTGGGGTTTCTGTCATCCCCATTTCAAGTTTCTGAAAAAAGTAAACATGATGCACACTCTAGCTAGTCCTAATGCATGCACTGACTAGGGATGTGACAACTCACCCCCACTCAAAAGAATCTCATGCCGAGATTCAGGTTCCTCCGGAAAAAGGGTGGGGTACTCAAGTCAAAGATGATCCTCCCTTTCCCAAGTAGCTTCGTTCTCGGAATGGTGTGACCATTGAACCTTGAGAAACTTGATATTATGACGTCGAGTGGTACGCTCGGTTTGATCAAGAATATGAACGGGGTATTCTCGATATGTGAGATCATCCTGGAGATCAAGCGTTTCGTGGTCCACTCCGCGGATAGGATCCGAGAAGCAACGCATGAGTTGTGAGACGTGGAAGACATCATGAACTCTGGAAAGATGCAGAGGTAGTTCCAACTTGTAGGCAACTTCTCCTCGTTTGGCAAGAATGCGAAAAGGACCGATGTAACAAGGAGCCAATTTTCCTTTGATACCGAAGCGATGGGTTCCCTTAAGAGGAGTAACCCGAAGGTAAGCCTTATCGCCGACTTCGTAAGTAATAGCCTTATGATGACTATCATATTGGCTCTTCTGGTGGGACTGGGCTGTTTTCAGTTTCTCACGAACGATGCGAACTTGCTCTTCTGCTTCCTGGATCATATCCGGACCAAAGAATTGTCTTTCCCCGGTTTCTGACCAGTTAAGAGGCATTAGACACCTTCGTCCATACAGAACTTCGAAGGGAGCCTTGCCCAAGCTAGCTTGATAACTATTGTTATAAGTGAATTCAGCGAATGGAAGACACTTCTCCCAATCCATACCGAAAGAGATGACGGAGGCTCGGAGCATATCCTCCAGAATTTGATTGACTCGTTCTACTTGACCACTTGACTGAGGATGAAAGGCGGTGCTAAAAGAGAGACGAGTCCCCATAGAATTTTGGAAACTTTCCCAAAATCGAGAGGTGAAATGACTTCCACAGTTTGAGTTAATCTCCAATGGCACACCATGAAGAGATACTATCCGAGAGATATACAAGTCTGCTAGCTGGCTAGCGGTTATACTCTCTCGAACATGCAAGAAATGGGCTACCTTGGAGAGGCGGTCGATAACGACGAAGATAGCATTATTCCCTTTTCTGGTCCTGGGAAACCTGGTAATGAAGTCCATACCGATCTTATCCTGTTTCCATTCAGGAATAGCTAAAGGTTGAAGGGTGCCAGCAGGCCGTTGATGCTCTGCTTTAACTCGACGACAAACATCGCAGTTAGCAATGAACTGAGCGATTTCTCTCTTCATCCTAGTCCACCAGAACCTCTGGCGTAGGTCCTGATACATTTTGGTACTACCGGGATGAATCGTGAGAGGAGATTCATGAGCCTCCTTAAGGATCAACTGTCTCAGGGTTCGTACCTTAGGAACCACTAAGCGGTTTCCAAAGAACACGACACCTTGATCATCAATTGAGAAACATCCCATGACTCCTTTCTTGATGTTCCTCTTGATACGGGTGATTCCCGGATCAACCTTCTGTGCTTTGATGATCTGATCCGTAAGGGTAGGTTCCTCCACCAAGGTGGAAAGGAATCCTCGAGGAACAATGTGAAGGTTAAGCTTACGAAATTCCTCGTGGAGAATGGTTGCCCTTGTTGTAACATCAGATTGTTACAATAAGACTTACAACTTAGTGCGTCAGCCATAACATTGGCCTTCCCAGGGGTGTAAGTGATTCCTAAGTCGTAATCTGTGAGCAGCTCAACCCAACGTCTTTGCCTGAGTGTCGGTGTACTAAAATAGGGGTACCCTAGTATCCCGAACTTGTGCACGGGCAATCGCAGCGCCCCACGGCAAGGCCTGCCGGGCGACCGCCAAGGTCCTCTGTGGTTCCTTTGGAGCAAACGACAGAAAAGCTAAGTTGCCAAAGTTTGAGCAATCAGATTTTTAATTTTAAGTTATCTTCATTGAACGACCGTGCTTTGTATGGAAAACCTGTGCGCGGAGGAACCAACTCGTGGCTAGTCGCACCCTTACTTTGTTTCGAGTCCGCTCAACGACTTAAGTGTGCTGCGACTAGTGTCGCGCCCTTATTTTGTTTCGAGTCCGCTCAACAACTTAAGTGTGCTGCGACTACTTACGACAAGGTTTCTTGTCAGTAACGGCATCGCCAGCAGGCTGCTGACGTTCCGCACTCAACGCTCACGGCTAAGGTGCCTACACCGGCATGTTCCCTAAAAGCGTAGGGCAAGAACATACAAAGGAAGGGATCAAGTAGAGGAAATAACATTGCATTCACTACCCAAAATAGAGTTATATTACAAGATAACTTGTCGCAGCTCTAACAGATTGTTTTCATAACATGATCAGCAGCGACAAGGAAAGAAGAAAACGGGCGGCCTAGTCTGCGCGGTCGCCCTCAACCCTCTTGATGCCGCTCACCTTGTCCATAATGGGTGCGACAAGGGCCTTGAGCGCCTCCAGATCAGCATCCTGCGGCAGGGACTTGAGGACGTTGGTGAGGTTGAGGCCCGGATTGTGGAAGGCCACCTTCACCAACACCTTTTGAAGAGCTCCTGCGTAGAGCTTGCGCTACTCGTCGGCCAGCTGCTTCGGGATCCTCTCCCGGAGTCGTTGGAGGGCCGTCGCCACACCTTTGAAGAATAGGGTGAGCTTGGCGCTGGGGTGGAGGTTCTCATCAGAAGAATACCCGAGATACTCCGCCCCCATCTGCGCCAGCTCCCTGTCGATATCTGCGGCAGCATTGACGAGACCCTCCGTCCAATTCTCCACAGTCTCCCTAAAGACGTTCTGAGTGACAGCAGCACTCGCCAGCAGCGCCTTCTCGGCCTTGACCTCCTCCTTCAAGGCCGCCTCCCGCTCCTTGGCGCCGTCCAGCGTCTTGGTCAAAGTGGTCAGCTTAAACTCAAGATCCGCGTTGGAGTTCTTGGCAGCGGCAAGCTCCTTTCCCTTCTCGGCGAAGCGGACCTGCAGCTCCGAGTGGCTGTGGGCGTCTTTCTCCCGCTCGAGCTTGAGCGCGGCGATCTCTTCACCTCTCGCCTTGAGATCGGCCTCCAGCTGCACCACCCTCGCCTCCAGCTCCTTCTAGGCGGTCTCGGCAGCTGCGGTAGCGTCCTTTGCTTGCTTGAGGGCTCCGCCATGTGATTGCTCACGCGCGGCAAGATCCTCCTCGTGGCTGTCGAGGTTGATCTTCCGCTGCGCCAACTCGCCTTCCCACGCAGATAGCTTCTCGGCGGCAAGCCGCTGCTGCTCTTCGACTTCGGCCTTCTCGAGGAAGAAGGCCGTCTGCTCATCAGCAAGTTGCTCCCGCTCCTCCGCCAGGGACCGGAGAGCTGCTCGGTGAAGACCCCGGAGCTCCTCCGCGCGCTTCTCCATATCAGCCCCCGCCCTCGCGGCAAGCGCCTCTCGGGACTCCAGCTTGGCCTGCCGGGCGCGGTAGAGCGACAATAGCTTCCGCAACAGCCGCTCCTCCTCAGACTCGCCGCTGCTGCTGCTTGGCGCATCAACTAGCGTCAGCCCGACGGAGGCGAGCACCTCTCTGTCAAAGACTTCTCCCTCGACCGGCGCCCTGGAGCTCGACGCCCAGGGGAGCTTGATGAAGACGCCATCGCCAGCCTTCAAGTAGGCGCCTGGCTCGGGCTCTTTGGAGCCTGGGGCTGCGGTAGCGGCAGAGGGCTCTGCGGTCGGTGTAGCGCCTGGCGCTCCTGCGGCCTCAGGGCCGTCAGTGCGATCGCCAGACCCTTCGCCAGCTGCTGCGGCGGCAGCCTTGGCGGCCTCTACGCCGGTGGGATCATCTCCGCCGGCTGCTTCTTCGGTAGCGGCGGCGTCGTCAGCAGCAACCTTCGTCTCCATTGGCTCCGCAGCAGATGGGTCTGACGGCAGGAAGGGGGAGAAAAACAGCCAAGCAAATATCCAAAAAAGAGAATCAAAAGAAGAAAAGCCCAAGGGAAGTTTGGGGAAAGAAGATTACCTGCGCGAGCCGGCTCCTCGGCAGGCTCCCTTGCCGGAGAGTATTCCCTAGGCGGCGCAGTCGTGGTCTCCGCCGGCGGAGGGCCGCTGGTGCTGTCCCTCGCCGGAGAGCTGTCCCTCGCCAGAGAGCTCCCCCTTGCCGGAGGGCTCTCCCTTGCCGGAGGACTCCTCCTCGCCGGAGAGCTCCCCCTTGGCGGCGTAGTCGAAGCAGATGGCACCTCGGGGGCGGCCTCCGGGCTCTCCTGGTGTGGCTGCTCTGCTCCTACGCAAGTCAACAAACAAATGTCAGCAAAGAAAGAACACCCACGCGCGCCTAACAGCGGAAAGTGAACCATACACTAACGCTGGGGGTTGCGCGGGGGGCTGCTCTGAAGAACAGTTGCCGGGTCCGGCAAGGTGGTCTCGGCGGGTTCATCCTTGACAATGATCACCTCCTCTCTCCTCGCCGGGACCTTGGCTCTCTTTGCCGCTCTCTGGGCCAGAGTCCTGACAAAGGAAAAGGTTCAGAGTAAGGCAAATAAGATACAAGATAGAACAGCAAAAATCAAAGAAATACAAGAGCGACAAGAATCTTACTCTTCTTCTTCCTCGTCGGAGCTGAGCACGGAGAAGTCCGGCTCACGTCCAACGCGAGGAGGTGGAGGAGTAGGCTCCCTTGGCCGCTTGGCGGGAGCAGTGGCGGTGATCTGAGACGACCCGGCTCCAGCTGCCACCGTGGCGTGAGGAGCGGCAGGAGTAGAAGCGGTGATCCGGGAGGACCCCACTCTAGTTGCTGCAGCAGCGCGAGGTGCCCCCGCGGCAACAGTGCTTGCCGCGGTGGAGCGTGTCGCGCGGCGCGGCTGCTGTCGACTCGTCTGCCGCTCCGTTACATCCCCGGCCTTGCGGAGACGCCTTCTTGGTGGAGCTGGGGGCTCTGCTAGCGGCGAGCTGCCTGACAAGGAGGAGGAGGAGTCGATCTCCAGCGTGCCGCTCGTATCCTCAGCGGGCTCGCTTGGCTCAGCGACATGCGCGACAAGCTCTTCCTCGCCGGCAGGCTCTCCCGCGCCGAGAAACTTCTCTCGCTCGGCAAGGCTTGCTGCCTCCGCTGCCTCCGCCTCCTCCACGGTGAACCCGAACTCGCCCGCGGCCGCGGCTGCCGCCACCTCTTCCAGCCTAGTGGCGATGTACGCCATCTCCTTATCAGTGGTGTCGCGGGTGAGGCCTTTCTTCTCGTCGGAGCAGATCGGCACTTCTTCCAAGTTGTCGAAGAACTCCTGCACGGCGTCATCCGCAGGCTCTTTCCAAGTTGGGTCAATCCCATGAGAGTCGCACAGCGGCATCATTGCGCGGATGCGGCTGAGCACAGAGTTGTTTCACAGCAGAACGACGCCCTACGACAACCTGAATACTTCGGGATGTTCAGGGTCATACTTGAACAGCTCCTGGAGCATCCCGTTGAGCTCCAAGACAGTCAAGTTGAAGTTGAGGCCCGGGCGCAGCCTCATGATATCCGCCGCATTCTCGAACTCCCAGGCGGGCCTCTTCCTCTCCTGCAGGGGGGCAATGCGGCGGCGAAGAAAGTCTGCGCCAACTGCGCCTACGGTGAGCCCGGCAAGCCTGAGGCGTTGGATCCGGGTGACGGCGATCTTCAGCCTAGCGTCCTCCGGAGCCAAGTCGCTCCAATCATTGCCGTGTACTACTGGGGCTTGGCGCCGGGCGGTAAATGGCTGCGGGTTCTCCTCGACAATCTAGCACCAGCGTGCTCTCCATTCCTCCCATTTGCTGCGGAGCTCTCCCTCTAAATAAGCTTCCTTCTTGTGGGCCCTCGAGATCCAGGAGACTCCGCCGGATTAAGGCTCTCCTCTCTCAACTCGGGGCGTAAAGAAGTGGCGGAAAAGAGCTACATTGGGATGGACTCCGACAAAGTTTTCGCAGAGGTGTGCGAAAACTGCCATGGTCAGAACGGCGTTGGGGGTGAAGCCAAGGAGGTGGAACCCGTAGGTGTTCATAATGTCGCAGAAGAATTCAGAGAATGGCGGGCAGAGCCCGCAGTAGAAGAACAAGGCGAAGAACGCGTATCCATTCGGAGCCATTTTACAAGCGGCGGCTGGGAGTACCTTGGTGCGCGGATGCGCCCGCGTCTCCCCCGACCAGAAGAGGTAATAGTACTCCCTCAGCTCCTTCGCGGCAAGCTTGTGGGGGAAGACAGGCCGCTCCTTCCGCAGCGCCGCGAGCCGCTGTGCCTCGGCCGACTTCACGCCCTTCCCCTTCTCGGTTTTCGGAGCCATGGCGGAAGCGGTGAGGGAGGTCGACGGCGGTGGTGGTGCTGGTGGCGATGGGGGGCGGAGCGCTGCACTCTTTCGGATTTGGGAAGAAGGGGAGCGGCGGAGGTTTTCGACGACGAAGTAGCAACGGGTGGATGGACGAACTGCCCCTGTTTCCCCTGCTTATAAGGGGGGAGGGGGCGGACGTTCCGCATTTCCGATTAAAGAAACCACCCACGATCTCTCCCACGACGCCGCAATCAACGCGTGCCGTTAGGGGAGGGCGTGGTGGATACGGAGAAAGATACGGCGTAACCCAGGCCGCGCGTGCCCGTGCACTGATTTGGGCCTGGCCCAACAGCGCTCGGCACCATGTATGGCCCAGGCCCGGGGGCTCCTGTTGGTGTACTAAAATAGGGGTACCCTAGTATCCCGAACTTGTGCACGGGCAATCGCAGCGCCCCGCGGCAAGGCCTGCCGGGCGACCGCCAAGGTCCTCTGTGGTTCCTTTGGAGCCATTCAAGAACAAAGTATTCAAGCCATGGAGACAAGGCCCCGGCAAGAGGAGCTTGCCGGGAAGGCCACTCAAGGCACAAGACCCCGGCGAGAGGAGCTTGCCGGGAAGGCCAACCAAGGCATCTCAAGGAACTTGCCGCGATGCGCCACGCGTCCCGGCAAGGCCCGATGAGCGACAAGCTCCCGGACGCGACAAGACATCGACCGCGGCAAGGCGCTTGCCGCGGCAAGCTTCCACTCTGTACCCACGCTCCAGCGCATCCACCAACGTGTCGCCCTGGGACCCTTCTAGGCGTACGTGGCGGGAGGCTGTGCAGCCAACGGTATGCGGTGGCAAGCGGCACTGACAAGTTTGCCATCGTGGTGAACGGTGGCGCCCCTGACGGTCCCTTTTTACACTGTTTGGGCGACACAGACGGGCATTTAATGCCCTTGTCCCCTACCGTCATGGTTGGGTGCGATGCACTGTACAGGTAGCTGTACCTACTACAACATCTTTCCATTTTTGCCCTCATCTGCGTTGCCACCTGTCGGTGACCCCTTGAGCATATAAAAGGAGGCCCATGCGCAACGTAGAAAGGGATTCGAACACTCTCACGCTCGGTCTCGTTAGCTGCTAGAGTGTACTGTAGCTCTCAGCGCTCCCGAGCAAGAACTCGATAACAATCCACAAAGCAGGAGTAGGGTTTTACGCATCCGTGCGGCCCGAACCTGGGTAAACTGCTCGTGTGCTTCGCCTCGATCTGCTCTTCGTGCGATCTCCGCCCCCCGCCGAACCGAAAGCGGTCGGCCCGCCGATCCCATAGGTGTTCGTGGATCAGTTTCCCCGACACTGAGATTCAAATCCGGTTGGGTGAAGATGTAGTTCAGACTTTGGTGATCCGTGAAGAGTTCACAGCGATTACCAAGAAGGTAATGTCGTCATGTTTTGAGTGTGTGGACTACAGCTGCAAGCTCTAGATCATGGTTAGGATAGTTATCCTCATGTGGACGCAACTGTCGAGATGCGTAGGCAATCACTTGACGATGAGGCATGAGTATGCAACCTAGTTCTTGTCGCGAGGCGTCGCAATAGATAATACAGTCCTTGGAGAAGTCTGGTGGTACCAGTACGGGAGCAGATGTCAGGCGTCTTTTCAGTTCCTGAAAGCTGGACTCGCACTGTGGGGTCCACTTGAACTTTCTATCTTTCTAGAGGAGTTCATTTAGAGGTTTAGCAAATTTGGAGAAATTCTCAACGAAGCATCGGCAATAGCTCGCTAAGCCAAGGAAACTCCTAACTTGCTTGACCGATTCAGGTGGAGTCCAATCAAGGACGGCCTGAACTCGCTCGGGATTGATAGCGATGCCCTTACCAGAGATTACATGGCCTAGATAGGTCACTTTTGGCAACCAGAATTCACACTTGCGAGAATTTGGCATAAAGGCGGTGCTCTCGAAGTTTCGTCAATACCAACCTTAGATGCTCGGCATGATCTTCCTTGTTCTTGGAGTAGATGAGTATATCATCGAGGTATACCACGACGAATTTATCCAAGTAGTCCATGAATATAGAATTCATTAGCCGGGAGAAAGTGGCTGGGGCATTGGTTAACCCGAAAGACATGACGGTGTACTCGTGTTGGCCATAACGAGTAACAAAGGCCGTCTTGGGAATGTCCCCATTCTTGATTTTGATTTGATGGTAGCCCAACCTCTAATCCATTTTGGAAAAGACCGAGGATCCAACAAGCTGATCATACAGGTCGTTGATTCTGGGGAGTGGATAATTGTTCTGTATGGTGACGAGATTGACAGGTCAATAATCTATAACCATCCGATCCATTCCATCCTTCTTCTTGACGAAGAGGACGGGACATGTCAGGGATAGTACTATCAGGTATAAACCAGCCAGGAGGGTCTGGTTTACATAATCAAGATTATATTACCAGAAGCCCAGCCAAATGTATAGTAGGAGATTATAGCCCAAAGAGGCTCGGGGCCCATATGTTGAGGCCCATGGTTTGTAAACCGTCATACTATGTAAACTTGGGATGTAAGATAGATAGAGTAGAGACCGAGGCGGACACGTTTATGAGCCGGCCTTGGGACTCTGTCAACCGGACCGGGCGTCGCCTCCTATATAAAGGGACGGCCTGACGACGGTTCATGAGAAGAAAGAATAGCTCGAGACACAGGCAAAGCGGATTCGCTCCCTGGTCATCGAAGCATAAGCAATATCACACCAAACTAGACGTAGGATTTTACCTTCATCGAAGGGGCCGAACTAGTATAAAACCCCTGTGTCCTCCCTCCGCTTTAACCCCTTTAAGCTAACCCGAGCGATGGCCTCACGACTAAGTCCTTTTGCTAGGACATCTGCCATGCTAAATCCATGACAGTTGGCGCCCACCGTGGGGCTATCGCACGATGGTTTCGAGTTCTTGGAGGGCAGCTTTGAAGGACTCAAGGGTTACGCAGTGGGCCGGATGACCAAGAGTCGTCGCGGCCGGATCTACATCGACGATGCAGGCTGGGGTCCCGAGGCCGATTCAATCGAATATGGGTACCGGGTCCCCTTCGGCGGCATCCACGTCTTCATCGGCAAGATCGGCGAACCGGGCCCTGAGCCGGACATCTTCCCCAACGTCGTCGGGTCGGCTCAGCGTGCGAGACCAACCCGGATTCATCCCACCGTGAAGCACGTCTTTGTCGGAGCAGTGCATGGAGTACAAGCCGAGGATGGATCGGAGTCTGGTGGCGAGACAGTTATTTATTCCGGTGAAGAATCTTCGTCCGGAGAGACCGAATCTTTGTATATGTTGCAGGACGGCAGATCTGAGGGTTGTTCCGATGGCGATAGTATTCCGGACCCCCTCGATCCGCCAAATAGGGTTGCTGTTTTCATGGCCGGATCACAACCCATGCAGCAGCCCTCAACGACTGGGGCTTTAACCTGAGAGGCAATTGGAGCTAGAGCTGAAGACCTTCCCCATCGCCCTTTGACGTCCTATCCGCCTTAGTCGACACTTTGACAGCACTCGCAACAGCAGAAGTAGCCCAGGCCGACAAGGAGCAGCACAATGCAGAGATCACTCACGTGACGAGCCGAATTGAGCAAGCTAAGTTGGATCTGGCTGCGGAGAAAGCTAGGATGGTTACAAGACAAGCAGAGCTGGATTCTCAAGCTTTCCGGCTCAGGTTAGATCAGAACGCCACACAGGAGGTAATGTGGAGAAGACAACGGTCTCGTTTGCCGCCGGTTTATGAGGCGAGGAATCTCTTTAGCACGCCAGGCACAGGAACCAGTAACCATCCAGAGGTAAACCGGAGAGGAGCGCCGGGGACGGGCGCGTCGGTTCAGCCACCAGTCATAGAGCCGAATCGGCAAGTTGTGCCGACCCAGCACGTGACCACCCCTCCCGGTCAATATTCTAATCCATTGGATAACATCGTTGCCGCCGCTTCACGGCTGGCCGCCCTTCCCATTGAGGGGACGTCCCCCATAGCAGTGGAGGCACGATGGGCCAAGGAGTTGTTGGACACGGCGCTAACCCAGCAGCAAGCTTATTCTTATAGCAGGGAGAGGATTCATTCAACCCCCTGCCCGAGCCAGAGTTATACGAGGCACCTGGATGAACCGGCCGTATCTAGCAGCACACGGAGACGACATCGCCAGAGGCAGGATAATCCGGCAGGAGCAGGGGCACATGCACAAGAGGTGGTGGATCAGGCCAGGCATACTGCCCAAAACGACACCCGTCAGGCGATGCCGGTTCATCCCACCGCCACGGTCGAAACAGGAATTATATCCAGTCCCTTGGGAGTGCAGTGTCTCATCCCCGCGTTACGGAACGTGAAGCTGCCCAAAGATTTCAAAGGTCCGCGCAAGGTGCCCAACTACACGGCGGATCTCGCCCTAGAGGCATGGGTCGATAGTTATGAGATGGCCATAGAGATGCTCGATGTGGATGAAGCGGCGTGTGCTAAATACTTCACAATGATGCTCGAGGGCACGGCCCGGACATGGCTAAAGGGTTTGCCACCTAACTCCATAGGATCATGGGGTGAACTACGGTGCTGGTTTATCAATAACTTCAAGGACACGTGTAAGCAGTCGATGTCTGTTGTCGACTTAGCTGCATGTGTCCAAGGAGAGCAAGAGTCCACGAGCAGTTGGGTGCGTCGAGTGTCAGAAATCATGTACTCCTCCAATAGCATCAATCCAAGTACAGCGATAGTAACCTTGGAAGGCAATTGCCAGTTTGAACCTTTAAGGCAGAAGTTGGGACGGCTCAAACGTGATTGCAACGACATGGGAACACTCATGGGTGCTTTGGTAAAATATGGAGACTGTGATAACACCAAGTATCCAGATGCAGATGGGGACAAGTCAGGGAAGGCAAGCAAGAGCGGTAAACCGCCGCAGGCCAATCCGGCGGGCCAAGGGTACAATGGCAAGCGTAAAGCGGAGGGAAGCTCAGACTTTGTGGCCAATACCAACGCTCAGGACAATGGGCAGCGCCGCAAAGGTAAACCGCCCCCACGCAGCGGGAGGCCACCCATTAATCTAGAGCGTCAGTTGAACATGCCTTGCCCAAGGCACGGTATAGTGGAAAACCCGGCTACGCATCTCTGGAAAGACTGTTTCATTATGCAAGAATTTATGAAACAGACTAAGTATGATTACGGGCCCCCCGGCGGATCAGGTCCCGGTTTCCAAGGTCCGGGTTATCAGGGTGGCGGATCTGGTTCAGGGTACCACAGCGGTAACAGTAACCACAGTAGCAATAATCAGCATCAGCATAACCAGCAACATGGTCAGGGTGGATACAATAACCAAGGGAATCAACAGCGTCAGCAGCAGCAATCCGGATATCAGAATAATCCAAAGGAGCTGAGCAGTGGGCAGTATCACGTCTTCACCACAAGTTTATGCAAACGGGATCAAAAGGTTCTGAAGAGGGCAGTACACTCTGTTGAACCGGCGATACCACGTTTTTTGCGTTGGTCTGAGCAACCCATTGTATGGAGCAGAGAAGATCACCCACCCCGGGTTGATAATTCGGGTCAGTTGGCCCTGGTGGTGGCACCACAGGTGGGTGGTTATAAGTTCACCAAAGTGCTTATGGATGGAGGCAGTAGCATCAAGATCCTATATTATGAAACCTTTCAACGTATGGGATTGACAGATAAGAAGCTCCGATAGTCCAACACGGTGTTCCATGGGGTGGTACCCGGTAAATCGGCTTATCCAGTTGGAAAAATCGATTTGGAAGTTACCTTCGAAGATGAGCATGACTCTAGATCAGAGACTGTAACTTTTGAGGTTGTAAAGATCAGTAATCCATACCATGCTCTGTTTGGGAGGCTGGTCTATGCCAAGTTCATGGCTAGACCGTGTTATGTTTATCTATAGCTCAAGATGTCAGGCCACAAAGGAACTATCATGGTTCATGGGAGCCGCAAAATTGCATTGGAGTGCGAGGAAGGAGATGCGGCTTATGCCGAGGCGGTTTGTGTTACGGAAGAGATAAAGTTCTATAAGGACAATGTTGATCCGGCAGATATGTCCCCGCTGAAGAAGCCGACCACCGAACATGATCCAGCGTTGAAATTCAAATCGGCCGAAGAGACTAAACAGGTGGACTTTGTTCCGGGCGAGTCGTCCAAGAAGTTCACTATCAACGCTAACCTAGACCCCAAATAGGAAAGCGTGCTCATCGAGTTCATCCGTGAGAACCGGGATATCTTTGCATGGAAGTCTTCTGACATGCCAGGTATACCGAGGGAACTCGCTGAGCACAGTCTTAATATTGATCCTAAGTTTAAACCGGTCGAGCAGCATCTGCGCCGCTTCAATGAGGAGAGGCGCAAGGCTATAGGAGAAGAAGCGGCTAGGCTCTTGGCCGCGGGCTTCATAGTTCAAGTGTTTCATCCAGAGTGGTTAGCTAATCCGGTGCTGGTACTTAAGAAAAATGGAACGTGGAGAATGTGTGTTGATTACATAGACCTGAATAAAGCTTGCCCAACTGATCCTTTTGCTCTCCCCCGTATTGATCAGATTATTGATGCTACGGCAGGATGTGAGCGGCTAAGTTTTTTGGATGCAAACTCAGGTTATCATCAGATCAAGATGGCAGTTAAGGATTAGGAGAAGACGGATTTCATAACGCCCTTTGGAGCTTTCTGCTATGTGTCTATGCCACTTGGGCTCAAGAGTGCCCAGGCAACCTACCAGCGTTGTCTGGAGAACTGCTTACAAGGGTAAATCGGGAAGAATGTCCATGCATATGTTGATGACATTGTGGTGAAATCCAGGAAGGAGGAGACACTGATAGAGGATATGAAAGAAACCTTTGACAACCTCCGAGTTTATAAAATGATGCTCAATCCGAAGAAGTGCGTCTTTGGTGTTCCGGCGGGCAAGCTCCTGGGATTCTTAGTGTCAATCAGAGGGATTGAAGCTAATCCGGAGAAGATCAAGGCGATCACGTCCTTGGCTAAGCCGGCATGTATCAATGATGTCCAACGCGTGGCGGGCCGTATTGCAGCACTGAACCGGTTCATCAGCCGTTTGGGGGAGAAGGCGATGCCGCTCTATCAGATGATGAAAAAGACGGACCGGTCTGTCTGGAGCGATGCCGCAGATGCTGCGTTCGAAGATTTGAAGAGGCAATTGGTAGAACCACCAGTCCTTGCTGCCCCGGTTGACAATGAGCCGCTGCTACTATACTAGCCGCCAATGCCCGTGCAGTAAGCGTGGCCATTGTGGTAGACCGTAAGGAGGCGGGCAAAGAATATCCGGTTCAACGGCCGGTTTACTACATCAGTGAGGTGCTCATTGAGTCAAAACAAAGATATCCACATTGGCAAAAACTGGTGTATGGGGTGTTCA
Organism: Secale cereale; assembly: GCA_902687465.1. Classification (NCBI taxonomy): domain Eukaryota; kingdom Viridiplantae; phylum Streptophyta; class Magnoliopsida; order Poales; family Poaceae; genus Secale; species Secale cereale. The sequence continues at coordinate 478,460,170 of LR738714.1, forward strand.
TGGCAAACCGGAAGCTAAAACACTATTTTCAGGGCCATCCAATTACCGTTGTCAGTTCAGCTCCGTTAGGGGATATAATCCAGAACAGAGAAGCCACTGGTAGGGTTGCAAAGTGGGCTATTGAGCTTAGCCCGCACGGATTAAAGTATGTGCCCCGTACTACTATAAAATCCCAAGCATTGGTGGATTTCATCAATGATTGGACGGAGTTACAAGCACCTGAGGAGAAGCCGGATCATACGTACTGGACTATTCACTTTGACGGTTCAAGACAGTTGGAGGGCTCGGGGGCTGGAGTCGTGTTAACTTCACCATGAAGTGATAAGTTCTGCTACGTCCTCCGTTTAATGTCCCCTTGCACTAACAATGCTGCTGAGTATGAAGCTCTCCTCCACGGTCTGCGGATGGCCAAGGAGATGAACTTGAGCCGGGTTAAGTGCTTCGGTGATTCAGACCTGGTGGCACAACAAGTATCTGGCAAATGGGACTCCAAGGATCCGCTCTTGGCAGCATATCGACGAGAGGTGGACGCAGTCGCTGGATACTTCAAGGGATACCAGGTGGATCATATAGACCAGAGAAAAAATGAAGCAGCTGACATGTTAAGCCGGCTGGGCTCCCAGCGTAAACCGGTTCCACCTAATACTTTCTTGGATGAATTGCATAATCCGTTGGTACAGATACCTTCAGAGGAGGACTTGGCTGTTCCTGATCCGAAAGCACAGTTGGTCGCAACACTTCATGTCATTCCGTATTGGACACTCCCTTACTTGGCGTACATGAGCCGAGGTGAGTTGCCAGAGGATGAAGCCGAGGCCCGGCAGATAATCCGGCGGTCTAAATCTATGACTATCATCAATGGAGAACTTCATCACCACAGCGTTTCTGGGGTGTTTCAGCGGTGTGTATCATCAGAGGAAGGCTGCGATATTCTTCGAGAAATTCATGAAGGTGATTGCGGTCATCATGCCGGTTCAAAATCCTTGGTGGCTAAAGCTTTTCGTCATGGGTTCTACTGGTTGAGGCTCATGCCGACGCAGAGGACTTGGTCAGAAAATGTGATGCTTGCTAGAAATTCTCACGGCGTGCTCATATACCGGCACAGGAGCTGAGGATGATCCCAATTACTTGGTCGTTTGCGACTTGGGGGCTTGATATGGTTGGACCCTTTAAGAGATCCCAAGATAAGAAAACCCACATGTTGGTAGCAGTGGACAAATTCACAAAGTGGGTTGAAGCGGAGCCTGTTAGTAAGTGTGATGCAGCAACAACGGTTCAGTTCATAAAAAAGTTGATTTTCCGGTTTGGCTTTCCACACAGCATTATAACTGATAATGGCACCAACCTATCCAAGGGGGCTATGGAGGAGTTCTGTCAAAGAGAGCATATTCGCCTTGATGTATCATCAGTAGCTCACCCTCAGTCCAATGGCCAAGCTGAAAGAGCCAACCAAGAGATCTTGAAGGGCATCAAGCCCCGGCTTATGGTTCCTCTGCAAAGAACACTAGGTTGTTGGGTGGAGGAATTGCCTTCTGTCTTATGGAGCATCAACACTACGCCTAACAAATCCACATGGTACACACCTTTCTTCATGGTGTATGGAGCGGAAGCGGTCCTCCCTAGTGATATCCGACACGACTCGCCGCGGGTGGCGGCTTATGTTGAAGCGGATAACAAACAAGCAAGACAAGACGGCTTGGACCGGCTGGACGAGGAACGGGACACGGCAGCAGCGCGATCAGCTATTAATCAGCAAGACCTGCGCCGGTACCATAGCGGCCGGGTCAAGACCAGGACGTTTCAGGAAGGAGATCTGGTGCTCCGGCTCATCCAGGACCAAACAGATATGCAGAAGCTATCCCCACCCTGGGAAGGACCCTTTGCAGTCAGCAAAAACTGCACAACGGATCATACTACCTTGTCAACGTTCGAGAACATAAGGACTCACGTACGGCAGAGGAGGAGACCAAGCGGCCATGGAACATCGCCCTTCTTCGACCTTACTATACTTATGCCATTGGCTCCGCTTTATGTACAATGTATATATTATGATTAATAAAAGAAACCGGCGCCCCCGGTACACCGGGGAATCAGCCATCGTTTTTCGCAAAAGAGTATCACATGGGGGCTTCGAAGGAAGTTTTCCATGGCCTCTTAAACCGGCGCCCTTGATAGAATCAAGGAATCAGCCGTGTCTTTTACACAAAGGAGTATCACATGGGGGCTTCCAAAGAAGCCTTCTATGGCCTCTTAAACCGGCGCCCTTGACAAATCAAGGAATCAGCCACCTTCTCTATACAAACAAGAATCACATGGGGGCTTCCGCGGGCAAGGAAGTGTCCCATGGTCTCTTGAGCCGGCGGTTGTATGAAGCCCATCATAAGAGCACTGCTCTGGTTGCTTCGGCAATTTCCACATGATGATGAGGGGTAAAAGAGGGTTTGATGCCTAACACAACTCAAACATATGCCCCGATGAGCAACAACTCACACACTACCTGGGGGCTCTCAGCGAGTTGAATACCCTTGTAGTGAACATGGCTTGGAAGCCCGGTGCATACACCTAAAACCCCGGATTAACCTGCCTGCATCAAGTAAATCACGCCGTCTAGGTAAACCTGGTATGACCTGTCGAACGTATCACAAGTCAATCCTTCGGGACCCTGAACTTGGTCACGTTAAATTGACGATCATCAAGTGATTACCCAAGCCAAAATCTTTATGAGATTTTGAAACATTGGGTAGTTATTGACAATGATGATTTGGTTAAGGATTGCGGATAATCTTGACATGCTTTGCTAAAATGGTTAATGACAGTAGCCTGGCAGCTCATAAAAAGCCTCGAATTTGGAGCCTGGTAGCTCGTAAAAAGCCTCGACTACATGGTCTTATTTGCCCAAAAAACTTTATTTTTCATTTTTTATGTTTTCTCAAATCTTTATCTTCAAGGTCATTGGTTTTTAACCAAGTCCATTAATTCAAGACCGGACAACTACAAGGTGGTCCATATGTCTACAGAGCTGAAAGTCTTGGTCATGAACACCAGCACTAGTTAAACTGGCGTTTATCGTAACCCGGATTGACCTTCATGCTAAACCGACAAGAGAGCCAAGGGAGTCATCAGCACCCGCGCCTTGGATTATTCCTACCGGGTTAAGGTCTACAGACACACTTAATCACAGGTATGGTATACGTTTGTATTTTATATGCAGTTCAAGTTATTTATTTGGAACATGTGTCAGGGCAGTATAACCCGTCCGGTGGTAAACCACCAGGACATCTTTTAGCATTGTTCATGCAGACATAGGTAATATAAACTGTTAAAGCATTTCAAACAGGAGATAAATTGAGGATTGCCAATCAAAGTAATACCATAACAGTGGGACAAAGGCAGTATCTCAACTATTCTATTACAAGGCACTTGCAGGCCCAAAAGAATATCAGTTTCTTGCAAAGTATTCAGCACATAAAGATTAAACCGGAGCCGGTTTAGGATTCTTCTTCAGCTCACTGTGAAGACTGAGGGGCAGCTTGCTCCGGATCTTCGTCGGCTTCTGACAGCTGCTGGAAATCAGGAGTGCTCCAGTCAATCTTGGCAAGGGCGCGGAAATATACTTCATCATTTATGAGGTCTGACGGATCAATGTCAGGAGCGAAGGTATGCTTACGAACGGGTGGGATCAGATTTTCGGTGTCATAAACCGGCCGCTCCACCCGTGCATTCTCTAGATCATAACCCGGATGATACCTTACTAAGTCCGCTTCATCAGCAAGCTTACTGGCAAGAGGGCGCATGTCTTTGGTTAAAGAGCGAAGATCTTCAGAAGAGAAGGCTGACCCGTCTTCTTTCATGCTGGGATAACCATTCATGGCCTCCGCCGAATCAAACGCCATGAGAGAGCTAGCTCTTGCACCAGATTTCTTCACTTCAACAAGTCGAGCAGGCAAGATAGATAACTTCTCCAGAGTACCTTGGATAGTGGTTGGCGCCAGTTTATTGTGCGACATAGCGCAAATGGCTCTCTGAGCACCGGAGTAGAGTTGTTCCATCAAGGTATAAGCAGCTTTTAGTTACCTCCGTACATCATCTCCAAGATGAGTTACGCGCCTCCCTGTATATAATTGGTGAGTTAAACCGGAGCAGTATAAGATTGCAAGGATACAAGCATATGAAGACAGGTACTCACCAAAGATAGCAGATGTCATATCGTCTATATGCTGCTTGAACCCGGATAACTCCTGCGTCAACGGGTTGAAAGCAACCTCATCATCCTTTGCTCTCTTTTCTAAAGCAGCCCTTTGCACCTCCCACGTGGCCCGCTCCGCTTCAAAGTCCTTCTTGAGTTTCTCCATACTAGCTAAAGCAAGGGCAAGTTCCTCCTTGGCTTTAGTTGAAGCAGTTTCCTAGAAGGCCAAGTTATTCCGGAGTTCATTTGCCTCCGAAGCTCTCCGGTTCAAATCAGCCTGCAGGAAAAAGAAAGTGTTAGAAGAACAGTTCAATCAAAAGTCTCAAGCACATAACAAGTTATGCACTCGACACTTGGGGGCTAATGCACAATTGAAGTGAAAGAAAGCAACTTTTTCAGACAAGTCCCAAGCACATAACAAGTTATGCCCTTGGCACTTGGGGGCTAATGTAAGTTCATTCTCAGACATAAGAGAAGTCCCGGTTCACCTACAATGAAGTAAGCCGGCACTTGGGGGCTACTATGGCCTAAGGGTATAATTGCAAGGTGCAGGCAGAAATGAAAGGCAAAAGGAAAGACGTTACCTCATATTTTTCCTTCATCATGTTGACCAAACCGGCCTCATGGTCGCGGCTGGTGAAGAGCCGGTTCAGATACCCAGAGTGGAGCTCCTGGGCACTAAGCTGAGTATAACTTGACAAGTCTGTGCTCCACTTGCCTTTGTCTTGCTGAAACTTTTCCTCCTTGGCAGTATGTCTAGCCAAGACAACAGGCTCCGTGGGGGCAGAGAAACTTATTCCAGTAATCTCAACATCTTCTGTTGAGGCAGCAGTTGGCCTGGGCGGATCATCAGTTGCAGCAGGATTGGTCTGCACCGGACTCGCAGCAGTCAGACTAGCCCGAGGAGGACTAACCCGTACAGGGCTGGCCGGTTCAGCTGTGTTCTCCATAGCGTCACCACCCGGAGCAGCAAGATCTTCGTGATCCATAGGGGAGGGATCATCGTTTTGAACTTCAACATTTTCCTCCAGAGGGTTGGCCGCTTCAAGATCCTCTGCCGGTTCAGCGGTCGTGTGTTTGGTAGCCGGTTTATTTAATTTCGCCTTCTTGCTAGGCTTGGGCATACTGATCAGGATTAAAAGAGTAATGAAAATCACAAAACCAAAACGGAAAGATAAACCGGACATTTGGAAAGATGACTTACCCAGGAACGGTCTTAAGCACCGGGACTTGAGTAGCAGTCGACTCGCCGGAAGAAGACACAAGAGCTTCCTGGTAGTTGGGATCAGACGGTTTAAGAGGTTTGCGAATAAGACCTGCTTTTGGATGAAGAAGGGTTGGAGTAAGCAAAACCTCTGAGCGGCGTCCGCGAGCGGGCGTATGGGGTAATCCGGATGATTCAACCACATGACCACTATGGCGTGTGGTCCGGCGAGCCTCATGCTGTTGTTTCTTCAAAAGAAAGTTGAGATCCAATTGAGCATAAGGTTGAGAAAATGGATACTTCCGGGCTACCCGGTGAATCTTGGGTGGCAACGGTTCTGAATCAGATGAGAGAGAAATTCCCTCAACTTCATCCGCTTTACTGCCCTCTGCCGGATCCTGAGAAAAGACATTATTAACATAAATGCAAACAAAGGGAAATCAAAGGACATAAGAGTGATGCAGTACCTCAGAAGTCGGATCATCTTCTTCGGGGTTTGAACCGGAAGCGGCGACCGTTTTCTTCTTCTGTTTCTTTACGGCTAAGCTCTTCTTGCGGGTTGGCTTCGCCGGTTTATGTTGAGCTTTCCTCTTCCAGAAGGGATCATTGGCATGTGTAAAGGAATAAGAACATATTGAAGACAAGCAATATGGACGGATTAAAGCGGAAAAAGGGACAGAAGAGTCTTACCGACAGTGGTCTATTATTTGCGCAGAAAGGATCTAAACCGGTCCGGCTGCATTCTTCGAGGGGGATGTTCAACATCTTTTTTGCAGATTCAGTAACTTCATTGTCAGGAAGCACTATTTTTGTGTGACGCTGAGGATCTTCCGGATTGCCAGTATATTCACACATTAAGCTTGAGCGTCGGCTTAATCGCAGAATACTCCAAGAGAGCCAGCAGCGGACAAAGTCAACCCCAGTTAAACCATTAGCTACGAAAGCCCTGAGCTCGGAAAGTTGGGGGGCATATCGAGCCCGGTCTTGGGCACTCAGACGCTGCGGGAAAGGATGATCCGGCGTCAGGCGGTAAGCGCGGTAACCCGGCAGCGGATTTTCTCCCTCGGGTGAAGTATCCTTGCAATAGAACCAAGTCTGGTTCCACTCTTTGGGGTGGCAGTGAAGAGTGGCGTGAGGAAAGCTGAAATCCTTCCTCTTCTGGATGCTCACACCGCCGAGTTCAGTATGAGGCCCATCGGAGAATTCAGTCCGGCGATTCAGATGAAAGAAATCCCGGAACAGCTCCATAGATGGCTCCTCTTGCAGATATGCCTATGAGAAGACTTGGAAATTGCAGATGTTGGATATAGAATCGGGACCTATGTCTTGTCGATGGAGTTGGAAATCGGCTAAAACATCGCGGAAGAACTTTGAACCGGGTGGGCTAAAGCCCCGGGCCAGGTGATCAAAGAAAACGAGGATTTCTCCCTCCTTAGGTTTAGGAGGACATTCTTTTCCGGGGGCCCGCCAGTGCAGAACCTCTTTAGGACCCAGAACGCCAATTGAGGCCGCCTTTACTAAATCATCCTCGGTAATCCGGGATGGGACCGAATTGCAAGCAACGAACTATTTAGCCATCTTTTTCGATGAGGGAATGCTGAAAAAATACAACACAGGACCCGGTTTACAAATCTACTAGATATAAACCGGCGTGTTCTGAAGGAATTGACCTAATTGACGGTTTAAGCAAGGGACTAATGGTACCTACTAATCCGGAGCAAGTATGAACGAGACAAGCTACCGGTTTATGAAGCTTAGAAATGAAAGGTTAAACCGCCAATTACGGGATGCAGGTATAAATGTGAACCGTCAGCACAAGTGTACAAGGCGCATGTTACAATTGAACCGGTGATATAAACAGATAAGCTGCAGATATAAAGGGTGAGAAACAACTTTCACCAGAGTGGTGGTAAAATATGGATCTACAACGCAGGGAAAAATCAAGATAATTCAAGTCATATCCGCCGAAGACAGCGAAGGTTTCTACAGATCCAAATCTAAGCTAGTAGTATTGGAGGAACTAAAGTCATAAAGGCAGAGCGGAATCATGCGCACGAGAGATGACCTAAAAGGTTCTATATCTACAGCTAAAGAACGACCTATGATGATGAACTATGAAGAACAAGCGTTCGCAGCGAGCTACAGAGAAAGCCTAGAATTACGATCTATGGGAAGAAGAAGTAACGTACCCGAAGAAGCGGAAAGACGGCGACGAGTATCTGGACGCGTTCAGGTTGATGCAGAGGCCGGGCTTGCTGACGACGATGAGCTCGAAGGACGGCGGCGGAGGCTTGAGCGCTGGAGACAGAGGAAGACGAAGCAGAGGGGGTAAAAGAGATGGCCCCCGGCCTTATTTATAGGCCAAAGAGATAAAACGGCAGGTGCGGGAATGGAGGAGACCAAAAATCGGACATAGATTGAGCTGTAGCCTCGATCTTCGGAGCAGTAATAAACAAAGGTAACAAACAGGTGTGGGCGTTAAATGCGCAGATGATGTCATAACAGTTTAAAGTGATTCTAGGAGATGACGTCATGGCTGGTTTGTGAGGTATACGAGAGCTGCAGAAAGGAAAATTCGTACAAGACTTGGAAGACTGACATGAACAAGTTCAAATCAATCTGGGGCCTAATGTTAGGGATATTACTATCAGGTATAAACCGGCCAGGAGAGTCCGATTTACATTATCTAGATTATATTACCAGAAGCCCAGCCGAATGTATAGTAGGAGATTATAGCCCAAAGAGGCTCGGGGCCCATATGTTGAGGCCCATGGTTTGTAAACCCTCATACTCTGTAAACTTGGGATGTAAGATAGAAAGAGTAGAGATCGAGGCGGACACGTTTATGAGCCGGCCTTGGGACTCTGTAAACCGGACCGGGCGTCGTCTCCTATATAAAGGGACGGCCCGGCGATGGTTCAGGAGAATAAAGAACAACTCGAGACACAGGCAAAGCGGATTCGCTCCCTGGTCATCGAAGCACAAGCAATACCACACCAAACTAGACGTAGGCTTTTACCTTCATCGAAGGGGCCGAACTAGTATAAAACCCCTGTGTCCTCCATCCGCTTTAACCCCTTTAAGCTAACCCGAGCGATTGCCTCACGACTAAGTCCTTTTGCAAGGACATCTGCCGTGCTAAATCCACGACAGGACAAGCCCAAGCAGAAGAACAAGGACAGATGAAACCCTTTTTCAAGGACTCATCGAGTTGTTTCTTAAGCTCAGCTAGTTCTAAGGGTGCCATCTTATATGGTCTCCTAGAGATTGGGACAGTTCCTGGAACAAGATCTATCATGAACTCGACATATCTGTCAGGTGGAACACCTGGCAGTTCTTCTGGAAACACATCCAGGAAGTCACGGACTACCGGGATATCTTCGAGTTCTGGTAGAGGGCTGGCATGAAGAGAGTAGAGCTGACGCTCAGCCATTCAGGCCAAAACATTGACTGTCTTGCCGGATGGGTGTGTAAGTTGAACAGTCCTAGTGTGGCAATCAATCTTGGCGTAATGAGCTATCATCCAGTCCATACCCAAGATGATGTTTATGTCCGAGGACTTGAGAGTTATTAGTGATGCAAGGAAAACAAGTCTATCGACAAGGATTTCATTCCCATGGCTTACCCTAGAGGTTTGCCATCTAGAGCCAGGAGTTTGAATTTCCATGGTGGTGGGCATGTCACAAAAAGTCACGTTGTGCATTCGAGCATAGCTCTCAGATATGAACGAATGAGATGCTCTAGTATCGAAAAGAACAGATGCCGGATGTCAGTTAACAAGAAGCGTACCAAGGACGACGTTAGGATCCTCATAAGCTTCCTCAGCAGAGACATAGTTGACATGACCACGTGCAGTGGGGATTGGCTTGACATAGTTCACCTTTCATGTTGGCTTACCACGGCCAACGAACCTTCCTGGCTGGTTCTGAGGACACTCACGCATGTAGTGCCTTGGTTCTCCGCACTTGAATCATGTCACAGTGCCAGTGCGTGGAGCAAATTTGGCAGGTGGTCCTCCAAAAGTCTTGCGGTGCATACTGTTGGGCTGGGCGAGGCGCCTCATAGGATGGCCTCGGAGTGAACCTGGGTGGCAGGGCTGTGTTTGGAACCCTCACACGGCGCTTGTGAGAGCCAGAGCCGGATGAGGAACCAAAGTCACGAGGATGCTTGCGTGTGGCTTCAAAATCAGTCTGACTCATCTCAGCACTGATGGCTTTGTTTAATAACTTCTGGCAGGAGGTGCACTCGTGCAGACATAGATCTCGGCGAAGTTCAGGGATGAGTCCCTTGCGGAACCTCGCATGCTTCTTGGCATCGGTGGACACTTCTTCGGGAGCATAGCGTGCCAAGTTGCCAAACTCACGACTATAGCCATCCATGGTTAGCCTGCCCTGGGTGAAATTGCAAAATTCCTCCCGCTTGCGATCCATGAGACCTTCCGGAATGTGATGTTCATGGAATTCCTCGCTGAACTCTGCCCAAGTAGTGATTTGGCCAGCAGGACGCATAGCCTCAAAGTTTTCCCACCAGAGGCTAACAGGGCCCTCAAGATGGTAGGCGGCATAGGTAACCTTGTCAGCTTCGGCCACACGGGAAGAGTGTAGCTTGTGGGTGATACTACGAAGCCAGTCATCCACATCAAGAGGTTCAGTGGAATGATGGAACTTCGGTGGGCACATCTTGATAAAGTCATTAATTGACACCACGTCATTCCTCTGGCGAAGGGCAGTATTCTGCTCTATGCGTTCCAACAGACGGTTGGTGTCTCTCTTGTTCCTTTCTGCTTCGAGAATTACTTTAGCCAAGGAGGGTGGTTGGGGCAGATTCTCATATCTAGCCCCACTGGCCTCACCCTGCTCCTGAGCAGCAGGAGTGCTGTGAGTGTTGACCATCCTAGGAAAACAAAACAACGGTTTAGACAAGGATGGCAAAACTTTGACATAGGAGTGCAGAACGTAATGGATGACACGGAATGCAGAGATGCTCATCTATACGACATGGTAATATAGAAACTGCCATATATACACCATTGGTCATACACACCATACATAGTTTAGTACAAGCCAAGGCTAAAGTACAACTGCGGTGAAAGACGATACATCTCATCAGAGGCACTCCAAGCTCCTATACATTATTAATCTACGCCTCCGGAACTCAGTACACACTAAGTCATATTCCACAAGACGCGCAGGACTATGGAAATACAACTACTACGACACTACTACTGCCACAGTCTAGCTCAGACATTCCCGTAGTAATCTTCGTAAAGATTACCCATGTAGCCTAGAAGTGGAACATGTGGATCTGGAAACTCTCGAGCACTCGAAGGCTGTGGTCCATAGGGACACGGATGCGGTCTCGGTCCCGCTGCTGGTGGTAACCGATGCCCACGTGGAGGTGTAATACCCCCAACGTCACGCCAATGCATACGACCGGGCAAACGAGTCCGCACGGGGTACAAATCCCACATATCCAGATATTCGGCCTGCACGGTAGGTGCAAGCCATGTCAGAGTGGTCCAGTGGGCGGCTCGAGTGATATAAAGCTCCATCCGGAGGGCACGGACCTCACGAACCCTATCCTCCAGCATCTGAGTAGTAGTCTGAAGTAGTGGCTCCTCATGAGCGGCATCAGTATACAAACTAATGTAGTAGCCTTCCACTCCAGGAAGTGAGGCTGGCATGTAGCAGAACTCAGTGTTCAGCAGCAGGGCATGCATAGCTCGGATGATGGTCATCATCGAGTAAGCGGCATCCTGCACTACCATCTTGATGGTAACCCCGAGTCCATAAAACCAATGGATGGGGTCGGTAGCTCCGGGATACGAAGGGTATATCCAGACTGTGCAGAAATACTGACTCTGGTTGAAATCCCGGTACTGTTCCTCCACAGTGTACTCAGGATACCAACGGTAGCCGGTCTCAGTCAACACACGGACCAACATGGCCGTGTGACCTGGCACATTAATGCACCGGGTCAAACGGACCACCTGGTGAGGTGTGCGGTCAGACATCTGAAACACGAAATAATGCAAAGGCTTAGAATTTATGGAAGAAATCAGGCAGCATAACAACTGTAAATGCTCAAAAAAGATTTTGAGACATCATACAAATGATAGCATAGCCACTCAACAACATCATATTAAGGTTCTGGGTCCAACTAATCAACATACTAGATGGGTAGAAACTGAACTGAGGCTAGAAACCAACAATCCTAAGAGTCTACGGATTAGTAACACGTGAACCTAGTAAAAATGAGAGGCCTAGTCCTAAACCCCTGTAGAAAGAATAGGTTGACTCGGATCAGAAGGGCATAAGGTAAAGAAGTAAAAAGAGCCTTACGTTCCCTTCCACAATCAATTCCCCTACATATAACTATAAGAATTTTCTAGACTCAACATCGACCAGTTTGGCTTGAAGAACCTATAGGCAGTCCGGCTCTGATCCCAACGCTGTCAGGACCTCGATCCTAAGTCACACCGATCTAGCTTGTAACACATCATATCACTTTGCGGCCTCACGCACGGTATCCCCACGGGTGCCACCTTACCTGACCCGGGACTGTTTGCGCATTTTGGCACACGTATATGATAGTGTCGCTAGCATCCATATGACAGAGAACCCGGGCCGACATGGCTAGTTATAAACCAAAACTGGCACTAAATTACAGAGACATGCATCCATGACCCAGCAACGAACGTGTCAGTCATCAACGTATGAACCCAAGTCGTAGCAAGCTACATGGACTTAAAGGAACAACGCGTGACATTTCCCCTAAGGGACAGACACAGGAATGAAGAAGGACACATGCCAGCCAGCCTACGTGTTCTGGAGCAGTACCAAGCTACCAAGGCTCAGTGGAAGCACTAGGAGGCATTTCCCTGTAAGATAGGCTACCGAAGGTAAACAACTAGGTGTCGGATCCCACACATATCAAGCATTTCAAACATACACACGATATGCTCAATATGTGCAAATACAACATTGCATCACAAGAGAACTCTATGACTCAAAATACTTTATTTAAGAGGCTTCGAAGAGCCATACATATCATATCCATACAGATAGGGGTCACATGACCCAACACTCAAGTCATACAAGCATACAAGCACAAGCGGAAGCTAACTTGTCTGAGTACAGACAACTTGGAAAGAAAACAGGCTTGGTGTAGCCTGACTATCTACAAGGCCCTTCACAAGCTCAGGATCACCGTCCGGTAGCAAGCTACTCATCGACGTCAACGTCTATGTAGAACCCATCAGAAGGGGCAGGGTTCTCCTCTGCAATAGTTATTAAGCAAGCATGAGTACAAAGGTACTCAGCAAGACTTACATCAGATCCTATCATACATGCATCATTATCAACAAGGGTAGTGGAGTTCATTGCAGCAAGCCTGCTTTGACTCTTGGCTAACCTATTCTACAACTCTCAGCAGATTGCAAGATGAGACTATGTGTCACACAAACTCCTTCTCCCTACTAGCAAGATGCCCATGCGTTCCACCGAACATCAAGATGCATTTGTATGAGTAGTTTATATTGTGGGAGAAAAGGATGAACGAGGGAATGCCTTATTTGCAAATGCGGAGAGGGGTGTGGGTATTTTTTTGCAAAATTGCCACAGTTTCCTTCCTATCCGTTGGGTTTAAATCGGATGGCCTATATTGCAGGATGGCAAGAACACCATCATCACCAACTCTGTTTTTTATAAGAGTAGGGATATGTAAGTGTCACTGCCCCCCCCCCCCG